>CM065300.1:31380857-32115569 GCA_032871835.1 Dipteronia dyeriana | reverse complement strand
CCCAAATTTTCTTAACACCATCCTTCTCATTACAACTAACAACATGCTTCAACTTATTCTTTGGCTTACTATCATGCAAATCGACTTTATTAGTCACATTTTCAAACAAGTCAAACGAAATATTATCAACCTTTTTATGTATAGTAGTATGAGGCACAACATATGTTTTCACAAGCAAGTCATCAATAATATTTTTCTTAACATGCTTTTTCAAGGTCTTCCTAGGTCTAGTTCTAGATCCATACATGGATGATTGTCTAAGACCATTAATCAAAGACATATCATACAAATCATTCTCATATTTGCATTTACGAATATATTCATAGCATCTAGGTCTTATAAGTTCTACCATGTTACAAAAATGCCAAATATGTACAAATTTGAGAGGGTTACCTTTAGCTTGAGCATTTGAAGTAGTATACCTTCTCGTATTATTACCTCTTTGATGTCCATTCCATGATGCTTTGTCTTTTGTATGAGAAAATGATGATTGTTGTTTTTGACCTTGTTGAGATTTTCCTTTGTTGCTCCTTATTGATGTTGAGGCACCTCCGGTTGCATCCATTGCTTCACCGTTAGAGAGAGTACCTACATTCACTTTACCACTTGCTTTGACAAAAGTAGAATTGCTAGATGAAGGTGTAACCTTTTCATTCACATAACCTAATCCTCTCTTGTCACAAGTATGCTTAGCAATCTTGATGAGAGTTTCTACTTTACTAGCACTAGATGACATCTTAATTATCAACTTCTAAGCCTCATCAAGCTTATCACTAAGCATCTTCTCTTGACACTCATGCTTACTAATTTTGACTCTAAACACATTTTCAATTCTACTAGCACGATCAAGAAAATCATCTCTTTGCTCAACTTCTTGTTTCAAAATTTCTAGTCTTTAATTACTATCTTTCAAGTTATTCTCTAGACTATGGATTTTGTCTTTAAGCTCTTTATTCTCTTTTTGCTTATTCTCTCTTTCCATGATAAACAACTTCATAGTAAAGTCTTCTTTTAAATCTTCTAGCTCTTGAGCACTTTCCTCTATCTTTGAAAATTACTTTTCAATGGTCTCTCCATGCTCCTTAATGACTTCACTTTGCTTGCTTATCTTCTTCCAAGACATATTCTTTTCATTTTCAAGAGCTTTGATTATCACCACTAAATTGGCATTGATCAACTTCAACTTGTTGTTCTCATCATACTTCTTGACATTTTCACTAGTAAGTTGAAGGATCTTGTCATTGAGGTTTGTTTCTTCATGATTTGAGGAGAATTCACTATCTTCATTACTTCCGACAACAAATCAACCATACCACAAAAACAACAAACACTATAAAGAATATCTATCTAAGTACCTCTAGACACTCTCTCTGATACCAATTGAAATTCTCTTAATCTTTATAGTGTAAATATACCTAGATGGGGGGGGGGTGAATAGGTATATACTCAAATTTTAATCTTCTTTAAACACAATGCAATTTTAATAATGCTCAATGATAATTGCAAACAATGACACAAGATATTTACGTAGTAAACTTTCAAAGTGGAAAAACCACGGGTTGATTCCACAACCACAGGCAAAAGCAAATCCACTATTTCAAATAAGAGTTACAAATCAATGAGAGGAAATCAATTCTATAAATATATTTATCTGTGTATCTTGAATGTTTACACAATAAGCCTTTATATAGACATAGAGAGAATTGAATCTACAATGAAATAGGAAATAAGATCAAGCGAAGTAATTGCCCTATATTGAAATAGGAAAGGAGATCAAGAGAATTTATTACAAATTATTCTCTATATGGTGAAAGTCAATTATTTCACAACATATACATACATATATGTATGTGTGTGTGTGTATATATATATATATTCAATAAAAAACTTTTCAAATAAATAAATAAGTTCAATATAAATCTGTCTAAATTAGGTATCCAACAATTTGTTCTTCAAAAACAATCATGAGAATAGTTTTGATAATTTAAAACATTTTTAAAAGGCCCAAAAAGAGCTTCTAGGAGAAGCTCAAATATGTTGCACAATTAAAAAAAATAACAAGTAATTTCATTTTGAGTAATGCTACTTTGTTCGAATTTGATGCTCAAATGATGTGGCAACACTTTAATCCATTCATTTAAATCATACAAATATAATCCAATTTAAATAAATGGACTGGAGTGTTGTCACATCATTTGGGTATCGTAGCATTACTTTTTAGTTTTACATTATCAACCACATCAATTTGAATTGATTTTTCAATTAATGTTTTTGAAAAATCAATAAGGGAGGAAGATTGGTGCTTAATAAGGCGGTGTTGTCTAGTATTCCGACTTATTACATGTCGATTTTTAAGATTCCGGTGGCTATTGCAAATAAGATAGAAAAGCTTCAACGTGGTTTTTTTTTGGGGAGACGGCACTGAGAAAAGGAAGATGTGGCTGATAAGGTGGGACATTATGTGCCAACATAGGAAGAACGAAGGTCTTGGTATCAACAAGATTATAGATAGGAATAAGGGTCTCTTGGCTAAATGGATGTGGCGTTTTGGTAATGATTCTTCTTCTTTATGGAAAAAAGTTATGTGTACAATTTTCTTGTGTCTGACATGTGCTGGGATTGGGAGAACAAATCCCACTGGTCTTCTTTTGTGAAGGCTGTCCAAAAGCTTAATGAGAAAGGCTCTAGAACTTCAACAATTTTGGAGCAAGGTTTGAGGGTGGGGTCGGGATGCGGTGACAGGGTCAAATTTTGGCAGGATGTTTGGTGCAACTCAACATCTCTGAAAACAGTTTTCCCTAGAATTTACGTCCTTGCGATTAATAAGGTGGGGGCCATTAAAGACTTTGGGAGATGGATAGGGAAAAGTTGGGTTTGGGACGTGCCCTTGAGGAGGAGACAGTTTGATTGGGAATTAGTTCAATGGGAGTGCTTCCATTCTATTATGAATTGCTAGTGTTTACAGGACAATGTGGGTGATGATATGGCTTGGACTTTTAATCCAAAGGACTCCTTTTCGGTGTGCTCTTTCCGGTGATGCTTAGAGGGGGAAGGGATCGGTTCAGTTGATTTCTCCAAGGTTTTTTGGAATAATGTCTGCCAGAAGAAAGTTGAAATGTTTGTATGGCAGGCTATCTTCGGTAGAATTATGGTCAAGTATGTTTGGTCACGTTTCAGTGGTCCCAATGCTGCCAGTACAGAGTGTCAGTTGTGCAACAATGGTGAGGAGACTGCTGACCATCTTTTTTTTTCATTGCTCTTGGACTGAAAAGTTATGGAATCAAGGAATGGGTTGGTGGGGAGTAGCAAGCTGTAAAACCAAATCGTTCAAGGATTGGTTGTGGGGTTGGTTGAGTTTGTGTCCGAATCCAAAGCACACGAGGGCTTGGGGATCTTTGTTTTCAACAGTTGTGTGGACCACGTGGAAAATAAGGAATCACCTTATTTTCAGAGGCTCAAAGGCTGACACAAACCAATCTATTGATATGGTTAAGTTCAGGATAGCATGGTGGTTCAAACATCTTGGAGGAGTTCGAATGATTCCGTTAAGTCGATGTTGGTCAACATTAAAGATGTCTATATTGACATCAAGGTGTCTCAAGAGACATGGCAGCCTCCTGCTAAAGGCACCCTTAAATTTAACGTCGATGGCTCAGCAAAAGGCTGTCCTGGGATGGCAGGGATGAGCGTGGTGCTACAAAACCATGTAGGGAGGGTTCTGAGCCTTTTTTCTTTGCATCTGGGATGTCAAGACTCTAATTCAGCGGAAATTATGGCCGTTCACATGGCATGTGAAATGTGTGTTTACAATTCGTTGTTCTAAAATGCTGAAGTAATTATTGTCAGCGATTCCATGGTGGCGACTTCCTGGGTAAACGGTGTGGGTTTCTGCAATCTAAAGCATGTTAGAACAATTTATGATGTTAGGACTATGATCAACTGTCATGGGAATTTGAAGATTATTCATAATCCTCGAGCTACAAACTTTTTCCTAGACATGTTAGCTAAGAGGGGTTCCAATAATGAGGGAGACATGTTGTTTGTGGGAGAGTGATGTTGCTTTTTTTTATTTTCTCCGGTCTTTTGTGCTATTTTTGGTAACTCTGGTTTTATTGTTTTGTTTTGTGATCTTTTTTCTGGTCTTGCGTGCTTTTTCTGGGTGAGTGTTGTTGTTTTTCTTTCCTCTGGTCATGTGAGTTGTTTTGGTGGCTCTGGTGTTTCTTGTTCTGGTTTGGCTTTTGCCCTTGTTAATAAAATTCTGTTGTTAAAAAAAATAAAAATTAATGTTCTTGATTGAGTGGTATCTTTTTTTTTTTGGTCCGAAAACCCGATCTATTTCGGGTTAAAAGTACTTATTAATTTGCTTTTCTTACTCTATTTATTTATTTAACGTTAGAGCTGAATTGATGGAAGCCTTACATTGAAAATTTGAAACCAAAAGGTTGTAATCCTTTATATATAGACTTTAGACAAATGAATAAAAACAGGTTGCATTGTTGAGCCGAAATTGTAATATCTCATATCTTGTTTCAGTACATATGGATTTGTTATCATGAAAATGTCTGAATGCATGAGGAAATAAGTCAAATCTTTTATTTTTTTATTGTTACAATTTTGATATATATATATATATATATATATATATCATCATCATCATCATTATATTGATAGCATTGTGATGGTAATTAACAAGCAAAAGCCAAACTGGTCTCTATATCAAATCAAAGAAATATAGAAGAAAGAACGATAGAACACAAAATCCAATTGTTATTCATAACTAGTACATTCTTTTTCAATAAATTTTTAAGGGTACAAATATCTAAGCGACGAGAGATCGGATCTGGAGAAACAGCAGGTTATATTCTCTCGATATCTCCTTCTTGATCATCGGAACCAGGTCCTAGGCCTATGAGTCAGATCAATCCTACTCATGTCCGCATGATACATTTTGATCTCTACATTGAGAGATGATTTCCAACTATGAAGGTTGCTTTCTAACATCACTAAATTAAGAGTTGGAGTCATTGCACTGTAGCCCTTCGCTGTGACTAGAATTAGAGTCTCCAGAAATGTGGCCGCTTGGAGGAGACATTTTACCAACTTTATCTCATAGTCACTATACTTGAAACCCTTTATTTTTATCAATCTAAGCTTAGTCATGGGCTCCTTGTATAGCTCAAAAAGTTGCTGGTGATGTGCTAGCTAAAAGTGTCCACCTTCAAAAGAGAATTCATTCATCTGCAAATTAAAAAACCAATTAAAAAAAGTGGAAATGGTGAGAAAATGCACCTTTTTTAAGGTGTGTTGTGATGATGTCACCCATTTAATAACTTAAGTTTAAAAGGCACCTATTATGGTGAACTACCCAAATTGCCTCTAAACTTTAATTTTTAAAAAGCAACTTTCTTGACTCGTTGGTATCTCCCCAAAAAACTTGTCTAAAAAACTTGACTCTGTCTCTAAAAAAGTTGTCTCTCTTCAGATTCTGCAGCAGAAGGTAACAAATATTTATGATCTTCACTTAAATTTCTTTTATGCATTTAAGATATTTTGCATTCATTTCTGTGTGGGTTAACAATGTATCCATTCCTACATAACAATGTATCCATTTCAGATTCTGCACTAGAATGTATGAAAATGGAAAACATCCGTGCTTTTTTCTTGTGTCACCGAGAATGTTTAAAGAAGAATAGAGCTTATTTTGTATTGGAACGAGCTTTTGTTTAGTTTGAAAAAAGCTCGATTATTTGAAAAAAAATGCTCGACAAAAAAATGCTCGATCCCTTAGGAAAAGTTCTCGATCCCATAGGAAAAGTTCTCGATCCCTGTACAAAGGTTCTCGAACCGTTATAATGGTTCTCGATAATTTGACAAATAATCTTGATCCCTTAAAAACGTTCTCGATCCCTTAAAAAAAATTCGATCCCTTAGAAAAAGTTCTCGGTCTCTTAGAAAAAGTTCTCGATCCCTTAGAAAATGTTCTCGATCCCTTGATAAAAGTTTTCGATCATTTGACAAATATTCTCGATCCCATAAAAAAGTTCTCGAACCGTTAGAAATGTTCTCGATCCCTTAAAAAAAGTTATCGTTCCCTTGTTAAAAGTTCTCGATCCGTTGATAAAAGTTCTCGATAATTTGACAAATATTCTCGATAAAAGCTCTAGAATCGAACCGTTTTAAAAGTTCCGATCCGTTGTAAATTATTCTCGAACCCTTGAAAAAGTTCTCAATCCCTTATAAAAAATACTCGATCCATTTGAAAAAAGTTCGATAACTTAGAAAGTGTTCTCGATTCGTTTCCAAATGTTGTTGATCCATTACAAAAGAAGCTCGATTCCGAAGAACATGTTGTCGATCCGTTACAGTTGAGAAATTTTTGTAATTCTTAGTACTTGTAAAACTAATTTTTTTATTTGTTAATAATTGTTTGTGATGATGATTTTCACAGGACAATGGATCGGGTTAGATTAGTAATATCTTACAACGGTCGATGGGAGCAATTACCTGATGGAAGTCAGAGGTTTCTTGGTTCTGATAACCAAGTAATGTATGTGTCTAGAAATATAACTTATGAAGAGCTGGTGTCGATCGTACAAACCGTTGTGAAGTACGATGTGAACAAATACATTGCTGATCTACAATCTATATCAATCGTTCTCGAGATAACATGTCGCACATTTATAAGAAATGACGACGATGTTTTGTTTATGCTAGGGGAAGATAGGGTGATCCCTTAAGTATGTGTCAATTTAATTGAGAGGGTTGCAGGAGGTGTCATAGGTGACGAAATCCCTCCTCATGATAACACCCAACATTTTCGATCTTCAGGCGGAAGCAACCAGTTGTTCACAGATAGAAGTGGGATTGATGGTAGGGACCCACCGGAAGTAGCCGACCATGGTGATATAGTTGGAGCTCAATTGGACAATGATTTCGGTTGTCATATTGAAATGAATGTTGGGCAGTACAACCACCAATACAATGAGATGTACAATGACATGAACAACGAGCGGAACAATGAACCTCATAACTTACCAATCCATGAGGTGGGTAATGAGCTAAATTTGCCTCCGGTACATAATGTAGCGAGCAATGAGGAAGATAAAGAACCGTTCGAAACGGAAAGACGTGCAAGATGTGTACACAGATGTATTTCCACTACAGTACATATAGCTGGGACATCTGAGGTTCGGCCTGATGTAACTCCAGCTGATTCTGAGAATGCCAGAACGTGGGTTATTCCAGGAGAAGAGTCATACTCGTTTGGTATGGTTGGAAGCAGGAACTTGGTAGAAGATGAACCTACCAGCATGATATATAAAGGTCAATTTTTTACTACTAAAAAGGATTTGAAGAGATTGGCTGGGCATTTTGTAATGCGGCACAACTCCGAGTGGAAAGTGAAAAGGTTGAATAAGACAACATTACATCTGGTTTGTTTGATGGACAACTGTACGTGGAATTAAGAGCGGTTAGGAGAGATGAAACGACATATTTTCAAGTAAGAAGTTTTATCAACGAACACACTTGTCCGTTGCAGGAGATTCACCACCGCCATCAACAAGCTAGTGCAGTCATAATTGGAGAAGTGGTTGCACCTAGATTGCAGCAACATGATGGTCGACTAATGCGTCCGAATGATATAATCGCCGACATGAAAACAATGTATGGCATCCAAAAAATGTATAGTAAGGCACATCAAGCCCTTGATTATGCATTGTCACTGACCTATGGAACACATGAGGAAAGCTTCCAACTGCTGCCATCATTTGGTTACGTGTTGGAACAACGAAATCCCAAAACAATTACTGACTTACAGTGCGATGAAAATGGTAAATTCTTATACTTTTTCATGTCGTTGGGTGCCTCACTCAGAGGATTCAGAGGTGTATGCATCCAGTTATTGTCGTTGATGGTACCCATTTAAAAGGTAGATTCGGGGGCACAATGTTTGTTGCAACTGCACAAGATGGGAATAAACAGGTTTATCCAATTGCTTTTGGGTACGGCGACTCGGAAAACAAACTATCATGGGAGTAGTTTTTGGATTGCTTGAAAGGTGCCCTCAGCCATATAGATGATTTGGTTTTCATTTCTGATCGATATGCAAGCATTGAAACAGGGATTTCTAAAGTGTTCCCTTATGCCACCCATACCATATGTTGCTGGCACTTTTATAAAAATATTAAGAAGCCATATCATAGAAAGGATGTTGCCGCAATAATGGACAAAGCAACCCGAGAGTACACCGAGTTGCAATATAATCGGCATATGGAAGAGTTACGAAACTTGCACCCGAATGCATATGAATATGTAATTGATGCTGGTCCACACAAGTGGTCCCGTGTACACTGCCCCGACAGAAGGTATAGGGTCATGACAACAAATGCTGCAGAATGCATAAACTCATGCCTTAAAATTGCATGGCAAATGCCTATGTTGACTTTGGCAGAGTTCGTTAGGAATATGCTACAACGTTGGTTTCACGATCGGCATAGGGCTGCACAATCTGTGTCATCATTTGACCGACGTAGCACATCTTGTGATCCTCAAACGTGTTGATAAGTACAATTTTATGACCGTTAATCCAATTGACTGGAACATATTCTCGGTGAAGCGGGCTGGCAAACAGTATACCGTTGACTTAACCCGAAAGACCTGCACATGCAACAAATTCCAAAATGACCTTCTTCCATGTTCTCACGCTTTCGCTGCCGCAAGGTACATCATACAATTTTGTGTACGGTTAATATTACTTAAACGTGAATCCTATCATTTTCAATGTTTTTACAGGGACCGAAACATAGATTTCACATCTCTCTGTGCGGACTACTACAAGCGACAATCACTTATTGATGCCTACTCAGTTCCTATTATACCGGTTGGACATTCTTCCACTTGGATTATGCCTTCTGACATCGCTGAGAGAGTCATTTTGAATCCAAGCTCCAGGAGACATGCAAGCTGACCGAGGGCTTCACGCCGTATCTCTTCTTCGGAGAGAACAACTGCACAGAATTGTAGACGATGTCGACAACTAGGGCATAATTCGAGGAGATGTTCTAACCCAGCTTTGAGTAATGAAGGTTCGAGCATAGTTATTCCTGAGGAATACAGACGCAAGTGTAGTATCTGTCATACAGTTGGTCACATTAGACAAACGTGCCCTACTAGAGACTCCACCGTGGAATGATTTGAGGCGTTATCATGATGACATTGTGATAATTTGAACTCGTATGACTTGTTCATTAACTAAAATGCAATTGTATTTAAATTTGATTTGAGACTGAAATGTAATTTTATTTAAATATGATTTGAATATATACAAACGTAAACATTTTTATACAAAATAATTGGTAAATATATAAAAGAATTGGGACATATACAAAAGAATTGGTAAATATACAAAACAATTGGTACAAATACAAAAGAATTTGTAAATATACAAAATATTTGGTACATATACAAAATAATTGGTACATATACAAATGAATAACTAAATAACTCTAAACGGGCCGGGAGTTTGCAAATATTTCAACGGCCATCTTCTCCCGAATGATCCCCATATCATCTTCCGACCAATCAAAATCCTTTCTGTCCGCCAGTAAGTACTCGATCAATCTCAACGTGTGGGGACTACAATTACCCCTGCAGTTGGACACATTAAAAAGCGTTAATAAAACATTAGGTTTATAATAATATAATCGTAAAGATACTATTACAAAATGTCTTACGATTTCTTCTGCTGGGGGATATGTTTTTTCGACACCAGGCTGACATCAAACGCCTTACTTGCCTTCTCAAATTTCTTAAGTTCAGCCGGTCGTGCAGTATGAAACCCAGCCTGATTCAACATCAAGGGCACAAAGTAGCACAATGGGGATATCTGCTACTTCCGGATATGAGTTGGGACCTCTTGTCTCAAGGGGTCGACTATGAACATCTTCCCGCATGTGAGGTCCACAGTCACCAGTAGCCAATGTTGTTGTCCAATGTTGCACAGTATCAGGACCTTTAAACGTATGCAGCATGTGTTAGGATGTACAAAGACAACTATATATACAATTGCAAACCATGTCAATTAACACTTACCATGTCAACCTCGTGCCACGGACGGCATCCATTCGGGGCACCCCCAAGCACCGTCGTAAGGTCGTCATTCTTCCACCACGACCTCAAAAGATTCCAATGCCTCGGGGTGATCTGCCCGTGAGAATCACGAGGTATCATTTTCATGTACCGGTGCTCTAGAAAGGACTATAGAAACAAAAACTCAAAGTTATTATTGTTTTCCATACAAATGTACAAGCATGCATAATCATTACTAATTTCAATACTTACAAAAAATTACAAGTCCAATATGTTGACCATCTGACTGTACACATTCGGAAAAGCCCGTTGACGTTTCTGAAGAATATGGAGGTACGCGTCCATATGGAGGTACGCGTCCATATGCTGGGAATATAAACAGGTCAAGATATGTTAGGAGGCTCACACATCTAAAAAAAATACTATAAACAGAATTTACGGTACGGTCCCACGTACCTCATTATCAACATCTATAAAGTTGGTCTGTAACCGATGGAACCATGCAGCATCAACCAGTGCGAGCAAATCAACATCACGTCTGCATTAATGTTCCATCAACTACATATTTATATAATCCATTACAAGAAAAACTGCCACCTAAATAATAAAGAAATTTACTTACAGTTTCCCATTTACGGTCTTCTTGAAGGCTAGGTAAGCCTTCAACTGGTCACCGTCCACCAGTTCCTCGGGATTAAATACATGCTCAGGTCCCTTTAGTATTACCTTCGCCCTCTTAGGTCGACATGGATCAGTGTACGGGCTAAGCAACTGCCAACCGCGCTTCAGTACATACCTCTGCTGTCGAACTCCCTCTGCTGGGGTATGCTGAGATAAGGACGGGGGAGGGGGAACCTGCTGCTCGAGGGGAGGTGGTGGAGAGGGCACCTGCTCCTCGCTCCTAAGGGGATGGTGGGTCGGCTCCTCGCTTAGAGGTGGAGGGGGAAGGGGAGCCTGCTGCTCGGTCGTCATGGAGGGTGGAGGGTGGAGGGTGGAGGAGGAAGGGGAGGCTACCACTCGATCTTTGGTGGAGGGGGAGCCAACTCCTCGGTAGGTGATGGAAGGGGAGCCTGGGAATCGCTATGAGCGGGAGGAGGGGCCGGCTGCTCGCTCGGAAGGGGAGGGGGAGGGGGAGGGGAAGACTGAGCCCCACTCTCCAGATCTGCCCCTCCGGTATGTGGATCCTGTGTATGGTCATACATATGCGGCCTGAAGCCCTGAAAGCCCCCGATCAATGCAAGCAACTCCTTATGTTGTTGTTGTTGTTGTCGTCGATCCTCCTCGCTCTTCCGGATCAACTCTAGCAACTTCTTGTGCTGTTGTTGTCGATCATCCTCACTCTTTCGGAGGGCTTCATGCAACTCGTTCAACTGCTGTTCTAAATGGGCCTGAAATCATGCAACATTGTTAATACTAAAACAATCATACGTCATCCGATAAAAAAAAACTACCATCTCAACTTACCTCCCCATCAAGTGTAACGCCTGCACTGGAATCCCATATATCGGCACCATTTCCTGGCGTGGTAAACCGAACCCTTCTACTCCTCACTCATCAAGGAGACAGCTCAGATCCGCTAGTGTTTATGCCACTAAAATCTGGACCTGCACTTGTAGTCGGACCCCTACCCTTCTCATCGGGACGAACTGCACTTGTAGTCGGATCAGGAACAGTAGGAAGGTGAACCCTGTCGTCCTGCACATACGGGCTCCCCCTCTCACTTAGGCCTGAGAAGTACGTTGCCACCGCCACAGCTGTTGTGGGCAAGAATTTCATCCTCGCAGACATCTGAAAGCGTAGTTAGATGAATGTCATTGTTACTTATAGTAAGTAATAAAACATACGATTAACAAATAAATTAATTACCCTAGCACTAAAAATCTTGTCAAGCTTCTTCCCTCTGGGTTGTTTCGTCAACTCCCACTTCAACATACGAGGACAAAGGTCGGTAACCCTTCGAGTTCAGAAATCGAAGCCCAGTTGGGGGATCACCTCAAAAGCAAATATCTGCATCAAAGATAAGTACAGTTATATAAATAAAATTGGATTAGAAATGTAATGTACATGTTGGAAATCAAAATTCTTACCAAATGGGTGTGTGATAAACCGTAGATGTTGTACCCCTCCACAGAATGTCCAACATCACCCTATGATTGCTACCGTATTTCCTCACGACGTCACGGTAACGCATGCTTGAATGAAAATATAGAATGCCTATAGACGTGGGCACCCCACGGGAACGCATCGAAGGCATTGAGATCCTCTACCAATCGAAACTGCCAAACTGGAATCTTCAATCTCTCGTCCACCCCCATCAATATCCAGTTCAACATGTAAATGAGGCACAACTTCACAGCATCGTACGCTTGTTCAAACTCTCCACGGGTAAGAACAACCCTCAAATCATCCAACGATACCTCATCATGTGTAGGAAAGTACCGTTGATGTATGTTATTCTCAACTGCAACATACATACTCGTGTCCGGTACGACTCCAAAATGTAATCCGGTGATGAGGCTAAATTCCACCTTCGAAAACCTGACCATATGGTTCCCTAACAAGAACCGCATCGCATCTGTCGGCCCGTCGTGGTCCAACTCCCGCAACAGCAACTGATGAATAACACCACCCGAAAACTTCAGCTCCCGGTGCATCGACATGAAATGCCCAAAACATGAGGCCATGAACCGACACTGATCCTCAACCGCAAACTCTTCAGGGGCCCGGTTAAGTGCATCGTCTATACGGATAAGGTCTTTAAAATGGTTGTGTTGGGTCAATTTTCCCTTGAACCAATCTCCCTCTGGAGTTTTAAGCAATTCCTTCAAACTGTTCGTCATCTGCAATGTCACAGAAACAATACATCAGTAAACTGTAAAAAAAATATAAAATATTCTCGATACTTTGAAAATATTCTCGATCCTTTGAAAAATGTCTCGATCCTTTGAAAAATGTCTTGATCCTTTGCAAATAGTCTCGATCCTTTCAAATTAGTCTCGTTCCTTTGAAAAACCTCTCGATCCTTTGAAAACCTCTCGATTCTTTGAAAACTCTTCTCGATCATTCTATAAAATCTGGACCCTTTCAAAAACATTCTCGATCGTCACAAAATTATTCTCGATCGTTTGAAAAAATTCTCGATACTTTGAAAATAGTCTCGATACTTTTAAAAACCTCTCGATTCTTTGAAAAATGTCTTGATCCTTTGCAAATAGTCTCGATCCTTTGAAAAATGTCTCGATCCTTTGAAAAATGTCTTGATCCTTTGCAAATAGTCTCGATCCTTTCAAATTAGTCTCGTTCCTTTGAAAAACCTCTCGATCCTTTGAAAACCTCTCGATTCTTTGAAAACTCTTCTCGATCATTCTATAAAATCTGGACCCTTTCAAAAACATTCTCGATCGTCACAAAATTATTCTCGATCGTTTGAAAAAATTCTCGATACTTTGAAAATAGTCTCGATACTTTTAAAAACCTCTCGATTCTTTGATAAATCTTCTTGATTCGATAAAAAATCTTCTCTTCTCGATCATTTTAAAAAATCTCGATCCATTGAAAAACATTCTCGATCGTTACAAAAATATTCTCGATCGTTTTAAAAATATCTCGATCCATTGAAAAAAGTCTCGATCCTTTGAAAAACCTCTCAATTCTTTGAAAAATCTTCTCGATCATTTAACAAAAGCTCGATCACTTTGAAAACATTCTCGATCGTTAGGAAAATATTCTCGATCGTTTAAAACAATTTTTCAATTCTTTAAAAATATTCTCGATGCTTTTAAAATGTTCTCGGTCCTTTGAGAAATAATCTCGATCATATGAAAAATTTCCTCTAATCTTTCATTAAAATTTTCTCGATTTTGTTTGAAATATTCTCGATTTTTTATTTTTTTAAAAAAATAAAAATGCTCGATACCACAATTTCATCTTCCTCATAACATATTCAACCTCATTTCAAACCCAAACAAAAACCACAACCATTGTAAACCCTAATCTACAATTTTAATCAACAGAACAAGTCTAAAATGCAATGATAAGTTATCAACAACAAATAGATAAATAAAACAAACTGAACTTACCTCTATCAATCGCTGCGAAATGGACTTTATTCCCGTTCCAGTCAATAAGCTGTCGATTTCGTTGTCGTCGGTTTCTTTCTCACTGTTTCTTTTCTTAGACTCACAAAACGACAACTTTCTCTCTTTTTCAATTTTGTCGGGGTATTCTTATATCTTTACCTTAAATGGTGTCTTTTAAACTTACATTACTAAACTGATGATATTTACACAACACCCTTCTGAAATAGTGCTATTTATTTTTCGAGCCCTTAGAAAAACAAATCAATGTACTAAGAAATTATGTAAAAAAGATAAAAAAAAATTATTGAGTTTTGAATGTACACTTACATCAATAAAAAGTTTTTCTAGGTTTGGACAGTTAGTGAGAACACAGATAATATCATAAATATTGCAAAATTTTGAACCTTCCACGAACAACTGAAGTTCCATCAAGTTTCGCATAACTAAACTTATCACTGAAAGCATCTGCAGTTGCTCCTTTTAATGAATTCGCTAATAAGGCCTGTGTGATGAAATTAATTAAGCTTGAAAAGTCAATCAAAAGAGAGAAAGAGAAAAGAAAAAAGTAATCAAATTTGTTGAATATTGTTGAATAGTGATTTTGTTGAGTAATGTAACATTAGTTGAAGTAAATCAAATTTATCTTAAACAATTTAGTCATACTATTACAAAGGAATAAAATTAAAAAGAGTGAAAATTGATAATGATTCACAACGACACCCCGTGAGTTCGAGTCTCTTATCTATTACAAAAAAAAAACCTGAATTATTGTAATATTTGAAAAAAAAATACACATATTTAAAATTTCAAAAAAAACAGTTTTTCCGTTATTTCAACTAAATTCAACATTAGAAAAGAAATGCACGCCAAGCGATTGAAACTGAAAATTGATAACGAACTCTCAATAAACTACCGCATTATATACCTCAATAAATACAGCAGTAGCAGTGAGAACAGTGACACCTAGGATATAAAACAAAATCCCCTCGCTTTAGGAAATTGAAGATATCGTCTTGAAGGCGAGAGATTGAAAAGCACATCCTCCAGCTGGTAAGCCATGGAGATACAGATCCAAATGAGTCTGCCACAGTAATAAAATGAACGAAGGGTCCGAGAAACGATGTTAATGTCATCAACATCAAAGCAGTCACCAATCTTGAACACCTTGAAGTTCTTATGATTTTCAGCTAAGATCTTCAATTCGCTAAACCCACGACACTGAGTTATTTCCAGATACTGGAGTGACATGCAATGCTTGAAAATGGTTTCGATGAATGTTGCGCTGATTTGGGCGGTTCCCTTCAGAACGAGAGTGTTCAAGAAAGTCGAACCTTTGAGGAGAGGTGGAAGTTCAACTGCACAGTAGTTTAGTTTTACCATTCTCAGGCTCTCGATGTTGAAAAACTCTGGAGAGAGTTCGAATTGTACAACTGCATCGTGGAAATCCAGCTCCACCTTCTCGACCTTCTTCTCTGCGGACTTTTCGATCCATCTGTGAGCATAGCTTTCTACTCCGATTTGAATGAACTTCTGTCGAAGAGTTTGGATGATTGGACCGGAATGGAGGTTGAAAACACGATCGACCTCCATTATAAATATTGATCTCTCCATCGTATGTTGATTACAGATGAATGTTCTACTGTTCTTCCAAGAGTGTTGGAATCTGGATGAGAGAATTGACATTTTCATGGCTTCTTTGACGGTCAAAGAGGAGATGATTATGTCAAGAGCATCATCTGGGATACTGATGTTAAAATTACGAGGAAGCCGAGGACGACGCCGATACTCTCTCTTCACTATCTTCTTTGGAGGACTTTGAAGCTCTGACGTATCCATTTTACAAGCAAAAACAAAAACAAGTGAGTGAGTGAGAGAGAAAGAGTGATCGAGATAGGGAATTTGATGGCTATGAATGAGAAAGTCTATGAAAACTGAAAAGTCTCTCTATTTATACACGTGTAATGACAAAAAAAAAACCACCAATGGTTTTTGGGTTTTAACATTTCTGTCACCAGCTATTAATAATATATATGGCATGTAGTTTATCATTCACCACATCATCACCCACATCAATTTAGGTTGATTTTTCAATTAATGTTTTGGTTGAGTGGCATCTTCTTTTTAATTGTCCACAAACCCTATTTCATGTTAAAAGTAATATTTTTAGTAAAGAATTTATTTCAAACCTAGCACTAAATTGTTGTTCATAGTACCAAACAAAATACATTAATAAAATAATAGTCAAATAACTATTTATAGTTAAGGAATCTACATATTTATGAGAAATTTTATACAATCCTAATAATTAACCCAAATTTGAACCCAATTGATGTGGTAAGTGAGTTGTCACACCACATACAACATAGGATAATTTAGTTAATAAAAAAACCATTTACCACATAATTTGGGTTAAACTTTTGGATTGTCTAGTATTAGTGTTTTTATATAGATTTATAATGTGATTACATATATAATATATTAATCTAAATATGTTGGTTATTATTAGAATATGATTATAATAATAACAATTCTAAACTTAATTGTAATTGTACATTTTTAGCAAATCCAACAAAACAAATAATAAATATAGTTATCCAATTTTAACTAATGTGTCAAAATATAGTTAACACTTCAATAGCCAAAACGCAGAGTTAGATTTAATTATATTCATTATTTTTTAGTACAACTATATTTTGCTTCCTTGAAGTGTAAACTATATTTTGATACACCAGTTAAAATTGGATATGTATTCATTATGTTTTGAATTGGATTTGCTAAAATGGTAGAGTTGCAATTAAGATTAAGATTATTATTATTATTGTTGATGTTATGATATTCTAATAATAGATATCATGTTTTTACTATACTATATAAGTTAGCAAGTCATAAATGTAAATACAATTTCAGATTCTGTAACTATAAATAACCATTGGACTATTATTTTCTTAATGTATTTTGTTTGGTTCTATGAACAACAATTTAGTGTTAGGTTTGGAATAAATTTTTTACTAAAAAGAGTATTTTTAACGCAAAATAAAGTTTTTGAACAATTAAAAAAAAAATGTCACACAAGCCGAAAATATTAATTTAAAAATCAATACAATTTAATGATGTGGTAGATGGTGTAGTGAATGATAATACGGTAAAGACTAATATAATGTCATTTGATAATGGTGTAGGATTTATAGCTTCTAGAAGAAGCTATTTTTGGACCCTTAAAAAAAAATAAGAATAAATTACTGGATACCTATTTGAGGTATGCCAATTTACACTCGGAAAACAATCATTATAAAAAATTGACAACATCCCTTGTCATTGGTGTTTGACAAGAGTTGACTATTAACTTTGTCACTTTGAAGGGTAATATCTTCTATTTTACCTTATTACATTTACTTTAATAAAATCATAACTTAAAAAATTTAATGAGAAAATGGATCTATACCGTCTATCAGAAATCAAATGAAAAAAAAATGATTTCTTTATAAAAATAGATGTATATCCATTGTCCATCTTTGAAATTGATGGTTGTGATCATTTTTATTAAATATAGAATTTAAAAATAAAAAAATAAATGGTGGAGAAAATCTAATCTCTAGATTGATCATGTCGATTAGAGACCTAATTTGGAGATTGAATCTCCTTCTTTGCAAACGGGGGAGGTATTGCCTCCCCAACCATTCACGGTGCGGTAGGATGGAGATCTATGAAGATTTCAGAGGATCTCGGTAAAGATTGGATCTCCCGCTCAATCAGTCTTGATAGACAATGAGTCCTAACCCATATTTTGAGAGTTTTTCTAGGGTCTACGTAGATCATAATTTTGGAGTCCGGTTGAAAGCCTCAAGCTCTCTTAGATAACATGATTTGAGGAAGAGAAAATAATAGGAAAACGATAATACAATGATATTGTGGCTTATAGATGGGCATGAGTCGGTTCACTTCGGTTTCATGCTAAACCAACACTACGACAAAAATATTCAAAGAAATCGGTGCTTTACATCGGTTTTTAGTTAACCGATTTTTTTTATAAAAAATAGACATTGGTTCATAAAAAAACTGATGTTTTAAATAAATGCATTTTGAAAATACAACGGTTTTTGGGCAAACCGATATTCAAAAAAACATTTAGACATCGGTTCATATAAAACAGATGTCTTAAATATTGTGTTTTGAAAAGATAACGTTTTTTAGACAAACCGCTATGGATTTATTATAACAAAAAGATATCAGTTTTCTTTAAAACTGATTTCTTTAATAAATTAAAAATTATTATTTTTATGGATAAGTAAAATTTAAAATCTAATAAATTTTCTTTTAAATCATTTATTTTAAAAAATTCAATACAAAAAAAAAATCAAAAAATTATTTATTTTGCACCCTCTTGTTAATACTAAGAAATACATTAATAATTCAATTATCCATATAAATTAGGAATCAGAATCTTACATTTGTTTATTAAAATGAAAGATACATGTAGAGAAATATCTCATCTGTAATAAGAGTAGTATTCTAAATTATACTTATTACATTTGATTTCACTAATCTTTTATAGTGTATTGACTTATAACTCGACTATATATATTTTTAAAAATATAATTTTATTAAATTTTCCAATAAATGTTTTTAAATATATTGTGCAATTGTTAACAAATCAAATCTTTTAGTCAAGCGGTAAAGGATTACCACTTTGACTTTAAGGTTTTAAGTTCAATTCCTTATAATGACAATTAATTGTCAATATATTATCAGAGGTGGGGCAGGGCGGCGAGTGGTGGTGGCCTGACGGCGGACGATCGCCGATGGATGTCGGACCGCTTGTGAGTGGCGGCGGTGATGAAATTAATTTTCGTAATACATCAATTTTACACTATATATAATGATGTCATTAGTGCATTTTTTTCTACATCAGTCAAATCTATATCGGTTATAAAATTTGGAAAAACTGATGTCTTCCATATAAAATAACCGATGTCTTTTAACTTTTTTGTACTAGTACGAATGAACAAATAAAGTTTTGGTTTTTAAGAATTAGAACCGATCATGACCGATGATTCCTAACAAACTAATACGAATCAAACATGTTTTTTCTCACTTTGGTTTTATCTATTTTGGATAAAATAATTTGAATCAAACAAATAATTTAGCTTTGAATTGAAGACATTGCAAAACCCTAATGAAACAAACTTAAATAATTAATCCATTGATTTTTTTTTTCAATTTCACAAAGAAATGTATCATATTGATTTCTACCAAAAAAATATCCATACTAGAATTTCAAAAGAAAAGAACATAGTTGCATCAAGGGAAAAAAATAAAATAACCATGGAGTTGAGAGTTATATCTGGACAAATGGAGTTGAGAAAGCTGTGAAATCGCAAAGAGACGGGAGACTGAGAGATAGGTTCGACTAAATTAAAATGGTTGAGAGATGAAAAGAGATTAGTGAAATCAAAGATAGAAATATACAAAAGAGAGAAGGTTGAGAGAGTTCAGTAGAGAGAAACAAAGATTTTGTATAGAGATTATTGAAAGAAAAGAGAAACAAGATCGAGGATAGAGAAAGAGTTGTGTGGCTGAATGTGAATTTAAGGTTTCTTTTTTTATTTATATATTCGGTTTCGATTATTTTAATTAGGAACAGAATTGAACCATTTTAAAACTAAAACAAAACTGGACTTTGAACATGAAGATTTGGTTCGGTTCGACTTTGTTCGGTTTGGGTCCTGCTTGTAAGGTTCTTATGAAATTATGAGCAATATATGACGTTATATTTTATGTTTATGAAAAACCGAATTGATTGGAATGTTTAAGTAAGTGAGAGTTGACCGGAAAAGCCCGTTTGATTGTGATCAATATTTGTTGGACTCGGTGTACCTTAGCTACATTAAATAAATGTAGGATATGATATGTGCTATTGTATATGTGTGGGCCTAGTATTCCTTTTAGGACTATCCATCATATTAGGATTAAGAATCCTTTATGGGTTAGGAATCTAGAAAGTTATACTATCTATAGGAGGCCTACTCTTACTCATATAACGGATTATAGAATTGTCTCCCCGTTGGACAAACTGAGAAAGGCGAGTAGAGAGTAGAAGAATCTCTATTGTTTTAACTATTTCTTTGTGTGATTTTCAGGTTGGTTTTCTTGAATTATTCGATAGATTCGGAAAATTCAGGTACGAATTCATACTTATGTATTTAATACGAATATATATGTTTGATTACATACAACTCCTACGGTGGTATCAGAGCATTCATATTTTTACATAGGCCGAAGATTAAGATATTATTATTCATCTACTATTTTTGATACATAGTTATATTGAAATATGTTGAATCCGTAAGAAACAAAAAAAAAATTGTATGTTTATTTTTCCTGAAAATCAGGTGTCAGTGGATAGATGAATAAGAATTTAGAATTTAGAATTAAGATCTAGATCAACCCAGATTTAGGTAGTTTTAGATCTGATTTCTTGCACCAGTGTTTTGGTTTCTTTAAGATGGGTCGATGGATTTCAACCCAGATCCATCGTGATTTTCCCCTTGATATCACACCTAAACCCCTCGCCTGCCATAACCATCGCTGCCTCTTCTCTATGGCCAACGCAGCATGCTAGTCCTGATCCCAACCAAACCCAGACCCGTTGTCGATCTCGGGTCAAGGAGGACGATCACCGGATGTTGAACATGATCTCGACCACGATCGGTCGCCGGTTTGCTCGATCGCTCTGGGCGTCAATCGTCGGTCTTCACTGCTTCAATCCGGGCTGTGGGTTTCCTTGCGCTGCCGTATGTTGCTTCAGGCAACGGACGGTCAGTCAAGGCGATGGCGAACGCATGAAGGTCTAGGTTTCCATGGTTGATTTTGCTTGGGCCAACTTTTAAGAATTTGATATTCTTGAGGGATTGATTTGCAATTATTTTGGGTCCTTTTATAATTTGATAAAGTTTTGGGGTTAGTTTGAAATTAACAAAACTTACTGGACCAGTGTGTAATTTCAAAATAGTTTTGGGGCCGATTTATAATTAATGAAAATTTATAGGGTCATTTTGTAATTTTTAAAAGTTTTGGGGTCAATTTATAATTATCAAAACCTATTGGGTTATTTTGTAATTTTGACAAAATTTAATGAACGATTTGTAATTGCTAAATCTTGAGGGGCCTTTTTGTAATTTAGTAAAATCAGGGGCAGTTTTTGTAATTTTCCAAAAGGGCTTTTGGGAAAAATTGCAGTTGATAATCTTTGTGATTTCGGATGGTTATGTTTTTACGTAGTAGACTAATCATTAAGTTTTCATATTGATTATTTTGTTGAAATTAATAATCTGTTTTATATATTCTCGTGAATTTGATGGTTATGATTTCACGTAGTGCCTAATCATTTCGATTTTGAGAATTTAGTTTGCTGACGATTATTAATTTGATAGTTTTATAATTGAATGAATACTCTCTTAATTTGGATGATTATGTATCACGTAGTGACTAATCATTAAAGATTTTGAGATTTTCGTCGGTAATCAATTATTAAATTTGAACTGCAAAGATGAAAATGCTTGTGTTAATCATCTCTGTATGAGGGATTTCACATGTGATAGGTGATGTTCTTCTCCGTATGAGATTCATCATCTTAAGGTATTCATATATAAAACTGTAATAATGGAAACTATATACATGTTTTAATCATCTCCGTAGGAGGGTTATTACATGTGATAGGTGATGTTCTTCTCCGTAGGAGGTTCATAATCTTGAGGAATTCATTTATAGAATGTAGTGATCTTTGCCTAATCACATGTTGAATTTTATTTCTATAAATGTTTTGACTGTTATCTTATATGCATGAAATCCTTTGTTTTGATATTCAGTTTTCAATGTCAATAACTTTGCTTCACAATTGTCTGCTATTAAACATTTGGATAAGACTAATTTCGAGGAATGGAAAGAGACTCTCACTGCTGCTCTTGCTATTTGGGGTATAGACCTTTCATTACTTGAGAAGAAGCCTTCTAAACTCACTGATGAGAGTACTGCTAAACAGAGGTCTTATTGAAAGAAGTGGAAAGAGTCTAATCGGAAATGTTTGATGATCATGTGTTTGTCCATTGCCAAAACCATTAAGAAGAGTATTCCCAAATGTAAGATGCAAAGGCTTTTATTAAAGCTGTGAGTGGCAAGTTCAAGAACCGAAGCAAGGCTGAGAGAGGAAAGTATCTGAGCCAGCTGGCGACAACGGTTTATGATGGTACCGATGATGTTCATGAGCATATTATGAAGATGACTAATATGGCCATGAAATTAAGAGATCTGGATACCGAGATCTCTGACTCTCACCTTGTATGGCAAGTCCTTGAGTCTCTTCCAAGTGAGTTTGATGTTCTGAAAACCTCTTATAATGCTTAAGAGGAGAATGGACTTTGGACCAAATGACTGCAATTGTGGTCCAAGAGGAAGAGACTATTCGCAAGAGTAAGAAACAAAGTGCTCATATGGTTACTCATAACAACAAGGGTAAGAAGAAGTTCAATGGGGGTAAGAAGTTTAAACATCATGGAAAGAAAGCTGGCAAGACTAATGGGTTCATTAAGGCTAAGGATGATAACATGAAAGGCAAGTGTTTCTGGTGTAGCAAGAAAGGCCATATGAAAAAGGATTGCTTCAAGTTTAAGAAACACATAGAAGGTACCTCTTTAACTCTCGTATGTTTTGAATCTAATTTGGTTGATGTCCCTTTAAATTCTTGGTGGGTTGATTCTATAGCTACTATTCACGTTACGAATTCTTTACAGGGCTTCAGAAGCAAAAGGAAACCAAGGGATAAAGAAGCTCTCGTTTTCATGGGAAATGGAGAGAAGGCTCTAGTTGAGTTTATAGGAGTTGTTAGATTACCTTTAGCTTCAGGAAAGTTTTTAGATTTAGTTGATGTTGCTTTTGTTCCTTCTCTCAGACGTAATTTAATTTCCATTTCTAAGTTGGATATTAGTGGCTATCGTTTTGAATTCATTAATAAAGAATTTGTTCTTTATCATTGTTCTCTTCTCATTGGTTATGGCTGTTTGTGTGATGGCTTGTATAAATTGAATTTACATACTGATTTAGTTAGTGAATATTCTCGTTCCGCTGTTGTGATAAATTCTACCATTGGATCTAAACGCCAGAGAGAAAATTATGTGTCCATGTTATGTCATAGACGTTTAGGCCATATATCCAAAGATCGAATTGAAAGATTAGTCAGAAATGGTATTCTTGATTCACTTGACTTTTTAGATTTTGAATCTTGTGTTAACTGTTTGAAGGGTAAAATGACAAGAGCTAAAAAGAAAGGGGCTACCAGAAGTCAAAATATGTTGGAAATTATCCATACCGATATATGTAGGCCATTTTCACCCGCCGCACTTGGTGGATATAAATATTTCATTTCTTTCATTGATGATTTCTCGCGTTCTGGTTACATCTATCACATTCACGAGAAATCTGAAGCCTTAGATATCTTCAAAATATATAAGGCTGAGGTTGAATTGAAATTAGAAAGAAAGATCAAATGTGTTAGATCTGATCATGGGGGTGAATATTATGGTAGGTATGGTGAAGCTGGTCAGAATCCTGGTCCGTTTGTGAGGTTTTTGTAAGAATATGGGATTGGTGCTCAATACACTATGCTGAGTGAACCTGAACAGAATAGAGTTTCTGAAAGACGGAATCGTACATTAATGGACATGGTAAGAAGTATGATCAGTACGAGTTATTTACCTAAATTTTTATGGGGTGATGCATTAAAGACGGCAACTTACATTCTTAATAGAGTTCCTAGCAAATCTGTGCCTAAGATTCCATTTGAAATATGGTTTGGTTCGAAGCCAAAATTAAATCACATGAGAGTATGGGGATGGACTGCGGAAGTAATGCCTTATGATCCTAGTTTGAAAAAGCTGGATTTTAAGACAGTTAGTGCATTTTTTACGGGATATGAGGATAAATCAAAAGGATATAGGTTTTATTGTCCTACATACTCTATGAGGATAGTTGAATCTAAACGTGTTGTATTCTTGGAGGAAGGTAATGAAGTTGATAAGAATATGCAAACTCAGGATTTTGAGTTTGAAGAGGACAAATTCGGTAATCCGACATCTTCTACTTCATTAGATATTGTCATACCACCTCTCTTGGAGCATCATGATGATTCTCTATCTGAACAAGATGATGAGCCTTACTAGTTGTTGTTGAACCTCAACCGGTTATTTATGAGCCTGAGTCAGTTATTGATGAAGTAGAAGATGTCGGCTAGTCGTTGATAAGCCACAACCAGTTGTTGATGTTCCTTTAAGGAGATCTCAGAGAGTCTGAAGATCTGCCATTCCCGATGATTATATTGTTTATCTACAAGAGCATAATTTTGACTTAGGAGTGGATGGCGATCCTACAAATTATGATCAAGCTGTTCAGAGCCCTCAATCGTCAAAATGGATGGATGCTATGATCGATGAACTGAGATCCATGGATACAAATCGTGTTTGGGATTTAGTTGAACTGTCTGTTGGTTGCAAGCCCATTAGCTGCAAATGGGTTTTTAAGACTAAACGAGTCTCTAAAGGCAATGTTGAGAGACATAAAGCTAGACTTATAGCGAAAGGGTTCAGTCAAAAGGAAGGTATTGATTATACCGAGACTTTTTCGTCTGTCTCTTCGAAAGATGCCTTTACGATTCGAAAGATGCCTTTACGATTATTATGGCCTTAGTTGTTCATTTTGATTTAGAGCTGCATCAAATGGATGTGAAAACTGATTTTCTAAATGGATATCTCGTAGAGGATGTATACATGGTGCAACCTAAAGGTTTTCAGGCGGTTGGAAAGGAACATATGGTTTGTAAGCTTAAAAAATCCATTTATGGTCTGAAACAAGCTTCAAGGCAATGGTATTTGAAATTTGATGAAGTCGTTACATCATATGGTTTTGTTGAAAATTCATGGATCATTACATATACCTCAAGGTCAGTGGGAGCAATTTTATTTTTCTCATACTTTATGTTGATGATATTTTGCTCGCTAACAATAATTTGGGGTTGCTGCATGATACCAAGATTTTTCTATCTTGTAGCTTTGAAATGAAAGATCTTAGGGAAGCCTCTTATATCCTTGGTATTGAGATACAACGTGATAGTTCACGTGGTTTGCTTGGATTATCTCAAAACGCTTACATTGATAGGGTACTAGAAAGGTTTAACATGAGTGCTTGTTCCCCAAGTGAGGTACTTATTGTGAAAGGAGATAAACTTACGAAGGTACAGTGTCTCCAAAATGAGCTAGAATGTTTTCAAATGAAAGATGTCCCATATTCATCTGCGGTTGGCAGTTTGATGTATGCACAAGTTTGTACACGTCCTGATATTGCTTTTGCAATTAGTGTACTTGGCAGATTTCAAAGTAATCCCGACATTCATCATTGGACAGCAACAAAGAAAGTTATACGTTATCTGCAGCGAACAAAGGATTTCATGCTCACTTATAGGCTTTCAGACCTATTGGAAGTTGTTGGCTATACAGATGCGGATTTTGCTGGTTGTACAGATGATCTAAAATCCAATTCAGGTTTTGTGTTTATGTTGGTTGGTGGAGCCATATCGTGGAAGAGTGTCAAGCAGACACTTACAGCTTCATCTACTATGCAAGCTGAGTTTGTGGCATGTTATGAGGCAACAATCCAAGCAGTTTGGTTGCGGAATTTAATTTCAGGGTTACAGATTGTCGATTCCATTTCTAAGTCATTGACAATCTATTGTGACAATTCCGCAACAGTTTCTTTCTCTAAGAACAATAAAAGGTCTTCAGGGTCTAAACATATGGAGATCAAGTATCTTGTGGTTAGAGAGAAAGTTCAAGAGTTGAAAACTTCTATTATTCATAATGCCACAGAAGAGATGATAGCTGATCCCCTAACTAAGGGACTATCTCTAAAGGTTTTTAAAGGGCATGTTACCCGTATGGGGTTGGTAGATAGTTATGATATGCTTGGTTAGTGGGAGTTATGTTTTGTTTTTAAATTAACTGTAGTTTTCTGTTTAAATTTTTTTTTATTTTCGAGAATATATTTGTACATTGTATATGTATGTTATTTGCCATGATATGCGTGCATGTATGTTTTTATTGTGACATGATATCTCAAAGCTTAGCTTTAAGGGGCACTTCACTCATAAGGTATAAAGTTTCCACCGATGAGTGAATATTACTTAAGATAAAAGGATTTGCCCGTCTTAAGGGAGGTTGAACTCATGGTCAAAGTGTTTGATCAATGGGTGTAAAATGCTTAAAACATTAAGTTTGCTCGTCTTAAGCTGCTTCCTATTATGCGAAGTGGGACCTATATGGAAATAAGCATGATGATCACATTTGCATGTAATTTCCATACCACACATACATACCATTTTACCCGGGTAGGTAGAGCTAAGGGTATTTTGATTACATATGGTATTATGTTGATTAAAGATGTAATGATCTATGTAGTTGGATATTTGAGTATCTATTGGACTAAGGGGAAGGAAGGTGTTACTCTCTTAAACGTTCCTGATGGCCACATATAATTGTCTGTCAATTCGAAGAGTCGTTTTCTAAAATGAATTTTTAAATCTAAAATAATAATAACTATGTAGTTCAATTGGGAGAATGTAAGGTTCTTATAAAATTGTGAGCAACATATGACGTTATATTTTATGTTTATGAAAAACCGAAATAATTGGAATTTTTAAGTAAGTGAGAGTTGATCGGAAAAGCCCGTTTGATTGTGATCAATATTTGTTGGGCTCAGTGCACCTTAGCTACATTAAATAAATGTAGGATATGGTATGGACTATTGTATATGTGTGAGCCTAGTATTCCTTTTAGAACTAACCGTCCTATTAGGGTTGAGAATCCTTTTAGGACTAGCCATCATATAACGAATTACAGAATTGTCTCCCCATTGGACAATCTGAGAAAGGTGAGTAAAGTGTAGAAGACTCTCTATTGTTTTAACTATTTCTTTGTTTGATTTTTAAGTTGGTTTTCTTGGATTATTCAATAGATACGAAAAATTCAGATACAAATTTATATTTATGTATTTAATACGAATATATATGTTTGAATACATACAACTCCTACACTGCTTTTTAACCCACCCCTATCGTGGCTTAATAAAGGAAGCCTGTGGACGAAAAGATGTTAGTAAGGTAACAGTATTGTGAAGGAACAACCGGCTATTGATGGCATTGTAAAGTAATTACTAGAATCGATAGACCCTACCAATGGGAATCTTCTAGATTCAAAAAGTGAATTAATTTAGTCTAACGAAAATATAGCATTTATGGATTTAAACATTGTTGACATGCCGAATATTAAGATAACATTTGTGGATTTACTAATCGTGGCAAGCGGAATATTAGAGATGGAAGAAATTCAAATGGGGACGAGATTATTAATGATGGGTTATATTTTGGTAGGGAATCAGACTAGTTGTTTTACTTTGTTGGTAAGGGTAAAAGTTCGGGAGAAAATGGATGCTTTCAAGAAGTTTCCATGTATTGTATTGTTGACATAGTGGAGACCATTAATAGCCAATAGTACAATTCTCGTTTACTTTAATCCCCAAAATCCCCCATATTGTTAAAAAATACCTAAAATGCCCTTAACTGTTAAACATTCAGTCAAAAATTTAAAAAAGGAAAGGGTAAAAAGGTAAATGGGTAAAAAATAAATTTATTAAAAAATTATAATTTTTTAATATATAATATATAAAACTAATTACACCAAACTCGCCTGAAGTTTGTTCATTTACACTCAAAAACAAGTTCATAAATAATTGACATTCACCTCCCTTGCTATTAGTTAAACTTTATCAAATTTAACAGTTGATCAAAATTGACAGTCAAAACTAAGGGTAATTCATTCATTTGAATTATTTTTATTATTATCAAAAGTATATATTTAAAATTGAATAAAAAATGATTATTTGAAAATTAAGAATTTAAAAAATTAGAAAGATTGAATTTACAAAAAAAGAACATTTTTTAAAAGAAATGTTGGTCCATCTATTTTAAGAAATACAAATTAAAAAAAAAAAAAATAATGCAAGAACCACCAAGATCTTCATCGATGGAGATTTGGCAACGATGACAAACACAAAAAAAAAAAAAGGAGATCCAGTTGACAAAAAATTGTTATAAACTATTGTTAATGAAATTCTAAATGGAACTAGAGATGGAAACATAACATACCCAGTAAGTTGTTTTAGTACCCAAAAAAAAGTGAGATGGTGTGACAGAGATGAGAAAGTAGTGAACAAAGATAGAGTACGTGTATACATTCTATTATACATTCAATAGAATGTAGTAGTCGGTTTTGAGAGAGTACGTATATTGATAAAGTTATTTTTGAATATAAAAGAACAAACCAAATATTTGGTGTAATTAACTTATATATATATATATATATATATATATATATATATATATATATATATATTAGTTTTTCTCTGATAGTTATATAACTATGAGCATAATTATGATACACGTATCCATCTCATTATTTTTTAATATATAAATATTATTTGATCCAATTGTATTGCTTTTTTTAGTAAAAATTGATAAAATGAATAAGTATGCTATTAAGTATATTTATACTTATATGTCTACCGAGGAAAAACTCATATATATATATATATATATATATATATATATTACAAATTTTAGTTTAATTTTTTTATTTCAAAAAATGGTCCCCATATACGATTTTAAACCATAAAAGGCCAATAAATGACTTTAAAAAAATGGCCCACCTTAAACATATTTTTATTTAATAAAACAAGCCCACCAAAGGAAACACATTTATCATTCTTATAATAATTAACACTAGATCAAAAATTGCCGGTTATCAGACATTCAAACAAAAATTGAAAATTAAAGTTAGGGTGCTTAAAAACTCTCTTGACAAGAAAATTCTTATTTCGGTAACCTTTTATTTGATATTTTGTTGTGTTATAGTCTTGAATTTGAGTTATTATATCGATTTTTATAAATATTTACTAAATAAAAAAATAATCATGTAAACATACATAGAGCCAATTTGATTTTTCCATTGAACACTTAATGACACTTTATGTGTATCTTTAAGCTATTTCATTTCATTTTTTAAGTGATAAAATTGTTGAATGAGCTCCTAAAATCACTGATTATTAAAAGTAATTTTTTTTCACTTTTCACTTAACAACAAATCAACTGAATTATATATATATATATATATATATCAATTTATTACTTCCAAATTTATCCTCACAAATCTGATATATTTCTAGTTATATCTTCTCTCACAACCCTTAACCATATTAATATTTTTTTTCTCCTCAGATTTGAATAATTGTAGCAGCTACAAAACCTAGTTTTTTCAAGACTCCAAAATCTCCATTTGAATACAACATTTTTTAATTGTATTCAAACCTATTTCGACTTCTATTCGTATTTTGATAAGAATTTATTTCCTCATAATTTGATTAGTTTTATATTATGTATTGAGAAAAATTAGCATTCTAAATACATACATACATACATACATATATACATATATATATATATATATATATATATATGTTTTGCAAACAAACTTAAACCAACTTAACCATAGACTACATGCACTTTAAATGTGTCTCAGGCACCACAATATCATCTATATATGCCCAAATGAGATAATCCTAAATTCGACACTAATTTTATTAATTTACATATATATAATTGAATTATGTTTGTTTGTGACATATTTTTATGGTATGTCCACATTGATAGAGTATGTAGATATTATTATAAATGTATAATTATATTACTATAACACATATAAACATTGTACACATTATACACATTATTATTGGCTTACTCTAACTTCTTGTTATTTTTAAAATTAAACTTCAATTAACTTGTTCAATTTTAATATTTTAAGAGGTTATACTTTAGTAGGCAATTTTTTTTATATAAATTTGTTATTATATTATTAAATTTCTTTTTTTTTTCTTGAGTTACCTTTAATTTTTCTTTATCTTAAAAATAACCCATTAAACTTTTCAATACTTTTTTTTAACTCAAATAAAACTACCCTAATATGTCTAAAAAAAACATATGAGATAGGGGTGAATGAGTTTTTAATCAAATTAATTACCAACATTTTGATTAGTCAATATTAAATATACAAACTACAAAAATAAAGTAAATTGCGGAATTTAAATGAACACTTGACTTTTACGTTGAAACCCTTCAACTGGGAAAAACCACGAGACTAGCTTTGCTAGCTACTTAGTCATGGAAACACCACTAATTGAATATTTATTTACATCCTAAGTTGATAACCTAATCACTGATCTCAAAGTTCATAACGTAAACTATTCTACCCGCATGCCTTTAAAAGTGGATATTGACAATGCTTGTACAACTATCATATGTAGCCACAAGACTTGCACTCAATGAAGAGAATTATGTCTAAATGAACATGTAACAATGTTCTAAACACAATAAAGTGCTAGATGTTAGGTTTTTCAATCATGTTGGTATAATTCTATATCAAAATGATATTTTCTTTGTATTGATTAGTTGTCTAGGTTCATGGTCATCCAAGAATCAAAGAAGATTGGTAACTTATCAAGTAAAGAAAAATCTTCAAGAGGAACAAGCTTTGTTGCATATCAAAGGTATATCTAGATCTCATTCCTCTTGCATGGTATTTAGGCACACACACATTGTATAACATTTGTGTCTTTGAATCGTTGTGCTCATTTAGAATAACACACACACACACACATATTATTGTATGCACATGCATTAGATTTAAATTGATTTTTTTTGTAAATATGCATGTTCTAGTACTATATCTAGAAAATAGCATACTTGTGTGTTCTTGTGTTTGCTTATATTTTATTGGTATCAAACTTAAATATGTTCTCATATTGTTCCATAATGAGTTCCAAATTTTTCTGTTACTCATTCATAAGTTTTCAAGTTCCGAGTTAGAAGTTACGAAACTTTTTGTGTGTTTATCGTGCAAGAGTCAAATTCCAAGTTTTCTTATCTAAGTTTCATAGACGTCCATGTCCGTGAGAGTGTCCTGGTTAATAATTTTAAAACGAATTCAAAATCGAAGTTTTGAGGCTGGTGAACTGTTTAAGCATGTGAGAGGTGCGCGAGACAATACATGGGAAGAGTGGTCCCCTCTCCCATGGAGGCACGTGGCCTCCACGGGAAAAGAACCACTCGACCCTGTGGAGGTCACATGCCTACACGAGAAGCCTAGGTGGTGTTGTGCCAATGGCCACCTATGGCCCCCTTCTCTCCATGTCAACTTCCCTCTCATTCTCTCTTTTAAATATCCTCCCCCTCTCATTTTTCAATCCAAGAAGACTTGTGTGGAATTTTTTTTAATTTTTCTCTCAACTTCAAATATTCATATCTCACTTATTTCTTATCGAAATTGAGTGATTAAAAAAAATGAGAGAATCATTTTTGAAGTCTTTTATCTTCTCAAAGTGATCTTGAAGTCTTTCGTTCAAGTATTTTTGATGTTTTACATCAATTTCGTGGATGCACTCAAATTGATGATGTATTTGTTTATTTTTTTAATTTCTAAACTTTTAAATGCTCAAATACCTTGGGTATTCTTCTAATTTTAGTGTATGTGACTTGAACAAATGTAGTTAGAATGTAGAGCTTCAATTATAAGCTAGATTTGTCTAATTATGGACTTAAATGTGATTTAGGCTTTCTTAAATCTAAAATTTCACATGTTTAGGAGTTGTATTGTGACTAGCTTATATTCTATGGCTATTTGTCTGTTAATTGATTTTATCTTGATTATTAATAGCCTTTACATGTTCTAGGATTCTTTAGTTGAATATATTTAGGATTAGCACATCTAATTTTATATTTAGAGCCTTAGTGTTTTAATTGAATATGTTGTGAATATGTGCTCTAAATATTTGCTAGAGAATTTCATTGAACATATTTTTGGCCTCTATCATTTTTGGTTTTAGTTCTAAAATCATGAACATGTGTTTAATGAATATGTTATGTTTCAAATTTTATTTTGCCTGAATAATAACTAGGATTTAATTGTGAATTGATTAAATTGAATATTCTAGGTTTTTGTTTATGTATAAAGAACTAGGCAACTTTGTCTGTGGACTTTTATGCCTATATCTAGTTTTTCATGAAGTGTACATAATCCATACATTTCATATGTGATTTGCATCATTGTGTGATGTCATATTTTTGGATTATAAACTAGAAAAATATACATTCATGCTCATTGATTATTTCTAGTTTTCATAAGATATCTTGATCATATATTTTATATTGCATATGTTTGCATTTGTAGACATTTGATCATGTTTAGGAAGTCCTTGTAAAACGCATGAAGTCTTGACATGGATATGGAAGATCCCAAAAGTTAAGTAAGGAAGTCTTGATTATAATCGGGGTGATCTTGATAATTGAGCAAGGAAACTTTCTAGAGACATGTGAAGTGTCTTGGAAAGAAAGTGGCAAGTCTTTCATTAGTAAAAGGCCCACAGGTAGGGTAAAAGGGATATCCAATAAGAAGTAGACAATCTAGAGGATTGTTCAATTTTGAGGGTGTACTTTTATCCAACAAGTGAAATATGGTTTTACCGGTGATTGTGGAATCAACCCATGGATGTTTCTTCTTCAGAGATTTTACCACGTAAAAATAACATGTCAAATGCCTCTAACTCAAACTCTCTTATATTTGTGTTTTGTGATGTTTATATCTTGTTGAATCTATATTGAATATCGTTGTAATCAAGATTGTTGATAAGTTTGAGTTGCAAACACTTTATTGAATCAATATTTGTTCCTTGTATATTTGTAGTGTTTGAACATTGTATCTTGTGAAATTCTATATCAAGTTGTAAAGTTCTACTTAGTGAATTTACATTGTAATTTTCAAAGTACAACTTGTGGAATTTTTTTTGCATTGAATATATTTGTATATGAGATACATTTGTCTTTTGTTTTTGTATATGTGTTAAGTGTATCACATTTATTCATATTTCTAAGTTTATGTTTGTAGACTAAGGGTGGTGAAAATTATACCTACATGTGATAACTGTTATCTAACAACAATCATATCAAGGGATAATTTGTATGCTCATCAAGTGTTTGAAAAAATCTCGAAAAAGTTTTAAAAATACAGTGTTAACCTATTCATCCCTATCTAGATTGTATAGTTCATAACCTTATAGGAATTTCACTAGACAACACAAAATATGTTTAACTAGAAAGATAGAAATGCAATCTAACAATCATAGTTATCAAAGATGCTTAAATGAACATACAAGAAGGCTTAACTAGATGAAGAATAAATTCTAACAACCTAGTTATATACTTATATTCTAACCCTAATTAACATTCATGACTTCAATAAATATGCAATAAAACAAGTCTTTCCATATAACAATGCAATAAATGAGATGTTTGGGCAAAGAAGAAAAATAAATAAATAAATAGGAGTGTTTGTTCTAAGCTTAATGATGTTGTAAATCGTGTTTATAAAAACGAAAAAAAAACTAAACTCCCTAGTGCACAAATCGTAAAGATATGTACAGCGACAAGTAAAGATCGTTCCCATGAGGAAAAATAATTTGCTGATTTAAAACTAATTCTAATTAAAGTTAAATAAAAGTAACCAGAAATTATTAATGATAATTGGATTAAAACTAAATTAAATTAAGAAAACAATTAAAATGAATTGGTTGTGATCAATGGAGAGAGAGCACTAGGTCAATAATGATTCCCAATTATGAACACTCAATGTATGGAATTAACCGTGTAACAAAATTCAGTCAATACAAGGGTTCATTCTTTTTCTTAATTACGACTATTACCGTATAATCGTGGGATGAGTCACGTATTCCCAATTATTGTTCACCCTTGGTCTATGGTGTGAACAATGACAAGGAACCCATTAAACACAAGAAATAAGAACCAAATTCTATACTTTGCTTGGCCTATGCTAAAGATAAATTTTATTCATTCAAAAGAACATTAATCAAGACTAGGTTTGATCAATATTCTAACCTTAATTCTCTGATAGTCTTAACCTTAAAATCATGCCAAATAATCATCCACCCTTGATTTATGGTATAAATAAAAATTAAAACTAATGAGGAGTCAAGAACTTAAGCGCAATGAATGAATCGAGAATTTAATTGATAAAAATGATAATTAATCCATACACAGGCATTCACAAAAGGTTCACATTATTTTCCTAGATATGGGATTAGTTACTCATTATAAAGATAACAAGACAAGAGAAAGAAAAGATAAAACCCATTGAGGCCTCCAATGAATTCTTTAAGTCTTCAATGATGAAATCTTCTTAGTCTTCAAATCTTCTATTCATAAAGATGGATAAGAGAGTTGTTGTATCTAATGTAGGAATCTGGAAAGTATGGAGAAAAGTGGTGTGCAGACTGTCTATAGAAAACCTAAAACTCCGATGTATTTATATGAGGTAAAAGCTGGATAGAAATCAGAAGTCTGTTTTTGGCAAGGATTTGTCAAACTGTTGTGGGTTGCACAATGATTTTGACAGTGGTAACGCCTGATCTTGAAAACGTTGTGAAAATTAACAACAGAAGCGACAACGGCCTTAAGAGTGATTTTCTGTAGAGTCCAAAATGCTGTGTAAATTAATGGAGTAATGCACTGCGATCTTTATGGTGTGAAACTCTGGTATGCTACCACTGTTATTACCGATGTGTAAATTCATAGTGGTTTGCACAGCGGTGAAGGGAATGTGAATAAGTCCCTTGAATCCTCTAAAATTTCATTTTCTCTGTGAAATACTCCAAACACACATTATTGAACCAACAACCTGAAAAAGCTCAAACAAACAAATTAAATATCTAAATAGCTCAAGAAACAAGCAATTGATTTGAGGAATGGGAATAAAAAAAATATATACAAATAATGATCGATCACTTACCAAGTAATGAAACTAAGATAAACCATGCTAAGATAATTGATGACGCCTAGATGCTTATGGATTTGGGAAATAGAGAGTCACACAAGATTGAAAACTATCTCTCTAAGAACTCAATATGCTCACCCAATCTTAGTTTTGAAGTTCTTGGTGAACAAGAAAGTGTCTCGGGCTTTAATAGGGGACTTGCAAAACTACATAGTTTTGACAAATAAAAAACAGTTTGTTACGGTTCGGTTTTCATGGTTGACCATGATGAAAAACCGTCCCGACAAAAGCAACGAATCGCTGCTGGAAAGTTGCAGTCCCTTTTTTATGGTGGACCATGATGATACATGGACTGCTAAAACCACTAGAGAAAAACTTCACGTCAATTGTCATGATTCTTTATGACGACTAAACGACAACGAAAACCACTGGAGGGTTTTTTGCTGCCATTTTTCACGGTGGTCCAAGACGGCACTTAGACTGAAATCCTCTAAAAAGAATGTTGCACCCATTTGTTGTGATGGTCCAAAACGACACTTGGACTCCGAAAACCACTAGAAGGTTTTTCGTAGTTCACCATGACAACACCAAGACTGCGACAATGAGAAGAAAGAGACCTCCTTATGTGGTCTAACACACTAACCTATATGCAATATTTGCAAGTGTATGAATGGTGAAATGCGCACTAAAATGACATGTAAAAAGACAAATGAAATATGTGTGTGTGTGTGTGTGCATATTCTCTTCTTCAAGAGTACAAGTCAAGTGTTATACCTTTGAGGCTCTTGATTTTGAAGAACTTGGGATACCGGAAAGCTTTCCAACACGATCACGAACTTTGATGATCACATGAAAAACTCAGCTACCCTTACAAAATATCTCATTATGGTTTGTCATAAAAATAAGCCAATCACAAAATATGGGACATAACAAACTCCCTATTCGGCTATTTCGTGACAAAAAATACTCCTCACAAAAACAATAAACAAAAGGAAAAGAAGCTATTATCAACAATTGTTATCATTGCATTAAAAAAAAGATACCCAAAAGTCTAAATCTTCAATGTTTTCAATCTCTTGATCACACCTGTTCAAAATGATGGCAAGAAATATTTCCAAAACAAACAAGCACAAGTGATGTTATCAAAAACAATGCAATGCAACGTACTTACACACCTCCTAAATGGGTTACTCTCTCACAAAATAGCTAACCCTCTTAAATGCACAAGAGCGTCAAAGTATAAATACTCCCTCTAAATTTCTTAAGACTTCTCCCCATTTTTGTCATGAGATAGACAAAGAAATTCCCCAAGTTAGGTTGCCCTGGCAAGGATAGCTACTTGCAAGCCAAAATGCATAATCATATAAACACACCTTATGCGGCTTAAATAATTGAAAGAGATTCAAGGAGATTTTTTTTAGAAAATGTGTGTATGTGTGTCTGTATAAAAGTTGCTCGGTATGAGAATCAATCAAAGCAACAATCAAAAGGATTTCCAAATGAAGTCAACCTAATTTAAACTCTTTTGTTATGATTAGAAGATATATTGTTAGCCTCAAGGCCTTAGTGTTTGATTTTGATGATAATAAATATTGATGAAGTTCTAACAAAGTTTGATTTCAGTGTGTTATGGTAAAGTTTGAATCATATTGAAATTAGAGCAAAGGGCACTATGCAAAGTTCTAATACTTTGAAGAATTCATCTACTTGCATTAAGAAGAAAAAATCAAGCTTTTGGACATCAGAGGGATAATTTATTGGAGCTCGAAGTAAGCAAGACTAGTTTTAGGCTTCTTATTTTTAATATATTGTAAATTAGTCTTTGATTGCATGGGATATGAATGGATTGGCTCAAGTGACTTAGTTTGGACTGTATGATCTATTAATTGTGTTTATCTATTAATCCTAAGTGTTCTTAGACCCTATCTAGATTTGTTGAGATTTAAATTGGTCATTTGGACATGAAAAACCAATCTAGAATGCATTATAGTCGATTAAGGGTATAACTGCACTGTTTTGAAACTTAGAGGCAAAAACGGATATTTTGTAGGGAATTTTCTGAATGATTTCATATATATTTAGGTCATACCAGAATTTCTAGAGTACAAGGAACCGAAATAGAATTTGCCATTACAAGGATCATATTTATGAAGTTACCGATGAATCAAGGGTCGAATTGAGATTTCCAAAACTTGAGAGACCAAATTGTAACTTTCTGGTAAGAGATATGACATGGGTCAAAATACAATTTCTAAAACCTAAGGGTTTAAAATGTAATTTACCATTCCGATGAGCAAAAATCGGTTATTTTCTATTTTGGCTATAAATTAATTCCTTCTACCCCGTTTGATCTCTTCTAAGAGCCTAACCGAGTTTCCTAACATCCAAATGAAGTGTTCTACGTATTATTGAGCCAAAACTTTCCATCCATACATATCAAAGTCTCATTTGTACTTAGATTTTCATATTCACTCTTTGAGAGAGCTTGAATTGTTGTTTTAATCAATTTATTATATCTTTGAGTGTGAGAAACATTTGTTGAGTGTTGAGAAACACTTGTAGTGAGAGAAATCCAAGTGTGAGAGGTCACTTGGTAGATATTGTTGTAAAGGTTTAATTGGCACCCGGAAGTCCAATTTGATAGTGGAGTATCCACTAGAAAGCTTAGTGAGCGTAGAGGCGTGGAGTAGGCGAGGCCGAATCACGTAAAAGTTATTGTGTTTGATTTCTCTATCCCTAAGCTCTTTATTTTGTGCAATTTAATTATATTGCTCATATTTGTATTTATACATTTCATGTACATTTTCAAAATTGAATATTGTGGTTAGGAAAGTGCTTAATTATTTTTAAATTGTTAGAAACTCAATTTACCACCCCTCCCCCCTCTTGGGTTGCCTTTTGGTCCAACAATATATATCCAAGCATTTGTATGCAAAGTGAACTAATCAAATCAGGTACATATATATATATATATATATATATATATATATATATATATATATATATCAGTTTTATTCATTGCAAGACACATCACCATTCAACATAATTGAGGTATTACTTAGTAATGCTATGTTAGTTTTAGATTTGTTTTGAATTGATTCCATAACAAAACGTTCTGTGTTTGTATTGCTTAGTTGCTTAGGTGGTTCGTGATTAGATCGGGCTTCAAAAAAGGAAAGCGACTTCGCATGCAAAGTTCGTCTTCAAGAGGATATGTGCTTACTTGGATGCTAAGGTATCAAGATTCTTTCTCTTCTTGCAAGGCGTAGGCGCACACACACACATATCATATATTTGTGTCTCTGCATCATTGTGCTTCAATTGGTATAGCACATTCACATACTTGATATTGAATGCTCATGCATTGATATGAAAGTGAAATGTTTTGGAAAATGCATGTATTGAGACTATGTCTATGTGGGTTGCATTCTTGTGTTAAATGTGTTTTGTTTGTTTATATGTTTGTATAACATGGGTCTTGAACTTTATTTTAGCCTTATATTGTTCATAATTGATTTCCGGTCAATTCGGTTACTCATTCTATTGATTTCGAGTTCTAGGTCAAGAGTTATGAAACTTTTCAATGTTGCATACATTTACTTCGTCTTCATGTATCATGTCGAATTCCTATTTTTGGGTTTGTTTCTCATACGTCCATGTTCATGAGAGAGTCTTGGTTTATAATCTTCAAACAGATTTAAATTTGGAGTTCGGAGGCCAAAGAACGGTCGAAGAACGTGAGAGGAGTGCAAGGGAGGAGCACCATGGCCGAAGGCCACATTTGGTGCATCCTCGAGATGGCACGTGGCCATCTCAGGCCAGAAGCCTTGCTTCCCTAAGATGCCCATGCACCATCTTAGGGAGGCTCGAAAGGTATGAGGGTGTTTTGTTCATTTGGTTTATTTCTTTTAAAAACACACTCCTTCCCTCTCATTCATTACAAGTTGATGATTTGAAAAACAAGAGAAGAAATTTTTCTTTCAACTTTTGTTTTTTGTTTTTGTGATAACTTTCTCAATTCTACTCCGAATCACTTGATTCAAAAACCTATTTCGAGTGTCTTGAGTAGATCTACAAACTCCAAGCATTTACAAAACCAAATGATTTCTTGATTGTTTACAGTGATCAGATCTTCAGTTCGAGATTTCATCCTTAGTTGGTAAAATCTTCTTCTTCTTAGTTTTCTTCTTTGATCATCTTATTGATTGATGTTATTTGATTAAGAAGTATGAATAGGATGATTTTGATTGCATTTTGTGGTTTGTTCATTTGATTCTCAATTTTATCTAGGTTTGTGATCAACTGAATGATTTGTGCTAAACTTGATAAACTTGAAATTGTTTCTAGAAATCTTTTGTTCTTATGCTTGATTGACTGTTTCTAGATTTAATTTCATTTTCTAAGAACTAGGTCTATATCAATTGGTATATTCATTTCATTAATTTGGTTCTTAGTTGATAACATGCTTAGGTTGTTTGGATGTTTTGATGATTGATTTTGAAAGTATTATATAGCTATCTTGTTGCATGTTCATAGACTGTGTTTGATCAACATTGTTTATTTGCTTGTGATTGCATCATTTGCATTTCACCTAGATCATTGCCTTGTGAAAAGGTTGGAAGTCTCTTTCCTTTGAGTGATTCTTTGGATGTAGCATTGGAAGTCACATTCCTTAGAGTGATTCTTTGGTTTGTGCATTGGAAGTCACATGTCTTGGAGTGATTCTTTGACTTGTGCATTGGAAGTCTCATTTGGAGATTTAATCTTCAAGTTGAGCAAGGAAGTCTTAGCTAGAGGTGTGAAGCCTTAGATAGCTAAGCAAGAGAGTCTTGACTAGAGGTGTGAAGCCTCGGATAGTTGAGCAAGGTGGCAAGTAATTCACTAGGTTCAAGGGTAGAGTAAGAGTGATATCTTGGAGAGCATGTGTTGATTGCTTGAGTGTGTAACTCTTATTTGAAATAGTGGATTTTCTTTTGCCGGTGGTTGTGGAATCAACCCGTGGATGTTTCCTCTTCAGAGGTTTACCACGTAAATATCTTGTGTCATTGTTTGCAATTATCATTGAGCATTATTAAAATTGCATTGTGTTTAAAGAAGATTAAAATTTGAGCATATACCTATTCACCCACCTACCCATCCCCCCTCCCCTCTAGGTATATTTACACTATAAAGATTAAAGGAATTTCAATTGGTATCAGAGAGAGTGTCTAGAAGTACTTAGATATATCTTCTTTATAGTGTTTGCTGTTTTTATGGTATGGGTGATTTGTTGCTGAAAGGTTCTTCTAGTGCTAGGCTTCCACTCTTGAATAGTGGTAACTACTCCTTTTGGAAAAGTATGATGAAAGCCTACATTAGATCCATGAGTGATGTAGAAGAGGAAAAAAAGTCATCAGATATTCATGAATATGCTAGCAATTGCGTTGCTCATGTGGCCATATATGAAGGAAGATTTGAGGATAGTAGTGAAGACTCCTCAAGTAGTGAGGAAAGTAAATACTCATCAAGTAATGAAGATAGTGAATTCTCCTCAAATCATGATGAAACAAACCTCAATGACATGATCCTTCAACTTTCTAGTGAAAATGTCAAGAAGTATGATGAGAACAACAAGTTGAAGTTGATCAATGCCAATTTAGTGGTGATAATCAAAGCTCTTGAAAATGAAAAGAAGATGTCTTTGGAGAAGATAAGCAAGCAAAGTGAAGTCATTAAGGAGCATGAAGAGACCATTGAAAAGTAATTTTCAAAGATGGAGGAAAGTGCTCAAGAGCTAGAGGATTTAAAAGAAGACTTTACTATGAAGTTGTTTATCATGGAAGGAGAGAATATGCACAAAGAGAATAAAGAGCTTAAAGACAAAATCCTTAGTCTAGAGAATAACTTGAAATATAGTAATGAAAGACTAGGAATTTTGAAACAAGAAGTTGAGCAAAGAGATGATTCTCTTGATCATGCTAGAAGACTTGAAAATGTGCTTAGAGTCAAAATTAATAAGCATATGTGTCAAGAGAAGATGCTTAGTGATAAGCTTGATGAGGCTTACAAGATGATAGGTAAGATGTCATCTAGTGCTAGTAAAGTAGAAACTCTCATCAAGATTGCTAAACATACTTGTGACAAGAGAGGATTAGATTATGTGAATGAAAAGGTTACACATTCATCTAACAATTCTATTTTTATCAAAGCAAGTGGTAAAGTGAATGTAGGTACTCTCTCTAACGGTGAAGCCATGGATACAACCGGAGGTGCCTCAACATCAACAAGGAGCAATAAAGGAAAATCTCAACAAGGTCAAATACAACAATCATCATTTTCTCATACAAAAGACAAAGCATCAAGGAATGGATATCAAAAAGGTAATAATGCAAGAATGTATACTAGTTCAAATGCTCAAGCTAAAGGTAACCCTCTCAAATTTGTACCTATTTGCCATTTTTGTAACATGGTAGAACTTATAAGACCTAGATGCTATGAATATATTCGTAAATGAAAATATGAGAATGATTTGTATGATATTTCTTTGATGAATGGTCCTAGACAATCATCCATGTATGGATCTAGAACTGGACCTAGGAAGACCTTGGAAATCATGTTGAGAAAAATATTATTGATGACTTGCTTGTGAAAACACATGTTGTGCCTCATACTACTATACATAAAAAGGTTGATAATGTTTCGTTTGACTTGTTTGAAAATGTGAGTAATAAAGTCGATTTGCATGATAGTAAGCCAAAGAATAAGTTGAAGCATGTTGTTAGTAGTAATGAGAAGCATGGTGTTAAGAAAATTTGGATTAAAAAATGCTCAACTACTATTTCTTCCAAAACAAAAGACAAAGACAAGAATAGCTATGAAACTTCTCAACCAAAGCATGCACACTCAAAAGGTAATTTTTCTAAATTTATTTCGATTTGTCATTATTGTAATGTGGTTGGTCACATTAGGCCTAGATGTTATGAATATATTAGACAATGCAAACTAGGAAATAATATGCATACTAGTGAGTTGAACAAATCTTCTTTGAAAGTTTCTAAACATGATAATTGTTTTGATTCTTTGAAAAATGTGCATATTGGTCTTGATCATGTGAAGAAACTTACTAAAAAAGTTTGGATTAAGAAGCATGATATGAAAAAGGTTCCTAGTCATTCTTCTAAACATGTTGATATTGATAAATATTTGAATGTTGTGCATCATAGTGATAAACATGTGAAGAAGGATGTCAAGAAGATATGTGTGGATGAGCTTGTGAAAAAACATGATGGTCATATACCTTGTCTTGATGAAATATTTGTGTTTGACAATAATAATGAGTTTAATATAAGTGGTATTTTCCTGAAAAAGATAGTGGATGATTTATCTTTTAGATTTCATATTGCCATGTGTAATGATCATGATGTTGTTTTTGTTGGTTCACCTAAGACCAATATGGTCAAAGGTGAGTGCTCTCATATTTGATTGAGTAGTACATATGAGAATATATATTTTTTGTTCTTGTTTGATAAGAGTTCTAAGTTTGATCCTTGACTAAGCCATTTGTAATATGCTCGGTATACTACTCAAACTCGGTGTCTCTAGTCAATACATAAACTTAACATTCTCATACTTTCACTATGATGGTCAAAATTTGTTGGTTGACTTTAAAGAAGTCCAATTTTGAAATCTATTTGGTGTATTTTGTTAAGACTTTTGGTGAAAGTCGTTTTATATGTTTGTTTGAGTTGAGATGTTTATTTTTTGTTCTCTTGGGAAGACACACCAACAACTTGTTGTCATAAGGATAAACAAGCCATGAGAGCTCATAAAAAGGGCGGAGGTTTTACATTGATGAAAAAGCATGATAAGGATATCTCTACATTAAAGCTTGTTTTCTTGTTTAATCTCTTCAACTCTATGTGTGCATTACATCATGTAGCATGTCATATTAGAGAACTAGTATAGCATTCATATGGTTCTTGGTGACATTTGCTCTCTAAAGATCATTTTGTGATTTGTTAACAATGATCTTGTACATGATGTGTGAATTGCTTGTTTGATTTATAAGTGGCTTACTTTAAAAAAATATGAGATTCATATTTTTGAAAGCTACTCTATTGAGAAGTAATGATCTTGAATAAATCTCTTTACATTGCTTTTAGATCATGTAAGCCTAAAAACATATTTTTTGTTCAAAAGTGCACGCTTTGATTCTCTCATATGTTTAGTTTGAGTAAGTTGAGTTTGAGGATATGTAAGTTGTGGATACACCTTGAAGTCTTTTGACTAGTACATTTAAGATGACCTATGGTTAGTATCCATTTTGCTTCGGTAACTACATAGAACTCAACGAGCACCTTCATGAAAAGTGCTACACACTTTGGTTGTGAAGCCGCCCAATGTAGGAAAGGGCTACACTATTGTGATGAGTGAAAGCCGTCATGAAGAGTATATGTTTATGTTTAAAAATAAAATTCAAAGAAGTGTTGCAAAGAATCAATAAAAGAAAAAAATCTTTGATTCAAAAGCCTAAAAAGAAATGGAGGAAGGCTTAAATAAGTTTAGTTGAAAATTAAAAAGTGCTCGGGTTGAAAAACAGAAATGGGATGACGAGCCACATGCTCACACACGCTCATATGTTGAAATCTATTCTCTTTAAAAGCAAAAAATCTGAATGATAACCGGTTTGACCTTTTATGGAAAAGCTTAGGATGAATAGATGTTGATATGATTTGAATGTTGATGATCCAATTACTCCTTTATATATGTTTGAAGCAAATCCACACACACACTTGTTTTGCTTTCAAGTGAATTTAATTTGCTAGCAATTTTAGATGAATTATGAGAGATATTGAAAATCTTGGTAAACCTCTCATAGTTTATAAAGCTTATTTTTGTTGGTTTTCTTTAAAATTACTTGATTGTGTGATTGTGTTGATATCATTGTGAACAATATCCTATCTTAATATTAGATAGAGTACTTATCAAGGGGGGCATAGTATGCTAGACTTTGTTCTCTATTATGATATGTTCACATGATTTTATTTTGACAAAAACACGACATATTTGAACATTGAAAATGCATGTTACTTATCTCATATATTTGCATCTTTTCCCTTGATCATCCTTGTTTGTTTATTTGACTATTCCTTGACAAAAAAGGGAAGAAATGTATACCTCATCTCGTGTGGGAGAAATGTATCTCATATGGGAGAATGTACCTCTTTGTGGATTATTGACATTGTTGTATTAAGGGGGGGAATTCTTTTCTTAAGGGGGAGTAAAGAATTCTTATATGTTGAGGTTAAGGAACTAAAGGGACTGCTTTAAAGTGAACTTTTATATGAGATACACGATTTCTTGTTTGATTTTGTATATATATCTCACCAATCTTCTTTGTAGCAGATTTCTTATTTGTTTGGTTGTCTGTTTCTCATAAGTGCTTTGATGATTAAAGAGGAGAATCTTGAAGACTCATGAAGCTTAAAGATACGTTAGTTTAGGGTTCTTTATGTAATGTGAGGATTTGAGAATGCAATCAACTATAAGTGATCATTGTATGATAGGTTGAGGTTTTGTCATGAAATAGCCAAAGAGGGAGATTATTTGGTTTTAGATTTGTGTTGGCTTGATTCCATAAAAAAACACTCTTTGTTTGTATTTATTAGTTGCTTAGGTGGTTCGTGATTAGATCGGGCTTCAAACAAGGAAAGCGACTTCGCATGCAAAGTTCGTCTTCAAGAGGATTTGTGCTTACTTGGATGCTAAGGTATCAAGATTCTTCCTCTTCTCGCAAGGCGTAGGCATACAAACACACATATCATATATTTGTGTCCCTGCATCATTGTACATCAATTGGTATAACACATTAACACACTTGATATTGAATGCTCATGCATTGATATGAAAGTGACATGTTTTGGAAAATGCATGTATTAAGACTATGTCTATGTAGTTTGCATTCTTGTGTGAAATGTGTTTGTCTGTTTATATTTTTGTATAACATGGATATTGAACTTGATTTTAACCTTAGATTGTTCATAATTGAGCTCTGGTCATTTTGGTTACTCATACTATTGATTTCGAGTTCTAAGTCAAAAGTTATGAAACCTTCCAGTCAGGTTGCATACATTGTCTTCTTCTTCATGCATCGAGTCAAATTCTTATTTTCTAGGTTGAATTTCTTATACATCCATGTTTGTGAGAGAGTCCCAGTTTGTAATCTTTAAACGGATTAAAATTCAGAATTCGGAGGCCAAATAACGATAGAAGAACATGAAAGTAGCGCAAAAGAGGAGCACAATGGCCGAAGGCCACATTTGGTGCATCCCTGAGATGACACATTGCCATCTCGGGCCAGAAGCCTTGCTGCCCCGAGATGCCCATGTGCCATCTCAGGGAGGCTCTAAGGCATGAGGGTGTTTTGGTCATTTGGTTTATTTCTTTTAAAAACACACTCCTTCCCTCTCATTCATTACAAGTTGAAGATTTGAAGAACAAGAGCATAATTTTTTCTTTCAACTTTTGATTTTTGTTTTTGTGATAACTTTCTCAATTCTACTCCGAATCACTTCACCGATTTCAAGTGTTTTGAGAAGATATACAAACCCCAAGCATTTCCAGAACCAAATTATGTCTTGATTTTTCACAGTAATCAGATCTTCAGTTCAAGATTTCATCCTTAGTTGGTAAAATCGTCTTCTTCTTAGTTTTCTTCTTTGATCTTCTTATTGATAGATGTAATGTGATTAAGAAGCATGAATTGGATGATTTTGATTTCAATTTGTGATTTTTTCATTAGATTTTCAATTTTAGCTAGGTTTGTGATAAATTGAATGATTTGTGCTAAACTTAATAAACTTGAAATTGTTTCTAGAAATCTTTTGTTCTTATGCTTGATTGACTATTTCTAGATTTAATTTCATTTTCTAAGAACTAGGTCTATATCAATTGGTGTATTCATTTAATTGATTTGGTTCTTGGTTAATAACATGCTTAGGTTGTCTAGTTGTTTTGATGATTGATTTTGAAAGTATTATCTAGCTATCTTGTTGCATGTTCATAGATTGTGTTTGCTCAACATTGTCTATTTGCTTGTGATTGCATCATTTGCATTTCACCTAGCTCATTGCCTTGTGAAAAGGTTGGGAGTCTCTTTTCTTTGAGTGATTCTTTGAATTAAGTGTAAAGTCATCATTTATTGATTGATTTATTTCATGAACAAACCACATATTGGGGTTTTATGTAAGAGAAGCTTAGGCTCTCAAGATCTCAAAAGAAGAAGCACAAAAGGTATATTTCTTGTGCTTACTTGCTTTGAAGAGATATAGTTGCACACACTCATAACTCATGCATTTTTCTTATTCGCATATGTTGTGTGTTTATATGAGTGTGCATTCATATTTTGATAAATCTTCTTGCATGTTTATATTGATCACATATTTGCATTTGTATTGACATGCATTATGTGTTGCTCTCACACACACTTACTTGCATTTGATTTGTTAAGCATGTGTGCTTCATTGTTGTCTATGTGCATTCATAGTGTGGTTTTGTGTGTTGTTTGTGCATGCACGATAGTGTGCTTGTCTTAGCACATTGAGTGACCATTTGAGAAGGTCATATTCTTCTCTTGGTTTGTTTATGTGGAGTAAGGTGTCTAGTTTCAAAATATGGATTTCAAAGATTTAAATATTTTTCAAAACTGACCTTTGCATGGTCTTTTGACCATAACCTTTTATAAAATGATTCAAAATATGTTTTGAAATATTCTATAAAACATAAACACCCATACCTTTCCAACGGTATATTATTCGTAATATTTCATGACTGTTTGAATTGGTTTTGAAATCTCCAAAGTGACCAAAAAAATAGCGCACCTCTATTGTTATCCGTTTCTGACCTTTGGTAACTTAAATGACCATGCCTTTTTCTATAGACATCTAAATCAAGTTTTAAAAATTGGAGTAGAAAGTAGACTTTCATACCTTTCCAACGGCATATTATACGAAAGGTTTGGATATCGTTTGGTCATGTTTTGGGTCGCTCGAATCTCGGGCTGTTGAGCGCTGCGCCAGTCCACAGATGCCCCTTGGTCAGTAGGTGTGCGCTGGTGTGGCGCTTGTCGACCAGCGCTTCCTCACTCGTTTTTCAGAGCTTTCAAACCATTTTTTAGAGTTAGAATGTATTTCCTTTGAGAGAGAAGCTCCAAGAGTTATTCTTTAACTCTCCAAACTCAAAACCCATCATTCTTCATGCATTATTGTGCATATTTAGGCATGGGTCTTCATCTTTGATTGATTTGATAAGTTGAACAAAAATCTCATCTTTGTCATTTGTTCATATTTTCCAAGATGATGTTTTTATTGCATTTATTAGTTGATTAATTGCTAGGACTTCATTCATTGCATCTATTTATGAATTCCTTTGCATGATTGAGTTTGTTTGTTGATAGCTTGAATTTAGGACATTTTTACCCTTCTTGCTAAGTCTCTATGCATTGCATTTAGACATTGTTGATTAGGACTCATTAATTGCATTTAGTGATAGCATTATAGTCCTTGTCATACTTAATGACAACATGTATTGATTTGGCTTTTATGATAGCTTCATAGGATTGCATGTTCTATGTTTAGCTAAGCTTTATGACATGTCATTTAGCTCTTGATATCTAGGATTTCATTTATTATCATCTTATAATCCTAGATAAACATATAAGGTACCCTAGCCTTGTTTGTTGTTTGAATATCATCATATATTCACATAGGGTGTTTATCTCTTCATTGAAGAGAAGTAAGTCTTACGTTGAATCCGGGAGTAGGTTGCTTCAAGCGTAAGAAAATTGGACTAGGTTCACTTAATACCGGGATTAGGGAGTGGTAGTTGGTTATATACCAGGAGTAGGTTGTAACGCCTCTACCATTAGTGGATTCGTTTTTCGAGTGTGGCGCACTTAACAACCCGTGGTTTTTCCCATTTGGAGGGTTTCCACGTATATCTCAAGTGTCTTTATTATTTCCACACTTATTACACTTGTGATATTATTGTGGCTAGTTAGAGGCATTTTCGTCTAATTGACCATTAACGAAAATTGGGTAAATTTTGATTAAAATCTTTTCACCCCCCTCTAGATTAATATTAAACACACCGTAATATTTGTTTCAATTGGTATCAAAGCAGGTTCCTAGACATACATAGGTGATCCTTGCTCATTTTGGTGTGTGTTGCATTTTATGTGTTTGTGTTGATCATTCATACACTTTCATTCATATCATTCATTCATAAACACAATGAGTGGAAACGGTGGCAACAATGGAGCTTCTAGCACTAGACCTCCACTTCTCACCGGGTTGAATTATGCCTCTTGGGAAGGCAAGATGGAGTCGTATATTTGTCAAATTCATGATAGGGCATGGATGACAGTTGAAGATGGGTACACTCTACCTATGATGACTCCTACGGATGGAGGAGATGATGTACTCAAGCCAAAGGCACAGTGGAACGCACAAGAGTTTGAGTCATCAAAGTGGAATATGAAGGCAATGCATGCCATCCTATGTGCAATGGATGAGAATCAGTACAAGTTGAATCAAAACACTAGGATAGCTAAGGAGGCATGGAATATCCTAGAAGTTGCACATGAGGGAACCGATATGGTTAAGGAATCAAAGTTTCAATTTCTCCAAACGTAATTTGAATTGCTCAATATGGATGAGAACGAGTGCTTCAATGACTTTGAAGTGAGGTTGATGGACATTGTGAACCAAAGTCATCAACTTAGTGATCCTTATTCGGATAGGAAGATCAAGCAGAAGATTATGAGATCTCTACCCGGTAGATTTGAATCAAAAGTAACTACTTAAGAAGAGAACAATGCTTACAAGGATATGAAGCCGAATGAAGTGATTGAGAGGCTTCTAGCTTATGCATATAGGAAATGTCCTAACCCCACACCACCGAAAAAGTAAAAGGATATTGCTTTGAAAGCCTCCAAAGTTGAGAAGGAGGAAAGTGATAACTCGGATGAGGAAATGGCTTTGCTAATGAGAAAGTTCAAGAAATTCTACAAGTCCAAGAAGAAAGGTTTCAGATCCAAGGGTCAAGACTTGAAGAAAAAGACTCTCTTCAAGAAGTTTGAGCCTAGAGAAGAAAAGACCGAAGGAAAGGGGTCCGATGCTATGAATATGGTGGGATAGGTCACTTTGCCCCCGAATGTGCTAATTCAAAGAAGAAGAAGAAAGGAAAGGTGGTGGCCACCTCATCAATTGATAGTGAAAGTGATAACTCCAATGAAGGAGATGATTCTTCTAGTGATGAAGCGATTATTCTTAACTACACGGTTTTTAGAGCCTTCTTTTATGGAAGATGTAGAAAAAGGTAACAAGACCTTAGTTTGCGACCTTGAAGAAGGATGTGATGAAAAATTAGCTAAGAGAGTGATTAATGAAGCTACTTATGTTGATGATACCAATATGGCAAGGGACATTAGTGATGACTCAAGTAATGAAAGTGTCTCATCTCACTCTACAAATGAAAATGTAAAGAGCATGAACCTTGAAAGGCTCATTGAGCATTTTTCAAGTCTAAGGTTGAAGATGGAGAAAGAGGTTCAAAGGTTAAAGGAAGAGAACCTCAAGCTATCAATTGAGGTGACTCACTTAAGTGAGATAGTTAAGAATGGGAGAGAGGTGGAAGAGAGCTTGAAGGAGGAGCTTAGTGAGGCTAGATAGTTAATTGTTAAAATGACTTTAAGTATGGAGAAACTTGACCATATGTTGAGGGTTGGCAAGAGGCCAAGTGACAAGAGAGATCTAGGCTTTGAAGATGACAAGGAGACCTCAACTCCTAGAAAGACGGTATTTGTCAAAAGTATGGACTTTAAAGAGCCTCTGCCTCCTCATCAATCACCTAGGAAGAAACTTGACCTAAGAGAGTGTTCAAGAAGTGCTCAAGTAGAGGTGATATCAAAAAGTCTACCTCAAGCTAACTTTCCTCAACCGAAAATCAATCAAGGGAAGAGACCTATCATGCATGCTCAACCGGGGAAGCAATCTAGTCTTGTTCAACAACAAAGATGGAGAGATCCTTATCAACTACCAAGACAGCCACAAAGACATGGGAAGGCTCCAATGCATCCTCATAGTTTTGGTATGATTCCTAACTTTATTGCTACATGTCATTTCTGTGGTATTGATGGTCACATTAGACCAAATTGCTTTCATTTTATAAAATTGTATAGAATTGAAAGCATGGTAGAGAAGAAAAAGGCTAAAGCCAAGGTGCATGTCTATAGGAAAAATGAATCACATTTGCTTGTTCCTAGGACATCTAGAGCCTATGTACCATTGACCACTATGAAAGAAAATGTTTCACATAAGTGGATTAAAAAAGATGAACCCGCTTGTCATTGTGCTAAGGTTTCACCCATAAGCTCAACTAGGTCCAATGGATTTAGTAGATCTAGTGGGATTTGTCACATGGAGTGATGAGTTTTGGTCTTTGACCCCATATGGGGAACTCAAGCAAAAAGAGCTATTGTATACTTGTTGCATGCAAAAAAAAATGGAAATGTTAATGCTCCTTTATTGATTGCTTGAGTAGCTTGGTTGCACTTATATTATATTGTATTGTATTTTCTTCAATAAGTGTGAACTTTGCTTTGATTACAATCCATGTCATATTTATGTTCAAACATGCATTTTTGGACTAGGAGATCTACATAGGAAGTATATATTGAATGACCTATAGTTATCTCCATGACATGATGATTCTTTAATGACATGCTAATGAAAAATGATAAAGCATGAATTGATGATTGCAATTGTTAAATGCAAAACAATGTGTGAATATGCTAGTGAGACTCAAATGGTTAATCATTGTCTCTCTTTCTTTATTAAATTGAACATGGCTACTATCATACGTGTATCTTACCCGGAAAAATCAAATAGAGTGCAAAGTTGCTCATGCCATGTTTCACTTATAAAGTTGGATATAGTGCTCTTAAAATTTTACTTCTATGAAAACTCTATATTCTTGCTTCTCTCATGACAAATTGTGAAATTGGTTTGAATTCTATTGGAAACCTTTGTCATTTGCTTTGCCAAATACCATTGTTTTTGGACTTGAATGCAACATGTCTTGTATGCAAAACATTTTTTATTCACACATTTTCTTAAAATAAATCTCCTTGTTTCTCTCATATTAATTGAGTTGCATAAATGTGGCTTATATGATTATGCAAATATCTTGTATGCTCTTTTCTCTCTTTGCCTTGAATGACCCCGTTGGGGACTACTCCTTTGCCTATATCATGACAAAAAGTGGGAGTAGCATATGGTTTAAGGGGGAACTTGGTAAGGGGGAGTAATACATGTTGGGGAGATTACATTTAGGGGGACTTTGAGAGGGAGCATTGCATTCATATACATTGCATGATGTTGTACTTATATTCTTAAATGCAAATGCTTTTGTTTTATATTCACTTGATCATCTCACATACACTTGGTTTGGAAAGTGTATTCGTTTTTGTTTTGTGTGTAGGGTTGATAGATCTACAAGAGATTGGAAACTGAAGATTTGAAGTTTATTTTTATATATCTCATTGTAATGTAGAATATCTTCCCAGTGTTTTATTTTGTTCTGTGAGGATCAACGTGAGTGGTGGTTTAGTCACGAAATAGCCAAAGGGGGAGATTGTAAAGTCCTCATTTATTGATTGGCTTATTTCATGAACAAACCACATATTGGAGTTTTATGTAAGGGTAGCTTAGGCTCTCAAGACTTCAAGAGAAGAAGCACCAAATGTATATTTCTTGTGCTTACTTGCTTTGAATAGATATAGTTGCACACACTCACAACTCATGCATATTTCTTATTCGTATATGTTGTGTGTTTATATGAGTGTGCATTCATGTTTTGATAACTCTTCTTGCATGTTTATATTGATCACATATTTGCATATGTATTGACATGCATTATGTGTTGCTCACACACACACACACTTACTTGCATTTGATTTGTTATACATGTGTGCTTCATTGTTGTCTATGTGCATTCATAGTGTGGTTTTGTGTGTTGTTCGCGCTTGCACGATGGTGTGCTTGTCTTAGTGCATTGAGTGACCATTTGAGAAGGTCGTATTCATTTCTTGGTTTGGTTATGTGGAGTAAGGTGTCTAGTTTCAAAATATGGATTTCAAAGATTTAAATGTTTTTCAAAACTGACCTTTGCATGGTCTTATGACCATAACTTTTTATAAAATGCTTCAAAATATGTTTTGAAAACTTCTGTACAAAATAGACACCCATACCTTTCCAACGGTATATTATTCGTAATATTTCATGATCGTTTGGATTAGTTTTGAGATCTCCAAAGTGACCAAAAAAATAGGGCATCTCTGTTGTTGTCCGTTTCTGACATTTGGTCACTTAAATAACCATACCTTTTTCTACAGACATTCAAATCAAGTTTTGTAATGGAGTAGAAAGTAGACTTCCATACCTTTCCAACGGTATATTGTAATAAAGGTTTGGATGTCGTTTGATCATGTTTTGGGTCGCTCGAATCTCGGGTTGTTGCGTTGTTGCGGTTGCGCCAGTCCACAAGCGCCCTCACCAGCGCCTCTTGGACTGTAATTGTGCGCTGGTGTGGCGCTTGTTGACCAGCGCACTAAGTAAATTTTGGACATTTTTCAAAACGATGTAGTTTTGTTCTAGGGCTCATATTTATGTGTCATCTTCTCCCTCACTCGTTTTTCAGAGCTTCCAAACCATTTTTTAGAGTGAGAATGTATTTCCTTTGAGAGAGAAGCTCTAAGAGTTATTATTTAACTCTCCAAACTCAAAACCCATCATCCTTCATGCATTATTGAGCATCTTTAAGCATGGGTCTTCATCTTTGATTGACTTGGTAAGTTGAACAAAAATCTCATCTCTGTCATTTGTTCATGTTTTCCAAGATGATGTTTTTATTGCATTTATTAGTTGATTAAATGCTAGGACTTCATTCATTGCATCTATTTATGAATTCCTTTACATGATTGAGTTTGTTTGTTGATAGCTTGAATTTAGGACATTTTTGCCCTTCTTGCTAAGTCTCTATGCATTGCATGTAGACATTGTTGATTAGGACTCATTAATTGCATTTAGTGATTGCATTATAGTCATTGCCATGCTTAATGACAACATGTGTTGATTTGGCTTTTATGATAGCTTCATAGGATTGCATGTTCTATGTTTAGCTAAGCTTTATGACATGTCATTTAGCTCTTGATATCTAGGATTGCATTTATTGCCATCTTATAATCCTAGATAAGCATATAAGGTACCCTAGCCTTGTTTGTTGTTTGAATATCATCATATATTCACATAGCGTGTTTATCTCTTCGTTGAAGAGAAGTAAGTCTTACGTTGCATCCGGGAGTAGGTTGCTTCAAGCGTAAGCAAATTGGACTAGATGCACTTAATACCGGGAGTTAGTAGTGGTAGTGGGTTATATACCTGGAGTAGGATGTAATGCCTCTACCATCAGTGGATTCGTTGTTCGAGTGTGGCGCACTTAACATCCCGTGGTTTTTCCCATTTGGAGGGTTTCCACGTATATCTTAAGTGTCTTTATTATTTCCACACTTATTACACTTGTGATATTATTGTGACTAGTTAGGGGTATTTTCGTCTAATTGACCATTAACGAAAATTGGGTAAAATTTGATTAAAATCTGTTCACCTCCCTCTAGATTAATATTAAACACACCATAATATTTGTTTCATTAAGCATTGAAAGTCACATTCCTTAGAGTGATTATTTGGTTTGTGCATTGAATGTCACATGTCTTGGAGTGATTCTTTGACATGTGCATTGGAAGTCTCATTTGGAGATTGAATATTCAAGTTGAGCAAGGAAGTCTTAGCTAGAGGTGTGATGCCTCAGATAGCTAAACAAGAAAGTCTTGACTAGAGGTGTGAAGCCTCGGATAGTTGAGCAAGGTGGCAAGTAATTCTCTAGGTTCAAGGGTAGAGTAAGAGTGATAGCTTATAGAGCATGTGCTGATTGCTTGAGTGTGTAACTCTTATTTGAAATAGTGGATTTGCTTTATCAGTGGTTGTGGAATCAACCCGTGGATGTTTCCTCTTCGGAGGTTTACCACGTAAATATCTTTATGTCATTGTTTACAATTATCATTGAGCATCAATAAAATTGCATTGTGTTTAAAGAAGATTAAAATTTGAGCATATACCTATTTTTACCCCCCCACCCCCCCACCCCCCCCCCTCTAGGTATATTTACACTATAAAGATTAAGGGAATTTCATGCAACACAACACAACAAATACAACAATTATCCAATCGACTTTATTCTTGTCATTTAAACCTAAAATGTATGTATTTCTGTTTTTTCATGCATAAGTGACACTCTTAATGGCTAACATTCGGTTTTAAATACGTAGCCTTTTCCTACATTGGGAGGTTGCATTTCATATTGCTAGTAGCCCTTTTCAAAAGAGAGTTTAAGAATGTATATCATAATGATCATGAACATGGAGACAAATTTGAGGTCATCAAATGTACAATTGAGAAGAATATTCCTCAAAAAGATAAACATACTTAAGCAAACAAAGAAATCATGCATTTACATACTAAGCAACCCTGCATCGAATTATCAAAAATGTTATTCAATGATATTCACCATGTAGTCTTAAGCAATCACTTAAGAGCATAAAATTAATCTGCTTTTTGCATAAAAGATTCATGTAAGCTTGCTCTCTTTACTTGAGCTCCCCATATGGAGTCAATCCGAACCGTATCAGGGCAAGTGACAAGTCCCTATAGACTTACTAAGTCCTTTAGACCCAGTAGAATCTAGGGGTGTCATATGAACACTACAGCATGAGTGTTCCTCTATCTTATTCAACCTAGGTACTCCATTTTCATTTCTAGTGGTCAATGTCTTCATGTTTCTAGGTTTCCTATGATCATGCAAATTTTTCATATTCTTCAAATTTTTCTCTTTCATGCTCTCTATTTTGCACCTCTTAAAGTATTTAATGCAATTTGGTCCTATGTGACCAATCATACCACGAAAATGACATATAGGCACAAAAAGAAAGATCATATCATTGCCTTAAGTCCTCATCGGGTGCCTTTGGTAGTGGTGCACCGATTGGTTTCTCCTTTGACCATTCCAATTTGATTCCTTTGGTGATGCACCAATTGGTTTCTCCTTTGAGATTGAGCCAATGGTTAGTGCTTTTATGTTTTGGCTTGTCGAGGTGGTTTAGCCGATTGATCATGCCTTATAGATTGGTGAAACTTAGGTTGAGGCCTCTTCATGGGTTGAGGTTGAGCAAGTTTTCTTGGAAGCATCTTTAAAGAGGCATTCTTTTTAAGATTCACCCTCTTTAAAAATCTTCTTAGGGTGTTGTGGTGGAAGAGGCCATTTAGGAACTATTTCCTTCACAAATGTGGTCTTATTAGAGGATGGTGTGGTCTCATCATCAATCAAACCACGGTCTCGTTTGTCATTAGGATTATTGCCAATACTTAGCAGGATATCAAGCTTTTCTGAACTTGTCTTCTCACTTGAACATTGCTTCCTAACTTCCTCAAGCTCCTTTATCAATTTCTCCTCATTTTCTTGGCAAGCCTCAACTCTTCATTCTTTGCTGCTTCCATTTGGCTCTTGAGTTCTTCAAGTTTTCCTAGCCATTCAAACAGTGTAAGGGATCGATCACTTACATTTCTTCGAAGTCTGTTTGTGAATTGTCTCAAAGTGTCATTCTTCTTCATAATTGTCTTCAAGGTGCACCTAAGACTAGAGTTCTTATGCTTGACTGCAAAAGATGCCAACTTCACGAATATTTTATACTTCTTTATTAAAAAAAAAATGGGCTCACCTTATTCTCAAATATATCAAAATCTGAAATCTTCACTACTCTATTCATTGTCAAAAACTCAAAGTTGAGGAATTCTCATTACTTTGTTTCTCATTCCCTAAGGCAGCTTCCTCATCAAGATCTTCGCTTTGGTCACTTCTAGCTACACATCCATCTTTTTCTTCATTAAGATCAAAATTTAAGTCATTGTTGCCTTTTTTTTCATCTTTCGAATTGGAAACCCCAAAAGCCGTGAAGTTAAGTGTATAATCTTCATCATCCGAATAGTAATAGTATTCGTTATCTTCTTCACCGTCACTATCATTCTATGTGGTTGCCATAGCCTTTTGCTTTCTTTTGTTACCACAATCAGGGGATATATGACCAATCCTACCACATTCGATGCATTAAACGCCTTTTTGAGTTTGCTTGTCTTGATTTGGCTCTAGCTTATTGAACAAGGTCTTCTTCTTGAATTCTTTTCCTCTAGACTTGTAACCCTTCTTTTCTAGCTTAAAAAACCTTTTAAACTTTTTCACTAAGAACGTCATGTCATCATCGGAATCATTAACTTCTTTGGTGGCCTTCAAAGCTATCCTTTTATGCTTATTGGATAGAGTGTTCACAAGTCCTTGATGTTGGAATTTATGCCATAAAGCTTGTAATTTGTAAATGTGAATGAAATATTAATAAAAGAAGTAGTTTATTCATTTTATAAATATGTCTCATACATTTATATCATGTGTACTTAACATCCAAGATTGCCGGATGTAATCTCTAATTGAGTATATGAGTGTCATATACAGAGAAATTCAGTTTGAGATTAGCAATCTAAAGTGTAAGGACCTCAATTTTATGATTGACTTATTTCATGACAAACCACACCACATTGGGGATGATTATGTAATGTGTAGCTTAGGTCCTCGTTGGCAAGCTTCCAGGTATTTCCATGACTTCAAGAGCAAAAGGTATATTCACTTGACTTTTGCCTCTTGAATAGTTTAGGTGCATACACACACTTCATGCATGATTTGTTTCATATATGCAGTTGTATTGACATGCATTTGTTGTTGAACACACACACATACACACTTACATGCATTTGTTGTTGAACACACACACATACACACTTACATGCATTTGGGTGGTTATGTATTTGTACTCATGCACTTCATGAGATTGCATGTCTTGCTTGCTAACTATGTTTACTTGTTGTGTTTGCATTACTCTTCACACAAGCACATAAACTAAGTGTGGTTGACCCTCAGAGAAAGCCTATTATTCTCTATATTTTTTTATTCTCTGTGTGTAGGCCTTAAGAGAGCACTCTGCCCTTTATCGCGGCCTAAACCGCTGGATGTGCTCTTACCAGTACCGTGGTACATGGAGCGGTGTTCTTTAACTGTGCCTATATGGTGTACCGCGGTCTGAACCGCTGTTGGTGCACATGTCTCTACAGCAGTCCCGACAATGATCTTTCCCGTCCGTGCACCGCAATCTGGACACTTGCCTAAATCGCAGTATGCACAACGGTTTTGACAGGATTCTGTTTGCCAAGCTCAAAACGATGTCGTTTTGCTCTACCCTTGTTACATATATGTTCTCTTCTTCCCCAACTCGTTTTAGGGGTTTAAGAACAACTCTTTTAGTGAGAGAGAATCCTCATAGAGAGAAAGCTTCAAGCTTTGTTTTTTAGACTCTCTAAAACCCAAATCCATGAGCATCCAAGCATAGTCATGCATAATCTCATCATAGTTCTTCTTTATTAAGTGACTTGATAAGTAGAAACAACTTCATCTATCATTAAATGTTGTATCTACTCAAGATTTAGTCTTGATTGCATATTGATTGCAAATACTCATACTTTAATTGCATATTTACATGAGTTATGACATAATTGGGTTTTGTATTGTGATAGTTAGCATTTAGGTCATATTTTTCATCTAGGTAAGTCTCTATGCATTGCATTTAGACATTGTTGTTTATGCCTCGTTAATTGCATTGCTTGATTGCACTTAATTGCCCTTTTTCTATGTTGTGACAACTTGTGTTGGTTGGACTTTATTTGACAGTTAGGTTGTTGGATTTTATCTACATCAAATTGAGTCCTTGAATATAGGCATATATGCATTATTTGATAACTAGGTTGTTTAATTGCATCATAACATCTAGTTAAGCATTTTGTGTGTGGTTTTACACATTATTGCATTTGAGCATTCATTGATTGTTCACGTAGACCATCTGCTCTCCATAGAGTTAAAGTCTTGTAGCTTTTAGGTGAAATTGCATAAGCAAGTCAAGTCTTGCAACCAAGGGTGGGTTGGCAAGCAATTGGTCAAGTGCCACTAAAAAAGGCCCCGATGGGTAGAGTAGGAGGTGCTCACACCAAGTAGTGGATCAGAGGATATCACTAGGGATTGAAACAAGAGTGGTGAATAGTAGTATCCATAGCCTAAGGTTGTCGAGAGTGAGAGTCTGAGTATCACTTTAGGGTGTAACCTTTTATTCATGTAGTGGATTTATGTGATCGTGTGTGGCTAGCAGAATAGCCCGTGGTTTTTCCCAGTTGGAGGGTTTCACGTATAAATCAAGTGTTATTTATATTTATGTTTTATACGCTTGATTTTGTTTGCTTGTTTGTTGGGTGAATCTTTAATATTGACTAATCAAGAAAATTTGGTAATTGACTTGATTAAAACCTATTCACCCCCACCCCCTTCTAGGTTGTATTAGACACACACTTTAAGGGTTCTTTTCATAAAGAGTCCGTAGAAAGCAGATAGAGTTGGGTACTTTATTTGTGGTTAATCTACAGTTACAATCCATTCCGTAATGTGTGGTGGTCTTAACCTAGATTATTCATATGGTGATATAAGAATAGAGGCACCTTATATGATATGACCATATAGGACTGGACCATGATCTATATGAATCTCTCACCAAGATCCGTTACATGATGAGATTCATATATATCAACAAATGATGACTATATATGGGTGATCTTAATCCCGTGTGTCTTGTTGACCCCTTCAGGTTAGATCGTGGTTTTTGATACCATGGGTGATATCGGGGTTGCATTCTCGGTCAATAACTTCGTATGTTGGAATCATGGTTTGGCTTGTGGCTAGGAAGGTCTGTACACAATAGTGGAATCCACTCCTTCTTACAGAAATAGATAGTAGTTCCCTTAAGGGTTGATTTGAGGTTTGAACAATATGAGCAATCTTCTTCTTTTGTAAAGGAAGTTAGGATTTATTGTTCATTAGAGAATCAATGATACTTAATGGAAAATATATAATTATAGGGGTATAACAAACTTTATGACCTAGCTCTAATTAGGAACTACTTATAAATGATCATACCATATAGAATAACTATATTAATGGACAACTGTAATTTCGGTTTGTGTAATACATCTACAGTTGCGAGAGTGCAACCTCGGGTTTCCAGTGGAATAACTCCAATGTTAATAATCATGAAATATTAATTAAGGAGTTTAATTAAATATTTCTACGAATTATTGGATCTCAAGACTATGGGTCCATTAGGTCCCCTTGATAGCCCGATTGATTAAAGGTAACAAGGGTTACGGTTAATTAATTGGATTATCCAATTAATTGTGTTACGAAAGTAACACGTATTTCTTCGAGGATTAATTGAATAATGAGATTATTTAATTAATATAATAATAATTAAATTAATTAAATAATTAAATAATTATATTATTTAATTAATGAATTAATAATTGTGAATTATTTATTAATTATTAATTGGAGGTTGTAGGTTCAAATCATGACTGAGACAAAGATTAAAATAATTAGATTATTTTATTCTTTGCTTAGTCTAGTATTTATGTTTTAGTCAACTTTGGTTAAGTAGGAGTTAGATTCTTATTTTACCTAGGACACTTAAATACTAAATATCTTTTTAATATATGTTGAAATAGATATGTATCTAGTTATTAAATATATATATAGAGATATATTAACATAACTAAGAACTAGACTTATTTTGATTCTTTGAACCAAAAACACAATAAAAAGTCCAAGAGTGAATTCGGCCAAAGCAAAGGAAAAAACAAATCTCCTCTTGTGCGGCTGGACCAAGAAGAAGAAGAAAAACTTTTTTCTTCAAGCCTTTTTGCTTCCTCCTATACGTTCCTTGAAGATCGAGACGCGCCCATACGCAGTTTTCGGATCATGAGACATAGCGAGGAAGACTTGGTGGTTCAAAATCGGAATAAAGCTTAAAGAAACGAATGAGTATGTCTTCAAGGGTATGACTTAATTCTTTTATATATTCTTATATATATTGTATATGGTTTATACATTGCATAAAAAATAATTAACCCCGTTTTCGCTGCGTAACGTAAATCCCACTTGATTCATAGACAAGCAATTTTCCAATAACTTGACTCAATTTCATCTTCTTGTAATCACTATTCTTCTCTATAGCCATCACATTCTATTCAGATCTGTTGGGAAGAGATCTCATGATATTCTGATTAATTCTAATGTCAGTTTGGGGATCTCTAAGTTGATGACTTAGGTTAACTATGTCTATCAACTTAATTTGGAAGACATTAAACAACTTATCCTCTTCCATCTTGATTGTCTCAAATTGAGCTTGAAAAACTTGAGGCTTGGATTCCTTCATTATTTGAGTTCCTTCTTATGCCGTCTCAAGAATCTCTCATGCCTTATGTATATTCTTTGTGATTTGGATAAGCTTGTATGGGTTCTCATCCATGACACAGAACAATGAGTGCATTGCCTTATTGTTCCATTTTGAAACTTCGAACTCTTGGGCAATCAATTGAGCCTTGGGTTTGGGACTATACTTTCATGTTTGGCTGTCATTGTGGGTGGAGTATAACCATCTTCAATCACCATCCAAGCCCTATCATCTATAGGTGATACAAATGACTTCATCTTCCTTTTCCATGAAGAATAATTCTCGTTGGTGAGCAATGATGGTCTAGTACTGGAAGTTTCATCATGACCCATCTCACTTCCACTCATAGTGTTTGATGCAATTAATGAAATGTAAAATGCAAGACACAAATGAGCAAGGATCACCTATATATGTCCCTCTCTAATAATAATTGAAACTACAATAATGTGTCTAAAACAACCTAGAGGGGTTGAATGGGTTGTTAATCAAATTAATTACCAACTTTTTGATTAATCAAGATTAAATACACAAACAACAAAATCAAGTAAATTGTGAAATATAAATGAACACTTGATTTTTACATGAAAACCCTCCAACTGGAAAAAACCACAGGACTAGCGTCGATAGCCACTTAGTCATAGAAACACCACTAATTGAATATTTGTTTACAACCTAAGTTAACACCCTAGTCATTCATCTCAAGGTTGGTAACACAATAAAAGTGGGCTTCAACAATGCTTATGCAACTACCACATGTAGCCATAAGACTTGGATTCAATGAAGAGAATTAAGTCTAAGTGAACATGTAACAATGTTCTAAATGCAATAAAGTGCAAGACAACACACAGTATGCTTAACTAGAAAGATAGAAATACAATCTAACAATCGTAGTTATCAAAGATTCCTAAATGAACAAACAAGCTAGAAGGCTTAACTAAATAAAGAAATAAAGTATAACAATTATAAGCCAACCCCAATAAACATTCATGACTTAAATAAATATGCAACAAAGGAAGTCTTTGTTGGGATTATGCTCGATAACAAGAGTGTAATAATGTATTTGATAATATTTTCATATTAATAAAGTGATTTCTAGTTTAACAAATCTTATAGCATTTATAGTTTAATTATTATAATTGTCAAAAGTAAATAATCATAAGGCCAAAAGACTACAAGAAAAGAAGAATTGTTCGTACATCTGGATATGTATGAGGTAAACACAATTCTTTAGTTAGTCTTGAATAATGTTCATAACTTAAGATAAATGTTGGGCACCTTTATCTTGTTAAAGTTGCAGATTTTTTTGCTAGCATTTGAGTGAGATCAAATATATTATGATGAGACTAAAATCATCAAAGTGTGGCATCTTTGAGCAAAAGAATCTAGTTCACTGGGTGCAATGAATAGGATCACAGTGAAATACTTTATCCATAACCATCAATGGATAAAAGTTTTCACATGAAAACAATCAGAAAGTCTATCTCAAACCTAAGATAAATGATGGACTTATGGTTGCAAGTGTTATCATTTGAGCTATCAATAAGTACGATTATATAATATAGTCTATCCTCAATAGTTTGGTGGTATTCATTTGTTAATCGATAGAGGACTTCATTTATAGATATGGACATCGTGGCTCCATTTATTAAATGTGAGTAGAATATCATCATATGGACGTTTTGAGGTATTGGATATTAAATCTTAACGTTTAGTTTTCAATAGTGTCTATTAAAATATGGTTTATGAACAAGTCAAAATATCCAATTTCAAAATGTGGTCATATGAGTAAATATGGTAACTTGGAGAGCTATAGACGGTCTATGAGCTCTTGGCGATTACTGGTATTCTTCACGATGATACACTATCTCCATTAAGATTGTCTAGGGTATGAATAAGAAATATTAACTTATTCTATCTTTATTTAAGAGTTCAATTTTAGTTCTTTAGTGGAATGAACTAAAATTAATATATCAAACCTAAGTAAATAATTTGTTGATTATGATTAGGTTATGTTTATTGGAGCATAAATTTAGATAGCCCACCAAGATCCCCAATCCACACGAACTTGCATGGATCACTTGATATATTCTATCGGACCAATTTATGGGTCCATCTAGAATTGTATTAAGGCATGTGGACTTGTTTATTTTTTAGTAATAATGAGTCTAGTTCTCATGTGGACTTTTTATTAAAGTCCAATGGATTTAATAAAATTTAAAAAATATTTATTTGGCCCATATTTATATAGCTTGGGCGGCAAGGGACTATATAATAGCCTTATATATTGTTTTCTATTTTATTATTTAATTAAATGGAAATTAATTAATTAATTATTAAATTATTAAATTAAAAATCAAAAACTTTTTTTTTAGTAGAAGATGGTCTCCTAGAGTCATATTATTGTTGGTAATATGATAAGTATCAAATACTATATTCGATAAGTAGATAAATAATATGAATTTATTTATCTAGTCAAATTAGGAAGTATTTGATTTCTATTAAAACTCTAGTTGACAATTGGTCAAATTAGGAATTTTTAATATAGTCACTATTTAATTATATTCAATAATTGGTTATTGAATAAATACACTATTTGAGTTGGATTAGGAGTCTTGGTGTGGAAATGAAATCTTTTTTTTTAAGGATTCTTTGTCACCAAGTAAATCCACCTAGCGATAGGATTCTTGCCCACCAAGTAAATCCTCATCAGGAGAGGATTTGAGAAGCCTATATATACCTCTAGGTTGAATTCGGCCAAGGCATTATTTTACAAGAGAAAATTCGGCCAAGGCAAGTTTTCTAAGAGTAAAATTCTGCCAAGAGAGAATTTTGAGTGTAGAGAATCTGATTCTTGCTCTAGAAAAATTCTTCCAACTCTAAAGATTCGTGTGTGAAAATTAGGTAAAGAGGAAATGGAAGAAAGAATGTTTTGTTTTCGATAGTGCACTAGTGGCCTTTACATCAAAAGGTTTTGTGTACAACATAGAATAAAGGTTCACACGAGTTTCAATCAAATTGATTGATAATTCACAAGTGACCTAACATTCTTTATTTTTCTTTTAGGAGGATTATTGTGACAAACAAAAGCAAGAGATTTTATTTGTTTCCATCCTTAGGTATATAATTTAAAGAAAGGGAGCTCACACTCCTAGGTGATTTAGGTTTGTGATTGGATTGGAAGATCTTACGGATTCAATTCGATGCTAGTTCAATCGTCACGAGAAAACATGTACGATACTTTAATTATATGTCAATTAAGTTAGGGTTAAGGTTCTTCCTTTTAAAGGGAATTTTTTTAAATATACCAAGCCCTAATTTTAAGCTTTCGCCACATTTTGAATCGATTTTTCCCTACAATTTTTACATACAGCAATGCAATAAATGTGATATCTTGGCTAAGAAGAACTATAAATAAAGAGGAATGTTCGTTCTTGTAGGGAAAAGTAACGGTTTTGAAAATAAATGTATTTGCAAAACTCTATTTTTAAAAAAATAAAATTCAAAATATTGTCATATCGTATTCTAAACGTAATGCAAATTGAAATAATTTATAGATTACCTTTGTAGTTTAGTCTCTGCACTTAGCACAAGATCGAATCATCCAGAAGTGTGGACTCCTTTTTCTTTGAACAAAGGAGTAAATCAACCTACAAGACTTAAAGAAAAAGATTAAAAGCTCAAATCGAATTTGGAACTTACAAGTTACTTTCAAGCTTGTGTCAATATCAATGAGAATGACAAGCTTGGTGTAAATCTATTCTTTCTCTTAAGCCACATATTTATATGTTTTGAAAAGAATAATTTGTTTTCCCATAGTATACAAGAATCACAAATCCTATTGTGATTTAGTAAGTCTAATCTTATTAGAGGTCTTTTTTTTTTTTTTTTTTTATTTATTTTTCTATCAAAATTCTATTTTGAATTACTTTTCATTCCTAGTGGGAAATAAAATAAATGAAGTAAAATGAGTCTTTGTCTTTGAACCCAACATTTGAGCCCAATAGATCCAATTTAACTTGTGAAGTTTGGGGATCCATGAGTTATTTTAATTATACGCTCTAGTATATTTGGCTAAAGTACTAATTAACTCTTAATTTATTGAGCCCAAATATAATAATTTAAGTTTAATCCACTAAAAATTTGAATTTGCACTCTTGAATTAAAATAAATTATAATAAATATTTTTACCCTAAGCAGTTGTGTGAAATATGTATTCTCATGAAAAATACCAATACTTAAAATGTCTTTGACCGTTGCATTATTAATTATTTTAATCCTTAGGACCGTGCTTACGTCTAATGGATAATTTTGAATTATCATAAATCATGATTCAATAACTCCTTATTAAATGCTCGGTACCAAGATTTATTATCTAAGTCCTCGTATGACTCATAAGGTGATATTTAATCTTATTTGATTATAAGAGTCATGATGTCGATATCTATGAATATATGTCCGCTATGACATATGGATCAATAAAGTCAAACTATCGGGATACAATTGATATTATTTGGTCGTTACCGTTGATAGCTCAAATGTTACAACTCATAAAACATATGGTACATTATTTATCTCAGGATTAAGATAGTGTGTTCATTTGTGTCTTAAGTTGTGAACATTTTTGGACTAAATAAAAAATTATGTCTACCACACATAAACTTTTTTATGTGAGTAATTATTTATGTTTCTTTAAGTCTTAGATCCTTAGAATATTTTTCTTTTGACTTATATAATAAATGATTTATACATGCTACATAATTTATTTGTAAACCAAAGACTTTTATTGATATCAAATGATTTGTTACAGAAAAACTATTGCTTTAATGCATACTTCCTAACATAACGAAGCTAATTAAGAAGTGAAAATGAGAGCATCTCAGGCAACAAAGGAGGAATCTTGCATCAACGGAGTTTCTTCCTACCTTTCATTTCTTGTTATTTACTCATGTTGAGCTTTGTAATGAAAGATTGTATCTTTTGTATATTGAACATGAACTAAATCTCTATGGCTAGGGCTATGATGGATCCTTGCCATGAGTATTAAATAAAGATACTATTTTTATTGAATTTGCTTGTTGGACGTTGAATGTGTTTTTATGTACGTAATGTCCTTAGGTGATTTGCTACCACTTAATTGATATTTGGTTGTTGTGTTAAGGACAGAGAGGTGATGCACGTATCATGCCCGATTAATTGCTCATTGCATGTTTAATGAGATAGTAATATACAAGCTTACATTGTGTAACCCTATTTTATGAGCCATAAATCTTAATGAAATCATGCATATCTAGTTGTCATCAAGAGATAGATTATTAGTATATGTGAGTATTTCCTTTATTGATCAAGAGAATATAGGTTAAAATTGGGTGAACACGATCTTCAACATTCGCTTGAATGACTCAATGAATTGGTTGTCTTAATTATTAATTGATATAAATGATTTGGTGAAATCAGAAACCCTAGGTATCTCATACAATTGACTACATCATATCTTGCATTTTAGTTATTTTTAATTAATAGTCAATTTTAAATTGCATTAGTTTATTTTAAATTATAATGTTTGATAATCATCACCATCCATTTATCGATTTACCAAATAATAGTGAATTTAACCAATTTTGGTACTTTGCAACTCAATCCTCATAGGAACGATACTTCACTTACCTTGTACACAAATAGTTTTAGCAAATGTCAGAATTAAGTTCTTGATTTTTGAATTTATATGCTTAATAAATTTGTAGGGAATTAAGTTATGTGGACCTTACACACATATCAAGAATTAAGTTCTTTAATGAAAGGAATTTTGATTCTCTCTACTAACCTTGGGAATCAAGTTCCCTTTCCTGATTGAAGACGGGAATTCCTGTTTTTCTTTATTAAAATATCTCCACTTAATTTTTTTAACTATATATATATATATATATATTGAAGTAAGAAAAAACTTTATATATAAAAAATAAAAATGAACTATGAAGTATAAAAAAAATGCAGCATAGATTTCTTTGATTTATTGGTTTACATCATGTTTTTTTAATTAATACAGCAAAGTTTTTTTTTTCATAAATCATATTGGTCTACAATACCATTTATGAATTACTGAGAGACTTTATTTGTTTCCATAATTGTGTATCTAATGTTCAAATTTTACTATATTATTATGAGCAATATAAAAGTTATTTTTTCATAATAAAAAATATATTTCAACATGTTATATACATAAAGGGTATTTTTGTAGTGGACTTTATATCATTCTGATTTGTTATTTAAGTATACACTAGAAAATGAATAAATTGGATTTCATTTCTGATTCCTAAATTGTTAGTAAACACTAGAATGAAATTTAGTAATTTAATTCAGATTCCTCTTCATTCTCTTTTAGTGAAACTTGATTTCGATCCCGCTATTCGTGATTAGTAAACGCGTCCCTAAATCAATTATAATTAAACAAGATAACCTAACAAAATAATAAATAAGTAAACAATAAAATAATAAAATATAATTAATAATTCATACCTTCTAAGTTCTAACAACTGCAGAGAATGAAAGTATTATCGAAAATGTTGCGTGAAAGTTAGAAATTTTTTTTATTGAAAGTGAGGAGTGAGGATGAAACTCACATATATAAATAAATAAAAAAGTTGTAGAGAAGAGAAAGATATGAAACTCAATGAAAGGATAAAAAAATTGGTAGGGATAGAAATGGTAAAGCACGAAAATTGGGTAAAAAGTGACCGGGTATATTTATAATTTTTGTTAAAGTGAAGGGTAAGTTGTAAAATTGTAATATAATATAAACTAGGGTTAATTTCTTTTTAGTCCCTCTAGTTTGATCTAATACACAAACTGATCCTCCAGTTTTAAGTTTTACCTTGACACAGGTCCCTCGAGTATCCAAAAATCCATATTTTGGTCTATACCGTCCAATTTCATTACGGTTCCGTCATACAATTAAGGGTATAATGGTAAAAGCATGGTTAAAATTAATAATTTCAGTTAAAAACAATTAAAATTTTGATTTTAAAAAAACTGATATTTTAAACAAAAAAAATCTTACTAAACACAAACCCTAACCCTCAAACCATCATCATCGACCATCACCAACATCATCTTTTCATGTTCATCATTTGCCCCCACAACCATACCATAACAACAGATTTTCTTCTTCTCTACCAAACTTCATAATCTTCACCAAACCCTAGCTCATATCAGACCACCACTAGACACACTCCTCCCACATATCAACTAAAACCCCTAAAACCCTCTAAATCCAACCACCACTTAACCATCCCAACGACCTCTAAATCCCTCCAAATCCAACCACCAACTAATTCGCCCACTGCCAACGACCACCATTAGCGTCGAATCAAAGCCCCCAATTATCCCTAACTCTCTCTCCTTTCTCTTTCTCTTTCTCTTCGATTTGTGACTGTAAACCAAGGCGACGGGTCGATCTCTGGTGTGAATCGCGATGACCATGAGGTTTTAAGTTGCTGATGGTGGTTGCCGACGACGATGGGGAAGATCACGAGAGAGATTGATTCATGTGGGCTAAGACTAGTGGATTTTGATTTTCGAATTTGAATGGTTTGAATGATTTTCAGATTTTGTGTTGGGTTTCGGCGATGGTGTTTGTTGTTCAGAGAAGATAATGGAGGAAAGGAGAGAGAAGAGAAGAGATTAGGCTTTAGGGCTATGATTTGTGGTGGTGTAGTGGTAATGTGGTGGCTGTAATCGAAATTGATGAATGTGGTTTAGATTTGGTGGTGACGATATGTGGATTTGATGAATATGAATTTTTTTCCAAATTTGAAGAAATCTAGAAAATTTTCCATATTGCAATGATATTGGGACTGGGTTTGTGTTTGGATTTTAGTTGAGAAATAGGTTTTGGTGATTGGAAGTAGACGATGATTGTTGATGAAGATGATGATGGTCGATATAGTGGTAGTGGTGGTGATGATTTCTGATTTGTAATTTTTTAATTTGGAGACTTTTTTATATTTTTGTTTGTTTTATTTTTTAATCAGGGGCAGAAGAGTCATTTAACCCTTGACTCTGTTAGGAACCACTTTTTCAATAGAAATTTTAAGAAAATGATTAAACGGGGTAATTCTTAAAATCAGAGGACTAGTTTGTATATTAGATCAAACTAGAGGGACTAAAAAGAAATTAGCCCTATAAACTATAGTATCCAGGTAAAATGGTAATAATACAAAAAAAAAAATCAAAATGGCAGACTGGGTTTCGGCCCAGTCTAGCCCATTAAGAGATTCACCCCGGGTGAATCTAACAAGACCGATCTCTACATGACCACTTATCTATCGAGATGGGTCATTAGATAATCACTCCAATAAAAGTGGACGTTAAAAATTAATGCTATGTGTATGTACGTATGTTTGAATTTGATGTTTCAATTTTAATATCATAAACAACATTCTTATATTATCTTGGAAACATGTGTTTTGACCGTGTGAAATAAATCTCACATCCTTTTCGGTACGCAATAATTATGTGGTTATATGCACCTATTTCAATCAAAGCCATGTTGCATTGATTAGTAGGGCCGGTTATGAGATTTTCAAAGTTTGAGGTGAACTATAGAAAATGAATTTTCGAGGTCCTGAGATTTTAAATTGAGAATTTGTATCTGAAATATGAATTTTTGTAACAAGATTTAAGAGAGTTTTGAAGAACCCTAATTTGATTTTTGATTTTTTGATTTTTGTTCAATATATGCTTTTGGTTGTCTAATAAGTGAAATGAGTTTCAAAATTTCATGTTTTTATATAAGATTTCAAGTTTCATGTTTCTAGTCGTGATTTCAAGTTTGGTTTCAGATTTTAGTCATGATTTCAAGTTTGCTTTCAGTTTTAAAGAAAAAATCAAATCCAGGGGTATTTTTATAATTTATGGACATACACTGATTTTTTTTAAAAAAAAGTGGTTATTAACAAATAAAATTTCAAAAGTGGTTACAAACAAAAGTTTAATATTTCCCATGGCTATTTTTGATTTTCTCTCTAGTTTTTGTAGTTCTTGTTCATGAGATACACGTCGGTTTTTTCAGGTTACTGAAAGGATTACTTTTAAAATTCTTTTTCAATTTATTTTATCTATCAATCCCTTGGTATTTACGTTATTGAAATTAATATAGGACTCAAATCCATAAAATTATAGTCAAGTTTGAGAGAGTGTTAAAACAAAATGTGAAAGACAGACTATTGGACCAACCTCGTATTGTCTTTTTAAATATTAGATTAGGATGTACATTTAGTAATTAGTTTATCCCCCTCCATAACCTTGAATTATTATAATATTTTTTAAGGTCAATAGCACTAGTGCCCCCTAAATTTATAGCGCAGTTGCATAGTACCCCATGAGTTTTTTTTCTTGGCATTAACCCCCTTGAACTTCCATAAATTTACAAAAACTATCGGATTATTAACTTTCGTCCAATTTTTTGTCACATGGTCATCACACGAGGTCGTATTGAGGGTAAATCTGTTTTTTCATCCTCTTAGTACGAATTACAAAAAAAAATTACATAATCACATGAGATTGGATCTCTACCTAATAAAAAACAAATTAAAACTCATATGCAAAACCCACAAACCCCCACCACCGTCCAGTCCCAAAACCAACCACCCAAATCCCCATCTCCAATCCCCACTCAAACTCCAAACCCACAGCCGATCCCCTTCTCTTTCTCAAGCCCTCTTCTTCATATCATCACCTTCTCTAAAAACCCAAATCCATACACCCATCATTCATTAACCAAATCGAAAACGATCTCCAATTTGAACCCAGAACCACCGAAACCCCACCACCAAATCAAATCATCTAGACACAAGAAAACCACCAAATCGAACCACCTGAACCTATGAAAACCACCAAATCAAACCTAGAACACCATTTTCGATGAAAGAGACCCACCATCGCCGATAAAGGAGACCCATGCAAAAAGGACCCATCATCGGGTTTCCATGAGATCCAAATGGATCGAGGCCTCTTCGTCGCAGACGAAGGAGTCTGGAAGGTTGGATTTGTTATGGAATTTGGAAGCTTGGATTTGTGTTTTGAGTTTATTGGTTTGTATGAGTAATCGTTTTTTGGAAGCTTCGCTGCAGACGAGGGAGTCTGGACGAGGGACTTATTTTCGATTTTATGAGCAATCGTTTTGTAGTGATTTTTTTTATGAATTCTTGTATGAGGTGGTGGTGATTTCTAGTGGTGTTGATTTGTAGAGATGGGTGTTGGTTTCTGCAGATGGGTATTGATTTTGGTTTTATTGAAGATGATGTTTGGTGTGGACTTTGATTGAAGATGATGTTTGATTGAGGATAAAGAAGAAGTTTGTATTGGGATGAAGAAGTTTGATGAATTAGGAGCTGATGAACTGATGAACCAAGTGAATGTCTGATGAAGTTTTTGAAGAGTGAATGTCTGATGAACTGATGAAGATACGTTTTGTGTCTGATGGCTGATGTTTTTTTTTAATTTCTATAAATGTTTATTATTAAATTATAAATTTACCCCTAAGTCTGGATGCATGTGATGACCACGTGATAAAAATTGGACGAAAGTTAGTAATCCGTCAGTTTTTACAAATTTATGGAAGTTCAGGAGGGTTAATGCCAAGAAAAAAAATTCAGTTGCAATTGAGTTATAAGTGTAGAGGGCACTGATGCTATTAACCCTATTTTTAAAAATGAAAATATTAATCCAACTAAATATTAATATTACTCTCTCTTAGAATATATATAAATTTGAAATACTGCTGTCGGGACCTGGACTACAACTCTCACAATCAGAGATGCTCCCACAAATCGGAAGAAAACTCCTCACACATGCTTGTAAAATGCGTATGGTGAAACTTGAACCCTTAACCACTAAGTGTGGAAATGAGGTGCACAACCATCTCTACTAATAGGTGATATGCTCATAAAATATCATTCTTGAAAGCATATCAACAAATACTAGATAAACAATGGTCCGATAAAAAATATATATAGATATGAAAAAATAAAATAAGGAACCCAACAAGAGCCATAAAATTTCCCCTAAAAAAAGAGACAAATCGGTCCTTAAATTTGTTAAAAATGTCTCATTAAGATCGTTAACAAATGTTTTGATGGTCAACGGTCATGCAATTAATTAAAAGTCTATCTTACTCTTTGACTTTAATTGCATAATATAAGATGGTTAATTGGCACCGATGAACTCTAAACTCTTTCAAGATATGCATTATTTTCCCCCTTATTTTTTGCCACTACATCCTCTGAATTCTCGTTTTTTAGTAAACATTTGGGTTTTTTACCCCATGTGACAGGGCATTTACAGTCGACTGTTGTCAATTTATGAGATTTTAGGGAGTTTAATGGTGAAAAAATAAAGTATAAGGGGTAATGTGCACATTTAGGCATAGTTCAGGGATATCAGTGTCAATTAGTCATAGAAGAAATGAAACAATAACTAGCAAAAAAAAAAAGATTTCCACCGAGATGGACAATGGAGATAAAAAAGTAAACATAATTTAAAAAAAAAACTCAAAACATATTTTTTTTAGGCGAAATTGCCTAATTTGACCTAAAAATTATTACAATATACAAAACTATCATATCCCAATAATTATTTTTATACAAGAGAAATATTTTTTGGACAATATTGCCCTTGTCTACCTTTTCACTTTATTCTGACACAACTGTTTCCTTTCATAAGTTCTTGTTATCATGTTCTCTCTCTAAAACTCTTTTTCTCTCTTTTCTTTTTAAAATATTGTTCCCCTCGTCGAAACGATCCCAACGTATATTACGGATGAAAATCGGATATCATTTGCCCCCTCAAAAGTCCTTTGAAAGATATTAATTTCAGGTCTTCATAGTGAAATCTTTATACGGTGAAGTATCAACATTATTACACGATGAAAATCTTTACACGCTGAAATATCAACATTATTACACGATAAAAATCTGTACATGCTGAAATGTTAACATGATTACATGATAAATATTTTTACACGCTAAAATATTAACATGATTATACAATAAAATAACAATATGTTTACACATTGAAATATCAATATTTTTACACGTTGAAATACATTTTTTGCACACTGAAATTACAAAGTGATTACACGCTGAAATGTTCTTGGAAACTTCAAATTTTCTATTTTCAATCTCTCCTCCAATTTTCAATTTTCTAAAATAAAAATAAAACTTTTTTTTTTCCAAACCTCCATTTATGGAGATCGAACAGACCTCCATCAATAGAGATCCGATGAAGATGAATAAAAAAAATGAAATTCAAATCTCAATTGATGGAGCAGATCTCCATCAATAGGGGTTGAACAAACCTCCATGTGAAGGTCTGTGAATAGACCTCAACTGATGGACGATGAAGATGATTAAAAAAATATATTTTTCTTACACGTGATATTTACACTAAGGGCATTTTTGTTTAAAATTATTCCTGTTGGATAAAAAAAAAGTTATTAAGAAATGATATTTTTAAATACTCTTTTAATTTTAGGACTATTTATGATTTTGACCTTTTTTAAAAAGCTGGAAAAAAAAACTTAAAACAAAATAAAATTTAAGGATGAAAAAACTTAATTAAAACATTTTTAATATAAAAAAATATATTTAAAATTTAAAACTATTAAAAAAAACAAAACCATATTTAAAACGCACGTGCGCACGCACACACACACGCGTATATATATATATATTCAACAAACAGATTTAAAACTCAAAACATATTTTTTTTTAAAAATGAAATGAAATGAAATAATAATAATAATACGACAGAATTTCAGATAAATCCTACTTTTTTTTAAATTTGTCACTTTTATAAATGTCTTTACCATATTCATCACTTTGGTCGAGACATGACGCCGGTTCCGATTCCATTGTTCTGGTCCGGTTTCATCTATTCGGAACTGTTTTTTTTTTTCAAAAAGAAACAACACAAAATCCCAAATACCCAATTCAAACCCTACACCTAAAATAGCCAATCAAACCCTACACCTGAAATACTCAAAATCCTTACACCTGCTCACCTACGTTACCCAACCCAAAATTCCCAATCCCTAATCACCTTTATCAACTCAAACACACTCACACACACACACCAGTACACTACCAATCAAACCAGTCAAAACTCAAACACACATAAACCCAAAATGCACCACCACTAAACTCAATCACACGCATCCATCGATCGGCGACTACCATCGATCACCTTGAATCTCATCTCTCTTTCGTTCGATCCAAGCAAGAAGAAGAATGAAGAAGAAAGAAGAAAGAAGAAGAAACCGAGGAAAATGAAAAAGAAAGAAGCAGACGATGATCGATCCAAAGCTCCATGGGAAGCTGATGTTGGCCGAACCGTTGAAAGAAGAAGATTGTGGAATGGTCGCCTGATGGAGTGGTGGGGTGAGTGGATCATAGGTGATTTCACCGATTTGTGATTTTCCGCTTGATTTGTGTGAGTCTGTGAGAAAGAGAGTTATGAAGTTGATGCCTTGAAAGTGGTGAAATGATGATGATCATATCAAGTTAGATCTGATTTTTATTTTAAAAAAAGGTTGGAACCATCGATTCCCGTTCCGTTCAAACCAGGCGGTTCCTTAAAAAAGAGAACCAGAACCGGAACCATCCCAGTACCTGTTCCGAAGCCAGAACAGAAAAAACCGATTTCCGTTTCAATTTCGATTTTTACGATTCAGTTCGCCGGTTCGAACCGAACTACACGCTGAAATGTTCTTGAAAACTTCAAAATTTCTATTTTCATCTCTCCTCCAATTTTCAATTTTCTAAAATAAAAATAAAACTTTTTTTTTTCCAAACCTCCATTGATGGAGATCGAACACTCCATCAATGGAGATCTGATGAAGATGAATAAAAAAAATGAAATTCAAATCTCGATTGATGGAGCAGATCTCCATCAATAGCGGTTGAACAAACCTCCATGTGAAGGTCTGTGAATAGACCTTCACTGATGGAGACGATAAAGATGATTAAAAAATATATATTTTCTTACACGTGATACTTACACTAAGGGCATTTTTGCTTAAAATTATTCCTCTTGGATAAAAAAAGAAAAGTTATTAAGAAATGATATTCTTAAATACTCTTTTAATTTTAGAACTATTAATGATTTTGACCTTTTTTAAAAAAACATGAAAAAAAAAGCTTAAAACAAAATAAAATTTAAGGATGAAAAAACTTAATTAAAACATTTTTAATATAAAAAAAACAGATTTAAAATTTAAAACTATTAAAAAAAACCATATTTTAAATGCGCGTGCACACACACACACACACACATATATATATATATATATATATATATATTCAACAAATAGATTTTAAACTCAAAACATATTTTTTTTTTAAATGAAATGAAATAATAATAATAATACGACAAAATTTCTGATAAATCCAACTTTTTTTTAAATTTGTCACTTATATAAATGTCTTTACCATATTTGTTTGTGTTGGATTGTGTGAATCCTTATAATTACCAATGTAACTGTGGCCAATATATTTCAAACTTACGTTGTGTTCTTTTTTTTTTTTAAGAAATAATAAATAAATAATTATATAAACAAATCCAGTTTTCTTTTATCTCTTTCATGATACAACATTTCTTTTATGCTTCATAATTCTTATCAATGTATAGCCTTTTTGAATAAATCTACTGATAATTTGACTTGTATTTTCACGGTTTGGACTTCTACTGTTTCAGCTTTTAGTCTATCCTCCAATTGAGAAGATCTTAGGGCCTCTTATGATTACACGCCTTTCAGCGGTAAACTTTATTTTCTATTTTTTGCTTCCTTTTCTTTCCTCATTTTCCTGCGTCTTGCTTAAGTGAAACTGTGGATAACGTTTCTTTGGTAATTGTATTTCAGGCAATATCCATTCCATTGTTGTCATTTTACCCCTATATAGCTATGCTCTCAGGGATAACCTTGCATTTGGTGGTAAATTGTGCATCCATATTAAGGAATACTCTCTCTGTAAGTACATTTTGATATGAAAGACTGAAAACTTTATAAGTGTCATTGCTTATACATATAGTAGATGAAGAATAAGATTATTGGTTCTTGGAGATTCACCATCAAATTACTTGGTGTGGTTTACAATCGTAGGTTCATTGTAAACCATATTAAAATAAGATTTTCTACAATAAACCATAATTATACCTAGATTTATGCATGATGATATAATTACTATTTATTTAAAAATGGATAATTGTCATTGATGCTCCCTAAACTCTTCCAAAATACGCACTATGCCCCCTATACTATTTTTTTACCATTAAACCCCCTGAACTCCCCCTGAACTCTCACAAATCGGCAAAAGCCAACTGTAGATGCCCCCTCACAGGGGACAATAAACTCAAGTGTTTGCCAAAAAACAGGAGTTCAGGGGGGTTTAGTGGCAAAAAAAAAGTATAAGGGGCATAGTCCTTAATTTGGAAGAGTTTTAGGGGCATCAGTGCTAATTAGCCTTTAAAAATTTATAATGTGCATCAATTCTATCAAAATTTATTAATCATAAATCTCTCAATGAATTGTTCAGGTGTATATGTAAGATTGCATAATATATTACTTTGGAGGAAATTGCTACTTTTGGCCTTGAAATTATTGAGGATTCTACATTTATCCACCTCCAATAATTTCATTATTCTTATCAACTTTAGCCATAGTGTGATCAAAATGCCCTTATGTTTTTACTTTCTCCCCCACTAGGTTTCTCTCTCTTCTCTCTTTCCATCAGGTCTTCTGATGCAACAGAAAATTCGACGATTCTTGGGATAACAGAATCGAATCTGTTGATTCTTGACTACCCAAAACTAAATCCGTCGATTCTTGAGATTTGAGAATACCAAATGAGAAACCTTTAAAAATCGTTGCTTCTCGTAAGAATACCGATATTTGGGATAAACAAGAGAAAACTCTCTGAAATTTTATTAATAATCAAAAACTAAAATCCACTTGGGATTACAAAGACCTTAAATAGAAAACTTAAAAACCTAAAAAAAACAGGAAAGCAATAAAATTATCAGTTTTCCTAAAAAGGAAATAATTAAGATAACAATGGAAATTGAAAATACTAGAATCCTAAAACATCTCGAACCTATCTAATAAGGAAATTAGATTTGATTTAATCATAAAATAATTAACTACCTAACTAAATATATAATAAATGGAAATGTAATAATATGTATTAATTACGAGAATATTTTTAAAACCCAAAATCTTCAATAATATCTTCTGCATCATTTTCTCTCTTCTCTATTTCCCATATCTAGGGATGCACATTTGGGGAATGGGGATGGATATAGGTCCCCCCATCCCCATCCCCATCCCCATCCCCACTTCCTATACCCTTCCCCCATCCCCCCCCCCCCATTTCCCCATTTCCCCATTTGGGGAAAATGGGGATGGGGAATTTTGGGGGGAGGTATATCCATCCCTATCCCCATTTCTCCATTTTCCCCATTTTTTTTCGTATTTCTCCGTTTTTCCGTTTTTTCCGTTTTTCCATTTCGCCATTTAACTAAAAATTACAAATTTAACTAAAAAAAACAAACATTCCATTAGAAATACAAAATAAAACCCATTAATATATTACAAATACAAATATATATTATAATTAATAATATATATTAAAATTATATTTATATATGTTTGGGGAAAATAGGGAAATGGGGGTGGGGGATCTCATCCTCATCCCCATTTCAATATAATTGTGGGGAAAATGGGGAAATGGTGATGGGGAGGGGTTCCCCCATCCCCATCCCCATTTCAATTTGGGGATGAATTTCATCCCCATCCCTCCATTTCTCCATTTTCCCCAAAAAAAAATCCCCAAATGGGGATGGGGACTCGGGGAATTGGGACCCAGGGAAAAAATGTGCATCTCTATATCTTTCTCTACATTTTCATTTTTGCACCCAAGCTATTTTTAATTTGCTATGATATGTCATTATTTAGAGGGAGAGATAAAGTTTGATTTCCAGCAAGAAGTTAGAGAGAAAAATTTAGAAGTTAGAGAAAAAAGTTACCAAGAGAATTGGAAGAAAGAGAAAGTTAGAAGTTAGAGTTAGAAAGTTACTTAGAGAGTTGGAAGAGAAAAAAAAAATAGAAGTTAGAGAGAGAAACTAATGCATTTGTTCGTTTCAATTTCCATAAAATTTACATTGGTGTGAAAATTTGAGTCTACATCTGAGGTGCAAAATTCGATTTTTCATAAACTTCCATTTGGTAAATTTCAGCGTGTAAAATTCCATGTTGTAAATTTCAGCATGTAAAAGTCAATTTTCTGTAAATTTCAACATGTATAATTTAGCATGTAAAATTGCTTGAAATCAAAATCGAGTTTCGTTCTTCACCAATGACTTTTTGTCTCTTCCAATTGTATCTCAAACTTCTAACATTTTCACTCTGTAACTTTCTCTCTTTCGATTTTCTCTTTTAACTTTTAACTTTTAACTTTTAACTTTTAACTTTTAACTTTTAACTTTTAACTTTTAACTTTTAACTTTCTCTCTCTAGTATTCTCTCCCAAGCATTCTTTCTTTCTATCTTGAGATCTACTACGTTCTCCCTCTCTCTCTTTAGTCAATAACTTTATCTATCTCATTCAAGGGTATTTTTGTCCACAAAAAGAAAGTGTTGACAAGAACAATAAAATTTTTGAGGGTGGATAAATTTAAACTTTCCCATTATTTAAAGGCTACTTATGAAAAAATGCCTTTACTTGGTTAAGGTTATTTGGATTGACCAGGTAGCTTTACTATTAATTTGCAGGTGTCTCTTGTAACAGGACTTTTCATATTACAAAACAATGCTGTGGTATGATTTCATTCTCCATTCTGGAAAAGCCTTGGATTTTATTTTTTTTTTATAAAAAAAAATTCTGTGCATTTAGATCGTTTTTCTAGCCAAGTGTGTCAAGAACTTATAATGCATCTGTTTTATTTGATGGTGCTGGTGAGCCCCAAAGCCAAAGAGGGGCTGCTAATGGCATTTCCATGACTGCAATGTCTGTTTTCAAAGCATTCGGCCCAGCAGGAGGAGGTGCTCTGTAAGTAAGCTTGTGATTTTCTAGGTTGTATTTTTGTGATGTAGTGATTCTATATATTTTAGGCTGCAATATACATTCTTATTGGCAAGTTATACATTTCAAACATGTTACCTATCGAAAACCAAATGTTGGTAGTTGTGGGTATAATCTTAATTCTGAGGGTTCTGTTATCTTCGTGTAAAAAAGACGGTAATACAAAATTGTTTATGTCAATGGTAATGTGATACTAATATGTGGAAAAAAGAAGTAGATATTGTGATATGTCAAATATCAATGTTAAATTAGATGGGAAAGTACAATAGTTTTTTTTTTTTTTTTGAAACAATGTCTTCCGAGACCTACCGAGATCAAACACTACAACGTGGTGTCTACTTCCATAATCGTAAGAAGTTGGCTCCCAACACATGGAGAGGTCTCCCCAATCCCCACACTTATTGCGATTTTATTGGCAATGATGGGACAATATATGCATGGTTTGAACATTGGTGGGTTGATTGAGATTGTGAAGTCTCCAACAACCAAGGCAAAGGTCATTTGACGGAAAAGTATAATACAGTTACAGATGTGATTTATACACATAAATATGAAATTGGTAAAGATATAGTGTCGAGACATATATAATGGTGCTACGATTTTTGTGGAATATGTATACTTATCTTGTGATTTATACTTGTTAACTTCATATTTTTTAGTAGCATGTGATTTTTATGAGCTATAGTTACTTATCTAGAACAGTATTTCATCAAAATATTAGATGGATGCTGTCAGCTGTTTATCATCCCATTAGCAGATTCGTGTTTGTCATATTTATAAGGCAGTGGACCATAGGTATTTTTTTTCACATAGCAATGGACCATAGTAATTCATTAGAAAACCTATGTGATTGTGTTGTCATCATGTTCCCTGATGCTTTGATTTGCTGATCTTTTCTATTTTTCAGTGATTATTTACTGAGTGAGTGCAAATCGGCATGTCATAGGCAGTTAGAAATGCATGGACGACTACTTAGGACTCACTGACAATAATATCTTACAACAAAGATATGTGCTGGCAGATCTTGTCGTTCTATATTTAAAACACTTTTGTTAGTACAATTACTGCATTCATCATTTGTACTTGCACTTATACAATAGTAATCTAGTCAGCCCAGCCACCATCATTCAACTCAAATGAAAATTTGGCAAGTGAAGGGAGCATAAAATTGCTAAGGATATCGTGGATGAACTTGTGCTGTGTTTGTGTTCACTTAATAATTATAATTAATGAATTGTCTTTCTTCATAAACTGCAGCTTTTCTTGGGCACAAAAGCGACAAGTTGCTGCCTTCCTTCCAGGTGTGTTAACTTCATCATTTGCTACTGCTTTCACTTCTCATTATTTTGGTGAAAAGCATCAGGAAACTTGCAATCTCTGGCTTTCTTATGTCCATTCAGTTCTACATGTTTTTAGAATTCTTATGCTTTGAGATAGCGGAAATGGAAAAGAAAATACAACTCACGGAATGAAATTTCTATTAAAGGAAAGTGTATGAATACTATTGTGTTGAATTGTAATTGATATGATTATTTGTGAGTGGGAAGATGAAGATCCTTTTTTATATATAGGGATGGCAAGAGGGCAGGGCGGGGTGGGTGTCTCGATCTGTTTCCGTTGAAAGCTTTAAAAAAGAAATAAAATTTTGAAATTTATGGAGTATACAAACACCAAACAATCATTAACATTTTGCTAAAAGTTGTTATCGTAGAAGTTCTACTCTCAAATAGTTCTTCCTGTTGGAAAATAATAGTAATAATGATTTGGTTATGTTTTCCTAGAAATTATAGCGACTTTTATTTGGTGAATGAAACACAGGTGATCAGATGGTTTTCTTCGTATTAAACTTGATCCAGTTTCTTGGTTTGCTTCTGACCTTTAAGCCATTTTTAGCTCAACCCCATGAGTGAAGTGCTTCTGAAATTTTCTGAATAGTAGTGTGTAATATGATTGTATTAGTGAACACATTTTCCAATTAATCTCTGTATAGTTGCAGTAATCATATCATATACATGATATACTACATTCAAACACATGGTTATTGGTTTTGTTAGTAGTAACATTTTGCATTACAGTTTGATTATTGGCTTATAGTTCTTTGGTGATAAATAATCAGACATTCGAGTCATTTTTAGTAAAGAAGTGCTTTCTTAAAGAGCACTTGTGCTTGCTTTGTTTCCTTTTCATCCTCCATTTAGATCTTCATCATCTCAGATGCCAATATCCCTAATTAATGACCAAGATTATTTAAAAAGAAACCCACAAAACTAAGTCATTTTTGTAGGATTCATTAAAAGAGAAAATTATCTCGACCATTCGACCAACAGTGAATAGACCCCATTACTTGACCTAGCAGCCTTCCTCTCTACTTTACCAACAAGCCATCCAACCCCACATTGCTGCTGTCGGGGTTCGACATCGTCTGGTTGTCGCAACCTCTACCAGCAGGCAGCAGCAATCTTTGACTCTTTGTGATCCGTGAGTCTTGCAAATTTTTTGATTAATTTCTTTAGGGTTTTTATTACTTTTACAGTTGAACTTGAGGAATTGCCTAGCGCCTAGCAAATTCTGCAACATTGGGCATCTGGTGCCAACCTGTGTTATTATTGTTTCTTATCTGGTGCCAATCTGTGTTATTATTGTTTCTTATCATATAGCTTAGTGACAAAATGTATGATGTATCTACAAAACTTATTATTCAAGTTTTATATATAATGTTACCAACTTGCCATGACAAGGAAAACCAAAGATAAGAGGACATATTATCAATTTATCACACTGAATAGAGGTTTCAATAAATCACTATAATCCTGAGTACTAGTCGATCAAATTGTAAGACCAAACAGCCAAACAAATAAGAATCTGATGCAAACTAAAGCAAAACTCTCTGGCTATGCAATGTGCATGAGAACTGCAATATTTAACAACAAATGAACCAAAGTTAAATTGCAACTTTCCAGCAAGCAAGCTTCTTAACCATCTTGACTCCTGAGAACTACAACAACAAAGAAACAATACTTCAAGTTAAAAAGAAGCAAACAAAGCATCAAAACCAAACAAGTAATTAGGAAAAATGAGAAATCAAATACCTATTAATAGCTTGATCTGATAAGCTCACCATCAAGCTTGATATTGTGGATATCAGCAATTTTGTGCTAATCTTCACCTGTGCCCGGTTGGCATCTTACATTCAGTTCACCACAATGTTTGATATGTAATTTTCTCAAAGCAGTGAGACTATGCATATCTTCTGGTAGGGATGTCAACTTTGGACAATTTGCAGTGCCAAGGAATTGGAGTGATTCGAGATTTTGCAGTGACGTTTGTAGTGCAGTAAAGTTGGGACAATATGCAATACCTAACCACTTTAAAGTGTTGGAAGAATACTGAAGAAGCCATTGCGGGAATTCAACCAGGTGAGACAATTCTCTCATACAAAGCACCAGAAGGTGAGGCCTTGTCATGCCATGCGTTATATCGTGCATTTTAAAAGTATAAAAATAGCCAATTTTTTGTTCAAAATCTGGAAAGAAAGATCTGGAGACTAGTTCTTTCAAAGACCGCGTACCAACAGTGTCCATCTCTTCATTCTCATTACAAGGTTGGAGAAATCCTTGGGCCATCCAAACATGAATAATATGAATAGCAGTAAACACATAATCTTTTGGAAATGTAGAGCAATAAGCAAAACACTGTTTCAAGTAAGGCGGTAATCGTTTATAACTTAGTTTTAAAGCAGGTAAAATACTGTCTTCCTTTTACTCTAAATTCCAGATCTCATTATCCCTCACATACTTCCAATCATCTTCATCGATTGAGGGACAAAGTAGGCTACCTAATGTTTTCACTGCCAATGGAACTCCTCCACATTTTTTCACAATTTCTTCTCCAATTTTTATCAAGTGTGGATGTTTATCTTCTCCTTCCTTAAAAGCACATTTCATAAATAAAGATAAACAACTTTCATAGGATATGCCTTATAATTTAGTGGAAATAGTGAGAAATGTTACCTTTTTTTTTTAATTTTTTATACGAGTTGCGATGATGTAACCATATTAATAACTTATGTTTAAAAGACACCTATTATGGTAAACTACCAAAAATGTTCTTAAAAGTTGTATTTGTGCTTTCATCTTCGGTTTCAGAAAGATAAGTTATTTCTCTCTGCAAAAAAGTAATGTGTTTTTCAAATCTGTAGGTAACTGATTTTTGTGATGTGGAAATGGTGAGATATGTCACATTTTTTTAACTTGTGTTGTGATGATGTCACCCTTTTAATAACTTAAGTTTAAAAGACACATATTATGGTGAACTACCCAAATTGCCCATAAACTTTAATTTTTAAAAAGCAACTTTCTGAACTCGTTTGTATCTCCCCAAAAAAGTTGTCTGAAAAACTTGTCTCTCTCTCTCTCTCTAAAAAAGTTCTCTCTCCAGATTCTGCACTAGAAGGTAACAAATATTTATGATCTTCGCTTAAATTTCTTTTATGCATTTAATATATTTTGCATTCATTTCTGTGTGGGTTAACAATGTATCAATTCCTCCATAATATATGTTGTTTCCCGTCTTTGTAAGAACATGTATGAATATTGAATAGATCAGAGCTTTTTTCTTGTGTGACCGAGAATATTTAAAGATGAATCAAACTTATTTTATATTGGAACGAGCTTTTGTTTATTTTGAAAAAAACTCGATTATTTAAAAAAAAAATGCTTGATCCCTTAGGAAAAGTTCTCGATCCCTTAGGAAATGTTCTCGACCCCTGGACAAAAGTTCTCGAACCGTTATAAAAGTTCTCGATAATTTGACAGATAATCTCGATCTTTTAAAAAAGTTCTCAATCTCTTAGAAAAAGTTCTCGATAATTTGACAAATATTCTCGATCCCTTAGAAAACGTTATGGATGCCTTGATAAAAGTTCTCGATCCCTCGATAAAAGTTCTCGATCCCTCGATAAAAGTTCTCGAATCGAACCGTTATAAAAGTTCTCGATCCGTTGTAAAATATTCTCGAACCCTTGAAAAAGTTATCGATCCCTTATAAAAAGTACTCGATCCAGTTGAAAAAAGCTCGATCACTTAGAAAATGTTCTCGATCCGTTTCCAAAAAGCTCAGTCTGTTTGTAAATGTTCTCGATCCATTACAAAAAAAACTCGATCCCGAAGAACATGTTCTCGATCCCTTACAATTGAGAATTTGTTGTAATTCTTAGTAATTGTAAAAGTAATTTTTTTTATTTGTTAATAATTGTTTGTGATGATGATTTTCACAGGACACTGGATCGGGTTAGATTAGTCATATCTTACAACGGTCGATGGGAGCATTTACCTGATAGAAGTTAGAGGTTTCTTGGTTCCGATAACCAAGGAATGTATGTGTCCAGAAATTTAACTTACGAAGAGCTGGTGTTGATCGTACAAATCGTTGTGAAGTACGATGTGAACAAATACATTGCTGATCTGTAATCTATATCAATCGTTCCCGGGATAACATGTCGCACATTTATAAGAAATGACGACGGTGTTTTGTTTATGCTAGGGGAAGATAGAGTGATCCTTAAGTATGTGTCAGTCTAATTGAGAGGGCTGCATGAGGTGTCATCGGTGAAGAAATCCCTCCTCATGATAACACCCAACATTTTCGATCTTTAGGCGGAAGCAACCAGTTGTTCATAGAAAGAAGTGGGATTGACGGTAGGGAAAACCTATGTGGTGTCCCACCGGAAGTAGCCGACCATGGTGATATAGTTGGAGCTCAATTGGACGATGATTTTGGTTGTCAAATTGAAATGAATGTTAAGCAGTACAACCACCAATGCAATGAGATGTACAATAACATGAACATTGAGTGGAACATACCAATTCTTGAGGTGGCTAATGAGCCAAATTTGCATCCGGTACATAATGTAGCGAACAATTAGGAAGATGAAGAACCGTTCGAAACGGAAAGACGTGCAAGACGTGTACACAAATGTAGTTCCACTGCAGTAGATATAGTTAGGACATCTGAGGTTCGGCCTGATGTAACTCCAGCTGATTCTGAGAATGCTAGAACGTGGGTTATTCCAAGAGCAGAATCATACTCGTTTGGTATGGGTGGAAGCAGGAACTTGGTAGAAGATGAACCTACCAGCAAGATATATAAAGGTCAATTTTTTCCTACTAAAAAGGGTTTGAAAAGATAGGCTGGGCCTTTTGCAATGCGGTACAACTTCGAGTGGAAGGTGAAAAGTTTAAATAAGACAACATTACATCTGGTTTGTTTGATGGACAACTGTACGTGGAAGTTAAGAGCGGTTAAGAGAGATGAAACGACATACTTTCAAGTAAGAAGTTTTATCAACGAACACACTTGTCCGTTGCAGGAGATTCACCACCGCCATCGACAAGCTAGTGCAGTCATAATTGGAGAAGTGGTTGCACCTAGATTGCAGCAACATGATGGTCGACTAATGCGTCCGAAGGATATAATCGCCGACATGAAAACAATGTATGGCATCTAAATAATGTATAGTAAGGCACACCAAGCCCTTGATTATGCATTGTCACTGACCTATGGAACGCATGAGGAAAGCTTCCAACTACTGCTATCATTCGGTTATGTGTTGAAACAACAAAATCCCGGAACAATCACTGACTTACAGTGCGATGAAAATGGTAAATTTCTCTACTTTTTCATGTCGTTGGGTGTCTCACTCAGAGGATTCCAGAGGTGTATGCGTCCAGTTATTGCCGTTGATGGTACCCATTTAAAGGGTAGATTCGGGGGCACAATGTTTGTTACAACTGCACAAGATGGGAATGAACAGGTTTATCCAATTGCTTTTGGGTACGGTGGCTCGGAAAACAACCTATCATGGGAGTGGTTTTTGGATTGCTTGAAAGGTACCCTTGGCCATATAGATGATTTGGTTTTCATTTCTGATCGACATGCAAACATTGAAGCAGGGATTTCTAAAGTGTTCCCTTATGCCACCCATACCATATGTTGCTGGCACTTTTATGAAAATATTAAGAAGCGATATCATAGAAAGGATGTTGCAGCAATAATGGACAAAACAGCCCGAGCGTACACCGTGTTACAATATAACCGGCACATGGAAGAGTTACGAAACTTGCACCCGAATGCATATGATTATGTAATTGATGCCGATCCATACAAGTGGTCCCGTGTACACTGCCCTGACAGAAGGTATAGGGTCATGGCAACAAATGCTGCAGAATGCATAAACTCATGCTTAAAATTTGCACTACAACTGCCTATGTTGACTTTGGCAGAGTTCATTAGGAATATGCTACAACGTTGGTTTCACGATCGTCATAGGGCTGCACAATCCATGCGTCATTAGTTGACCGACGCAGCACATCTTGTGATTCTAAAACGTGTTGATAAGTGTAATTTTATGACCATTAATCCAGTTGACTAGAACATATTCTCAGTGAAGCGGACTGGAAAACAGTGGAACATTGACTTAGCCCGGAAGACCTGCACATGCAACAAATTCCAAATGTACCTTCTTCCATGTTCTCACGCTCTCGCTGCCGCAAGGTACATCATACAATTTTGTCTACGGTTAATATTACTTAAATGTGAATCTTATCGTTTTCAATGTTTTTACAGGGACCGAAACATGGATTTCACATCCCTGTGTGCGGACTACTATAAGCGACAAACACTTATTGATGCTTATAGTAAGTAATATGATTAACAAATTAAATAATTACCCTAGCACTAAAAATCTTGTCCAGTTTCTTCACTCTAGGTTGTTTGGTCAACTCCCACTTCAACATATGAGGAGAAAGGTCTGTAACCCTTCGAGTCCTGAAATCGACGCCGAGTTAAGGGATCACCTCGAAAGTAAATATCTGCATCAAAGATAAGTACAGTTATAATCCAAAACAATTTTGGAAACTAAATTTAATGTACATGTTGGAAATCAGATTTCTTACCAAAAGGGCATGTGACAGACCGTAAATGTTGTACTCCTCCACGGAATGTAGAACATCGCTCTATGACTGCTGGCATCTCTCCTCACGTCGTCGCGGTAATACATGCTTGAATGAAAAGATAGAATACCTATAGACGTGGGCACCCCACGGGAACGCATCGAAGGCATTGAGGTCTTCTACCAACCGAAACTGCCAAACTGGAATCTTCAATCTCTCGTCCACCCCATCAATATCAGTTCAACATGTAAATGAGGCACAACTTCATAGCATCATACGCCTGTTGAAACTCTCAAGTCATCCAACGATACCTCATCGTGTCCAGGAAATTACCGTTGATGTATGTCAGTCTCCACTGCAACATACATACTCGTGTCTGGTACGACTCCAAAACGTAATCCGGTGATGAGACTAAATTCCACCTTCGAAAACCTGACCACATGGTTCCCTAACAAGAACCGTATCTCATCTGTCGGCCTGTCATGGTCCAACTCTCGCAACAACAGCTGATGAATAACACCACCCGAAAACTTCAGCTCCGGGTGCATCGACATGAAATGCCCGAAATAGGAGGCCATGAACCGACGCCGATCCTCAACATCAAAATCTTCAGGGACACAGTTAAGTGCATCGTCTATACGGGCGAGAGCTTCAAAATAGTCGTGTCCAGTCAATTTTCCCTTGAACCAATCTCCCTCTGGAGTTTTAAGCAAATCCTTCAACCTGTTCGTCATCTGCAATGTCACAGAAACAATACATCAGTAAACTGGAAAAAAAATTAGAAAATATTCTTGATCGTTTGAAACAAATTCTCGATACTTAGAAATTATTCTCGATCCTTTGAAAAAGTTCTCGATCCTTTGGAAATAGTCTCGATCCTTTGGAAATAGTCTCGATCCTTTGAAAAACTTATCGATCCTTTGAAAATAGTCTCGATCCTTTGAAAAACCTCTCGATTCCTTGAAAAATATTCTCGATCATTTTAAAAAATCTCGACCCTTTGAAAAACATTCTCGATAGTTAGACAAATATTCTCGATCCTTTGATAAAATTCTCGATCCTTTGAAAATAGTCTCGATCCTTTAAAAACCTCTCGATTCTTATAAAAATCTTCTCGATATTTTAAAAAATCTCGACCATTTGAAAAACATTCTCGAACGTTAGAAAAATATTCTCGATCGTTTGAAAAAATTCTCGATCCTTTAAAAATAGTCTCGATCCTTTGAAAAACCTCTCGATTCTTTGAAAAATCTTCTCGATCATTTTAAAAAATCTGGACCCTTTGAAAAATATTCTCGATCGTTAGAAAAATATTCTCGATCGTTTGAAAAAAATTCTCGATCCTTTGAAAATAGTCTCGATCCTTTGAAAAACCTCTCGATTCTTTGAAAAATTTTCTCGATCATTTTAAAAAATCTCGACCCTTTGAAAAACATTCTCGTTCATTAGAAAAATATTCTCGATCGTTTGAAAAATTCTCGATCCTTTGAAAATAGTCTCGATCCTTTGAAAATAGTCTCGATCCTTTGAAAAACATCTCGATTCTTTGAAAAATCTTATCGATCGTTAAACAAAATCTCGACCCTTTGAAAAACATTCTCGATCGTTAGAAAAATATTCTCGATCGTTTCAAACAATTTCTCGATCCTTTAAAAATATTATCGATGCTTTGAAAATGTTCTCGATCCTTTGAGAAATAATCTCGATCGTATGATAAATTTCCTCGAATCTTTCTAAAAAATTTCCTCGAATCTTTCTAAAAAATTTCCTCGAATCTTTCTAAAAAATTTCCTCAATTTCACTTGAAATATTCTCGATTTTTTTTAAACAATCATCGATACCGGAATTTCATCTTCCTCTTCACATATTCAACCTCATTTCAAACCCAAACCCAAACCCAAACCCAAACCCAAACCTAAACCACAACCATTGTTAACCCTAATCTACAATTTCAATCAACAAAACAAATCTAAAATGCAATGATAAGTTATCAACAACAAATCGATAAATAAAATAAACTGAACTTATCTCAGTCAATCGCTGCGAAATCTACTGTATTCCCGTTCCGGTCAATTAGCCGTCGATTTCCTTACTGTCGATTTCGTTGTCGTCGGTTTCTTTCTCACTTTTTCTTTTCTCAGACTAACAAAAAGACAACTTTCTCTCTTTTTCAATTTTGTCAGGGTATTCTCGTCTCTTTACGTTAAATGGTGCCTTTTAAACTTACATTTCTAAACTGGTGATATTTGCACAACACCCCTCTTAAATAATGCCATTTATTTATCGAGCCCTTTTTGTGATCTCCCTAATGTTTTGTCATGCTTTTACGAGTGATTTAAGATGTATGCAACAAATGTATGTAACAAATGTATGAACATTTAGTCTCCAGAATGTGCAGTAGGTTTATTTTCTTACTTTTCGAGAATATATGTTGAGCTTATAGGTTTGTTATAGAAGCTCGGGTTTTTAAAAAAACCTTGGTCCGAGCATATAAGACTGGTCCAAGCTTTTATAACAGCTGTGATCCGAGCTTTTATAAAAGATGCGAGCTTTTAAAAGCTCGATCCGAGCTATTATATAAAAGCTCGCAGCTGTTATAAAAGCTCGGGCCGACCTTTTATATAACAGTTGCGAATTTTTATAAAAGCTCGCAGCTTATATATAAACGCTCGAACCGAGCTTTTATATAACATGTATTTTTATATAACAGGTCCTAGCTTTTATAAAAGCTCGGGGCTTATATAAAAAGCTCGGATCGAACTTTTTCAAAATCTCTGATCCGTGCTTTTATAACAGCTCGATCCGAGCTTTTTATATAAGCTTGATTCGAGCTATATAAAAACTCGGTACGAGCTTTTGTACTATGTTTATCCGAGATGTTATTGTATTGGATCAAGGTTTTATTTTGTTTTTCTGAGATTTTAGTGTTTTGGCTCGAGCTTGTACTTTGATTGTCCTAGTTTTTTTTGTTCTGAAGGATTTTTTTTTAATTCCGACATATGTTATTATTTTTGAGCTTTTTTATAACATTCATTTGGTTATTTAATTGTTATTTGAAATTGAATTTAGATATTGTTATTGTTAATAATGGTTTGTGATATTGATTTTGACAGGAGAATGAATCGGGTGAGATTAGTCATCTCTTACAACGGTCGATGAGAGCAGTTACCCGATAGAAGCCAAAGGTTTTTAGGTGCTGATAATCAAGGAATGTATGTCTCAAAGAGTATGACTTACCAAGAGTTGGTGTCGATCGTGGAAACCGTTGTGAAGTATGATGTCGACAAATACAGTGCTAATCTACAGTGTATATCAATGGTTCTTGGGATTACATGTCGCACGTTTATATGAAACGACGATGATGTTCAGTTTATGCTAGGGGAAGATAGGGTGATCCATTAAGTATGTGTCAGTGTAATTGAGAGGGTAGCATGATATGTCATTGGTGAAGAAATTTCTCATCGTGATAACACCCAACAATTTCGATCTTCAGACGGAAGCAACCAGTTGTTCACAGAAAGTAGGGAAAACCGGTGTGGTGTCCCACCGAAAGTAGCCGACCACGGTGAATTAGTCTGTGGCCAATTCGACGATGTGTTTGGATGTCAAATTGAGATGAATGATGGACAATTCAACCACCATTATAATGACTTCTACAATCACATAAACAATGAGCAAAACAGTGAACCGAATGTTGGGCCGACACAACAGATGGATGATGAGGAAAATTTACATCCGGTTGATAATGTAGCTAACAATGAGGATGAGGATGAGGATAAGGAAGAGGCTGTCGAACCGGAAAGACGTGCAACACGTGTACAAAGATTTATTTACAGTGCAGCAGCTGTAGCTAGGACTTCCGAGGTCCGGCCTAATTTAACTACATGTGATTCTGATAATGTTAGAATGTGGGTTATTCCAGGAGCACAATCATACTTGTTTGGTATTTGTGGAACCATGAACTCAGTTCAAGAAGAACCTACAAGCATGATATATAAGAGGCAATGTCTTCCTACCAAAAAGGATTTGAAGAGACTCGTTAGGCATTTTGCAATGCGGCAGAACTTCGAGTGGAATGTGAAAAGGTCAAATAAGACAACGTTACATTTGGTTTGTTTGATGGACAACTGTACGTGGAAATTAATAGCGATTAAGAGAGATGAAGAGACATACTTTCAAGTAAGAAGTTTTATGAACGAACACACATGTCCTTTGGAGGAGCTTCACCGTCGTAACCGATAAGCTAGTGCAGTCATAATTGGAGAAGTGGTTGCACATAGACTTCAACAACAAGATGATCGACTAATGCGTCCGAATGACATAATCACCTATATGAAAATAATGTATGGCATCCAAATCTTGTACAGTAAGGCACATCAAGCCTTGCAATATGCGTTGTCACTAACCTATGGAACACATGAGGAAACCTTTAAACTACTGCCATTATTTGGCTACGTGTTAGAGCAACAAAATCCAGGGACAATAACTGACTTACAGTGCGACGAAGATGGTAGATTTCTCTATTTTTTCATGTCGTTAGGTGCTTCACTCATAGGATTCCGGAGGTGTATGCGTCCATTTATTACTGTAGATGGTACCCATTTTAAATGAAAGATTCGGGGGCACAATGTTTGTTGCAACTGCATAAGATGAGAATGAACAAGCGTATCCAATTGCTTTTGGGTACGGTGACTCAAAAAACAACCTTTCATGAGAGTGGTCTTTGGATTGCTTGAAGGGTGCCCTAGGCCATATTGATGATCTAGTTTTCATTTCCTATCGGCATGCAAGCATTAAAGCTGGGATTTCTAAAGTTTTTCCTGATGTGACCCATACGATATGTTGCTGCCACTTTTCTGAAAATGTGAAGAAACAATTTCATAGAAAGGATGTAGCAGCCATAATGGATAAAGCAGCTAGATCGTACACTGAGTTGAAATATAATCGCCATATGGAAGAGCTACGTAACCTACACGAGAATTCATTCAATAATGTCATTGAAGCTGGTCCACACAAGTGGTCCCACATACATTGTCCAGAAAGAAGGTATAGGGTCATGACAACAAATGTTGTTGAATGCATAAACTCATGCCTCAAATTCTCATGGCAACTGCCCATGCTGACACTGGCAGAGTTCATTAGGAATATGCTACAGAGGTGGTTTTATGATCACCATCGTACTGCACAGTTCATGTGTCATCAGTTGACCGACGCAACACATCTTGTGATCCTCAAACGTGTTGAGAAGTGTGCTTATATGACCGTCAATCCTGTCTGAAAGGGTCTAGGATATGTATCATCCCGACAGTCAAGTCCACGCTGGCAATAAGCCAATGCTGGCGTCCGATGTTGCAAGGAATAAGAACCTGTACTAAGGAATAACACAACTTATGTTCACCACAATTTTGGGAGAAACAAAATATGAAAATCATTTTATAACACTTACCATGTCAACCTCGTGTTAGGGTCGGCTTCCTGCCGAGAGAAATCCATTTACCGACATAAGGTCTTCCGCCGACCACCTGTACTGCAAGACCTTCCACCCCAGCGTCTTGACTTCACTATCATCACCACAAGGCATTATTTTCTCCCACTGGTACTCCAATAATGGTGTGGACAAACAGATTGTCATTGTCAGTGAGGATCAATTCATTGATAAATAATGACACACAAAATTGATAAATAATGACACACAAACCAACAAACACTTATAAAGAATTGAGTTCCCAGAATGTTTATCCTCTGGTTGTAAACATTGGGGTATGCTCGTTGACGCTTCCGTAAAATGGCCAGGTACGCGTCCATATGCTGTAAAAAGATGTGGAAACACTGAAGTCAAACCTAGAAAAATTTTGTAGCCTACCGAGTCAAATAACTTCATGTAGTTCTCTTCGAATTTGTGGAACCAACCCACGTCTACCGATTCCATGATATCAACATCGCGCCTGTATAAACCAATTTTCTTAATATCAGACAAATTAAACAGATTAACATTGGTGCAGAAATACAGTAACATATCTGATACTTACTCTACCCCTGTTGAACTATTATTCTTATATGCTTTGCAGGCCTTCACAACCCAACATCTACCAACGCTGTAGAATTGAATGTATGCTCTGATGCTACCGGTATTGTCTTAGGCCTCTTTGGGCGAGTCGGGTCAGTGTATGGGCTGACCAGCTGCCACCCACACTTACATGCACAGGGGATACAGAGGATGCGGGGTGTGTAGGTGTGATGAGGAAGGATCTTGTGGGATGAACCGATTGTGACCACAGAAGGAAGAGGGATCCCGTGGGATGATACGGCTATGACAGTTGGAGGAGGAGGGGTCTCATGCGGTGTAACTGCAGAGCCAAGTCCAGTGGAAGAACCCCTAAGACTGCGATTATGTTTCGACGAAGTCTCCTGCACCTTCAGAAATAGGGGAAACTCAGGTGTACTATCAGTACGAGTCTCCTGGTATCCGTTACAGCCTCCAGTGTCTATATCAGTACCCTATGTATCAGGTTCGGCCACCTGTGCCAACACTGTTGGAGGAAGCTGTCCTCAGTGACTCCAACTTCAACTAGTCAGGCTGCAGTAACCTCCACAAACGCTCCCCCAATAATTTCCCCAGATGAATTCCAACAGGTCCAATAGTCCCTGCGGAGAGTCATTGAAGACGCCGCTAGACAGGGAATCAATATAACAACAACTGCATATCTGACATCGCTATATCGATTGTCCACACATATAGTGGCCCGAGACCCTAAGGTATGTTCTAAAATAATGGACGTGACCCTAGGAGCCCTATAAGTCTAGCAGAGAAAAAGCGGACCACCATGGAAAGTAAGAGCGACCTCAAAGAGAAGATGAAAGAATTATTGGATGAGGGAGGCAAGATCGGTATCAAGCAGACTTTGAGTCAGATGAAATTCGTTGAGGGGTTTAGAGGCGGGATCGATCTAGCTCTTCAGATGACAGCGACCAACCATTCTGTAGAACACACCGAAGGGGCAAGTCCCCGCTAAGATTCTAATATGGGTATATCAATCATCAGCAATTGGGAATGGATAACGAGCCATGAGATAAGCAGGATATCCTGATACAAAAATTAAACCAGAAGGTGGAAGCATTAGAACATCTCCAGGGGCTTAAAGATTTACTGGCCGATGATTCTAAAAGCCCATTCGTGAACAATATTCTCTAAACCCAGTTCCCAGAAAGATTCAGAATGCCTCAGACCGAGCAATTTAAAGCAAACACAGATCCAAAAGAACATGTGAGACGCTTTCGAAGTGCGATGGCATAGTACACTTACAATGACCCATTGTTGTGCTTGACTTTCCCGCAAATGACTAGGGACTTAGGGTTTAAGTGGTTTGAAAGGCTCCCTCAGAGAAAAATCAAGAATTTTTGTGAGTTAACCTAGTCTTTTTCATGACAATTCATAGGGAACATACAAAAGAGGAAGTCAGTAGTTCACCTCGCCACCCTCAAACAGGGAAAGAACGAGTCATAAAAGATTACTTGAAAAGGTTCTCTTAGGAAGTGTCAGGGATTCATAACCCTAATGATGAGGTTGTGGTGGCCGCTTTCACCAACAACCTATAGAAGGGTCAACTTTTCTTCGATTTGAGAAGGAAGTGTGCAGATACCTACGCCGACCTGATGGATGTAGTAGGCAGTTATGTAATGGCAAAAGAAGAGAAGCTAGCTCAGGGGGGGGGGGGTAGTTATGTACACGGGGGTCGCCCCGGGGAGAACTCCAAAACAAGTGATGGCTATATAAAGAACCAGAAGGGTGATCATCAGAAGAGTGACAGAAGCAATCGTAGAAACAGTCGAAACGATAGAAAGTTCCATGGTCAGTACACCAATTATACTCCCCTCACCAAGAAACAAGAGGAAATCTTAGCCATCGTAGAAGACCAAAAGTTAGTCAAATATCCTTCTAGACTGTCAATCTATGCTCGAAGAGACACAACAAAGTACAATAGGTTCCACAAAGAAAGTGGTCACGACACATCAAAGTGCTACCAACTAAGAGACCATATCGAGACACTTATCAATGAGGGTCACCTCAAAGATTTAATTCTTAAACGGACATACGACCAGCCAATGGGAAATCAAAAAAATAAGCAAAGCCTGAGCCGAGACAGCGACGAAGGGACGTTCAACATTATCTTTTGAAAACCCCACACAAGCTCATGGATGACAGAACTTGGTCTAAAAAAAAACCTGCTCTTGAGATAGATAGCTTAGTTGCTTTCAATTTTTGTTTAAGAGATTTTTTAGTTTGTTTTTGATTTTTAGCTTTCCTAATCATTTTTGGTATTGTTAATTTTCAGGTCAATTATTAAAGAAGCCAAGAATGATGTTCAAATTTTTTATAATCATTTTTGTTATTAAAGATAAATTCGCAACGCCAACACCTACCATGGTGGGTGAAGGTGTCCGAGAGGCTAATAAGTCGGTTGTTAAAGATCTAGCATGCCTACCAAACTGACTGGGTACATATAAAGTATTGTCAGCAATCCGGCCACCCCGAGATACCAGTTTTACGGGGAAAAAAAAATTCTCGGGTACGCTATCGGGGAAAACCTGGTGAAATGTGTCCAGTTGTGTTAGTATTTTACTAAAGATTCGGCCAAACCTTTGTAAACAAACAAAATTGAGAGATGTCCTTGGTGACTTGTTTACATGGGAAAAACAGGGAAAATGGGGCAATGTTCCCATAACACCTCTTGGCTGAAGACTCAAGACGGTCAGGAATTATCCTGAGTGAAAAGTTCGGACACCAACCAAAGAACCGAAATAGTCAGGAATTATCCTGAGCAAAGAGCCAGGACACCGACAAGTCCAAAAAAAAAGGTTAGAAATTATCCTGAGCAAAAAGCCAGGACACCGACCAAAGAATCAAAATGGTCGGGAATTATCCTGAGCGAAAAGCTAGGACACTGACCGAATCAAGATAGTCGGAAGTTATCCTGAGCAAAGAGTCGGGACACCGGCTAGTCCAAAAAAAAGACGGTTAGGAATTATCCTGAGCAGAGAGCCAGGACACCAACTGGTCCAGCAACAAGGGAGCAAAAAGGGTCAAAGACCGATTAGTTTAATAAGATACTTGATCGAATTAGAACGATAAGATCAGAAGTATCAAAAAATCAAAACTACTCAAATCCCCTTCATTGAGCCGTTAAGAGCTCATCTTGCGGATTGGAGAGGGTATTGTTATAGGGATTTTTTAATAACATGATAAGTCAGCATGATTAGATATGCCAAGTCACAAAATTCTACAGGGAAAGATCAATCCAAGCCAATTAATAGATGATCTCAAGGCCAAGTCGAGATTACCCAAGATGTTCAGGGAAGCATACCGATCCAGCATGAATAACCTGGTCGGGGAAACTAGTCGATCGGGTAGAAACAACTTGGTAGGGACCATCCGATCGGAACAAAAGTAGTTTTGTCGGGATTAGACAATTGGTCAGTTGGACGACGCGTGGGAGACATTAAGGGAAACTACGACTTAAATACGAAGAAGAATTGTCTTACTCAAACAAGGAACTTAAAGTCGTACTCCAATAAAGAAATATCTCTATTTTCTCTCCAGTATCAGAGAATTCTATTCAGGAAAGAACTCAAAAGCTTCCAGAAGGATAAACACCAAATAGAAAACGAGTCCAAATCAAGCAATAACTCTGCACTTCTAGAAGACTGCACACCGATCAGGAAATAAGTCCTAAACGGACCATTTAACTAGAATCCTATGAAGATTCTAATTCAATGCACAAGATAGCCGAAACAGGAAAGAAGACAAAGACTACTTCAACAAGTAATCAGTTATAATTAAATACTACTACATTTTCTTATTTATGCAACAAGGATTTGGGTTCTATGCACATATAAATAGACCCATAATCTCATTATAAAAACTATATGAGGACATATGAGAACACATAGAAAATATACAAAATAGAGAGATTGATATACGCCAAAAAGGAGAGATTGAGTGTGTAATTATTATATTATAGTGAATTTCTTCTCACCGTCACCGGCAACCGTGGACATTTTCCTGCCTTGGGGTTTTACCACATAAAATTATGTGTGCATGTTTTCTTCTTGTTTATATCTTTCTCAAAACATCTTCAACAATTTACAAAAACCTGTTAGATGCGTGATCAATCCTATACGATCCAAAAATCACCGTCAACAGATGTCATTGGAGTTAGGGTATTGACTTAGTTGTCAAATAGTTGCAAACTTATTGATTGAAAATGATTTTTCAAAGTAATAATATTTTCAACTTAAAAGTTGAAATTTATGTGGTCATATTTATGGCTAGAAGGTTTTACTAGAATATTAGTATTAAGTTTTCATACTTGAAAACTTCATTGCCATAATTAATCAAGTTTCCAGGCAATGATGTTTAGTTTATTAAAGTAATGGCATTTAATAACTTTGTTAAAAGTTTTATTTTGCCATTAGACATAACCGAGGGTCAGTGAGAGTAAGTTTATTTTCCATGTGCTCTATATTGTCATTTGTGTGACATTAATAATTTTATCTCTAGCATTTCGAGGTGAAAAATCTCGAACAAGCTTATTTTGATAATGATATTGAGAAAATATATTAATAGAGCACTTAAAGGGTTAACATGATTACAAGTTTACTTGTTTGAGGTATCTATTGGTAAAAGTGATAAATTTACATAAGTTTTAATTCCCCAAGTAAATTGGAGCATTCTCATAAGAAAAAGGTCATGTATTTATCCGCAAATGATATATGTATTGATTATGTTATTACATTAGTAGACTTTACGGATTTCAAACCAATTTGACATGTATTATTGAATAACAATAATAATAATAATAAAGAGGTTTCATAGTATTTGTAGAGGTTAATTATTTCAAGCTCACATATATGTATGAATAATGAAATATGTGGCTTTTTATATTGCAACTTTGAAGAATTTTGATTGTGAAATCATATTTTGAGGTGGATTGTGTTAATTTCACTGTATTTATCTTCTCTATTTAATGCTAAGAGATCTCGGAGGTTTAATCATATGGATATTATGGTGAGAGTAGATTTAAGAGTTGCGAGTTTCTAATAGCCACATGTAAAATAACTCTTGATACACTAACCGAGGGACTATCTCCGAAGGTTTTTAATGGGCATGTTACTCGTATGGGTTGGTAGATAATTATGATATGCTTGGTTAGTGGGAGTTATGTTTTGTTTTAAAATTAACTGCAGTTTTCTATTTGATAAAATTTTATTTATTTGTTCTCGAGAATATATTTGTACATTGTATATGTATGTTATTTGCCATGATATGCGTGCATGTATGTTTTTTTATTGTGGTAGGATATCTTAAAGCTTTTGGCTTTGAAGGGGCACTGCACTCATAAGGTATAAAGTTTCCACCGATGAGTGAATATTACTTAAGACAAAAGGATTTGTCTGTCTTAAGGGAGGTTGAACTCATGGCCAAAGTGTTTGGCCAATGAGTGTAAAATGCTTAGGACATTAAGTTTGCTTATCTTAAGCTGCTTCGTATTATGCGAAGTTGGACCTATATGGAATGATGAGCACATCTGCATGTAATTTCCATACCACACATACATACCATTTTACCCGAGTAGGTAGAGCTAAGGGTATTTTGATTACATATGGTATTATGTCGATTAAAGAAGTAATGACCTTTGTAGTTGGATACTTAAGGTTCTATTGGACTAAGGGAAATGAAGGTGTTAATCTCTTAAACATTCTTTGTGGCCATATACAATTGTTTGTCAATTCGGAGAGTTGTTATCTAAAATGAATTTTTAAATCTAAAATAATAATGTCTATATAGCTCAAGTGAGAGAATGTAAGATTTTTTTATAAAATTGTGAGCAACATTTGACATTATAATTTTAAGTTTATGAAAACCAAATTGATTAGAATGTTTAAGTAAGTGAGAGTTGACCGGATAAAGCTCGTTAATAATGTGATCAATATTTGTTAGGCTCGGTGTACCTTAGCTACATTAAATATATGTAGGATATGGTATGGGCTATTGTATATGTGTAGACCTAGTATTTCTTTCAGGATTAGCCATCCTATTAGGGTTTTGAGAATCCTTTATGGGTTAGGATTCTAGGAAGTTATACTATATATAGGGGATTCGTACTCTCACTCACATAACACATAACATAATTGTCTCCCCATTAGGTAATCTGAGAAAGGTGAAAAGAGAGTAGAAGACTCTCTATTGTTTTCATTGTTTTCATTGTTTTCTTTTCAGGTTATTACGTTATTATGGATATAGGATTAAGACTCGATGAATTGGATGGTTTTCGCTGCGCTTCCAGGTAAGCGTCTATTCATACTTATACATACAATACGAGATTTAATTATTTCTTTATATAATGCTTACATTACCTTCTCAAGTGAACTCAGATGCGTCATTCCAAGTGGTATTGAGAGTAAACTTGGACAATTCCCGATTATCAAAGTCCGAAGGGCTTTTAGGCGATCAATATCTTCATATAAACATACTAAATTGCCACATGCTTGAATTCGTATATACCAAAGAGATTTCATGCACCCAATTATTCCATTCTCCGGTAACATTTTTGTTTCACGGCACACATACATTAATCGGTTGTGCTCATTTCACACTCACAAACTTACATCACGATTTTTTATCATTATCAATATGTGTTGCATTCATTTAGTTCTATGAAGTCGTATTAATGCTATGTGTCTGAATTCAAACTTACGATTGTTGTTGTTTTGTTGGCTTTGTGGGGACGGAATTTGTTTTCCATATGAAAGATTTCAGAACGCCTTGTTTGAAGCGGTTCCATGTAGTTTTTTTTGGCTAGGTAAGGCCTTTTCTGTCAGGTACCTTGAACTTAATGACACACATATCTTTCATGTACTGTCTTTGCTTTTCTGAATCTGTAATTTGCATCCCGTGTTGTGCAATAGGTGCGTCCACGGTTAGCGGATCTAGGAATTTTAATCGAATGGGGCACTTGAATAACATAACAATTATATAACTAAGCAAAATGAGTTTGTTTTTTTTAACAAAAATAAGTTTTTTATATAAAGAAAAATTGATGGTATAATGTATTTGTTAACGGGAAATTTGTTCAGGATGAGAAATTCCTACTAACACCCTCAAGACCATTATCACGGAAGTGGTGACCAGGGTCGGTACCGTTGATACCTGACCTGTTTAGAGGTAAACGAGAGGTTGGATTGCAATAATACAAATGAGAGCTTTTATTATTGATTATTTTCTTCGATATACAGATCACTCTCTCATATGCTCATAGTCTCTCTAGGATCTAGGAAGGTGGCAACTTTGTGCTTGTAGAATAGTGGAAACAAATGTGGCGGTGTTCTGAATACAGAATTTAGGCCTTCCCCTCTTCTTTTCTTTTCTTTTCTTTTTTTTTTCTTCTATCTGTCGTTCTCCATCTGTTTTTCGTCTATTTCCTTCTTTTTTTTTATCTCTATCTCTCTATGTCATGCTTGGCCCTATTTATATCTGGTCCAAGTAGGTTTGAATTCGCTGATATCCCGCTACGATCCTACGAATCCGTTTCCTCCTTATCGGGCGGGATCCTTTATTTAAAAGTTGTTGACCCCGAGTAAATAACGGAAATGATGATATTGTTAACGAAAATGAGTTTGTTTCCTTTTAGGAATCAAAATCTTGGCTTACACGTATACGAAATTAATGTTGGTTATCACATAGATATGATCTTGTATGTTATCGCGGCATGTTTTTTTATGGAGGTCATCGAGCTAGCTGCCTGTCATCTCATAAAGCGAGGTAGATTCATGTTTCGACTATGTTCTTAGAAGCTTGGGATGGATTTTTCCTGACCCTTGGGAGCTTGAGGTGTCCCTGTAGACATTCCTGGAAGGTAGCCGGGGTAGTGTAGATTAAGGAGTGATTCCTCTTTCATGCCCCGTAAGGACAGGGGCTTCTGGAGAGGTTGGTGGGCTTCTGTCTAAGACTACTGTTAAGTTTGTCCTCTGAAAGTCTTAACCCGGAGGGGGCATACTTTGCTTGTCGGGCTTCTTTCGAATGTCTCTTGAGCTTGGAGACCCCCTTGACTTTCAAGGGGTGGTTAGGGAGCTCTACCTCAGGAATCGAGGTTCCCCGATAGGTGGCCTGGAGAAGCCCGGGTTCCAGTATTCGTGTGGTGGCTCGTCCTGGTCGCACCTAACTTACTTTCTGATAGTTTTGAAGCCGACCCGGCCTTCCTTACTCCTGCGGGGTAGATTTATGGTTTACCCGGATTTTATGAACATCGATTATGGGTTTTGACTTGTGGCGGGAAAATGGAAAATTTCTTTTTGACCCCTGACCAAATTTTACTATTAACAGAAGTCCCCTCTGACTTGAACACTGAAGGTAGAGTTGGGGTTGGAGTCAGATTCCTTGTTTAATTGGAAAAAATTTTCGTTATAAAACAATTAATGAGATTTTCGAATGAAATCTTCTCATTAATTATCCAATATTGAATTTGAATTAGTGTGTTATTTGAGGAAAAACGGCTGCACTATGGCTCTCTCCGTGGCTCTAGGTGATCTTCCCGAGGATATCGCCGACATCATTACCCTTAACCTCTATTTAACCCCGGCCTCACCATCCCTTTCTTCACGCTTTCTTTCAATTTCCAAATTTTTAGATTCCTTCTTTATTTCTACCCTCTGTCGATTTCCCTTTATCTTTCGCTTATTTTCAAGTTCTTTTCACCCATCAATGTCGAATTCCTTAGTTAGCATCGAAGCCTTGGTCGAGGGCACTAGATGCTCTAACCTGGTTCCTCGGAAACAGGTGAGAAGAATTTAGAGCGTCGAGGATACTTCCCTGGCCCATCAGCGTCGCCTGTTCTAGTAGGAACGTCTCTATCTGCTCCGACTTCTTGAATCAGCTCGATAATCCTCTCTAGTTGGTTGATGAAGACTCAGACGTAGGAAAGAAGGATGACGTCGCTAGGAGGGGTCAAGTCAAGGTAGTCAGTCCTCTTTCGGAGGGGCTCCTGTCGTATGATCTTACGGTCATTCCTAACTCCACCATTGACCTGGACTCTCTCAGTCTCATCATATCTAAGTACGGCATTTCTGACGGCGTCTCCCTCACCATTCCCTACAGAGACTACGACGCCTTTAATCCTCTCCAGGGAATCCTTCTGATTCACTTGGCAGCCCTCGAGAGTGGGGTCAGGCTTCCTCTCCATTCTACCTTGCGGCTGGCCCTCAACGCTCTGTAATTAGCGACTCTCCAGTTGATGCCTGGCTTCTGGAGGCATCTAATCGGCTTTTTTGTGCTATGAAGGGAGCAATGCAAGCTCAGTAAAATAACTAGGGAACCCAGAGCGGAGGAGTTAGCTTTTCTCTTCCAAATAAGGAGTCTAGTCAAGGTCCCTCGAGGTCAATTTTATGCCAAGGCCAAGAAAAAGCTCAACTTCATCATACCTGGAGCTTCAATGAAGGATCTAGTCTAAAAAGAGGAATGGTACTGGCCGACGATGATTGGGGGTGCTCGATCTTCATAAGTGGGCACGAGTTCAAGGTCCCCATAGCTTTCAATGACAAACCAGGATGGGATCGGGATTCCTTGCCCGCTGAATCTGAAGCAGTGTTGAGGGCAATCCTTGCCAGGAACTTCCTGAACTTGAAATACCCCACCGCTGATCCCTTTGATTCTCGCCAGGTGAACCAATATCTGTGGATCTCAATTGCTACCCATCGTAAGTGATCTCAAGCTATTATGTTTTAATCTATTAGCTGGCTCGTTTCTTAAATCTTTTTTTTTAACAATTTTTACTGTTGCTCTAGCTTCCCGTGAAGCTCGGACCCTCCCCCTTCTGCTAGATTACCTCGAGGGGTCTTCTCGATTACCTCAGAGAAAGGGGGGCCTGTCACCCCAGCTGTTGCTTCGCCTGTTTCAGCTTCATCTTCTACCCCAGCTAGGTCCAGGATGGCCATTCTTGCGTCGCGGGCTTCTAAGGCGCTAATCAAAGGAAGCCCTGCTTCCCAGGCTGCTACCACGACTACATCTACCCCTTTATCACCGGTCCCTACTACAGTCATCACTCCTTTAGTTACATTACCCGCTGCTCCAATCGACCTACCTGCGCCTTATTCAGTTCGGGATACGAGGAATCCCGAGGCTGATGTTCTTGAGATCCCCCTTCTCACCCCTACCATCAGTCGGGCTCGACTTGCCAGGACGAGGTTCTAAAGCAGTTCGTGGTGTCTTGCCCGGGTGAAGGGCTTTCCGCGATGGCTTCAATGCCTATGGACATCATGCTTACCAAGGGGTCTGCCCTCCTGGCCGAGGTAGCCATTGTCTTTATTTCTTATGATTGAGAGCTTTGGTTGCTCTTTAACCTTTGTTTCATGTTTTGCAGGCTTTCAAGTTTAATGTCGTAATAGGTCGACAGGTACCCCTTCTTCGCGACTGAGCTTCCTGGGCTGAAGCTGAAACTGAAAGGGTCATGGGGCTTCTCGCGCAAGCTCGGTCTCTTGTAGAGGAGATGACCTCTAACCAAGGGGAAATGGAAACTGAACTGAGCGAGCTTCGCTGCCACCATGCGAGGATAAAAAGATCCTTTGACCAAAAAACCCTAAAGTCAGAGCGGCGGGCTAGGCAGAGAGACTCCTGGAAGGTGGAGGCCAAGAAGTTGGACGCTAAAAATCAATATATGCATGCCCGGATTGCCAAGCTCCAGGCCGAGGTGAATGTGTTCTTCAACGAAGGTTATTTCTACGCTTCTTACCAGGTCGCCGAAGCCCTCCCCTCTCCTTTTGACCTGTCAATCATTGCTAATTGGAATAGGGAGGAGATATTGGCCAAGGCCATAAAGATGTCTCGCCCTTTAGGTGATGGCTTGGATCCCTTCAACGTGGAAAAAACTGGGAAGCAAACAGCTGGATTAGACCTTTCTTCTCCTCCCTTCATCTTCCTAACATCGGGTCCTGGAGAGTCTTCGAAGGGGGCTCTACCCACGGAGCCAGGAGGGGATCTTATGGAAGCCTGAGACCTCTCCAGAATTGCTTCAGAGGAAGAAACAGTAAGAGAAGAGAGCATGCCAGAGTTAATGGCCAATCTTCTTGATGCAACCATACCGCCTGAGGTTATGACGGTGATCAATGAAGTCGTGGAGGAGGACCCTATTGATCATGAGGCAGTCGAGGTGCATTCTCAGAAGAGGCGGTAGAGGCGGTAGAGGCAACTAACCAGAATGAGCGACCACCAGAAAAGGAAGCAAAGGGCGAGGTTCATCCCGTGGAAGAGGAGGCTGAAGGGCATCGGGAGAATGCAGCAATTTGAATTCTCTTTCTTGTTGTTTATTTTGAATGCCCGAAAAAGGGGGTGGGCATCCCATTTTAACCCGTGCTTGATCATTCATCATTTCATTTTTTTAATAGCCCGGAACCAGGGGTTGGGCTCCCTGTCTGCTGTAGCCTTACAGGGGAATAGGCTCCCCTATTTATCAATAAAAATTAAACTTTAGATCTGGTTCATATTTGGACTTGCATGTACTTGCTTCTTTTCTAATCTCCCTCTAGGTTCAGCCTCTATTGCAACTTGTCTTAGCTTGGGAAAAATAACAAGATAAGAACATTGCTTAAGCGTGAAAGCAGACAGCTAGCTCAGGCTTTCTGGCAACAAAGACTTGTAGCTCAACGTCTTTAGTCGATAGTCCCCTTGTTTGATAGTAGACCTGTTATAGTAAGCAATCACATGTACAAGGAGAATTAGTAACCAACAATAACTGGTGTTAATAGTGAAATTTGGCCAGGGGTCAAAGAGAATTTTTCCACCCATCATTGACAATCATGGAGCCCTGAAAAGTCATAAAGCCACCTCGTCGGAGCTGGAAAGGCTGGCTTGTCTTTAAGACTACCATAAAACAAGCCAGGCGCTACCAGGACGAACCCCCCACAAGAGTACTGGAACCCGGGCTTCTCCAGGCCATCTATTGGGGAACCTCATCTCTGAGGTCGAGCTCTACAACCTCCCCGAGAATGCCAGGGAAAGTCTCCAAGCTCAAGAGACATTCGAGAGAAGCCTGCCAACCTCTCCAGAAGCCCGCTGTCCTTGCTGGACATAAAGGAAGAATCACGCCTAAATCTACACTACCCCAGCTACCTCCCAGGAATGTCTACAAGAGCACCTCAAGCCCCCAAGAGTCAGGGAAAATCCATCTTAAGCTTCTAAGAACAAAGTCGGAGCAGGGATCTACCTCGCTCTACTGGGCAATAGGCAGTTGGCAGGGTGACCTCCATGAAAATTCATGACACGAGTGCGCACAGGATCATCTCAATGTAATATTTACATGCACGTCAAGAGTTTGATTCAAAAAAGGAAACAAACTTATCTCCGTCAACGATATCGTCAAATCCCGTAAAAATTTGAATTCAAATGACGAATCCCGCTCGATAAGAAAGGAACGGATTCATGGGATCACGGTGAAATATTTTTAAATTAAAAACCTACTTGGACGATATAAATATGTGAAGCCAAGCAGAAGAGGGAGGAAAACAGAGAACAACCTACATAAACTGACATACACATAAAAAGTTAGATAGCAACAGAGAGAAGAGAGAAAGAAAAAAAGAGGGTAATGCCTAAATTTTGTATTTAGAACACGGCCACCTTTGTTTTCACTATTCGACATGCACGAATTTTCCACCACCCTTCATCTTAGAGAGACTGTGAGCGATCTGTATTTTGAAGCAATATATTAATAATAGAAGCTCTAATTTACTGTTATTACGATCCAGTCTCTCGTCTATCTCTTAACAGGTCGGGAACCAACGGTACTGACCCCGGCCACCACTTTCGTGGAAGTGGTCTCGAGGGTGTTAACAGGAATTTCTCAACCCTAGCAAATTTCCCGTCAACACTTTCTGGCGCCGTCTGTGGGAAACCTCTCACACTACCATCTTTTTACATTTAAAAAGTTTGTTATTTCATAGTAATCATGAGGCTCGCTCCTCACAAGGGCAGCAGGGCACCTCGGGACAACCTTCTGCTACATGGACACCAAAGGTCCCGAGGAAAGGGAGAAAATCCGGGCTCCATAGCCAGGTTCCCACCCAGCCAGCCACTGTGCGGGCTCTGGATCCCCATCTGGGAAGTCAGGTCGAGCTTGATCAACAAGTAACTACCTTCGTAGAAAACGTCTGTCTTCGACTGCTCGTTGAGGGTATCACTATCCAACAAGCAGATCTCTGCAATTATGGGGAGTCAAGCAGGCCTGGGGCTAGGCAACCTGCCTTCGATCTCCTGGGAACTGCCCCTCGGGAATCAACTCATAATAGAGCGGGGCTCCCAACCTCGATCAGGGATAGGCAAAGGCCCATGCCCTATGTTCTTGAAGCACTGCCACGCTACCAACCAAGACAAGTTAAATCCGCAGCAGATGTCCGTCCCCGGGAACGGGGAGAGGTTCTCCACCCTACGACTTCAAGGAGAGAAGCCCTAGGTAGAGAAGAAGAGAGTCAGCAAAGCCCCCGACCAGACCCACCCCTCGAAGAAGGAGCCGGGTAGAGGTCACCAGTTCGTCAGAGGGATCTGATGGTGAGGAATCCGAGATAAACTCAAGGAAATCCGAAAGCAAGTGTCTAAGGGACCAGTTGGCAGAGCTTCAGAAAGAGGTCAAATTGATGAAGAAGGGAAAGTACAAGAAGGACAAGAAAGATCCTCTAAGTGAAATGAATGCCGCTTTCACCAAAAGGGTCCTGGAGGCAGAGCTCCCACCTAAGTTAAAAATGCCAACTGACAGGTTCTCCGGGACTGAAGATCATCTGAGCCACTTAGAGAGCTTCGTTCAATAGATGGAGGTCCAGAACACAATCAGGGCCGTTATATGTCGAATGTTCCCCACTACCCTCACGGATTATGCTAAAACCTGGTTTAGGAAATTACCTGTTGGAAGCGTAGATTCCTTCACCAAGTTATCAACCGATTTCTGCTCACTATTCCAGGGAGTTAAGCCCAGAATGAAGAACCCGATCCACCTACAAAACGTGATCCTGGAGAGAGGGGAAACCCTCCGGGCTTATGTCAAGCGTTTTCATAAGGAAGTCATCCAGATGGGGGTCTTCACCAAGAAGGAAACACTCGCCAACTTCAGAAGGAACCTGTGGGCGGGAAAGCTTTTCCAGTTTTTCGCTAAGAGACCTCGAGAAACTTACCAGGAAGCCTATGATCGGGCTTTGGAGCAGATTGAGGTCAACGACCAGCTCAAGGTCAACGACCAGCTCAAGGTCAAGATGGAACATGACGACATGAGAGCCGTAAAGCGACAAATGAAGGAAGGCTACCAGAAGACAAGCCAGACGAGACTAGGACGAGTTCCCACAAGAGTACTGGAACCCAAATTTCCTCCAGACCATCTATCGGGGAACCTCAGCTTTGAGGTTGAGCTCCACAACAGCCCTGTGAGTGCCAGGGGAAGTCTCCAAGCTCAAGAGACATTAGAAAAAATCCCCAACCTCTTCAGAAGCCCGTTGTCCTTGCTGGGCATAAAATAAGAATCACGCCTAAATCTACACTACCCCAGCTACCTCCCAGGAAGGTCTACAAGAGCACCTCGAGCCCCCACGGGTCAGGAAAAATCCATCTTAAGCTTCTAAGAGCAAAGCCGGAGCAGGGATCTACCCCACTCTACGGGGCAACAGGCAGCTGGTTGGATGACCTCCATAAAGATCCATGGCACGAGTGCACACAGGATCATCTCCACATAATATTTGCATGCACGTCAAGAGTTTAATTCAAATAAGGGAACAAACTTATCTTCGTCAACGATATCATCGAATCCGGAAACAATTCAAATTTGAATGACTAATCTCGCCCGATAAAGAGGGAACGAATTCATGAGATCACGGTAGATTATTTACGAACTAAAAACCTTCTTGGAAGATATATATGTGAGAGGCCAAGCATGGTAGAGGAGATCATAGACAGAAAATCATAAACAACAGATACAAAAAAATACAACATCATATAAGATAGAAAGAAGAGGGGAAGACCTAAATTCTGGATTCAGAACACAGAAACCTTCATCTCCACTATTCGACAGGTATCGAGTTGCCACCACCCTACACCTCCGAGAGACTGTGAGCAAACAAGAGAGCTATTTGTATCTTAAAGCAATATATAAATAATAAAGCTCCCATTTACTGTTATTACGTTTCAGCCTCTCGTCTATCTCCTAACTAGGTCGGGAACCAACGGTACAGACTCCAGCCACCACTTTCGTGGTAGTGGTTTCGAGGGTGTTAACTGAAATTTCTCATCCCGAGCAAATTTCCCCTCAACTATAATAAAAGCACTCATTTACTGTTATTACGATCCAATCTCTCGTCTATCTCTTAACAGGTCAGGAACCAACGGTATCGACCCTGGCCACCACTTTCGTGGTAGTGGTCTCAAGGGTGTTAATAGGAATTTCTCATCCCGATCAAATTTCCCGTCAACAACTGGGATATTTATAATTTAAGTAAATCGAGCCCTCCGTCCTTGAGCCTCTTTAGGGGGTTGTAACCCGAGTGAGACATCAAGTAAAGAACTGTTTAGCCCTCTCTTTGGCTAGGGATCGGGAGGGCTTCCGCGCTCTTATACTCTAATCTTTCTTGGTGGTGGTTGCCCGACCAAGGCATCAGGAGGGCTTATCTAGCTATTTCATGGTCTCGAAATCTGGATGGCAACTATGCTCTTACACTCAGACCCTTCTTGAGGTTGGTAGCCTAACCAAGAAATCAAGAGGGCTATCTAGCTATTTCCTGGTCTTGAGATTTGGATGGCAACTATGCTATTACACTCAGACCCTTCTTGGGGGTGGTAGCCCGACCAAGGCATCATGAGAGCTATCTAGCTATTTCATGGTCTCGAGATCTGGATGGCAACTATGCTCTTACACTCAGACCCTTCTTGGGGGTGGTAGCCTGACCAAGGCATCAGGAGGGCTATCTAGCTATTTCCTGGTCTCGAGATCTGGATGGAAACTAAGCCCTTAAACTCGAATCTTTCTTGGTGGTGGCAGACATACCAAGGCATCAGGAGGGCTATCTAGCTATTTCCTTGTCTCGAGATCTGGATGGTAACTATGCATGGGGCTTCCCCAGCTTACCCCTGGTGTTAGGGTTATAATGTCGAAGTTTCCACGTAGACCCAAATCATTGTAGAACATAGTTGAAGATGGAGAAAATAAGAAAATCAGGCTTTATTGATACGAAGGATGGAGTACATTATTGTCAGAGATAAAAAAAACTAGGTGTATGCCGCCTGCTCATGAGTCCTCTGTTAAAGGGTATAATTTTCATAAATGATCTGCATTCCATGTATGATCGATGAGTCGGCCATTCATATCCTCGAGTTTGTATGCCTCATTACGGATCACCATTTTTACTAGGTATGGTCCTTCCCAGTTGGGCCCTAGGACCCCGTCTGACCTCTTCATGGTATTCAATGTTACTTTCCTGAGAACTAGGTCCCCTTTTTTGAAGTTTTTGGGTCTTTACCCTCATGTTGAAGTACTTGGCAATCCTGCTCTGGTAGACTGCTACCTTCTCGGCTATTCGATCTTGTTTCTCTTCCTGGAGGTCCAAGTAGGCTCAGAGCTTACTTTCATTGCTCCCTGGTTCAAAATGTTAGACTCTAAAGGAGTTTAATTTGTGCTCGATAGGTAGGACTACTTCAACCCTGAAGGCTAGCGAGTAGGGCGTTTCCCCGGTAGTTGTTCTCCTTATAGTGCGGTAAGCCCGAAAGACCTCAGGAAGCTCCTCTGCCTATCTGCCTTTCTTCTGCTATAGGTTTTTCTTCAACAACATCTTAATGGTTTTATTCGTGGATTCCATCAGACCATTGGTCTGGGGGTAGGCTATCGAAGAAAATCGAAGGTTGATTCCCAAGCCTTCTAAAAAATCATTGAATCGGCCATTATCGAACTTTTTTCTGAGGTCAGTTATAATGGTAAGATGGGTTCCGAACCTGCAAACTACATTAGTCTTGATGAACCTTGTTGTGTTTTCTTCTGATATCTGGGAGAGCGGTCCGGCTTCGACCCATCTTGTGAAATAATCAATTGCCACGATAGTATGCTTGACCTGACCCGGAGTGGTAGGAAGCAGTCCAATCAAGTCGACTCCCTGCATAGCAAAGGGGTATGGCAAGCTAAGGGACGACAATCGCTCCGGAGGGAGGTGACTCAAGTTTGCGGCCTTCTAGCATGCTTCGCGGGCTTGCACCAAGTTCTTTGTGTCTTGATGGATGGTTGGCCAATAATATCCCATGCGGAGAACCTGATATGCCAAAGCCTCCCCACCAATGTGGTTCCCGTATTCCCCATAATGAACCTCTCTCAAAGCCCACTTGGCGTCTTCAAGGTGTAGACATCAGAGCAGGGGAAGGGATCTTCCCGTCCTATATAGGTGCCATCCACCAAACAATACCTGATCGAGAGCCTTTTGACTCTCCTAGCTTGATTGGGCTCCCCAGGAAGTTTCCCATCCTGTAGATAATCCACTATTGGATCCATCTAGCATGGTTGTCGATCCAAGGTATAATCTTCCTTACCTGTCATTGTGCTAGGTAGGGGGATCACTTGAAGAGGGACTCCACGGGGTAAGGTCTGGCCACCATATGCAGCTATCTTGGCAAGTACGTCAGCTCGATGATTCATTTGTCGAGGTATCTGCTCGATTTTGAATCCTTTAAATCCGCTCTTGAGTTGTTGAACCAATTTCAGGTAAGCGATCATATTATCCCTTTTGCCTGATAATCCCCGGAGACTTGGTTGACCACGAGTGAAGAGTAGCTCTTAACATTCAGGTAATCAACCCCGAGCTCTATGGATGCCCTTATTCCGGCTAGAAGGGCTCTGTACTCTGCCTCATTGTTCGTGACTTTAAATTCAAATCTGAAATAGTGGTAGCACTCAGTTCCTTCTGGGTCGATTAGGACTATGTCCGCTCCTCCCCCAGCTTGCCCGAAAGCTCCTTCAGTGTAGAGGGTCCACGACTCGCAACCCTCCGGCCAGTTGTCAGATTTGGAATCATCTCATGGGCTACATCTTTTACCGTGGGGGTTGCTTGGCCTAAAGGTATTGAGAGCTCTGCTATAAAGTTTGCTAGTGCCTGAGCTTTTATTGCGGTCCTAAGCTTGTACCTTAAATCAAACTGGGTAAGCTCCATGGCCCATAAAACAAGCCTTCTGGAAACATCCGGCCTTTGTAAGAATTGACGGAGGGGTTGGTCTGTCACCATTGATATTGAATGAGCATGGAAGTAGGGATGAAACTTCTTTACCGAGGTCACCAAGGCATAAGATAGCTTCTCCAACAGGGTATAGTTCTTTTCAGGCTTGGTTAGAGCATGACTTACGTAGTAAATAGGTCGCTGGACCCTATCATCGCATTGCTTGACCAAGGCCCCTGCTTACGACAGTTTCTGAAATGGCCAAGTATATTTGAAGCTTTTCTCCAGGACTTGGCTTAACCAGCAGCGGAGGGCTTGATAGGTATTTTTTTAAGGCTTGAAAAGCTTGTTCACTCTCCTGATCCCATTTCATGTTTCTTCCCTGCTTGATGGCTTTGAAGAATGGTAGACAGTTATCGGTAGACCGAGAGATGAACCTATTGAGCGCTGCTACCTGTCCGGTCAAGGCTTGAACCTGTTTAAGAGACGTGGGGGATTCTAGATCCAAGAGAGCCATGATCTTTTCTGGGTTAGCCTTTATGCCTCTTTCATGGACCATGAAGCCCAGAAACTTCCCTGCAGTTACCCCAAAGACGTATTTGGAAGGGTTTAACCTCATCTGGTTCTCCCTTAGGATCATGAAGTTTCTACGAAGGTCACCCAGATGGCCTTCCGAGGTTGAAGACTTGGTGTTCATGTCGTCGATCTACACCTCTATTGACCTCCCAATTTCGGGCTTGAACAACCGATTGACTAGCCGCTGATAAGTAGCTCCAACGTTCTTGAGCCCGAAAGGCATCACCTTGTAGCAGTACAAACCTTGCGCTGTGATGAAACTGGTCTTTTCCTGGTCCGTGAAGCTTAGAAGCTTGTTTCTAGAGGTAGTGTCGACCAACTGATCAATTTTTAGTAGAGGGAAGTTGTCCTTCGGGCATGCCTGGTTGAGGTCGGTGTAATCAACACACATGCGCCACTTTCCATTTGCCTTTTGTGACCATGCTTCTCAAATAAAGCCCGTCCGGGTCAGTTTGTCCACCTCTTTCTGAACAGTAACATTTCTTTCGATGTTAAAGTGGTACCTTTTTTGTTTAATGGGTTTGAAGGCCGGATCCACTGCCAATCGATGAGCAGCTAATGTCATCGGGATCCCTGGCATCTTAGCATGACTCTAAGCAAAAATGTCATTGAACTCTGTGAGGAGTCTGATCAAAACCTTTTTCACTCCTGGCTCAAGGGTGGCTCCTATTTTGACGACCTTCGAGGGATCGCCCACTCGGACAGGAATCTCTTCTAACTTATCCACTGGATGGCCGTTGGCCCATTCCCTTCTCTGTTCCTCCATGTCGGGCATTTTGAGGTCATCTTCAAGGTGATCGGTGGACCCTACATCTCCTAGGTTTAGTGCAGAGGTTGCCCTGTCTTGGATCATTGTCACATGGGCGAGTTGTTTTGCTAGAGCCGTTGTGTTGGCCGACACTGTGTAGCATCTCCTGGCTGCTTGCTGATCACCCCAAACTTCCCCAACATTGTCTCCTACTGGGAACTTCAAGACGTTGTGGTAAATGGAAAGGACCCCTTTCAAGGATGATAAAAATGGCCTTCATAATGTTGCATTGTAGGCTAATGAGGTATCCACCACCGCGAAGTCGGTCATGATATTCTGCTCGAGAGGTGTTGCTCTAATGATCACTGGTAGGATTTTTGATCCCACGGGTGTGATTGAGTCCCCATTGAACCCATATAGCGGGGTAGTGCAACTATTGTAACACCATTGTTTCAAGTTTAGCTTTTCCAAGGTATCTTTAAATAGAACGTCAACGCTACTACCTGTGTCGATGAGCACACGGTGTACCATGCAGTTGGCAATCTATACCGTGATCACCATGAGGTCAGCATGAGGCTGCACGGTGTTGTAGACATCTGCTTCGGTGAAAATGATCTCTGACAGCTGGTAGGGGTTGGTCGGTCTCTGGTCGACCTTAAAGATATCTCGCCCTTCGTCCGTGTGAGGGACTTTCCTCGCATGGCTTTTCCTGGAACTGTTGGAGGTGCCGGCCAGAGTAGGTCCCTACTGATGGTATGTATTATCTGAATCTGTTGCATCAGGTCCGCCTGCTCCCCCTTTCTTTTCTCGGTATGCTCTCAGAACTCGGCTTGCACTTCCCTTCCAGTCTGAATGTTCTCCCTGACTTGCTGTAAGAATTCCACCATACATCCTCCTATTATCAAAGCCTCTATCTGATTCCGCAGGTTGTAGCATTTTGAAGTGTTGTGCCTCACATCCTTGTGAAAGTCACAATATTTACAGCGATTTATCTTATTGACCGGGGCTTTCGTGGGAGCGGGCTTCTGTAGCAAACCCTTGTCCCGAATGGCATGATAGACTGTATCACGGGACACATTTAAGGGAGTGCAATGATCGTACCCCCTCTCATCTCAAGCTATTGAGGCCACTATTTTGGGAGGTGGTGAAGCTTACGGGGGAGTACATTTTTCTGGATAACTTTTCGATCAAGGTTGAGAAAAGGGGAAACGGTATGTTTATTTATTAGGGGGTTTTTTCTGGCCTTTCTGAGCTTGCTCGGGTCTGGGAGCTTTCTTCTTTTATCTCTTTACGGCTCTCATGTCATCGTGTTCCATCTTGACCTTAAGCTGTTCGTCGACCTCAGTCTGCTCTAGAGCCCGAGCATAGGCTTCTTGGTAGGTTTCCAGAGGTCTATTGACAGAAGACTGGAAAAGCTTTCCCACCCACGGGTTCCTTCTGAAGTTGGTGAGGGTTTTTTTCTCGGTGATGACCCCCATCTGGATGACTTCCTTGTGGAAACGCTCGACATAAGCCTAGAGGGTTTCCCCTCTCTCATGGATCATGTACTGTAGATGGATTGGGTCCTTCAATCGCGGCTTAACTACCTGGAATTATGATCAGAAATCGGTTGATAGCTTGGTGAAGGAATCCACACTACCGGCAGACAGTTTCTTAAACTAGGTTTTAGCATAATCCGTGAGTGTAGTGGGGAACATTCGACATATAGCGGCCCTGGTCGTATTCTGGACCTCCATCTGTTGAACAAAGCTCTCTAAATGGCTCAGGGGATCCTCAGTCCTAGAGAATCTGTCAGTTGGCATTTTGAACTTAGGCGGGAGCTCTGCCCTCTGGATCCTTCTGGTGAAGGGAGCATTCATTTTACTTAGAGGATCTTTCTTGTCCTCTTTATACTTTTCATTCTTCATCAATTGGACCTCCTTCTGAAGCTCTGCCAACTGGTCTTTTAGGCGTTTGCTTTCGGATTTCTTTGAGTTGATCTCAATTTTCTCGCCATCGGACCCTTCTGACGAATTGATGACCTCTAATCGATTCCTTTTTCGGAGGGGGTCTGCTCGGGGGCTTTGCTGAATTTCTTCTTCCCTACTTTGGGCTTCCCTCCTTGAAGTCGTTGGGTGGAGAAACTCTCCCCTCTCTCGGGGAAGGACGTCCGCCACAGATTTGACTTGCCTTGGTTGGTAGCGTGGAAGCGCTTCGAGAACGGGGGGCTTGGGCCATAGCCCATCCCTGATTGAGGGTTGGAGTCCCGTTCTATTACGAGCTGGTTCTCGAGGGGTAGGTCCCAGGTGATCAAATGCGGGTTGCCTAGCCCCGGGCCTGCTTGACTCCTCCCGATTGCAAAGGTCTACTTGCAGGATAGTAATACCCTCAACGAGCAGTCCAAGGCAGACATTTTCTACGAAGGCCGCCGATTGCTGGTCAAGCTCGACCTGATTTCCCAAAGGGGAAGGGGGGGATCTAGAGCCCGTCCAGTAGCTGGCTGGGCTGGAACCTGGCTATGGAGCCCAAATTTTCTCCCTTTCTTCTGGACCTTTCGTGTTGACGCATCAAAAGGTTATCCCGATGTGCTCGGCTATCCTTATGAGGAGCGGAGCCTCATGATTTCTGTAAAACAATAAACTTTTGTATACAAAGATGGTGGTGTGGGAGTTTCCCACAGACAGCGCTAGAAAGTGTTAATGGGAAATTTCCACAAGATGAGAAATTCCTACTAACACCCTCGAGACCACTACCATGGAAGTGGTAACCGGGGTCGGTACCGTTGATACTTGACCTGTTTAGAGGTAAACGAGATGCTGAATTACAATAATACAAATGGGAGCTTTTATTATTGATTATTTGCTTCGATATACAGATCACTCTCTTATATGCTCACAGTCTCTCTAGGATATAGGAAGGTGGCAACTTTGTGCTTGTCGAATAGTGGAAACAAAGGCGGCCGTGTTCTGAATACAGAATTTAGATCTTCCCCTCTTATTTTATTTTCTTTTCTTTTCTTATATCTGTAGTTCTCCTTCTGTTTTTCGTCTATTTCTCCTTCTCTTTTTTCATCTCTGTCTCTCTTTGTCATGCTTGGCCCTATTTATATTTGGTCCAAGTAGGTTTGAATTCGCTGATATCCCGCTACGATCCTACAAATCCGTTTCCTCCTTATCAGGTGGGATCCTTTATTTAAAAGTTATTGACCCCGATTAAATAGCGGAAATGATGATACTATTAACGAAAATGAGTTTGTTTCCTTCTAGGAATCAAACTCTTGGGTCAAACGTATACGGAATTAATGTTGGTTATCACATAGATATGATCTTGTATGTTATCGCGGCCTGGTTTTTTATGGAGGTTACCGAGCTAGCTGTCTGTCGTCTCATAGAGCGAGGTAGATCCATGCTTCGACTCTATTCTTAGAAGCTTGAGGTGTCCCTGTAGACATTTCTAGGAGGTAGCCAGGGTAGTGTAGATTTAGGTGTGATTCCTCTTTAATGCTCCGCAGGGACATCTGGCTTCTAGAGAGGTTGGTGGGCTTCTGTCTAAGACTACTGTTAAGTTTGTCCTCTGAAAGTCTTAACCCAGAGAGGGCCTAATTTGCTTGTCGGGCTTCTTTCGATTGTCTCTTGAGCTTGGAGACCCCCATGGCTTTCACGGGGTGGTTAAGGAGCTGGACCTCAGGAACCGAGGTTCCCCGATAGGTGGCCTGGAGAAGCCTGGGTTCCAGTGTTCGTGTGGGGGCTCATCCTGGTAGCGCCTAGCTTGCTTTTTGATAGTTTTGAAGCCGGGCCGGCCTTCCCTGCTCCTGTGGGGTAGCTTTATGGTCTACCCGGGTTTCATGAACGCCGATTATGGGTTTTATACAAAAATAATTGATTAATAAATAATACTAGACTTGTTTTTTATTATTCTTCTACTTTCTTGATAAATGATTGATTTATTGAATCTAAATTAACTAAAACTATATTGTAAACGGAAAATTTGCTCGGGGTGAGAAATTCCTGTTAACACCCTCGAGACCACTACCGTGGAGGTGATGGTCGGGGTTGATACCTTCAGTACCTGATTGATGTATGTTTACTAATGAGTAAAATGATGACCGACAATACGAAACACAGAGACACTTAATGGTAATGATATCATTTATCGTTGATTCATATGGTGTATACAGAAAATATTCAGTTGCTCTAGTGGGTACAATGGGGTGATGGCTTCGTTCCTGTTGAGTAGTACAATACAACGACATCCATGTTCTGACCACGAAATTTGAGCTAGGAATCAGATCCTCTCTTTTTCCTCTTTTTTCTTTTTTTTTTTCCCGTGCATCCTTAGACCATTTATACACATTCCTATTAGGTCAAATCTCATTCTTTTCCCACCATTATTCTCTCAATCAAATACCCCCTTATCGGGTGGGATCCTTCGTTTAAATGTTTATTGACTTTTACTTAATTACGGAATCGAGAATATCTGGACAAAGGATAAGTTTGTTTCCTCTATAGACTCAATCACTTACCCAGCACGCACGCAATGGTTTAGTGTTCGTTGGAGTGTAGATATGATCATGTGTGTATTCAAGATATGAGGTCTCATGGAGGTCGTCGTGCATGGTGTTTGTTCCCTCAACGAATGGGAGAGATATATTTATGTTCTACTTGTAGATACTAGGAGGTTGGTCTGAATTTTCCAGATCCCTTGGAACTTGGGATGGTCCTCATGGGCGCTCTTTGGTGGTAACGGAGTTTTATTTAGCTCCCTCCTTTCGGTCTAGATTGATTAGAATCTTCCATTAGTGAAGTAGAGTGATGTTACAACATTAACCTGAGGTCTTTATAAATCCCTTTTTACGCTTGGAGAGGATGACGGGCTTCTGGAAAGTTACGAGGTAGTTTCAACCTTAGGGAACTTAGGTTGTCATGCGTCGGGATTTCTCTGGGTGCTTATGAAGCTCGATCCGATCTTGTCAGGCTCCACCATAGATGCTTCTGGAGCTCGACAGTCTTTTTTTGCTTCTACGAGATGGTTCCATAGCTTAACTCTAGGGTCCGGGGTTCTATGGCGGGTAATATTGGGCTTGGACCCAGGCTAGGAGAGTGGAAAATTTCTCTTTTGGTCCCTATCCAAATTTGGCTATTAATAGAAGTCTCATCTAACTTGAACACTGGTGATTGAGTTGGGGTTGGAGTTAGACTTCCTATTTTAATTGGGAAAATTTCCCTTCTTTATCGTTACTAAGAATCTTGGTGTAAATCTTCTCATTAATTATACTAATGACGTAGCAAGCATAGGCTGATGTGTTCCTCAAAACAATCTGGCTGTGTTACAGACGTTCCCCCGATTCGAGGCAATCCATCTGTTAATAGCAAAATTTGGCTAAGAACCAAAGAGAAATTTTCCACTTCTTAGCCTTCCTGCAAGGGTCCGAATTCCGGCTTATATAACGGGGTGTCAAGGTCCCCGAGGTCGAGCTACCACGAGATCCTACAAGAGCAATGCGAGGCCACCCATACCATCTAAGCATCTCGAACGTGTCCAAGCTTACCAAATAAAGCCCGACAAGACCGCGTCAAGCTTCTTATACCAGGATAAAGCCTGAAGCTAGGTCGACGTGAAAGGACCTGGGTCCCCCGACATCAAGGTATCTCTTGACACTCTCCTAAAGTTTGCTACTATCTCTACTTTCACGTTGAGACTTTCAATGTGCCGAACTTGTCTTGTAAAGGCACTTCTGCCTTGTCGAGGTATAATCTCGACCTGTCTGAGCATAAAATTAAGAAGCCCGTAAAGCCCCGTCGTCACCAAAAGCACCAAGATCCAATGTAGATTCTGGTATGGTTAAATCAAGTAGCAAGAGCAGTACTCGAGTGTACCTCTCCACCCTTCCAGAAGCGAACCAAGGTCACCTGTTTATTGAAAACACCTTACCAGGGCTTGCCAGCCAAGCCCGCTACCCTGCTTGAAAGCCTGCATAATTAGGTCGAGCTCCATGATAAAGCTCGGTGTAGCTAAACCAATCTCCCAACTACAAGGTTGGAACCCTATAGGATATTTCGCCCCTAAAATGGTTAGCACAAGCTCCATGGAAAAACCAGCATCTAGCTCCGTGACAATCGAGAGGTCCCCGGGGGACCCCGTCAGTGTACTGGATCCTACGGTACCTCACCCTTAAGGAATATCAAATGTCACCTCAGGTAACCTCCATGAAGTACCTCCCCAAAGTGACATGCAGAACTAGAGCTCTCTTCTCGGCAATGTAAGAAGAGAGGATTGATTTCCATGACATTTAAAGTACCATTAATGATGTCAACCGCATTAATGGAGGCAGTCAACCCAGTCAATGACATGATCAACACCATTAATAAGAGAATATTCAACTCTTTAATGGCCATCATTAGTGAAAGAGTCCAAAGAGGAAACAAATACCTTTTCCACTAAGATATCCTCCACAACCGATTATTGAGGGTCAACTATAACAAAAAATCCCGCCTATCAAGGAAGGAAGAGTCTGAAGAGGAAACAATCATATCTTGTTCGAGATAATAGCTACAAGCCGATCAACTACATTAAAGGAATGATCGTATTCGATAAGGAAACAAAGACTAATTGAAGAGTCCCAGACTTGCATGCCAAGGTGGTCATCATGTATAAATATGACTGTAAAAGGCATATTGTATCGGTCTCCGATCATTGACAGAAGACACATGCTTCGTTTAGATATCTCTCGACATCATCAATGTATGTGTTACCTTTACCTAGAATATACCGTTATCGGTCTACATTCGACCACCATTGTAATACATTGTATTACTTCACCATTCTTGTAAGCTCCCTAGAGCATTCTTTGATATATACATAAAGACGGGTATTCCCCCTTCCTCTGGATACTGCCTTGGGGTTTTTCAGCATGTGATCATTCGTGATACTTTTTCCCCCTTGGTCAGTCCACCTCCCTCTATAAAAGATTTGTGTTTCTCTTACTTGTGTCCTGTATAATGCATGCGTATATGAGTGCGAACTAGATTCCTACCTCGCTGAACCTAGCGCTCTTATCTTCCAATCTACATGCTAAAGTCGCATATCAAGATGAGGAGAAACCACCCATACCAGCTTGAAGGAAGTCGATGGGCTCTCCTGTATCATCTCTATGGCAGAAATCGAGCTCTCCGACATTAGAGCTAGATAAGCCCCCTCCTTACTTGCTATATAGGTCAGTTAATTACAGGAAGGAATCAGGCTCCAGAACCGGGCTCCAGGTACCATGACGAGCTCCGACCTCGACTGAGGACCGAGGACCAGGACCAGGACCAGGACCAGGACCAGGACCAGGACCAGGACCAAGATCAACCTCTTCACACCAGCAAGAGAACCTTAAGCTTCCCAGATCTACTTCATAAGCACGAAGCCCGACAGGCGAGATGGCTTATCTCCTCGAGCTCCCCAGATCTACTTCATAAGCACGAAGCCTGACGGGCGGGATGGCTTGTCTCCTACCTCCTGTTTCATCCTCTTTCATATTCATACAAGATCAGGTTAGGTATCAACGGTACCGACCCCGGCCACTACTTTCACGGTAGTGGTCTCGAGGGTGTTAATGAGGATTTCTCATCCAAAACGAATTTCCCATTAACACTTTATGGCGCCGTCTGTGGGAAGTTTCCACACCCTTTTTGAAAGCCTCTATGTCTCTACATGAGTATCATTATACTATCAAGGTAACAGATTCATTTTTCATGGAATATCATTTATTATATACGATGTCCTTTCTCCATACTTGTCTATATCGCCTATGCATCGCATGTGGTGCTCATTTTATCATTTAACGAGTTTCGTTCATTGTGGAGCAAATATGGTACGTGGGATTCCTGGTGGAACCAGTTCATTATGCTACCCCTATGAAGCGAACCTGCTCAGATAATCGTGGAGCTCCAGTACAATAGATCCCCTCTTGAAGATCTCCTATATAGCTGAACAATTCTGATACATCGAGAGCTCCTATACAGTAGAACTGCACCTCGCTTACTCTTCTATAGCAGATTCGTTCCGCCACCAGTGTATCACTTATCAAGCAGGTCCGCTGGGCTTCGACCTGTTCATACGGATCCCCTTATGCCTCCAGGTCCGCCCTTCGTTAGCTCTTAGGTAGCTGTAGCAGGTCAACTCATGAATCCGCGAAGCCAACTCAGCTGTGTAGCCTTTAGAGCAAAATCACCAGTAGAGGCTTAGTGGCTCCTCACTTCGTGTACCGGGCCGGTCAATGCCCAAGTGAGCCACTAAGCTCCTGATTCCTTCCAGTAGGGCCCAGAGCTTTCATTTCAATTGCAGGGGACTCCAAAGTTCCCAAGCATGCTTTTGGACCAGTACCAGACCGGTGGCTTCATGTTTACCGGGTCATTCACTGCCTTAGCAAGCCACCGAAGCCCAATCCGATCGATAAGGTCTCAGAAGCTTCCCACATTTGGTAAGGCCACCAACGTGCCTAAGCAAGCTTTTAGAGCAGTAGCACAACTACAAGACCGGTGGCTTTGCTCTATACATACCGGGTCATTCATCGCCCTAGCAAACCACCGAAGCCCGATCTGATCGAGGAGAGCCTAGAGGTTTCCCACTCTTGGTAAGGCTTTCTACATGCCTAAGCTAACCTCTGGAGCAGCAGCCTCACTGTAATGCCAAGTGGCTCCTCACTTCTTATACAGGGCCGGTCAATGCCCAATTGAGTCACAGAACTCCTGTTTTATTCCAGCATGGTCCTGAGCCTCATTTAAATTGCAGGGGACTCCAAAGATCCCAAACATGCTTCTAGACAAGTACCAGAATGGTGGCTTCATATTTACCGGGTCATTCACCGCCCTAGCAAGCCACCGAATCCCGATCTGATCTAGGAGAGCCCAGAGGTTTCCTACTCTTGGTAAGGCCTCCTACATGCCTAAGCTATCCTCTGGAGCAGCATCCTCATTGTAAAGCCAAGTGGCTCCTCACTTCTTATACAGGTCAACACCCAATTGAGCAACTGAACTCCTGTTTCGTTCCAGCATGGCCCAGAGCCTCATTTCAATTGCATGGGACTCCAAAGATCCCAAGCATGCTTCTGGACCAGTACCAGGCCGGTGGCTTAATGTTTACAGGGCCATTCATCGCCAAAGCAAGCCACCGAAGCCTGATCTGATCGAGGAGATCCCAGCAGTTTCCCACTCTTAGTAAGGCCTCCTACATGCCTAAGCTAACCTCTGGAGCAGCAGCCTCACTATAAGGCCAAGTGGCTCTTCACTTCTTATACAGGGTCGGTCAATGCCTAATTGAGTCACTGAACTCCTGTTTCGTTCCAGCATGATCAAAAGCCTCATTTCAATTGCAAGGGACTCCAAAGATCCTAAACATGCTTTTGGACCAGTACCAGACCGGTGGCTTCATGTTTACCGGGTCATTCACCGCCCTAGCAAGCCACCGAAGCCCGATCTGATCGAAGAAAGCCCAGAGGTTTCCTACTCTTGGTAAGGCCTCCTACATGCCTAAGCTAACCTCTAAAGCAGCATCCTCACTATAAGGCCAAATGGCTTCTTACTTCTTATATAGGTCAACGCCCAATTGAGCCACTGAACTCTTGTTTTGTTCCAGCGTGCTCCAAATCCTCATTTCAATTGCAGGGGACTCCAAAGATCCCAAGCATGCTTCTGGACCAGTACCAGACCGGTGGCTTTATGTTTACTGGGCCATTCACCGCCCTAGCAAGCCACCAAAGCCTGATCCGATCGAGGAGAGCCCAGAGGTTTCCCACTCCCGGTAAGGTCTCCTACATGCCTAAGCTAACCTTGGAGCAGCAGCCTCACTGTAAGGCCAAGTGGCTCTTTACTTCTTATACAGGGCCGATCAACGCCCAATTGAGCCACTGAGCTCTTATTTCATTCCAGCATGGTCCAGAGCCTCATTTCAATTGCAAAGGACTCCAAAGATCCTAAGCATGCTTCTGGACCAGTACCAGACCGGTGGCTTCATGTTTACCTGACTATTCACCGCCCTAGCAAGCCACAGGAGCCCGATCCGATCGAGGAGGTCTCAGAAGCTTCCCCCATTTGGTAAGGCCACCTACGTGCCTAAGCAAGCTTCTAGAGCAGTAGCACTACTACAAGACCGGTGGCTTCGCTCTATATGTACTGGGTCATTCATCACTTAGCAAGCCACTGAAGCCCGATCTGATCGAGGAGAGCCCAGAGGATTCCCACTCTTGGTAAGGCCTCCTACATGCCTAAGATAATCTCTGGAGCAGCAGCCTCACTGTAAGGCCAAGCGGCTCTTCACTTCTTATACAAGGCCGGTCAATTCCCAATTGAGTCACTGAGCTCTTGTTTTGTTCTAGCATGGTCCAAAGCTTTCTCTCAGTTGTTGGGGGCTCCTTGAAATCTCAAGTATTCCTCTGGACCGGTACCAGACAGGTAGCTCATCTTCATTCATATAAGGTGTCATCCAATGCTCAAGTGAGTCACCACTCATCCCGGAGGTCCAAAGTCGTCTCTCCATCGTAGGAAATTTTTAGAATCCCGAGCATGTCTTTAGACAGTTACTAGGCCGGTGTCTCCTCTCCACATGTATAGGGCCATTCATCACCCTAGCGAGCTACCTTGGTCCCGATCTACCTCTCTGGTTAGTCTCCTCAACAGTAGCAGCTCCTTCCTCGTTAGTCTCTTTGCTTGGTTGAAGGACGGGTCATCATCCCTTAACGTTGTTACTTCAGAGCCAGCTTCCACCACCTTGGTTGGATCAACTTCAATCAGCCTTGACCCCCATCTCATCCGTTATATCAATTGAGATTTCACTTACCTCTCCTACCTTGGCAACTCCAATCTGGACCTCTACTGTGACAGATTCAGATAGAAAGTTAGACAGACTTGAAACCCCCCATGCATCTACAGCAGCAGAGGACTTCAAGGTAGTTCCTACCTCAACAAGACTAGACATGAAAGCAGAAATAGGAACCAAGTTCTCCTCATCATTTGGGCATCCATCATCTCAATAATTTATGGCTTCAGTCAGAGCGGACCCAGGTAACTCTCATCTTTCTCTGTGATCTATTCAAGGTATCGATCCTCCAATGATGATCAGGTCAGAGGGAAGAAGAGCTTGAGCTGCCTAGCAAGCAATACAAAAGCGTCCTTCGGCAAATGAAGCACCCACCTTGGCTCCCAAGGTAGCCAGGCTGCCATGCAGTGTTTAAACCACTCCCACCATGTGGTCGTGGGTTGAAGAAGTAACCATCCTCCTTGGCTGGCACGAGCTCGACCTTAGCAAACTCCAGCTTGCTCTCGGAGATTATCATACAGTTGGCTTCTATCCATTTGTACGAGGCCTTCCAATGTCCTAGTGAGCCATCGAGGTCTCGATCGGTTCGGGGAGCACCCAAAGGTTCTGATTCGTTCATAGGGGGGTCTCGAGCTCGATTACGATTGTTGAAGACTTTCATCTACCCCAAGTGGACTTCCAAACCAGTTATATCACTTGGGGACTAGAAGCTCAATATTTTCTCAGTATTCCAGTATGAGGGGTGATGACCCTATCGTGAGACAATTTCCTCTAGTTTGCAATATAAAGCGTCTTTTACGGAGAGCCATTCCACTATCTACACTCATAATGCATATCATCTCAAGAGATTCTACTCGTTAAAAAACTCCTAGAGCTTGACTGATTATCAACTGACACCACCATGCATTGATACAACTTCGTATTAGCTCGCCATGAGTTTGTATCTTTTTCGATTTTGGTATCCGTAGTAGATCTTATATGATCACCGACACCAAGAGAGCTACCCTGCACTCCCGATACCTTAGACCGAATCAAATCTTTCCAGGAGGATCGCCATTACCAGGAGAGCTACACCGCACTTCTAATGCCCTGGACCGGATCGAATCCCTCCAGGAGGATCACCTTGACTAGGAGAGCTAGATAGACCTCTTAATGCCCTAGACTGGATTAATCCCTCCAGGAGGATCGCCATAGTATTTCGACAGTGATCTCCTTATGTCCAGAGACTGGTCGGGGAAGCCCCCTCACTACCTCTGATGCCTCGGCCACTACCCCCCGCCAAGAAAGGTTTAAGTGTAAGAACATAATTACCATCCAGATCTCGAGACCAGGGATTGATTGGGGAAGCCCCCTCATCACCCCTGATGCTCTGGTCGGGTGACCTCCCCCAAGAATTATTCGAGTGTAAGAGCATTGTTGCCATCAGGATCAAAATACCAGGATATAGCTAGATAGCGCTCCTGATGCCTTGGTCGGGCTACGACCCCTAAGAAGGGTCTTAGTGTAAGAGCATAGTTGCCATCCAGATCAAAATACCAGGATATAGCTAGATAGCGCTCCTGATGCCTTGGTCGGGCTACGACCCCAAGAAGGGTCTGAGTATAAGAGCATAGTTGCCATCCGGATCAAAATACTAGGATATAGCTAGATAGTGCTCTTGATGCCTTGGTCGAGCTATAACCCTCAAGAAGGGTCTGAGTGTAAGAGCATAGTTGCCATCTAGATCGAAATACTAGGACCTAGCAAGATAGCGCACATGATGCCTTGGTCAGGCTACGACCCCCAAGAAGGGTCTGTGTTAAAGAGCATAGTTGCCATCCGGATCAAAATACCAGGATATAGCTAGATAGCGCTCATGATGCCTTGGTCGGGCTACGACCCCCAAGAAGGGTCAGAGTGTAAGAGCATTGTTGCCATCCAGATCTCGATACCAGGATATAGCTGGATAACGCTCCTTATGCCTTGGTCGGGCTATGACCCCCATGGAGGGTATGAGTAAAAGAGCATAGTTGCCATCCGGATCAAAAGACCAGGAAATAGCTAGATAGCGCTCCTGATGCCTTGGTCGGGCTACAGCCCCTAAGAAAGATCTGAGTATAAGAGCATTGTTACCATCCAGATATCGATACCAGGATATAGCTAGATAGCGCTCCTGATGCCTTGGTCGGGCTACAACCCCCAAGAAGGATCTGAGTATAAGAGCATTGTTGCCATCCAGATCTCGATACCAGGATATATCTAGATAGCGCTTCTGATGCCTTAGTCGGGCTACGACCTCTAAGAAAAATCTAAGAGAATAAGTATAGTTACCTGCTAGATCACGAGATCAGAACAACCAAAAGGTCATCTTGCAGTCTTGGCCGGGCTAACCCCCCAAGGAAGAATCTAAATGGCATAGATGCCTACCAGAATCATTTCGCCAGCTCATCTAAGTTCCATGATTCCTGGAAAAGGAACTTTAGGTACCCATATTAACCATAGAAGCTTCATCTGACATGATCGAGCAATACACTCATTTATTTTGCAGGAATGAATAGTACCCAGGTTCTCTAAGCCAATCACTGGGAACGATACTGGTTACCAATAAAAAGGGTCAAGAAAAATTCTTCATGTAATACAAGATTCAGACTCTAACCCCAAATACTTGCCGGTGTTCAAGTCAGATGGGACTTCTGTTAATAGCAAAATTTGGCTAAGGACCAAAGAAGAATTTTCCACTTCCCAGCCTTCTTGTAAGGGTCTGAATTCGGGCTTATATGACGAGGTGTCAAGGTCCCCGAGGTCAAGCTACCACTCGATCCTACAGGAGCAAGGCGAGGCTGCCCATACCATCTAAGCATCTCGCATGTGTCAAGGCTTACCAAATAAAGCCCGACAAGACCGCGTCAAGCTACTTATACCAGGATAAATCCCGAAGCTAGGTCGACGTGAAAAGACCTGGGTCCCTCGACATCAAGGTATCTCGTGACACTCTCCAAGAGCTTGCTACTATCTCTACTTTAACTATGAGACCTTCAAGGTGCCGAACTTGTCTTGCAAAGGCACTCCTGCCTCGTCGAGGTATAATCTCAACCTTTCTGAGCATAAAATTAAGAAACCCGTAAAGCCCCATCATCACCAAAAGCGCCAAGATCCACTGTAGATCCCGGTATGGTTAAACCAAGTAGCAAGAGCAGTATTCGAGTGTACATCTCCACCCTTCCAGAAGCGAACCAAGGTCACCTGTTTATTGAAAACACCTTACCAGGGCTTGCCAGCCAAGCCCGCTACCCTGCTTGAAAGCCTGCATAATTAGGTCGAGCTCCATGATAAAGCTCGGTGTAGTTAAACCAATCTCCCAATTACATGGTTGGAACCCTATGGGATATTTCGCCCCTAAAATGGTTAGCACAATCTCCATGGAAAAACCAGCATCTAGCTCCGTGACAATTGAGAGGTCCCAGGGGGACCTCGTCAGTGTACTGGATCCTACGGTACCTCACCCTTAAGGAATATCAAATGTCACCTCGGGTAACCTCCATGAAGTACCTCCCCAAAGTGACATGCAGAACTAGAGCTCTCTTCTCGGTAATGTAAGAAGAGAGGATTGATTTCCATGACATTTAAAGTACCATTAATGAGGTCAACCGCATTAATGGAGGCAGTCAACCCAGTTAATGACATGATCAACACCATTAATAAGAGAATATTCAACTCTTTAATGGCCATCATTAGTGAAAGATTCCAAAGAGGAAACAAATACCTTTTCCTCTAAGATATCCTCCACAACCGATTATTGAGGGTCAACTATAACAAAAAATCCCGCCTATCAAGGAAGGAAGAGTCTGAAGAGCAAATAATCATATCTTGTTCGAGATAATAGTTACAAGCCGATCAATTACATTAAAGAAAGGGTCGTATTCGATAAGGAAACAAAGACTAATTGAAGAGTCCCAGTCTTGCATGCCAAGGTGGTCATCATGTATAAATATGACTGTAAAAGGCGTATTGTATCGGTCTCCGATCAACGACAGAAGACACATGCTTCGTCATTCTTGTATTACTTCACCAATCTTGTAAGCTTCCTGGAGCATTCTTTGATATATAAATAAGGACGGGTATTCCCCTTCTTCCGGATACTGCCTTGGGGTTTTTCAGCATGTGATCATTCGTGATGATTTTTCCCCCTTGGTCAGTCTACCTCCCTCTACAATAGATTTGTGTTTCTCTTACTTGTGTCCTGTGTAATGTATGTGTATATGAGTGCGAGCTAGATTTCTACCTCGCTGGGCCTAGCGCTCTTATCTTCCCATCTACATGCTCAAATCGCATATCAAGATAAAGAGAAACCACCCAGACCAGCTTGAAGGAAGTCGATGGGCTCTCATATATCATCTCTATGGCAGAAATCGAGCTCTCCGACACTGGAGCTAGATAAGCCCCATCCTTACTTGCTATCTAGGTCGGGGAATTACAGGAAAGAATCGGGCTCCAGAACAGGGATCCAGGTACCATAACGGGCTCCGACCAAGGACCAGGACCAGGACCAGGACTAGGACCAGAACCAGAACCAAGATCAACCCCTTCACACCAGCAAGAGAACCTCAAGCTCCCTATATCTACTTCATAAGCATGAAGCCCGGCGGGCTGGATGGCTTGTCTCCTACCTCCTGTTCCACCCTCGTTCATATTCATACAAGATCAGGTCAGGTATCAACGGTATCGACCCCGATCACCACTTTCACGGTAGTGGTCACGAGGGTGTTAATGGGGATTTCTCATCCTAAACAAATTTTCCGTTAACACCATCGAAGATTTCATCGATGTCATTGCTGCATCCACTTCTATTTATACCCAACTACTTCACTGCCTTCTTCACATTCTCTTTTCTTTCAAAATTCAAATTCATAACGAAGCTAAAATTTCTCTCGAGCCGTACCTTCGTAAAACTCATTCTGTTATGTCGAAAGTGAGTCATGACTCTATCGATTCTCTTGTTGATGGTGGGGAAGTTTTTGGTCTTACCCAAGGAAAGCGGGCGTGACAAGACTTCAACTGTGATGACTCACCTCCGAACCTGCAGCTCTGCTGGTCGAACTGGAACGTAGTTATGGGGATTGGGTTTTCTAATCGGCCAGATAACCCTTTGAGCTTGGTCGATGAAGATTCTGATGGGGAAAATAGGGACGGCGTTGTTGGGAAGGACCAAGTCACAATTGCCGGTGCTTCTCTGGAAAGGCTTCCTCCTCATGACTTTAGGGTCATTCCAGACTCCACCGTTGATCCACAGTCGATCGTTGGTATGAGGTCCAAGTATGGCATCCCTGACAATGTCTCTATCTTAGTTCCTTACCAAAATTATGGCGTCTCCAATTCTCCCAAAGGGGTGCTTCCAATCCACGTAGCGGCTCTTGAGAAGGGGGTCTGACTTCCTCTTCATCCTACTCTTCGACGGGCTCTTGATTCCCTACAACTAGCTCCCCTCCAGTTGACTCTCGAGTTCTGGAGGCATATGATTGGCTTTCTCGTACGGTGGAGGGAACAGTACGAGTTGAGCAAGGTTACTAGGGAGCCCGGAGCAGAGGAGCTGGCTTATCTTTTTCAAATTAGAAACCTGTCTGGAGCTCCCCGAGGCCAGTTCTTTGTAAAAGTTAAGAACAAGTATAACTTCATCATCCCTGGTGCTTCAAAGAAGGACCCAGCTTGGAAGGATTTGTGGATCCTGGCGGGGGATGACTGGGGAGGCTTGATCTTTATTGGCAGGCATGAGTTCACCGCTTTCAACGATAAACCATCGTGGGACCGAGATTCCTTGCTCGCTGAGTCTGAGGTTATACTGAAGGCCATCCTCGTTAGGAACTATTTGAACCTAAAGTTCCCAACTGCCGACCCCTTTAATTCTTGTAGAGTAAATCACTATCTGTGAATTTCTGATGTTACTCATCATAAGTAACATTGCGTCATTCTGTTTTGTTTTGTTGACTAGCTCGATTTTGACGACTTCCCTTTTCTCTCTTTTTTTTTAACAGTTTTTGTTGTTGCTCCAATTCCTTAGGAAACCCAGCAAGCTCACACCCCTCTTCCTCATGCTAACTGGCCCGGGAGAACTATTTGGTTGCCTCAGAGAAAGGAGGCCTACTATTCCCGATGGGGTGTCTTCGCTCCTGCTTTGTCTCCTTCCCATGCTAGGTTTAGGATGGCCATTCTTGCGTCGCGGGCTTTCAGGAAGCTTAACATGAGAAACTCCGCTTCCCAAGCTATTGATACAACCACATCTGCCCCCTTTGATCCTTCTTCTATCACCACTTCTACTGATGCTCTTCCGATTAACTTACCAGTGTCTCTACCTCAACCCGCCCGCCCCAAACATCAGTCAGACTCTATGGGACAAGACGAGGTCTTGGAGCAGTTTGTCTCATCTTGCCCTGGTGGTGGTCTCTCCAGTATGGCTTCAATGCCTGTCGACATCCTGCTTACCAAGGGGTCCGCTCTCTTGGTCGAGGTAAATATTTTCTTATTCTTTTACTTATGGTTTGTTAGCCCAATCAATGTGTAACTTTGGCTTTGTTTTATGTAGGCCTTTAAATTCGATGTTGCTATGGGCCAACAGGTTGCATCCTACTGAAACCAGGCTGTAAAAGCTGAGGCTGAAGCTGAGCAAGCCATGGGGTTGTTGGCACGGGCTCAAGATCTAGTACAAGAGATGACCTCCTGCCATAGGGGGTTGGAGATAGAGTTGGTCGAGCTTCACTGTGATCACGAGAGGTTGAAACGATCCCTCGATCAAGAAACCCTCCGATCTGAACATTGAGCAAAACGGCAGGATTATTGTAATGCAGAGGCTAAGATGCTAGATGTTGAGAATTAGGCCATGTATGCTCAAGTGGCCAAGCTGCAAGCGGAAGTGGATGCCTCCTTCAATGTAGGGTATTTTTGTGCCTCTTTCCAGGTTATGGAAGCTCTCCCTCTTCCCTTCGACTTGTCCACCACTGTTGGTTTGGACAGAGAGGAGATCATGATTAGGGTTGCGGAGATGTCTCGACCCGATGGTGATAGAGTAGAAACTTCTAGCTTGGCAACTAGCCATGATGGATCTTACTCCTCATCCCTGGTCCTTCCAGTCTCAGGTCCTGAGGAAACCTCAACTAGGGTTCAGCCTGCGCAGCCCGAGGGCAGCCAGCCTGCTAATAGCCTGGGAAAGAGCTAGAGACCACCCTAAAGAGCCCTCTAGAGCAGAGCTGGAGGTTGAGAAGAACAGGAAGGAGTCAGTGGCTACCCTTCTCGACACAGTCATCCCTCATGAGGCTACGAAGGTGGTAAATAAGGTCTTAGAAGAGGACCCAGCTGAGCAGCAGGCAAATAAGAACCCCCAAAAGGGGGTAGGGGAAGGGGGGATGAGGGAGAGGGTGAGGGCGACCAAGGAGAGCAACCACCTGAAGGAGGAGCGGAGGGTGAGGATTATCAAGGAGATGGAGCAGCAGGAGGAAACCATGGGGATGTTAGAGCTTGATGCAACCCATTCTTAACTTGTTTCGATTGCCCAAAAAAGGGGGGTGGGCACCCTGCTTTACTTATGACCAGCTAGTCAATCTTTTATTTTCTTTTTTTGTAGCCCAGAACCTGGGGTTAGGCTCCCTGTTTGATGGATGTAGCCTTTGTAAGGGGATGGGCTCCCGTATTATTAATGAAAATTCGCTTAGGGTTTTTTTATGCTTACTTTTTTGAATCTGATCATGAACTTTGGGTTAGCTTCCATCTCCTTGCTTCATTTCTGATCTCGACCAGCTGGGTAGTCATCCAACTCCAATTCTCAGCATTTGGCAGGAATTTCTATCTTTGGGGTAAAGTCCCCTTGCATTATCCTGCATCGATGATCCCCCATTCAAACTTTAACTTGACGATATGAGATGTTTGCATATTCATAAAAAACCACAGGTTAGTAGTAATCAGATTCATAGTGTTCAGGTGGGGGGCTGTGTGATAGTAACGTAGTTATTCTTTCTCCCGATTTACGGGGATGTATCCTATCATAGCGACCCTAATCCCATAAGTCGACCTGCTATTCACGCTTGAACTCGACTAAGGCTTTAGGAGGGCTATCTATTTATTTCCTGGTTTTAAGATCTGGATGACAGTTATACTCTTACACTCAGATCCTTCTTAGGGGTGGTAGCCCAACCAAGGCATCAATGAGGCTATTTAGCTATTTCATAGTCTCGAGATCTAGATGGCAACTACGCTCTTACACTCAGTCCCTTCTTGAGAGTGGTAGCTCGACCAAGGCATCAGGATGGCTATCTAGTTATTTCCTTGTCTCAAGATATGGATGGCAACTATTGATATGAACCTCACCAAGAGCAGTGAGTCCCTGAACCAATATATGGTAGCAAGGATTGTTTCTAATTCAAGTTTATAAATTGTTAACGGGAAATTTTCTTAGGATGAGAAATCTCTATTAACACCCTCAAAGCCACTACAACGAAAGTGGTGGCCGGGGTCGATATCGTTGATACCTGACCTGTTAAGAGGTAAACGAGAGGCTGGATGCTATAACAGTAGACGAAAGCTTTTATTATTGATTATTTGCTTCGAAATACAAATCACTCTCTCGTATGCTCACATTCTCTCTAGGATCTGACAAGGTGGCAACTCCGTGCTTGTAGAATAGTGGAAACAAAGGTGGCCGTGTTCTGAGTACAAAATTTAGGCCTTCCCTTCATCTTTTCTTTGCTTCTCTGATCCCTCTCTTCTATGATATGCTTGGCTCTATTTATATATGGTCCAGGTAGGTTTGAATGTGCTGATATCCCGCCACGATCCTATGAATCCGTTACCTTCTTATCGGGCGGGTTCTTTATTTAAAAGTTGTTGACTTCGAGTAAATAGCGGACACGATGATATTGTTAACGAAAATGAGTTTGTTTCCTTTTATGAATCAAACTCTTGACTCACATGTAAACGGATAAAAGATAAGATCTTGTATGTTATCGCGGTATGGCTTTTTGTGGAGGTCACCGAGCTAGCTGCCGGTCGTCTTATAGAGTGAGGTAGATCCATGCTTCGAATCTGTTCTTAGAAACTCTGGTGGATTTTCCCTGATCCTTGGGAGCTTAAGGTGTCCTTGTAGACACTCCTAAGAGATAGCCGGGATAGTGTAGATTTAAGCGTGATTCCTCTTTCATGCCCAGTAGGGACAACGGGCTTCTGGTGAGGTTGGCGGGCTTCTGTCTAAGACTAATGTTAAGTTTATCCTCCTAAAGTCTTAGCCCGGAGGAAGCCCAATTTTCTTGTCAGGCTTCTCTCGAATGTCTCTTGAGCTTGGAGACCACCTCTGGCTTTCATGGGGTGGTTGAGGAGCTCGTGGTCAGGAACCGAGGTTCCCTGATAGGTGGCTTGGAGAAGCCCGGGTTCCAGTGTTAGTGTGGGGGCTCTTTTTGGTCGCACCTAGCTTGTTTTCTGATAGTTTTGAAACCGGGCCGGCCTTCCCTGCTCCTGCGGGGTAGCTTTATGGTCTATCCGGGCTTCATGAATATCGATTATGGGCTTTGACTTGTGGCAGGTAAGTGGAAAATTTCTCTTTGACCCCTGGCCAAATTTTACTATTAACATAAATAAAGAAAATAAAAAGGACCGCGACCCGTTATCTATAAGGAGATAAGAACCAACGGTTTCAAGAAAGTTGTAGATGCCACACTCAAGAATAAGAAAGAAGGTGAGTGATAAGTCAAGGTTTGAATGCCACAAGGTAGAACCTTGATAAGTTCATAGTTCTATGAAGAACCAAAGAGAAAATTCTCTCAATTTTATTTCAATTCAAGTCTTCTCTCAAATTACATTAATTGGTCCCTTTTATACTAAAAATATCTAAGACTTAAAAGGGAATAAATATTAGGCAATTAATGTCTTATAATCAGGAAAATAAATACAAACAAATTTTGGAAACAACTAAAGACTAAAAACTAGCAACTAGTTGATTTGTTCCTTATTTGGAAATTTGAATTCAGGAAACAAATCAATTCCTTATTTAGGGAAAATAAATAAAATAGGGAATATGCTAAAGTAGGAAATATACTGAAATTGAATTCTCCTCCAACCATACGTCGCCCAAAAAATAGGAAATATGCTGAAATTCAGATTGCTCAGCTCAAGTCTTCGGCAATAAGATAGATGGCCAAGTTTGGACTTGTTGTGATCTGTTTCGGAGGACAGGGTCTTAATAGTATCTATAGAGCTTGTCTTGGGCTTTTCGAAAAAATATTATAACAGACGATCCAACTTCAGATGCTCTCTATAGAGTTCCACGAAGTTTAGCCCAGATTTGGTCTTCATATGGGCCGAATTTGGACTTTAGCAACTCGGAATCAGCCCATCATTTAAAGCTTCTTTGATCTTCTTACCTCATTTTAATTGGCACAAGTGGAATATGCAATGGTTCCTTTGGTGATGCTTGTTAATTCTCATCATTCCCCCTCTCTTCAAAAGGATTCATCCTCGAATATTTACCATAATATTGTTGATAGCCTGCGACACTTCATCAAAGCCTTGCAAATGAGAAACAACACTATGTAAGGAAGGGTTAATTCCATTAGTACTAAAGCATGCCTCTTTATACAAAAGTAAAATCATTGACTGATTTGAAAACAAAGCCTTTTTTATCTCACTCTCTCTTGCATAAAAACTCACTTGTTTTCTCTATCTTTTTTTCTCATCAGCCTCTTTTTCTTTTTCACCTTTTGTTTCTTTTTGTTTTGCCGTTTCGAACTCTCTTTCTTTTGTCTCTCTTTCTTTTGAACTCTCACACTCCTTTTTTACATCTCTCTCTTTTTTAAACCTCACTTGATCTTCATATACTTGTCTTGAGGTTAAAGGTACAAGAGTGATTGACTTTTTATTTAGTATAAAGGAGTATCTATTGGTATACCCATCATGTGTCACATGCCTATCAAACTGCAATGTTCTCCCCAAAAGGATATGGCCCGCATTCATTGGTACCACATCACAAAGGACTTCATCTTTGTACTTTCCAATTGAAAATGACACCAACACTTGTTTAGTCACCATGATTTCCCCACTATCATTTAACCATTGTAGCTTATATGGCTTTGGATGCATCAAAGTGGCCAAATTCAATTTCTCCATAAAAATAGTACTAGCCACATTAGTACAACTCCCCCTATCAATGATCATGCTACATACCTTATCATTAACAATCACGTTGTACCTCATCATCTTCCTTGGCTTGAGCACTAAGAGCTCTTCTTGCCACCAAAAGCTCTCCATCCACCGGATATTCAATGTCACTTGCATCCTCCAAATGTGGCATGGACTCATCATCAGATTCACCCTCGGATTCGATATCACCATCATCCTTCAAAACCATTACTCTCTTGTTTGGGCATTGAGATACAATATGACATACTCCCAAACACTTAAAGCATTTAATGTCACGGTTTCTAGAAGGTTGAGAATCTGATTTACCTTGATTTAATGTGCCTCCGATCTTTTGATCTTTGGAAGGTTCGGTCTTGGCCTTGAAACTAGGTTAGTCATCCCTCTCGCTCCAATTCGGTCTCCATGATGATGAAGAACCCGAATTTCGCCCAACCCGTGTGGAACTCTTTCTCTTCAACTGTTGTTCCACCTTAATTTCCATATGCACCATGTCATTCAATTCAACATAATGTTGCAACTCTACCACATTTGCTATGTCTCGGTTTAGTCCACTTAAAAACCTAGCCATAGTAGCCTCTCGGTCTTCCTCTACATCAGCTCGAATCATGGCTATCTCCATCTACTTGTAGTAATCTTCAACACACTTAGACCCTTGAGTAAGAGTTTGCAATTTTTGAAACAAACCCCTATAATAGTGACTTGGAATGAAACGCTTCCTCATGACAACTTTCATCTTCTCCCAAGTCTCAATAGGTCTTTCTCCATTTCGCCTCCTACTCACAATCAGTTGATCAGTTTTACCTTGGAAAGTTGGGATCTTCACCTTTATATTACCTCAATTATTATCAACCCTCTCTCCATACCTATCTTCTCTATTCTCATACCTAACTTCTCTACCTCCCATTCCATGCCTAATTATGCCCGTTCCCACATTAGACATGCGATCACCCTCATTTAGGTCATTTCCATAATCTTCTTCATAATCATCCCTAGGTGGGTTTCTTTCTCTTCGTTCCACATTAGGAACCCTAATTTGTTGCATCCTTTGTGAACTATACTCCACCTTATCTATCCTATCATGCACCTCACAATTCTTAATCTCCATCCGCTCCATGTTTTTTTGTATGGATTTATACAAAAAATTGAGATCTATCGTTTCTGGTGCATCATCAGATAATTCTCTACTTTTATCACGTGACATGTTTGAAACCTGCAAAACAAAAAAAAAATCAGTAAGCCTCACAAACACTCCATCACGTGTTTACTTTCAAAGATAGTGACACTCACACTCGTGTTTTCACTCAATTCTTTGACTTTTAACCTCAGATAAGCTCACACACTCTTGCCTTTTTCCACTATTTGTTAACTCTTGTAGTTCTTCCTTTTTTTTTTGAGTTATACAGACACTCACAAGAAGTACAAGAAAAATAGAAGTCTCAAAACAAAAGGACAAGAATATTGAAGACGGAATTCTTCAACTATTATATATATATATATATATATATATATATATATATATATTGTTAACCGAAAATTCGCTCAGGGTGAGGAATTACAACTAACACCCTCGAGACCACTACCACGGAGGTGGTGGCTGGGGTTGGTACCTTGTACCTTAGAAAGATCTTGTATGAATTTGGAATATGGATTATGGAGCGGTAGGTAGGAGAGGAGTCATCCCACTCATCGGGCTTCGATGTAGGTAAAAGACAAGTCATACCATTCGTCGGGCTTTGTGGTTGGTAAGAGATGAAGGGTTCCCTTGCTGATATGAAGGGGTTAATCTTGGTCCTGGTCCTCGGTCAGGGTCGGAGCCCGTTCTGGTACCTAGAGCCCGGTTTCGGAGCCCGATTCCTTCCTGTAGTTCCCTGTCCTGGATAGCAAGTAAGAATGGGGGCTTATCTAGCTCTAGTGTTAAAGAGCTTGATGTTAACGGGAATTTGTTTAGGATGAGAAATCCTTATTAACACCCTCGAGACCACTACCACGGAAGTGGTGGCCAGGGTTGGTATCTTTGATACCTGACCTGATCTTGTATGAATATGGAGTATGGATTGGTAGGTAGGAGAGGAGTCATCCCACTCGTCGGGCTTTGCGATAGGTAGAAGAGGAGTCATCCCACCTGCCGGGCTTCGTAGTAGGTAGGAGGTGAGTCATCCTTTTCATCGGGCTTCGTGGTAGATAGAAGAGGAGTCATCCTTTCCGTCGGGCTTCGTGGTTAGTAGGAGAAGAGTCATCCCACCTACCGGGCTTTGTAGTAGGAAGGAGACGAGGGAGCTCGAGGCTCCTTTACTGGTATAAAGGCTCTTGGTTCTGGCTTTGGTCCTGGTCCTGGTCCTGGTCCTGGTCCTGGTCCTCGGTCGGGGCCGGAGCCTGTCATGGTACCCGGAGCCTAGTTCTGGAGCCCGATTCCTTTCTGTAATTCCCCGACCTTGATCGCAAGTAAGGAGGGGGCTTATCTAGCTCCAGTGTCGGAGAGCTCAATTTCTGCCACAGAGATGGTGCATGAGAGCTCATCGACTTCCTTCAAGCTGGTCTGGGTGGTTTCTCTTCATCTTGATGTACGAATTTAGCATGTATATGGGAGGATAAGAGCGCTAGGTTCAGCGAGGTAGGAATCTAGCCTGCACTCATATACGCATGCATTACACAGGACACAAGTAAGAGAAACACAAATCTTTTGTAGAGGGAGGTAGACTGACCAAGGGGGAAAAAAGATCACGAATGATCACATGCTGAGGCAGTATCCGAAGGAAGGAGGAATGCCATTCCTTATATATATATCAAAGAATTCTCCAGGGAGCTTACAAGAATGGTGAAGTAATACAACGTAATCGCTCCGGAGAGCTTACAGTGGTGGTCGAATGAAGACCATACCGGTATATTCTAGGCAAAGGTAACACATACATTGATGATGTCCAGAGATCTCTAAACGAATCATGTCTTTTCTGTCATTGATTGGAGACCGTTTTCTATGCCTTGTACAGACATATTTATAAATGGTGTCTACCTTGGCGTGTAAATCCAGGATTCTTCAATCTTCCTCCCCTTATTGAGTACGATTCTTTCTTTTATATAGTTGATCGGATCGTGGCTAATATCTTGGAAGCCTTACAAAGAGTGGGAAACCTCTGGGCTTTCCTCGATCAGATCGGGCTTTGGTGGCTTGCTAGGGCGATGAATGACCCGGTACATACAGAGCGAAGCCACCGATCTTGTAGAGATGCTACCGCTCTATAAGCTTGCTTAGGCACGTATATAGCCTTACCAAATGTGGGAAACTTCTGAGACCTCCTCGATCAGATAGGGGTTCGATGGCTTGCTAGGGCGATTAATGACCCGGTACATGAAGAACAAAGCCACCGGAGGTACTGGTCCAGATGCATGCTCGGGATCCTAGAAGTTCCTAACAACTGAGAGAGGGCTCTAGACCCTGCTGGAATGAATCGAGAGTTCAGTGGCTCACTTGGGCATTGTCAGGCCCTGTATAAGAAGTGAGGAGCCATTTGGCCTTACAGTGAGGCAGCTGCTCCAGAGGTTAGCTTAGGCATGTAGGAGGCCTTACCAAGAGTGGGAAATCACTGTAGCGATGCTACCGCTCTAGAAGCTTGCTTAGGCACGTAGGTGGCCTTACTAAATGTGGGAAACTTCTGAGACCTCCTAGATCGGATCGGGCTTCGCTGGCTTGCTAGGGCGATGAATGGCCTAGTAAATATGGTTCCAAGCCACCAGAGGTACTGGTCCAGATGTATGCTCGGGATCCTAAAAGTCCCAAGCAACCGAGAGAGGGCTTTTGACTCTGCTGGAATGAATCGAGAGCTCAGTGGATCAATTGGGCATTGACCGGCCCTGTATAAGAATTGAGGAGCCACTTGGCCTTATAGTGAGGCTGTTGCTCCAGAGGTTAGCTTAGGCATGCATAAGGCCTTACTAAGAGTAGGAAACCTCTGGGTTCTCCTCTATCAGATCAGGATTCGGTGGCTTGCTAGGCGATGAATGACCCCGGTACATATAGAGTAAAGCCACCGCTCTTGTAGCGGTGCTACTGCTCTAGAAGCTTGCTTAGGCACGTAGGTGGCCTTACTAAATGTGGAAAGCTTTTAAGACCTCCTAGATCGGATCGGGCTTCGGTGGCTTGCTAAGGCGGTTAAGGGCCCTGTAAACATGAAGCCACCGGTCTGGTACTGGTCCAGAAGCATGCTTAGGATCTTTGGAGTCCCCTGTATTTGAAATGAGGCTCTGGACCATGCTGGACTGAATCAGAAGCTCAGTGGCTCACTTGGGCATTGACCGACCCGGTACACGAAGTGAGGAGCCACTAAGCCTCTACTGGTGATGTTGCTCTAAAGGCTACACAACTGAGTTGGCTTCCCGGATTCATGAGTTGACCTGCTACAGCTACCTAGGAGCTTACGAAGGGCGGACCTGGAGGCATGAGGGGATCCGTATGAACAGGTCGAAGCTTAGTGGATCTGCTGGATAAGTGATACACTGGTGGCGGAGTGAATCTGTTGTAGAAGAGCAGGAGAGGTGCATTTCTACTGTATAGGAGCTCTCGATGTATCAGAATAGTTCAGCTATATAGGAGATCTTCAAGTGGGGAGCTACTGTATTGGAGCTCCATGATTATCTGAGCAGGTTCACTTCATAGGAGTAGCATAATGAACTGGTTCCACCAGGAATCCCACGTACCATATTTTCTCCACAATGAACGAAACTCGTTAAATGATAAAATGAGCACCACATGCGATGCATAGGCGATATAGACAAGTATGGAGAAAAGACATCGTATATAGTAAATGATATTCAATGAATAAAGAATCTATTACCTCGATAGTATAATGATACTCATGTAGAGACAGAGAGGCTTTCAAAAGGGGTGTGGAAACTTCCCACAGATGGCGCTAGAAAGTGTTAACTGGAAATTTGTTTAGGATGAGAAATCCGTTTTAACACCCTCGAGACCACTACCACGGAGGTAGTGGTCAGGGTTGGTATCGTTGATACCTGACCTGATCTTGTATGAATATGGAGTATGGAGTGGTAGGTAGGAGATGAGTCATCCCACTCGTTGGGCTTTGCGATAGGTAGGAGAGGAGTCATCCCACCTGCCGGGCTTCGTAGTAGGTAGGAGGCGAGTCATCCTTTCCGTCGGGCTTCGTGGTAGGTAGGAGAGGAGTCATCCTTTCCGTTTGGCATCGTGGTGGGTAGGAGAGGAGGCATCCCACCTGCCTGGCTTCGTAGTAGGTAGGAGACGAGGGAGCTCGAGGTTCCTTTATTGGTATGAAGGGGTTGCTCTTGGTTCTGGTTCTGGTTCTGGTCCTGGTCCTAGGTCTGGGTGGGAACCCATCATCGTACCCAAAGCCTGGTTCTGGAGCCCGATTTCTTCCTGTAATTCCCCGACCATGATTGCAAGTAAGGAGGGGGATTATCTAGCTCCAGTGTCGGAGAGCTCGATTTCTTCCATAGAGATGATGCAGGAGAGCTCATCGACTTCCTTCAAGCTGGTTTGGGTGGTTTCTCCTCATCTTGATGTGCGACTTTAGCATGTATATGGGAGGATAAGAGCACTAGGTTCAGCGAGGTAGGAATCTAGCTTGCACTCATATACGCATGCCTTACACAAGACACAAGTAAGAGAAACACAAATCTTTTGTAGAGGGAGGTGGACTGATCAAGGGGGAAAAGGTATTTGTTTCCTCTTTGGACTCTTTCACTAATGATGGCCATTAAAGAGTTGAATATTCTCTTTATTAATGGTGTTGATCATGTCATTAACTGAGTTGATTTCCTCCATTAATGTGGTTGACCTCATTAATGGTACTTTAAATGTCATTGAAGCCAATCCTCTCTTCCTACGTTGTCGAGAGGAGAGCTCTAGTTCTGCATGTCACTTTGGAGAGGTACTTCATGGAGGTTACCTGAGGTGACATTTGATATTCCTTGAGGGTGAGGTACCCTAGGATCCAGTACACTGGCAGGGTCCCCCGGGAACCTTTCGATTGTCACGGAGCTAGGGAGCTTGTGCTAACCATTTTAGGGGCGAAATATCCCATAAGGTTCCAACCTTATGGCTGGGAGCTTGGTTTAGCTACGCCAAGCTTTATCATGGAGCTTGACCTAATTGTACAGGCTTCCTAACGGGGTAGCGGGCTTGGCTAGCAGGCCCTGGTAAGGTGTTTGCCAAAAACAGACGACCTTGGCTCACTTCTGGAAGGGTGGAGAGGTACGCTCGAGTACTGTTCTTGCTACTTGATTTAACCATGCTAGGATCTACAGTGGATCTTGGTGCTTTTGGTGACGATGAGGCTTTACGGGCTCTTTCCTTCAATGCTCGGACAGGTCGAGATTATATCTCGACGAGGCAGGAGGGCCTTCATGTCGGGGTACACAGGTCCTTTCACGTCGACCTCGTTTCGGGCTTTATCATGGTATAAGGAGCTTGACGCGGTCTCGTCGGGCTTTATTTTGTAAGCTTTCACATGTGCGAGATGCTCAGATGGTTTGGACGGCTTCGTCTTTCTCCTGTTGGATCGCGTGGTAGCTCTACCTCGGGGACCTTGAAACCCTCTCATGTAAGCCCGAATTTTGACCCTTGCAGGAAGGCTGGGAAGTGGAAAATTCTTCTTTGGTCCCTAGCTAAATTTTGCTATTAACACTTGATTTCTTTCATAGAGAGGATACATAAGGGCTCATCGACTCCCTTCAAACTGGTCTGGGTGGTTTCTCCTCATCTTGATGTGTGACTTTGGCATGTAGATGGGAGGATAAGAGCGCTAAGTCCAGTGAGGTAGGAATCTAGATCAGGTTCCCTAGATTTTCGTTGTAGTTTCTCGATCTCATATAAGAAAGATTAGAGAGCTAGGTACCTAGCTCGCATACACACATGCATAATACAGTAGATAATATGAAAAACACAAGTCTTTTGTAGAGAGAGGTAGACAGACCAAGGGGGAAAAAGCATCATGAATGATCACATGCTGAAAAACCCCCAAGGCAGTATCCAATGGAAAGAGGAATACCCTTCCTTATGTATATATCACAGATGCTCCAGGGAGCTTACAACAACGATCGAGTGTTAAACGATACCAGTATATTCCTGGTAAAGGTACACGTACAATGACGATCTAGAGAGAACTTTAAACGAAGCATGTGTCTTCTGAGATATCAGATCCCTTCTATGAGATGAGTTTACAGGTGTATTTATATATGGTGACTACCTTGGCGTGCAAGTCCATGACTCTTGAATTGGTCTTCTTTTCCATATTGAATACGATTCTTCATTTAATGTAGGTGATCGGTTTGTAGATAATATCTTGGAAAAAATGTGTTTGCTTCCCTTTTGGACTCTTTCTTCCTTGATAGCCCAAACCAGTTCGATGAGAAATCCCTATTAACACCTTCGAGACCACTACCACGAAGGTGGTGGCCGGGGTTGGTATTGTTGATACCTGACCTGATCTTGTATAAATATGAAGGAGGATGAAACAGAAGGTAGGAGACAAGCCATCCGGCTCGACGGGATTCGTGCTTATGAAGTAGATCTGGGGAGCTCGAGGTTCCCTTGTTGGTGCTAAGGGGTGATCCTGGACCTTGTTCCTCGATCGGGGTCCGAGCCCGTCCTGGTACCCAGAGCATGGTTCTGGAGCCCGATTGCTTCCTGTTATACCCCGACCTCGATAGCAAGTAAGAAAGGGCTTATCTAGCTCCAGTGTCAGAGAGCTCGATTTCTTCCATAGAGAGGATACGAAAAGCTCCTCGACTCCCTTCGAACTGGTTTGGGCTGTTTCCCTTCATCTTGATGTGCGACTTTGGCGTGTAGATGAGAGGATAAGAGCGTTAGGTCCAGCGGGGTAGGAATCTAGATTTGGTTCCTTAGGTCTTCGTTGATGTTTCCCGATCTCATGTAAGAAAGATTAGAGAGCTAGGACAAATGAGGTCGGTACCTAGCCCGCATACACACATGCGTAATACAGTGGATAATAGGATAAACACAAGTCTTATATAGATGGAGGTGGACTGACCAATGGGGGAAAAGCATCACGAGTGATCACATGCTGAAAAACCCCTAGGCAGTATCCAGAGGAAGGAGGAATACCCTTCCTTGTATATATATCATGCGATGCTTCGAGGAGGTTGCAAAGATGTCAAAGTAGTATAACGTATATGCTCGAGGGGAGCTTACAACAATGAGAGTTTACCGATACCAGTATTTTCCTGGTCAGGGTACACATACAATGATGATTTAGAGAGAACTTTTAACGAAGCATGTGTCTTCTGTCATCAATTGGAGCCCGCTCACTATGCCTTTTACAAGTATATTTATACATGGTGACTACCTTGACATGCAAGTCCAGGACTCTTCAATTAGACTTTGTTTCCTTATCGAATATGATTCTTCCTTTCATGTAGTTTATCGGCCTGTAGCTATTATCTTGGAGAAGATATGATTGTTTCCTCTTCGGACTCTTTCTTCCTTGATAGACGGGATTTTCTGTTATAGTTAACCCCAAAAAATCGGATATGAAGGATATCTTGGAGGAAAAGGTATTTGTTTCCTCTTTGGATTCTTCCACTAATGGTGGCCATTAAAGAGTTGAATATTCTCTTATTTATGGCGTTGATAATATCATTAATAGGGTTGACTACCTCTACTAATATGGTTGACCTCATTAATGGTACTCTAAATGTCATGAAAGTCAACCCTCTCTTCCTGCGTTGCCGAGAGGAGAGCTCTAGTTCTGCATGTCACTTTGGAGAGGTACTTCATGGAGGTTACCTGAAGTGACATTTGATATTCCTTGAGGGCGAGGTACCCTAGGAACCAGTACACTGGCGGGGTCCCCCGGGAACCTCTCAATTGTCACGGATCTAGATCTATCATGCTGGTCTTCCTATGGAGCTTGTACTAACCATTTCAGGGGCGAAATATCCTTTAGGGTTCCAACCTTATAGTTGGGAGCTTGGTTTAGCTACGCCGAGCTTTATCATGGAGCTTGACCTAATTATGCAGGCTTCCTAGCGGTTTAGCTAGCTTAGCTGGCAAGCCCCGGTAAGGTTTTCGCCATAAACAGGCGACCTTGGCTTGCTTATGGAAGGGTGGAGAGGTACGCTCGAGTATTGCTCTTGCTACTTGATTTAACCATGCCAGGATCTACGGTGGATCTTGGCACTTTTGGTGACGATGGGGTTCTACGGGTTTCTTCCTTTTATGCTCGGACAGGTCAAGATTATACCTCGACGAGGTAGGAGGGCCTTTGCAAGACAAGTTCGGCACCATGAAGGTCTTCTAGTGAAAGTAGAGATAGTAGCAAGCTCTAGGAGAGTGTCACGAGATACCTTGATGTCGGAGGACCCAGGTCCTTTCACGTCGACCTAGCTTTGGTCCTGGTATAAGGAGCTTGACGTGGTCTCGTCAGGCTTTATTTGATAAGCCTGGACACGTGTGAGATGCTCAGATGGTATGGGCGGCCTCGCCTTGCTCCTATAGAATCCTGTGGTAGCTCGACCTTGGGGACCTTGATACCCTGTCATATAAGCCCGGATTTGGACCCTTGCAAGAAGGCTGAGAAGTAGAAAATTCTTCTTTGGTCCTTAGCCAAATTTTGCTATTAACAAAAGTCCCATCTGACTTGAACACTTGTAAGTATTTGGGTTGGAGTCTGAATCTTGTACTACATGAAGAATTTTGCTTGTCGCTTCTTACTTGTAACCTGAATCGCTCACAGTGCTTGGCTTAGTGAACCAGGGTACTAGTCATTCCTGTTTTAGGAGTCTTGGTACATTTGGCGAAGACAATCCTGGTAGGCAACTAAGGCCACTTTCTAACCAGGTCTTTATAAATTGGCGAAACATAGGTGCATTCGACGTACCTGTAAAATAAATGAGGGATGGCGAACCACAGAAGGGATATCCCCTTTGTGGAATTTCTGATGCTCTAGTAAAGTTTGGTAAGTGAGAAAGGTAACAAACCGTATTGCTTGATCATGTCGGATGAAGCTCTAGTGGCTAATCTGAGAGCCTAAAATTTCTGTTCCTGGAATTGGTAGGCAACTAAGCCACCCAGACCTTTCCTGACGGGGTTTGCCCAGCCATGGCAACAGGATGACCTTTTGATTGTTTAAGTCTCGTGATCTAGCAGGCAACTATGCTCTTACGCTTAGATCCTTCTTGGGAAAGGTCATCCGACCAAGGCATTCGGAATGCTAGCTACCCTGGTCTCGAGGCGATCAATGTCGAAGTACCATGGCGTTCCTCCCAAAAGATTAATCTGGTCCATGGCATTAGGAGGGCTATCTAGCTATATCCTGGTATTTTGATCCGGATGGCAATAATGCATTTACATTCGGATCCTTCTTGAGGGTCGTAGCCCGACCAAGGCATCAAGAGTGCTTATCTAGCTATATCCTGGTATTTTGATCCGGATGGCAGTTATACTCTTACACTCAGATTCTTCTTGCGGGTCGTATCCCGACCAAGGCATCAGGAGCTCTATCTAGCTATATCCTGGTATTTTGATCCAGATGGCAACTATGCTCTTACACTCAGATTCTTCTTAGGGGTCGTAGCCCGACCAAGGCATTAGGAGCGCTATCTAGCTATATCCTGGTTTTGTGATCCGGATGGCAACTATGCTTTTATACTCGGATCCTTCTTGGGGGTCGTAGCCCAACCAAGGCATCAGGAGCGCTATCTAGCTATATCCTAGTATTTTGATCCTGATGGCAGCTATACTCTTGCACTCATATCCGTCTTGGGGGAGGTCACCCAACCAAGGCATCAGGGGTGATGATCGGGCTTCCCCGATCAATCCCTGGTCTCGAGATCTGGATGGAAACTATGCTTTTAAACTCATTCCCTTCTTGGCGGGAGGTGGTGCCCGGCCGAGGCATTAGAGGTAGTGAGGGGGCTTCCCCGACAAGTCTCTGGTCATAAGGAGATCACTGTCAAAATACTATGGCGATCCTCCATGAGGGATTAATCCAGTCCAGGGCATTATAAGGGTTATCTAGCTCTTCTAGTCAAGGTGATCCTCCTAGAGGGATTTGATCATATCCAGGGCATCAGAAGTGCGGTGTAGATCTCCTGGTAATGGCGATCCTCCTGGAAGGATTTGATTCGGTCTAGGGCATCGAGAGTACAGTGTAGCTCTCCTGGTGATGGTGATCACATGAGATCTACTACGGATACCGAAATCGAAAGAGATGCAAACTCATGGCTAGCTAATACGAAGTTGTATCAATGCATGGTGGTATCGGTTGATAACCAGTCTCGCTCGCTCTAGGAGTTTTTTAACGAGTAGAATCTCTTGAGATGATCTGCATTATGAGTGTAGATAGTAGAATGGCTCTCCGTAAAAGATGCTTTTTATTACGAACTAGAGGAAATTTTCTCACGCTAAGGTCATCGCTCCTCATACTGGAGTACTGAGAAAATATTCATCTTCTAGTCCCCAAGTGATGTAACCGGTTTGGAAGTCCGCTTGGGGTAGATGAGAGTCTTCAACAATCGTAATCGAGCTCGAGACCCTACTGTGAACGAATCAGGACCTTTGGGTGCTCCCCAAACGGATCTAGACCTCAATGGCTCACTAAGGCATTGGAAGGCCCAGTACAAATAGGGAGGAGCCATCAATATGATAACCTTCGACAGCAAGCTGGTGTTTGCTAAGGTCGAGCTCGTGCCAGCCAATGAGGATGGTTACCTTTTTACAACCTTCCAGGTAGAGCTGGCTTTACTTCCCCCATTTGACTTAAGAGTCATTGATGGACGGAAAAGGGAAGGGGTTAAGAAGAAAGCTGCTTAAATGGTTGTGTATATTCCCATCGTAGCTAGCAAGTCTTGGGTTACTGAAGCAGACCTGGCTCGAAATCCTATGGTGCAGTAGATGATCAATCGGAAGAGGGAGCTTCTCCTTCAAATAAAGGCCACAACTGAGGTGGTTGTTTATATGGCAAGTGAGCCCCGGTTTATCCAGAAATATATGTTTTGGATGGAGAAAACTTCTCTCTCAGGGGACGTCAACCCAAAAGAAGGAGGAGCTTACCACGGTAGTGAGGGGCGCAGTTGTTCTGAATGAAGACATGACCAGAATTGAGGCAACCATGGCTAATGTGCAGGTAACCCGGGAGTGGATCCAACATGCATATGATATGGAGAGACTCAGGTCCATGGGTTGTACCATGAGAGGATTGCTCCGAAGGAGGAGGTAAACTCTTGAGGGAGTGGTTTAAACTCTGCATGGCAGCGCGGCTACCTTGGGAGCCAAGGTAGGTGCTTCATTTGTTGTAAGACGCTTCTGTGTTGCTTGCTAGGCAGCTAGATCTCTTCTTCCCTCTGACCTGATCATCATTGGAGGATAGATACCTTGAATAGATCACAAAGAAAGTTGAGAGTTACCTGGGTCCGCTCTGACTGAAGCCGGAAATTATTGAGATGATGGATGCGTAGATGATGAGGAGGACTTGGTTCCCATTTATGCTTTCATGTCTAGTCGTATTAAGGTAGGAACTACCTTAAAGTCCTCTGCTGTTGTAGATTCATGGGGGGCTTCAAGTCTGCCTACCTTTCTATCTGAATCTATCAAAGTAGAGGTCCAGATTGGTTTTACCAAGGTAGGAGAGGTAAGAGAGGTCAAGGCTGATTGAAGTTGATCCAACCAAGGTGGTGGAAGTTGGCTCAGAGAGGTAGATTGGGACCAAGGTAGCTCGCTAGGGCGATAAATGGCCCCATACAAGTGGAGAGGAGACACCAGTCTAGTAACTATCTAGAGACATGCTCGGGATTCTAGAAGTTTCCCAAGACGGAGAGAAGACTTTGGACCCCTCCGGGATGAGTGGTGACTGACTTGAGCATTGGATGACCCTCTATGAATAGAGATGGGCTACATGTCTGGTAACGGTCCAGAGGCATACTTGGGATTTCAAGGAGCCCCCAACAACTGAGAGAAAGCTCTAGACCCTCTTGGAATGAAACAAGAATTTGGTGGCTCACTTGGGCGTTGACCGGCCCGGTATAAGAAGTGATGAGCCACTTGGCCTTAGAGTGAGGCTGCTACTCCAGAGGTTAGCTTAGGCATGTAGGAGGCCTTACAAAGAGTGGGAAACCTCTGGGCTCTCCTCGATCAGATCGGGCTTCGGTGGCTTGCTAGGGTGATGAATGACCCAATAAACATGAAGCCACCGGTCTGATACTGGTCCAGAAGCATGCTTGGGATCTTTGGAGTCCCCTGCAAATGAAATGGGCGTTAACCGGCCATGTATAAAAAGTGAGGAGCCACTTGGCCTTACAATGAGGCTGCTGCTCCAGAGATTAGCTTAAGCATGTAGGAGGCCTTACCAGGAGTGGGAAACCTCTGGGCTCTCCTCGACCAGATCGGGCTTCGGTGGCTTGCTAGGTTGATGAATGACCCGGTACATATAGAGCGAAGACACCGATCTTGTAGTGGTGTTACTGCTCTAAAATCTTGATTAAGCACGTAGGTGGCCTTACCAAATGGGGGAAGCTTCTGAGACCTCCTCGATCAGATAGGGTTTCAGTGACTTGCTAGGGCGGTGAATGGTCCGGTAAACATAAAGCCACCGGTCTGGTACTGGTCTAGAAGCATGCTTGGGATCTTTCGAGTCCCCTACAATTGGAATGAGGCTCTGGACCATACTGGAACGAAACAGAAGCTTAGTGGCTCAATAGGGCGTTGATCGACCTTGTTTAAGAAGCGAGGAGCCACTTGCCTTACAGTGAGGCTGCTGTTCCAGAGGTTCGCTTAGGTAAGTATGAGGCCTTGCCAAGAGTGGGAAACCTCTGGGCTCTCCTCGATCAGATCGGGTTTCGGTGGCTTGCTAAGGCGATGAATGACCCGGTACATATAAAGCGAAGCCACCGGTCTTGTAGCGGTGCTACTGCTCTATAAACTTGCTTAGGCACGTATGTGGCCTTACTAAATGTGGGAAGCTTCTGAGACCTCCTCTTTTGGATCGAGCTTCGGTGCTTGCTAGGGCGGTGAATGGCTCGGTAAACTTGGAGAGAAGCCACCAGTCTGGTACTGGTCCAGAAGCATGCTTGGGATCTTTGGAGTCCCTGCAATTGAAAGAAAGCTCTTGACCCTCTTGGAGTGAACCGAGAGTTCAGTGGCTCACTTAGGCGTTGAATGGCCCGGTGCATGAGGCGTGGAACCACTAATCTTCTACTAGTTGTGCTGCTATAGAAGCTACACAACTGGGTTGGCTTATTAGATTCATGAGTCGACCTGCTACCTCTACCTAGGAGCTTCTGAAGGGTGGATACGGTTACCTGAATTGTCCCGTATGACCAGGTCCAAGTCCCACGGATCTACTGGATCAGAGGTCTACTGGTAGCAGGGCAAATCTTCTATAAAGAAGCAGGAGAGGTGCAGTTCTATTGTATAGGAGCTCTCGATGTATCAGAATGGTTCAGCTATATAGGAGATCTTCAAACGGGGAGCCACTGTATTGGAGCTCCACGATTATCTGAGCAGGTTCACTTCATAGGAGTAGCATAATGAACTGGTTCCACCAGAAATCCCACGGACTATATTTGCTCCACATTGAACGAAACTCATTAAATGATAAAATGAGCACCACATGCGATGCATGGGCGATATAGACAAGTATGGAGAAAGGATATCGTATATAGTAAATGATATTCCATGAATAATGAATCTGTTACCTCGATAGTATAATGATACTCATGTAGAGACATAGAGGCTTTCAAAAGGGGTGTGGAAATTTCCCTCAAACGGCGCCAGAAAGTGTTAACAGGAAATTTGCTTAGGATGAGAAATCCATATTAACACCCTCGAGACCACTACCACGGAGGTGGTGGCCGGAGTTGGTATCGTTGATACCAGACCTGATCTTGTATGAATATGAAGGAGAATGAAACAGAAGGTATGAGACAAGTCATCCCGCCCGACGGGCTTTATGAAATAGATCTAAGGAGCTCGAGGTTCCCTTGTTGGTGAGAAGAAGGTGATCATGGACCTTGTTCCTCGGTCAGGGTCGAAGTCGGGGTCGGAGCCCGTTTTGGTACCCGGAATCTGGTTCTGGAGCCCGATTTCTTCCTGTTATTCCCTGACCTCGATAGTAAGTAAGAAGGGGACTTATCCAGCTCCAATGTTGGAGAGATCGATTTCTTCCATAGAGAGGATACAGGAGAGCTCCTCGACTCCCTTCAAACTGGTCTGGGCGGTTTCTCTTCATCTTGGTGTGCGACTTTGGCATGTAGATGAGAGGATGAGAGCGTTAGGTCCAGCGGGGTAGGAATCTAGATTCGATTCCTTAGGTCTTCGTTGGTAATTCCCGATCTCATGTAAGAAAAATTAGACAGCTATGACCAATGGGGTCGGTACCTAGCCCGCATATACACATGCGTAATACAGTGGATAATAGGATAAACACAAGTCTTATGTAGATGGAGGTGGACTGACCAAGGGGGGAAAAAGCGTCACGAGTGATCACATGCTGAAAAACCCCTAGGCAGTATCTAGAGGAAGGAGGAATACCCTTCCTTGTATATATATATCATGCGGTGCTCCGAGGAGGTTGCAAAGATGTCAAAGTAGTACAACGTATATGCTCCGGGGAGCTTACAACAATGAGTGTTTACCGATACCAGTATTTTCCTGGTCAGGGTACACATACAATGATGATGTAAAGAGAACTTTTAACTAAGCATATGTCTTCTGTCATCAATCGGAGCCCGCTCACTATGCCTTTTACAAGCATATTTATACATGGTGACTACCTTGGCATGCAAGTCCAGGACTCTTTAATTAGTTTTTGTTTCCTTATCGAATACGATTCTTCCTTTCATGTAGTTGATCGGCCTGTAGCTATTATCTTGGAGAAGATATGATTGTTTCCTTTTCGGACTCTTCCTTCCTTGATAGGTGGGATTTTCTGTTATAGTTGACCCCAAAGAATCAGATATGAAGGATATCTTGGAGGTAAAGGTATTTGTTTCCTCTTTGGATTCTTCCACTAATGTTAGCCATTAAAGAGTTGAATATTCTCTTATTTATGGCGTTGATCATATCATTAATAGGGTTGACTACCTCTACTAATATGGTTGACCTCATTAATGGTACTCTAAATGTCATGAAAGTCAACCCTCTCTTCCTGCGTTGCCGAGAGAAGAGCTCTAGTTCTGCATGTCACTTTGGAAAGGTACTTCATGAAGGTTACCTGAAGTGACATTTGATATTCATTGAGGTTGAGGTACCCTAGGATCTAATACACTGGCGGGGTCCCCTGGGAACCTTTCGATAGTAACGGAGCTAGATCGATCATGCTGGTCTTCCCATGGAGCTTGTGCTAACCATTTTAGGGGTGAAACATCCCATAGGGTTCCAACCTTGTAGTTGGGAGCTTGGTTTAGCTACGCCGAGCTTTATCATGGAGCTTGACCTAATTATACAGGCTTCCTAGCGGGGTAGCAGGCTTGGCTGGCAAGTCGCAGTAAGGTGTTCTCCATAAACAAACGACCTTTGCTTGCTTCTGGAAGGCGGAGAGGTACGCTCGAATACTGCTCTTGCTACTTGATTTAACCATGCCAGGATCTACAGTGGATCTTGGCGCTTTTGGTGACGATGGGGCATTACGGGTTTCTTTCTTTTATGCTTGGACAGGTCGAGATTATACCTCGACGAGGTAAGAGGGCCTTTGCAAGACAAGTTCGGCACCATGAAGGTCTTCTAGTGAAAGTAAAGATAGTAGCAAGCTCTAGGAGAGTGTCACGAAATACCTTGATGTCGAAGGACCCGGGTCCTTTCACGTCGACCTAGTTTTCGGCTTTTTCCTGGTATAAGGAGCTTGACGTGGTCTCGTCAGGCTTTATTTGGTAAGCCTGGACACGTGCTAGATGCTCAGATGGTATGGGCGGCCTCGCCTTGCTCCTGTAGAATCGTGTGGTAGCTTGACCTCGGGGACCTTGATACCCCGTCATATAAGCCCGGATTTGGACCTTTGCAGGAAGGATGGGAAGTGAAAAATTCTTCTTTTGTCCCTAGCCAAATTTTGCTATTCACAGAATCTTTTACTAATGGTGGCCATTGAAGAGTTGAATATTCTCTTATTAATGGCGTTGATCATGTCATTATTAGGGTTGACTTCCTCCATTAATACAGTTGACCTCATTAATAGGGTTGACTATCTCCATTAATACGGTTGACTACCTCAATAAATACAGTTTGACCTCATTAATAGGGTTGACTACCTCCATTAATACGGTTTGACCTCATTAATAGGGTTGACTACCTCCATTAATAAGATTGACCTCATTAATGGTACTTTAAATGTCATGAAAGTCAACCCTCTATTTCTACGTTGCCGAGAGGAGAGCTCTAGTTCTGCATGTCACTTTGGAGAGGTACTTCATGGAGGTTACCTGAGGTGACATTTGATATACCTTCAGGGGGAGGTACTTAGGATCCAGTACACTGGCAGGGTCCCCCGGGGACCTCTCGATTGTCACGGAGCTAGATCGATCATGCTGGTCTTCCCATGGAGCTTGTCCTAACAATTTTAGGGGTGAAATATCCCATAGGGTTCCAACCTTGTAGGTTGGAGCTTGGTTTAGCTACGCCAAGCTTTATCATGGAGCTCGACCTAATTATGCAGGCTTCCTAGCGGGGTAGCGGGCTTTAATTGGAGAGCCTGAATGCATGCAAGGTGTTGATTACCTCGCCCTGCTTCTGCGGGGTCATAAGGTACCTCGACCTAGAGGACCTCGATACCTCACTACGTAGACCCGGATTTGGACCCCTACTTGAAGGCTGGAAGGTAGAAAATTCTTCTTTGGTCCCTAGCCAAATCTCGCTATTAATAGAAGTCCCGTCTGACTTGAACACCGATACGCAGTTGGGGTGGGTGTCCGAATTTTGTACTACATGAAGAATTTTGCTTATCCCTTCTTATTGGTAACCAATATCGTTCCCAGTGATTGGCTTAAAAAACTGGGGTACTATTCATTCCTGTAAAATAAATGAGCGATGGCAGACCACAGAAAGGGATATTCCCTTTACGGAATTTTCGACGCTCTAGTCAGTATAAATCTTGGTATGTGAGAAAGGTCACCAACCGTATTGCTCGATCATGTTAGATGAAGCTTTTGTGGCTAATATGGGTACCTAGAGTTCCTTTTCTAGGAATCACGGTACTTAGACGAGCTTGCGAAATGATCCTGGTAAGCATCTATGCCATCTAGATTCTTCCTAGCAGGGTTTGCCCGGCCAAGGCAGCAGGATGCCCTTTTGGTTGTTCTGATCTCGTGATCTAGCAGGCAACTATGCTCTTACACTCAGATCCTTCTTAGAGGAGGTCACCCGACCAAGGCATCATGAATGCTAGCTACCCTGGTCCTGGGATCCGGATGGCAACTATGCACTTATACTCATATCCCTCTTGGGCGAGGTAGCCTGACTAAGGCATCAGGAACGCTAGAGAGCTATCTTGGTCCCGAGGTTATCATTATCGAAATACCATGGCGTTCCTCCTGGAGGGATTAATCCGGTCCAAGGCATCAGAAGGGATATCTAACTATATCCTGGTATTTTGATCTGGATGGCACGTATACACTTACACTCGGATCCTTCTTGTGGGAGGTCACCCGACCAAGGCATCAGGAGGGCTATCTAGCTATATCCTGGTATTTTTATCCGGATGGCAACTATGCACTTACACCCGGATCTTTCTTGGGGTAGGTCACCCGACCAAGGTATCAGGGGTGATGAGGGGGCTTCCCCGATAAATCCCTGGTCTTGAGATCTGGATGGAAACTATGCTCTTACACTCAGACCCTTCTTAGCGGGGGGTGGTGCCCGACTGAGGCATCAGGAGGGCTATCTAGCCATATCCTGGTATCGAGATCTGGATGGCAACACTGCTCTTACACTCAGACCCTTCTTGGGGGTGGTAGCCCGACCAAGGCATCAGGAGCGCTATCTAGCTATTTCCAAGTCTCGAGACGATCATTTTTGAAATACCATGGCGTTCATCCTGGAGGGATTAATCCGGTCAAGGGCATCAAGAGTGCGGTGTAGCTCTCCTGGTGATGGTGGTCACATGAGATCTATTACGGATACCGAAATCGAAAGAGATGCAAACTTATGACGAGCCGATATGATGGTATCAGTTGATAACCAGTCTCGCTGTAGGAGTTTTTTCACGAGTATAATCTCTTGAGATGATCTAAATTATGAGTGTTGATAATAGAATGGTTCTCCGTAAAAGACGCTTTTTATTACGAACTAGGGGAAATTTTCTCACGATCGGGTCATCGCCCCTCTCACTGGAGTACTGAGAAAATATTGAGCTTCTAGTCTCCAAGTGATGTAACCGGTTTGGAAGTCCGCTTGGGGTAAATGAGAGTCTTTAACAATCGTAATGGAGCTTGAGACCCCACTGTGAATGAATCAGGACCTCTTGGTGCTCCCCGAACGGATCAAGACCTTGATGGCTCACTAGGGCATTGGAAGACCCAGTACAAATGGAGAGGAGCCATCGGTATGATAACCTTCGAGAGCAAGCTGGTGTTTGCTGAGGTCGAGCTCATGCTAGCCAAGGAGGACAGTTACTTTTTCACAACCTTCCTGGTAGAGCTGGTTCTACTTCCTCCCTTTGACATAAGAGTTATTGATTGACGGAAAAGGAAGGGGAGTAAGAAGAAAGCTGCTAAGATAGTGGTGTATGTTCCCATTATAACTGGCAAGTCTTGGGTTACTGAAGCAGACCCGGGCTCGAAATCCAATGGTGCAGTAGATGATCAATCCGAAGAGGGAGCTTCTCCCTAAAATAAAGGCCACAGCTGAGGTGGTTGTTTATATGGCAGGTGAGATGTTTCGATCCTGAAGTAGATGTTTCGGATGGAGAAATATTCTCTCTCATGAGACGTCAAACCAAAAGGAGGAGGAGCTGACCACGGTAGTGAGGGGCGCAGTTGTTCTGAATAAAGACATGACTAGAATTGAGGCAACCATGGCTAATGTGCAGGTAACCCGATAGTGGATCTAACATGCATATGATCTGGAGAGACTCGGGTCCATGCGTCGTGCCATGCGAGGATTGCTCCGAAGGAGGAGGTAAACTCTTGAGGGAGTGGTTTAAACTTTGTATGGCAGCGTGGCTGTCTTGAAAGCCAATGTGGGTGCTTCATTTGCTGAAGGACGCTTCTGTGTTGCTTGTTAGGCAGCTCAAGCTCTTCTTCCCTCTGACCTGATCATCATAGGAGGATGGATACCTTGAGTAGATCACAAAGAAAGCTGAGAGTTACCTGGGTCCGCTACGACTGAAGCCAGACCTTATTGAGATGATGGATGCACAGATGATGAGGAGGACTTGGTTCCAATTTCTACTTTCATGTCTAGTCATGTTCGGGGAGGAACTACCTTGAAGTCTTCTGCTGCTGTAGATGTATGGGGGGCTCCAAGCCTGCCTACCTCTCCATCATAATCATCCAAAGTAGAGGTCCAGTTTGATCATTCCAAGAAAATGGAGGTCCGAACTGGTCTGGCAGATGTGGGTTACTACAGAGGTTAGGGATGTAGGTGGAGCTTCAAACCTATGTATCTGTCCGTTTGAATCTATCAAGGAAGTAAAAATCTAGATTGACCTTACCAAATGTTAATAGGGAAATTTGGTCAAGGGTAAATGAGAAATTTTCCATCCATAATCGACAATCATGAAGCCTAGAAAGACCGTAAAGCCACCCTGCAGAAGCAGGGAAGGCCGGTTCGATTTTAAAGCTACAAGAAGACAAGCCAGGCACGATCGGAACGAACCCCCACAAGAGTACTAGAAGCCAGGCTTCTCCAGGCCATTTATCGGGGAACCTCAGCTCCGAGGTCGAGCTCTATAACCGCCCCGTAAATGCCAGGGGAAGTCTCCAAGCTCAAGAGAGCTTCGAAAGAAGCCCGCCAACCTCTCCAGAAGCCCGCTGTCCTTGCTGGACATAAAGGAATAATCATACCTAAATCTACACTACCCCAGCTACCTTCCAGGAGGGTCTACAAGAGCACCTCAAGCTCCCAAGGGTCAGGGAAAATCCATCTTAAGCTTTTAAGAACAGAGCCAGAGCAATGATCTACCTCGCTCTACGAGGCAACAGGCAGATGTCAGGGTGACCTCCATAAAGATCCATGACACGAGGGCACAAAGGATCATCTCCACATAATATTTACATGCACATCAAGAGTTTAAATTCAAATAAGGAAACAAATTATCTTCGTCAATGATAACTTCGAATCTGGAAACAATTCAAATTTAAATAACGAATCCTGCCCGATAAGGAGGGAACGGATTTATGAGATTACGGTAGAGTATTCGCAAACTAAAAACCTACTTTGACGATATATATATATATATATATATATATATATATATATATATATATATGTGTGTGTGTGTGTGTGTGTGTGTGTGTGAGTGTGTGTGTGTGTGTGTGTGTGTGTGTGTGAAGCCAAGCATGGTAAAAAGGGAGAACGAAGGACCGAGACAGAAAATCATAAACAACTGTTATACACATAGAAGAAGGGCCTAAATTCTGATTACAGAGTACGGTCACTTTCATCTCTACTATTCGACAGGCACCAAGGTGCCACCACCCTACACCTCCGAGAGATTGTGAGCAAACAAGAGAGTTATTTGTATCTTAATGCAATATATCAATAATAGAGCTCCCATTTATTGTTATTGCCACTCATCTCTCTCTTAAACAGGTCAGGGAACCAACGGTACCGACCACGGCCACTGCTTTTGTGGTAGTGGTCTCGAGGGTGCTAACAGGAATTTCTCATCTCGAGTAAATTTCCCGTCAACACTTTCTGGCACCGTCTGTGGGAAACCTCTCACAACACCATCTTTTTACATTCAAAAAGTTCTATATTTCAAAGTCATCATGAAGCTCCGCTTCTCACAAAGGCAGTAGGGCACCTCGGGATAACCTTCTGCTACATCGACACGAAAGGTTCCGAGGAAAAGGAAAAAATCCTGGCTCCATAGCCAAATTCCCATCCAGTCAGCTAATGTGCGGGCTCTGGATCCCCCTTTGGGAAGCCAGGTCGAGCTTGACCAACAAGCGGTGGCCTTTGTAGAGAACGTCCGCCTTCGGCTACTCGATGAGGGTATCGCTATCCAACAAACGGGTATCTGCAATCAGGAGGAGTCAAGCAAGCCCAGGGCTAGGAAACTTGTCTTTGATCGCTTGGGGCCTACCCCTCAGGAATCAACTCGTAACAGAGCGGGGCTCCTGACCTCGATCCGGGATAGGCTAGAGCCCATGCCTCATGCCCCAGGCCCCAGGCCCCATGTTCCCGAAGCGCTGCCACGCTACCAAAAATGACAAGTCGGATCTACGACAGAAGTCTTTTCCCAGGGACAGAAAGAGCTCCTCCACCCAACCACTACAAGAAGGGAAGCCCGGAGTAGAGAAGAAGAAAGTCAGACATGTCCCCGAGCAAGCCCCCTCCAAAGAAGGAACTGGGTAGAGGTCACCATCAATTGTCCTAAACAAGGCCTTGTGGTACCCGACATGGAAGAACAGAGAAGGGAATGGGCCAGCGGCAACCCGGTCGATAAGTTAAAGGAGATTCCTGTTCGACTAACCGATCCCTCGAAGGTCTTCAAGATCGGAGCTACCCTTGAGCCAGGAATGAAATAGGGCTTGATTAGACTCCTCATGGAGTTCAACGATATTTTTGCCTGGAGTCATGCTGAGATACTGGGGATCCCAATGACATTAGCCGCACATCAACTGGAGTAGGATCTGACCTTCAAGCCTGTCAAACAGAAAAGGCGCCACTTTAACAATAAAAAAATGGTGGTTCAAGAAGAGGTGGATAAACTCACCCAGGCAGGCTTCATTCGAGAATCCCGCTATCCCGAATGGCTCGCCAACGTTTTCATGGTCACGAAGGCAAATGGGAAATGGCGCATGTGCGTGGACTACACCGACCTCAACCGGGCTTGCCCGAAGGACAGTTTTCCTCTACCAAAAATTGATCAGTTGGTCGATTCCACCTCTGGGAACAAGCTCCTGAGCTTTTTGGACGTGTTTTCCGGGTATAATCAGATTATGATGCATCCCGCGGACCAAGAAAAGACCAGCTTCATCACCGCGCAAGGCCTATACTGCTATAAGGTGATACCTTTTGGGCTCAAAAATGCTGGAGCTACTTACCAGCGGTTAGTCAACCATTTGTTCAAGCCCGAAATTGGAAGGTCGATGAACGTATATATCGACAATATGCTCACTAAATCTTCAACCTCAGAAGGCCACCTGAACGACCTTCGAAGGACCTTTATAATCCTAAGGGAAAACCAGATGAGGTTGAACCCTTCCAAATGCGCCTTTGGTGTAACTGCGGGGAAGTTTCTGGGCTTCATGGTCCATGAGAGAGGCATAAAAGCTAACCTAGAAAAAATCACGGCTATCCTGGATCTAGAATCCCCTGCATCTCTTAAACAGGTTCAAGCCTTGACCGGTCAGGTAGCAGCGCTCAACAAGTTCATCTCCTAGTCTACCAACAAATGCCTACCATTCTTCAAAGCTATCAAGCAGGGAAGAAACATGAAGTGGGATCAGAAGAGTGAACAGTCTTTCCAAGCTTTGGAAAGATACCTAACAAGCCCTCCACAGCTGGTCAAGCCAAATCCTGGAGAAGAGCTCCAAATATACTTGGTCATTTCAGAAACCACTTTAAGTGGGGCTTTGTTCAAGGAATGCGTGGATAAGATCTAGCGACATATCTACTATGTGAGTCGCGCTCTAACCAAGCCCAGAAAGAACTATACTCTGCTGGAAAAGCTCACTTATGCTTTGGTGACCTCGGTAAGGAAACTCCATCCTTACTTTCATGCTCATTCAATAGCAGTGGTGACGGACCAACCCCTTCGTCAGTTCTTGCAAAGGCCAGATTTTTCTGGAAGGCTGGTTCTATGGGCCCTAGAGCTTACCCAGTTTGATTTAAAGTATAAGCCTAGGACCACGATAAAAGCTCAAGCACTAGCGGACTTTGTAGCCGAACTTTTAGTACCTTCAAATCAGGCATCCCCCGCGGTAACAGATGTCAACCTTGAGAGGATTCCAAAAGCTAACAACTGGCTGGAGGATTGACAATTGGCTGGAGGGCTGCTCGTCATGGACTCTCTACACTAACGGAGCTTCCGGGCAGTCCGGGGGAAAAGCGGGCATAGTCCTCATCGACCCAGAAGGAACTGAGGGCTGCCATTATTTCAGGTTCGAATTTAAAGCCACAAACAATGAAGCGCAATACGGAGCCCTGCTAGCTGGGATTAAAGCTGCCATAGAGCTCGAGGTTGATTACTTGAATATCAAGAGCGACTCTTCACTCGTGGTCAACCAAGTTTCCGAAAATTATCAGGCCAAAGGGGATAACATGATCGCTTACCTAAAACTGGTGCAACAACTTAGGTCGAGATTAAAGGGATTCAGAATCGAGCAGATACCTCGACAGCTAAATCATCGAGCTGACGTCCTAACAAAGATAACTGCCTACGGTGGCCAGACCATACCACACGGAGTCCCTCTTCAAGTAATCCCCTTACCTAGCATTATGACTGGTAAGGAAGCTTATACCCTGGACCGACAGCCATGCTAGATGGATCCAATAGCAGAATATCTACAGGACGAAAAACTCCCTGGGGAGCCCGACCAAGCTAGGAGAGTTAAAAGGCTCTCGGTTCGATATTACATGGCGGATGGACATTTATACCGAAAGGGGAAATCCCTTCCCCTGTTCCGATGTCTACACCCGGAAGATGCCAAGTGGGCTTTGAGAGAGGTTTATTTTGGGGAATGCGGGAACCATATTGGTGGAGAGGCCTTGGCATATCAGGTTCTCCGCATGGGGTATTACTGGTCGACCATCCATCAAGATGCTAAGAACTTGGTGCAAACCTGCGAGGCGTGCCAGAAGGCCGTAAACTTGAGTCACCTCCCTCTAGCGAGTTTTTCTTTCCTTAGCTCACCATACCCCTTTGCTATGTGAGGGGTCGATTTGAATGGACCGCTTCCTACAGCTCCGGGACAGGCCAAGCATGCTATTGTAGCAATTGACTAATTCACAAGTTGGGTTGAAGCAGGACCACTCTCCTAGATATCGAAAGAAAACACAACAAGGTTCATCAAGACCAATGTAGTTTATAGTTTCGGAACCCCTTTGGTCATCAAAACTGACCTCAGAAAACAGTTCGACAATGCCCGATTCAGAGATTTCTGTCAAGGTTTGGGAATCGACCTTCGGTTTGCTTCGGTAGCCCACCCTCAGACCAACGGTCTAGTAGAATCCATGAATAAAACCATCAAGAAGTTGTTGAAGAAAAAGCTACAACAAAAGAAAGGCAGATGGGTAGAGAAGCTTTCCGAGGTCCTCTAGGCTTACCGCACTACAAGGAGAACAGCTACCGGGGAAAAGCCCTACTCGCTGGCCTTCGGGGTTGAAGTTGTCCTACCTATAGAGCACAAGTTGACCTCCTTTAGAGTCCAACGGTTTGAACCGGGAAGCAATGAAAGCAAGCTCCGAGCTAGTTTGGACCTCCTGGAGGAAAAGCAAGATCGAATAGCTGAAAAGGTAGCAATCTACCAAGGCAGGATTGCCAGGTACTTCAACGAGAGGGTTAAAACCCGAAGCTTCAAAGAAAGGGATTTGGTCCTCCGAGAAGTGACATTGAACACCAAGAAGATGTCAGACAGGGTCTAAGGGTCTAACTGGGAAGGACCCTACCTAATAAATATGGTGATCCGTAATGGGGCGTACAAGCTCGAGGATATGGATGGCCGACTCATTGACCATACTTGGAATGCGGATCACATAAGGAAATTCTACCCTTGAACAGGGACTCAGGAGCAAGCAACCTCCGACTAGCTTCTTTTATTTTTTCTTCTGACATTATTGTACTCTATCTTCCATATCAATAAAGCTTGCCTTTTCCTGATTACTTCTTCTTCAACTATGTTCTACAATGATTTGGGTCTACATGGAAAGTTTAGACATTATCGCCTTAAGACCAGGGGTAAGCCGGGGAAGCCCCCTCGCTACTCTTGATGCCTCGGTATGACACCACCCCCCGTCAAGAAGGGTCTGAGTGTAAGAGCATAGTTGTCATCCAGATCTCAAGACCAGGAAATAGCTAGATAGCGCTACTGATGCCTTGGTCTGGCTACCACCCCCAAGAAGAATCTAAGTGTAAGAGCATAGTTGCCATCCAGATCTCGAGACCAGAAAATAGCTATATAGCCCTCATGATGCCTCGGTCGGGCACCACCCCCTGCCAAGAAGGGTCTGAGTGAAAGAGCATAGTTACCATCTGGATCTCGAGACCAGGAAATAGCTAGATAGCCCTCTTGATGCCTTGGTCGAGCTACCACCCCCAAGAAGGATCTGAGTGTAAAAGCATAGTTGCCATCCAGATCTCAAGACTAGGAAATAGCTAGATAGCGCTCATGATGCCTTGTTCGGGCTACCACCCCCAAGAAGGATCTGAGTGTAAGAGCATAGTTGCCATCTAGATCTCGAGACCAGGAAATACCTAGATAGCCCTCATGATACCTTGGTCGGGCTACCGTTCCTCCCAAGAAGGAATCGAGATTGAAAGCGTGGAAGTCCTCTTGATCCTAAGCCCAAGAATGGGGGCTAAACAGGTCTTTACTTAAATGTTCTATTCGGGCTATAGCCCCCTAAAGTAGCTCAGGGATAGAGGGATCGATTTACTTAAACTCTAAATGCTCATGTTATTTCACTAGCTCTCCTTGATACAGGGTTACTTACTATAGCAGACCCACAATCAAACAAGGGGACTGTCAACAGAAGAAATGGAGCCAGGAATTTCATTATTATGGAGGCTCAATGCCAACAGCTTTTCACCAATATTATTTTCTCCCCAAAGATAGCTCGTTTCGATATAAAAGTTGGACGACCAAGCAAGTACATGCAAGCCAGAGTTAGATCTGAGATTAAAACTTTATTATCAAGTAAGGGAGCATATCCCCCAACAAGGCTACAACATGCAAGGAGGGCCCAATCCCTGGTCCCGGGCTACAAAAGAAAAATAATAAAGATCAAACTCAGTTAAAGATGGGATGCCCACCTCCTTTTTCGGGCATTCAAAATAAATCACATAGAAGAGAACTCAAACTCCTTCGTTTTCCTAAGGGCCTTCAGCTTCCTCTTTCTTAGAATGGAACTCGCCCCCTGCTCCTCTCTTCAGTCGCAGCTCACCCTGATCAGCTGCATCTACCGCTTCTGCCACTTCCTCTTGGGGATCAGCCCCGGCTGCCTCAAGGTCAACAGGATTTTCCTCCACTATTTCATCGATCACCGCCACAACCTTAGGTGGTATAGTTGCATTAAGAAGTCAGGTCACCAACTTAGGCACGTTCCTTCCTTCTGTTGACTCCATTCCTAAGAGCACTGCGGGGGGATCTCGGGTTTTAGCAAGGCCTCTTTCTAGCTCCTCGTTATGAACCCCCTTCGAGGATTCGCCTGGACAAGATACTGGAAACACTGGAACAGAAGGAGGCGGATCTGGCACCTCTAACTTCCTCTCAGCTCCGTCCCTAGAAGGGCCAGCTCTATCAGTTTCACGGTGAGACATCTCAGCAGCCCGTAACATGACCTACGCTCTATCCCAGTCGGTAATGCTGGAGAGATCGAATGGATGAGGGAGAGACTCTGCAACCTGATAGGAGGCATAGAAATACCCTAAAAGGGGTTTCCACTTCGGCTTGGAGCTGTGTAATTCGAGCCTGCAAGATTTGGTTTTCAACATCTAGGGCATTTTCCTCTTCCCTCCAGTCATCCCGCTGACTAGCCCACCGCTTTGACCGGAGAGTCTCCTAATCAAAAGCCCGTTTCAGCCTCTCATGATCGCAATGAAGCTCAGCTAGTTGCATCTCCATTCCTCTTTGGCTGGAGGTCATCTCCTAGCCCAGGGTTTGAGCCCGCGCAAGCAACCCCATGGCTCGCTCAGTTTCAGCCTCAACCTTGGCTGCCCGATCATAGAGGAAGGCTACCTGATGCCCCATGGCCACCTGAAACTTAAAAGACTGTAAAGGAAAATCATGTTAGAAAATGACAAGTCAAGCAGCTCAATAAAGAAGTAAAAGCAAAAATTACCTAGGCTAAAAGGGTGGACCCTTTGGTGATCAAGATGTCCATTGGCATCGCGGTCATCCTAGAAAGCCCGCCGCCTGGACAAGATGCAAAAAATTGCTTCAGGACCTCGTCCTAACCCGCCGACCTCTATTGCTGGTAGGGGGGCGAAGGGGCGACCTTAGAAAAATTGGCATCGGGCTCCCTGGGAACCTCGACTACCCGGGATACAATCGGATATGCAGAGAGGGTAGCGGGGACTCGGGGGGCATCGTTTGGAGCAGTAACTTCTGGATGAGGGGCAAGAACGGACTTATTGATGACTTAAGAAGCAGACCCTCCTCGGTTTAGAGCCTTCGCAGCCCGAGATGCCAGAAGAGCCATCTTGGACTTCACTAGGGAAGGAGACGGGGCAGCTACCTTAGTGGTTGACCCCCCCTTCTTCAGAACAGTCGAGAGAGCCCCCGAGAACTATCTTGAAGGAGAAAGAGGTATCCTAGCTTGTCGAGCTTCACGAGAAGCTAGAGCAAAAACAAACACTGTTAGAGAAAAGAATCAAGATCATCATAACTAAACCCTCCAATAAAAATAAAAAACAAGATAGATCGAGATACTCACGAGAGGTAGCACCGGATATCCGCAGGTACATGTTTACCCTGCCAGGATCGAAGGGGTCAGCGATCAGAAACTTCAGATTCCAATAGTTTGGAGCTATGATGGTCTTCAGCACGGCTTTAGACTCATCAGGCAAGGAATCTAGTCCCCAGGTGGGTTTGTCACTAAAGGCAGTGGGAACCTCGAGCTCATGCCCGTCGTCGAAGACGAAGCTCCCCCAATCATACCTATTATATTTGCCAAGCGGGGTTGTTTTTGAAGCCCCGAGGATGATAAAATTGAGCTTATTCTTAGCCTTAGCATAGAATTGGCCTCGTGGGACTTCTGCCAAGCTACCGATCTGGAAAAGAAAGAGAGCTCCTCAGCCCCAGACTCCCTAGTGAAACCGCTCAACTCACATTGCTCTCTCCACAATACCAGGAAGCCAATTAGATGCCTCTAAATGTCAGGCGTCAGTTGAAACGGAGCCAGTTGAAGGGCATTGAGAGCCCTTCGTAGGGTGGGGTGAAGAGGGAGCCTTACCCCGCTCTCAAAAGCCGCGACACGGATAGAAAGCATGCCTTTAGGCGGGCTAAAAGCATCGTAGTTCCGATGGGGGATGGTTAGAGAAACGGTATCAGGAATACCATACTTGTCACGTAGACGGTCGATCGACTCAGGGTAGACAGTAGAGTCGGGGATGACCCTGGGTTTTAAAGAAAAGGTTATCACTGGAGGAAGCTCTACCACAGTGATTTGAGCTTTTCTGATCGCATCTAATCTCTCCCCGACGTCAGAGTCTTCGTCGACTAAGTTTAGAGGGTTGTCAGGCCGGTTCGAAAAGCCAGAGCCGATAGAAGCGTTCCTGTTTGAACGAAGGCGCTGGCGGAGGGGGGAATATTCCTTGTCGCTTGAAATCCCTCGCACCCGTTTAAGAGGAGCTAGGTTAGGTCCCCCGGAGCCCTCCACGAAGGCATCAACACAATCTGTGGAAGTCAACATTAATGGGAAAGAGAGGTGAGAAAGCAATTGGAAGATTTCGACAGAGAAAACGGGGAAGAATAAATTTAAAAGTTTAAGATTTGAGGAAGTATGAAGATGGTGACGGTCAGACCGAGCTTAAATAGAGGTCTATGGGCGATATCCACGAGAAGATCACGGCCATTTTACAGCCTTTTTTCTTCGAATAACACTCAATTTCAAACTTAAAATGTTGGGTAATTAATGATAAAATTTCGCTCACATTAATTATCTTTATGGCAAAAAACTCTCAATTAAACAAGGAATCTGACTCCAACCCCAACTCTACCATCGGTGTTCAAGTCAGAGGGGACTTCTGTTAATAGGGAAATTTGACCAGGGGTCAAAGAGAAATTTTCCATCCATAATCGACAATCATGAAGCCCGTAAAAACCGTAAAGCCACCCCGCAGGAGCAGGAAGGCCGGTTCAACTTCAAAGCTACCAGAAGACAAGCTAGGCACGATCGGGACGAACCTTCACAAGGGTACTGGAAGCCTGGCTTCTCCAGGCCATCTATCGGGGAACCTCAACTCTGAGGTCAAGCTTCATAACCGCCCCGTAAATGCCATGGGAAGTCTCCAAGCTCAAAAGAGCTTCGAAAGAATCCCGCCAACCTCTCCAGAAGCCCCCTGTCCTTGCTGGACATAAAGGAAGAATCATGCCTAAATCTACACTACCCCAGCTACCGCCAGGAGGGTCTACAAGAGCACCTCAAGCCCCCAAGGGTCAGGGAAAATCCATCTTAAGCTTCTAGGAACAGAGCCAAAGCAGTGATCTACCTCGCTCTATGAGGCAACAGGCAGCTGTCAGGGTGACCTCCATAAAGATCCATGACACGAGGGCACATAGGATCATCTCCACATAATATTTACATGCACGTCAAGATTTTAAATTCAAATAAGGAAACAAATTATCTTCGTCAACGATATCATCGAATCCGAAAACAATTCAAATTTAAATAACGAATCCCGTCCGATAAGGAGGGAACGGATTCATGAGATTACGGTAGAGTATTCGCAAACTAAAAACCTACTTGGACGATATATATATATGTGAAGCCAAGCATGGTAAAAAGGGAGAACGAAGGACAGAGACAAAAAATCATAAACAATAGATATACACATAGAAGAAGGGCCTAAATTCTGATTACAGAACACGGTCACCTTCATCTCCACTATTCGACAGGCACCAAGGTGCCACCACCCTACACCTCCGAGAGATTGTGAGCAAACAAGAGATTTATTTGTATCTTAATGCAATATATCAAAAATAGAGGTCCCATTTATTGTTATTGCCACTCATCTCTCTCTTAAACAGGTCGGGAATCAACGGTACCGACCCCGACCACTGCTTTCGTGGTAGTGGTCTCGAGGGTGTTAACAGGAATTTCTCATCTCGAGCAAATTTCCCGTCAACACCAAGGAATTGGAGGTCCATACTGAAGCCATAGTTATGGAATAGGTCTCGATCAATCCAGCTGAAGAGATAATGGACCGAGCTGATTCAAGCTAACACGACCAGGTGGTAGAGCTTGCTCCGAGGTAGTAGTGCTAGAGGATGATGGTTCTACTGTTGGGGTTTATGCCCTAAGCATGTAATTTATAAATGGATTTATGAAGTAAATAAAAAGAAAGGTTCAATTCATTCTTGTTGTGTTATTTATTTTATAAACTTGTGTACATATTAACATCCTGGATTGCCGGATGTAATCTCGAACTGTGTATATGAGTGTCATATACGGATGGATACAGTAAAAGACGTGCAATCTAAAAAGTCCATAGATAGCAAATAAAGCTGGGTACTTTATTTATGGTTAATCTATAGCTGCGGTTCATTCCGTAATGTACAGTAATCTATCCTGAATCATTCATATGAGCTATGGGAATGGAGGTACCTTGTATGATGTGATCATATAGGACTGGGTCATGATCTATATGGATCACACACTAAAATCCGTTTACCGATGAGATTTATATATATCAACTAATGATGGCTATATGTGGGTGATCTTAATCCTGAGTGACTTATCGACTCCTTCAGGTTAGATCGTGGTCTTTGATATACCATGGGTGAGGTCAGATGCATTTCCTGATCAATATACTCTGTATGTTGGTATTGCGGTTTGACTTGTGGCTGGGAAGGTTTGTACACAATAGTGGAATCCACTCCTTCTTGTGAGAAGTAGATAGTATTTCCCTTAAGGGTTGATTCGGGGCTTGGACAATATGAGCACCCTCCTAATTCCGTGAGGAAATAGGATTTATTGTCCAGTAGAGAATCAATGGTACTTAAAGGATATATGTAATTAGAGGGTATAACGGACATTATGACCCAGCTCTAACTATGAACTACTGGGGAGGATCACACCATATGTAATAGCTATATCGATAGACACCGAGTTGTATCGGTCTGTGTAAAATCATCTGCAGTTGGGAGAGTGCAGCTTCGGGTTTTTAGTGGAATAACACCGAAGTTAATAATCAAAGAATATTAATTAAAGAGTTTAATTAATGATTATGATGATTATTGGAGCTCAAAATACTGTGGGTCCATTAGGTCCCCTTGCTAGCCCGATCGATTTAGGTAACAAGGGTCACAGTTAATTAATTGGATTGTCCAATTAATTGTGTTACGAAAGTGACACGTAATTTATTCGGGAATTAATTGAATAATGAAATTATTTAATTAATGGATAATGGTGATTAAATAACTTAAATAATGAGATTATTTAATTATGTTATTAATCACTAAATGGAGGGTGTATGTTGATATTAATTTTTAAATAAAATAAGATAATATGATTATTTTATTTTATTAAATTAAATATTTTATTATTGAATTTAAATAGTTTGAATTCAAAATTAAAATCAAACAAAAGATATGAGATATTTTTTATTTAAAAATTTTTAAGAATCAAATAAAAGAAATGAGATATTTTTTATTTGGAAGTTTTTAAAATTCAAATATAGATTTGATCTAATATTTAAATATTATATATATGATATATATTATTTAAAATAAATAAATAAATAAATAAAAAGTAAAAAACTGTTCGTGAGAACGCACAGCACAAATATATATGATATATTTTGTGCAAACAAAAAGGCATGCATTATTTTTTTTTTTTTAAAGGTTTGGCTTTTGGTTTTGGTCAAAAAAGTGCACGCATTAATGACATGCAAAATTTGTTTGTTTTTCAAAAAAGAAAAAAAGATGCATCAGGTCTTTTGCTTATAAAAAAATAGGTACAGATCAATTTTTGTTATTGAAGCAATTAGTGTGTGCACATATCAACATATATGTAAGAATTTGTATTTGATGTAAATGGTGCAAGTGTTGCATAGTAAAAATTAAGAAAGAGTTTTTTAGTTTTCCTATATCCTCCATTCTAAGTTCCTGCATTCGTGAAGCGCCCACAAGCAGTTACCAGTTCCGGGATATAGCGAGGAAGATCAGTGGTACAGACTAGGAGCAAATCAAAAAGTGAAGGAGCCTCCAAACGTTGGTATGGTTCTATATTTTTTTATTATTGATTACAATTTCCTGTATTTACATATATATATTATTGGTGTAATAATTTTTATATGTATTTAATCCGAAAATAATTACGATCCCAAGTTCACTGGTCCTAGACACAGATTACGATTTGAATAAAAATTTTAAAACCCATTTCCGTTGCCCGACCGGTGAACGGGGTTCCAACAATTGGTATCAGAGCCAATTTTATTTTCGGAACAGGAAATTATTTTCGATGCTCCTTTATGTATGATTGTATAGGCACAATTTAAATTGACTGTATGATGTTTTTGTATATACATTAATTTTTTTTTAATTTACAAAAACATGATTGATCGTTAATTATATGGTACTGTGGATTTAGGGTTTATGGGTTGTATAATTTTATTTTATTTTATTTTATTTTCTTTATTGTAAAAAAAAATGTAACCTATATTGAAGACCTGGAAAAATCACGAAGAAATATTCATGAGATGAATCGAGGTGACCTGAAGAGATTGGAAGACTTGGAAATTACAAGAAGACCAAGGAATGTCTTGGGGGTATTTTTGTAATTTTAGATTCCAATTTATTTTAGGTTAAATAATCCACAGTACTCGGTCAATTCATGTATGCTTTATATTATGTGATGATAAAAAACATTGTCATGCATACGTATATCATTTAGATTAGATGTGCCTACACAAATATATTTGGTATGTCATATATGCATCATAGCCTGATATTTTATGTATTTTTTTAATGTGATTAAAATAGGTAAATACATAAATTGGCTATGAAAATGAGATTAGGTTTTTTTTTTAATTGTTAAAAAATACTTGGTAATTCTCATTAATATTAATCTAGTTATTAAAGAGTTTAATAAGTTAGATTAATATGGTCATTTATAGTAATTAGGATTAATTTGATTAATTGCCTAATTATAAATGAACCGAATATTGTGTTAGAGTTTTAATAGTTAAAACTTGGTAAACACTTTCATACTAATCTGAGCTTAGTAAATAGTTTACAAAGATTTAGATTATTCACTAATAGATTAGATTTTTAATTGTTAAAAATCATTAATAATTTATTAGTTAATTAGAACTTGTTTCTAATAAAGAATTAGTTAATGCACTAGATAACTTGAATAAAGTTAGCCGTTTGATCCTGTAGAGTCTAGGTGCATTAACGGATAATAGAAAACTCTAGTTTTAAAATAGTGAGTGGGAGAGGGATATATGACATATATATCCCGCGGTCTCCATCATTAGTTCAACACCGTGAGATCCGAGTGGGGTATCGTGACGGCTTTGCTTTCGTCCTCCCTAAAGAGAGTTTCCACAAAGGTCAATACCAAGGTTGACTTCCGAACGGATAGGATTTCTAAGGGTATTTCGGGATTGATTGACCCTAAGGCGGCAACTCTCGAGTTAAGCTCGTGAGATCTGAAATGGTGGGTTACACTCATGAAGGTTTTGATTAAGTTTGTTAATTAAAAACCTGACTGAATGAACGATGGTTGAATGATATGGAATAAGAGTTATTCTAGAATATCATTTGATTGAGAATGTCTCGGTCCAACATGCAAAGATTTGACCGACCCTAAGACCGCAATTTTTTTTGGTATGTTGGATTGTCGTGGTATAGTAACTATTTTTTAGGGTAGTTCTAGTTTGTTAAACACGTTCATACATCATGTTTAAATTTATACCAAAGCACCTGCACTTGTTTTAAATAAATGACTGAATGAATGTTTTATTTATTATAGCAATGTCTTCTGCATTACTTCAAATTCTCGCAAACGACAAATTGACTGGTGATAACTACACAAAGTGGAAACTTAATATTAATGCAATTTTGGTCACCAAAGACCTCAAGTTTGTGCTTACGGAGGAATGTCCTCCAGCGCCTACTGCCAATGCCACACGAACTGTTCATGAGGCACACCAGCGATGGGTCTCATCTGATGGGAAGGCCCGAACATATATGTTGGCATCTATGACAGACGTGCTTGTCACAAAGCACAAAGCAATGACTTCAGCATTCAAAATCATGGAGTCATTACAAGCTGCTCGCATGAAGGAAAGAACACCAGTTTGGGAGCATATCCTGAGCATGATGTCCTACTTCAACGCAATAGAAGTCAATGGCGAGGCCATTGACGAACCTAGTCAGGTAAGCATCATACTGGCGACTCTTCCGAAGAGTTTCGATCAGTTTAAAAGCAACTATAGGATGAACAAGTTAAAGTTCAGTCTTACACAGTTGCTTAATGAGCTCGCTACCTTTGAGTCCTTGATTAAGGACAACAAAGGCAAGACCGGTGAGGCAAATGTTGCTGAACCATCTTCCTCTAATAATAAGAAGAGAACATGGTCCGCTGGGAAGGCAAAAGGAAAGCCCAAACCCAAGAAAGCCTAAAGCAAAAAGAAGGGCACCTCCACTAACCAAGACAAAGGAAAATGTTTCCATTGTAACAAGGTCGGGCACTGGAAGAGGAATTGTCCTCAGTATCCGGAGGAGGTAGCCAAGAAGAAAAAGATGAAAGGTAAATATGATTTACTTGTTCTTGAATCTTGTTTAGTGGATGATGATTCTTCACCCTGGATAGTTGATTCGGGGGCCACTAATCATGTTTGTTCTTCTTTGCAGTGGACTGAATCTTGGACACAGCTAGAGAAGAGAGCCTTCTCAATGCGTGTGAGGTCAGGGGATGTCGTATCAGCCAAAGCAGTATGAGCAATAAGATTGCAATTTTGTAATAATAATAGTTTTTTAAATGTTTTTTATATTCCTGGATTTACACGGAATTTGATTTCCGTTTCTAAGTTGTTAGAACAAAAATATTCTTTTTCTTTTAATAATAAATCTATTATTATTGGAAAGAATGGTCTGAATATTTGTTCAGGAATTAATGAAAACAATTTGTATGTGTTAAGACCGTTTATACATACTACACTGCTCAACACCGAAATGTTTAAGGTTGAAAAACTAAAAACTTAACGACATAAGATTTCTCCAAATAATGACACGTATCTCTTGCATCTAAGGCTTGGTCATATCAACCTTGACCGGATAGACAGATTAGTAAAAAGCGGACCTTTAAGTGAGTTAAAGGTTGGCACATTACCTGTCTGTGAATCTTGTCTGTAAGGTAAGATAACTAAGAGACCTTTTACTGGAAAATGACTTAGAGCTAAAGAACCGCTAGAGCTTATACATACAGACGTCTGCGGCAGATGAATGTTAAAGTTAGGGGTGGTTATGAGTATTATGTCACCTTTATAGATGACTACTCAAGATACAGATACGTCTACCTGATGCAACGAAAGTCAGAAACATTTGAAAAGTTCAAAGAATTTCGAGTTGAAGTTGAGAATCAATTAGGTAGGACTATCAAGTCACTACGATCGGATTGTGGAGATGAGTACCTTGACCAAGAGTTTGAAGACTTCATTGTCGAGCATGAGATAGTTTCCTAACTCACAGCTCCCGGTACACCTCAGTAAAATGGTGTAGCGGAGAGGAGAAATGGAACCCTAATGGAAATGGTGAGATCTATGATTAGTTTCTCATCATTACCAAATTCCTTCTGGGGATATGCGTTACAAATAGCGGCATACATTTTGAATGTAGTGCCATCCAAATCTGTTCCTAAGACTCCCCTAGAGTTGTGGAATGGTCGTAAAGCTAGTTTGCGACATTTCTGTATATGGGGGTGTCCAGCACACGTGCTGAAAAACAAAACTGGAAAGTTAGATTCCAAGTCTGTTGTCTGCCTGTTTGTAGGATACTCTAAGGAGACCAGATGTGGACACTTCTATAGTCCCGAAGATAACAAAGTACTTGTATCAACAAATGCAACGTTTCTTGAGGACAATTACATTAGTGACCATAAACCTCGTTCAAAGATTGTATTAAATGAGTTGGAGCTTGGTGAGACTAGTGCTTCATCAACAAGAGTTGTTGATCCACAAACATCTGAGAGTTAGATGGTTCCTGATCAAGATACACTACCACCTAGACGTAGTGAGAGGGTTGTGAGACAACCTAAACGCTATTTAGCTTTAGGTGAGGGACAAGGTGTTGTCTCTGCTGATAGTATAGATGATCCATTGACATTTAAGAATGCAATGGAAGATCCTGATAAAGAGGAATGGCTTAAAGCCATGAATCTTGAGATGGAGTCCATGTACTCTAACTCAGTCTGGGATCTTATAGACTTACCGGATGGGGTAAAACCAATAGGGTGTAAGTGGATCTATAAGAGAAATAGAGGAGTAGACGGGAAGGTAGAGACTTTCAAGGCAAGGCTAGTGGCCAAGGGTTATACCCAGAAAGAGGGGGTCGATTATGAAGAGACCTTCTCGCCAGTAGCCATGTTTAAGTCTATTATGATTCTCTTATCCATTGCTGCCTATTTTGATTATGAAATTTGGCAAATGGACGTCAAGACTGCATTCTTGAATGGCAATCTTGATGAAAGCATCTATATGATGCAACCAGAGGGATTCGTGTCTCCAGATCAAGAGAAAAAGGTTTGCAAGCTGCAAAGGTCCATCTATGGACTTAAGCAAGCATCTAGATCTTGGAACATTAGGTTTGATGATGTGATCAAAACCTATGGCTTCGATCAGAACGTCGATGAGCCTTGTGTCAACAAATGCATCATTGATAAGAAAGTAGTTTTCTTAGTCCTATACGTAGATGATATCCTACTCATTGGGAATGATATGGGAGTGTTGTCTGATGTAAAAGACTGGTTGGCTAGCCAATTCCAAATAAAAGATTTGGGAGAGGCAAGTTATGTTCTAGAAATCCAACTTATAAGGGATCGTAAAAACAAACTTATAACACTGTCTCAGGCATCATATATCGATAAAATTCTTGTGTGATTTTCGATGCAGAACTCCAAGAAAGGTAATTAACCTTTCAGGCATGGAGTTCACTTGTCTAAGGAATAGTGTCCTAAGACACCTCAAGAAGTTGAGGAAATGAGACGTGTACCGTATGCATCAGCAGTAGGTAGTCTCATGTATGATATGTTATGCACGAGACCGGACATCTGCTATTGTTAATAGTGAAATTTGGCCAGGGGTCAAAGAGAAATTTTCCACCTATAATCGATAATCATGAAGAGCAGAAAGACCGTAAAGCCACCCCGCATGAGCAGGAAAGGCCAGTTCGACTTCAAAGCTACCAGAAGACAAGCCAGGCATGACCTGGACTAGCCCCTACACTAGTACTGGAAGCCGGGCTTCTCCAGGCCATCTATCGGGGAACCTTGGCTCTGAGTTCGAGCTCCATAATCGCCCCGTAAATGCTAGGGGAAGTCTCCAAGCTCAAGAGAACTTCGAAAGAAGCCCGCCAACCTCTCCAGAAGCCCATTGTTCTTGCTGGACATAAAGGAAGAATCATGCATAAATCTACACTACCCCAGCTACCTCCCAGGAGGGTCTACAAGAGCACCTCAAGCCCCCAAGGGTCAGGGAAAATCCATCTTAAGCTTTTAAGAACAGAGCCAAAGCATGGATCTACCTTGCTCTACGGGGCAACATGCAGCTGGTAGGGTGACCTCCATAAAGATTCATGGCACGAGTGCACACAGGATCGTCTCCACGTAATATTTACATGCACGTCAAGAGTTTGATTCAAATAAGGGATTAAACTTATCTCCGTCAACGATATCATCAAATCCCGTAACAATTCAAATTCAAATACCGAATCTCGCCGATAAGGAGAGAACGGATTCACGGGATCACGGTAACGTATTTGCAGATTAAAAACCTACTTGGACGATATAAATAGGTGAAGCTAAGGAGAAACAGAGGAGGATACACAGGAAAACAGAGAAAAATGAACGACAGAGACAGAAAATCATAAACAACAGATATACACATAGAAGGAGGGCCTAAATTCTGATTTCAGAACATGGTCACCATTATCTCCACTATTCGACAGGCACCGAGTTGTCACCACCCTACCCCTCCGTGAGATTGTGAGCAAACAATAGAGTTATTTGTATCTTAAAGCGATATATCAACAATAAAGCTCCCATTTACTGTTATTGCCACTCGTCTCTCTCTTAAACAGGTCGGGAACCAACGGTACCGACCCCGGCCACCGTTTTCTTGGTTGTGGTCTCGAGGGTGTTAACAGAAATTTCTCATCATGAGCAAATTTCCCGTTAACACTTTCTGGTACCGTCTTTGGGAAACCTCTCACACCACCATTTTTTTACATTCAAAAAGTTCGTTATTTCAAAGTCGTCATGAAGCTCCGCTCCTAACAAGGGCAGCAAGGCACCTCGGGGATCCCTTCCGCTACATCGAAACGAAAGGTCCCGAGGAAAGGGAAAATATCTAGGCTCCATAGCCAGATTCCCACCCAGCCAGCTATTGTACGAGCTCTAGATCCCCCTTTGGGAAGCCAGGCCGAGCTTGACCAACAAGCGGCGGCCTTTGTAGAGAACATCCATCTTCGATTACTTGCTGAGGGTATCGCTATTCAACAAACGGGTCTATGCAATCAAGGGGAATCAAGCAGGCCTGGGGCTAGGCAACCTGCCTTTTATTGCTTGGGACCTACCCCTCGGGAATCAACTCGTAACAGAGCAAGCCTCCAGACCTCTATCCGGGATAGGCTAGGGCCCATGCCCCATGTTCCCGAAGCACTGCCACGCTACTAACCAAGACAAGTCAGATCCGTGGTAGATGTCATTCCCCGAGAACGGGAAGAGCTCCTTAACCCAACGACTACAAGGAGGGAAGCCCGAGTTAGAAAAGAAGAAAGTCAGCAAATCCCCCGAGCAAGCCCTCTCCAAAGAAGGAACCGGGTAAAGGTCACCAGTTCATCAGAGGGATCTGATGGTGAGGAATCCGAGATAGACTCAAGGAAGTCCGAAAGCAAGCGACTAAGGGACCAGTTGGCAGAGCTACAGAAAGAGGTCCAATTGATGAAGAGGGGGAAGTACAAGGAGGACAAGAAAGATCCTCTAAGTGAAATGAATGCCCCCTTCACCAGAAGGATCCGGGAGGCAGAGCTCCCGCCTAAGTTCAAAGTGCTAACTCACAGGTTCTCCGTGACTGAAGATCTACTGAGCCACTTAGAGAGCTTCGTTCAACAGATGGAGGTCCAGAACACAACCAGGGCCGCTATGTGTCGGATGTTCCCCACTACACTCACGGATTATGCTAAGACCTGGTTTAGGAAAATACCCACCGGGAGCGTAGATTCCTTCACCAAATTATCAACTGATTTATGTTCACAAAGCCCCGACTAAAGGACCCGATTCATCTATAATACGTGATCCAGTAAAGAGGGGAAACTCTTCGGGCTTATGTCGAGCGGTTTCATAATGAAAACATCTAGATGGAAAGGAGAGAAACCCTCACCAACTTCAGAAGAAACTTTTGGGCGAGAAAACTATTTCGGTCTTTCACCAAGAGACCTCCGAAAACCTATCAAGAAGCCTATGATCGGGCTCTAGAACAGATCGAGGTCGACGAACAACTCAAGGTCAAGATGGAGCATAACGACATAAGAGCTGAAAAGTGATAAAAGAAGGAAACACCCAGACCTGAGCAAGATCAGAAAAGCCGGAACAAATCCCCTAATAAATCAACATACGGTTTCCCTCTTCCTCAGCCCAGATCAGAAAGGTATCTAGACAAACGGGCTCCTCCTCAAGCTTTACCTCCTCCCAGGACAGTGGCCCCTATAGCCCGCAATGAAAGGGGGTACGACCATTACACTCCCTTGAATGCATCTCGAGAAACAGTCTACCTTGTTATTAGGGATAAGGAGAAGCCTGCTTCTATGAAAGCCTCGGTCGATAAAAGAAATTGTTACAAATATTGTGACTTTCACGAGGACGTATGGCACAATACTTCAGAATGCTACAACCTGCGGAACCAGATTGAGGCTTTGATAAGGGGAGGATGCTTGATAGAGTTCTTACAACAAGTCAGAGAGAACATTCAAACTGGAAGGGAGGTACAAGCAGAGATCCGGGAACATGCTGAGAATGGGAAGGGAAAGCAGACGAACCTGATGCAACAGATTCAAGTGATACATACTATCAGCAGAGGTCCCACTCTGGCCGGTACCTCTAACAATTCCTGGAAAAACCATGCGAGGAAGATCCCTAGTACGGACAAGGGGCGGGATATCTTTAAGGTCTACCAGACATCGACTAACCCCTTCCGGCTGTCTCAGATCATCTTCACCGAAGCAGATGTCTTTAACACCGTGCAGCCATATGATGACCCCATGGTCATTACAGTACAAATTGCCAATTTCATTTTGCACCGTGTGCTCGTCGACACAGGTAGCAGCGTCGACGTTCTGTTCAAAGACACTTTGGAAAACTAAACTTGAAGCAATGGTGCTACAACAGCTGTACTACTCCATTATATGGGTTCACTGGGGACTCCATCACACCCGTAGGATCAAAAATCCTACCGGTGATCATCGAAGCCGCTCCTCTCCAGTAAAACATCATGACTGACTTCGTGGTGGTGGATACCCAGTCGGCCTACAACGCAATATTAGGGAGGCCATTCCTATCATCCCTGAAGAGGGTACTGTCTATTTACCATAATGTCGTGAAGTTCCCGGTAGGAAGCAATATGGGAGAGTTTCAGGGTGATCAGCAAGCAGCTAGGAAATGCTACGCAGTGTCGGCTAACCCAGCAGCTCTAGCTAAACAGCTTGCCCAAGTAATGACTTTCCAATGTGGGATCACCCCGGCACTAAACCTGAAAGACGCGGGCTCCACCGATTGCCCTGAAGAAGGCCTAGTGGTGCCCGACAAGGAAGAACGGAAAAGGGAATAAGCCAGCGGTAACCCAGTCGACAAGTTAGAGGAGATTCATGTTCGACTAACCGATCCCTCGAAGGTTGTCAAGATCGGAGCTACCCTTGATCCAGAAATGAAAGAGGGCTTGATTAGGCTCCTCACGGAATTCAATGATATTTTCACCTGGAGTCATGTGGAGATGCCGGGGATCCCGATGACATTAGCTACACATCGACTGTAGGTATATCCGACCTTTAAGCCCATCAAACAGAAAAGGTGCCACTTCAACACTGAAAGAAATGTGGCGGTTCAAGAAGAGGTGGATAAACTCACCCAGGCAGGCTTCATTCGAGAAGCTCGCTACCCCGAATGGCTCGCCAACGTTGTCATGGTCACGAAGGCGAATGGGAAGTGGTGCATGTGCGTGGACTACACCGACCATAACCGGGCATGCCCGAAGGATAATTTTCCTCTACCAAAAATTGATCAATTGGTCGATTCCACCTCCGGGAAAAAGCTCCTGAGCTTCATGGATGTAATTTTCAGCTACAATCAGATTATGATGCATCTCGCGGACCAAGAAAAGACTAGCTTCATCACCGCATAAGGCTTATACTGCTACAAGGTGATGCCTTTCGAGCTCAAAAACGTTGGAGCTACTTACCAGCGGTTAGTCAACCGTTTGTTCAAGCCCAAAATTGGAAGATCGATGGAGGTGTATATCGACGATATGATCACAAAATCTTCAACCTTGGAAGGCCACCTGGACGACCTTCGTAGGACCTTCATGATCCTAAGGAAAAACCATATGAGGTTGAACCCTTTCAAATGAGCCTTTGGTGTAACTGCAGGGAAGTTTCTGGGCTTCATGGTCCATGAAAGAGGCATAGAGGCTAACCCGAAAAAAAATTATGGCTATCCTGGATCTGGAATCTCCCATGTCTCTTAAGCAGGTTCAAGCCTTGATTGGACAGGTAGCAGCGCTCAATAGGTTCATCTCTCTGTCTACCGATAAGTGCCTACCATTCTTCAAAGCTATCAAGCAGGGAAGAAACATGAATTGGGATCAGGAGAGCGAACAGGCTTTCCAAGCTTTGAAAAGATACCTAGCAAGCCCTTCATTGTTGGTCAAGCCAAATCCTGGAGAAGAGCTCTAAATATACTTGACAGTTTCAGAAACCGCTGTGAGTGGGGCCTTGGTCAAGGAATGTGGGGATAGGATCCAGCGATCTATCTACTATGTTAGTCGTGCTTTAACCAAGCCTGAAAAGAACTATACTCTGCTGGAGAAGCTCGTTTATACATTGGTGACCTCGGCAAAGAAACTACGTCCTTACTTTCATGCTCATTCAATAGCAGTGGTGATGGACCAACCCGTCCGTCAGTTCTTGCAAAGGCCAGATGTTTTTGGAAGACTGGTTCTATGGGCCCTAGAGCTTACCCAGATCGATTTAAAGTATAAGCCTAGGACCACGATAAAAGCTCAAGCACTAGCGTACTTTGTAGCCAAGATTTCAGTACCTTCAGATCAGGCAACCCCCCCGGTAACAGATATCACCCTTGAGAGGATTCCAGAATCTGACAACTGGCCGGTGGGCTGCGAGTCATGGAATCTCTACACTGATGGAGCTTCCGGCCAGTCCGGGGGAGGAGCAGGCATAGTCCTCATCGACCCAGAAGAAACTGAGTGCTGTCATTGTTTCAGCTTCAAATTTAAAGCTACGAACAATGAAGCGGAATACGAAGCCCTGCTAGCTGGGATAAAAGCTACCATAGAACTCGGGGCTGATTATCTGAATATCAAGAGCGACTCCTCACTCGTGGTCAACCAAATTTCTCAGGATTATCAGGCCAAAGAGGATAACATGATCGCTTACCTGAAACTGGTGCAACAACTCAAGACCAAATTTAGGGGATTCAGAATCGAGCAGATACCTCGACACCTAAACCATCGGGCTGACGTCCTAGCCAAGATAGCTGCCTATGGTGGCCAGACCCTACCTCATGGAGTCCCTCTTCAAGTAATCCCCCTACCTAGCATTATGACTGGTAAAGAAGCTTATACCTTGGACCGACAGCCATACCGGATGGATCCAATAGCAGAATATCTACAGGACGAGAAACTCCCTGAGGAGCCTGACCAAGCTAGGAGGGTTAAAAGGCTCTCGATCCGGTATTGTATGGTGGATGGGCATTTACACCGAAAGGGAAAATCTCTTCCCCTACTCCGATGTCTACACCCTGAAGATGCCAAGTGGGCTCTAAGAGAGGTCCATTCTGGGGAATGCGGGAACCATATTGGTGGAAAAGCCTTGGCATATCAGGTTCTCCGTATGGGGTATTATTGGCCAACCATCCATCAAGATGATAAGAACCAGGTGCAAACCTACGAGGCATGCCAAAAGACCGCAAACTTGAGTCACCTCCTCCCGGAGCGTTTGTCATCTCTTAGCTCACCATACCCCTTTGGTATGTGGGGAGTCAATTTGATTGGACCGCTTCCTACAGCTCCGGGACAGGCCAAGCACGTTATCGTAGCAATTGATTACTTTACAAGATGGGTTGAAGCTGGATCACTGTCCCAGATATCAGAAGAAAACACAACAAGGTTCATCAAGACCAATGTAGTTTGCAGGTTCGGAATCCCTCTGGTCATCATAACCGACCTTGGAAAACAGTTCGACAATGCCCAATTCAAAGATTTTTGTCAAGGTTTGGGAATCGACCTTCATTTTGCATAGGTAGCCCACCCTCAGACCAATGGTTTGGTGGAATCCACGAACAAAACCATCAAGAAGTTGTTGAAGAAAAAGCTAAAACAAACAAAAGGCAGATGGGTAGAGAAGCTTCTCGAGGTCCTCTGGGCTTACCGCACTACCAAGAGAATAACTACCGGGGAAACGCCCTACTCGCTAGCCTTCAGAGTTGAAGCAATCCTACCTATAGAGCACAAGTTGACCTCTTTTATAGTCCAACGATTTGAACCGAGAAGCAAAGAAAGCAAGCTCAGAGCTAGTTTGGACCTCCTGGAGGAAAAGCAAGATCGAATGGCTGAAAAGGTAGCAATTTACCAAAGCAGGATTGCCAGGTACTTCAACAAGAGGGTTAAAACCCGAAGCTTCAAAGAAAGGGATCTGGTCCTCAGAAAATTGACTTTGAACACCAAGAAGAGGTCAGATGGGGTTCTAGGGCCCAACTGGGAAGGACCCTACCTAATAAAAATGGTGATCCGTAATGGGTGTATAAGCTCGAGGATATGGATGGCTGACTCATCGACTGTACTTGGAATACGGATCACCTAAGGAAATTCTACTCTTGAACAGGGGACTCAGGAGCAGGTAACCTCCGACTCTTTTCTTTTATTATTTCTTCTAACAGTATTGTACTTCATCTTCCATATCAATAAAGCTTGCATTTTCCTGTTTACTCCATCTTCAACTATGTTCTACAATGATTTGGGTCTACATGGAAAGTTTCGATATTATCGCCTTAAGACCAGGGGTAAGCAGGAAAGCCCCCTCGCTACTCCTGATACCTCTACTGGCCACTACCCCCTGCCAAGAAGGGTCTGAGTGTAAGAGCATAGTTACCGTCCAGATCTCGAGACCAGAAAATAGCTAGATAGCCCTCCTGATGCCTTGGTCGGGCTATCACCCCCAAGAAAGATCTGAGTGTAAGAGCATAGTTGCCATTCAGATCTCAAGACCAGGAAATAGCTAGATAGCGCTTATGATGCCTTAGTCGGGCTACCACTCCCAAGAAGGATCTGAGTGTAAAAGCATAGTTGCCATCCAGATCTCAAGACCAGGAAATAGATAGATAGCCCTCTTGATATTTTGGTCAGGCTACCGTTCCTCCCAAGAAGGGATCAAGCTTGAAAGCGTAGAATCTTTCCAAAGAAGCTCGGGGATAGAGGGCTCGATTTAATTAAACTCTAAATGCTGTTGTTATTTCACTAGTTCTCCTTGATACAGGGTTACTTACTACAGCAGACCCACAATCAAACAATGGGACTGTCAGCTTGAGAAGTCGAGCTAGGAGTTTCATTAGTTTGGGGACCCAATACTAATAACCTTTTTGCTTATCTTGTTATTTCCCCCAAAGATAGCTCGTTTCGATATAAAAGCTGGATGAACAAGCAAGTGCATACAAGCTAGAGTTAGACATTAAAATTTTATTATCAAGTAAGGGAACCTATCCCCCAACAAGGCTACAACATGCAAGAGGGGCCCGATCCCTGGTTCCGGGCTACAAAAGAAAATTAATAAAAGATCAAACTCAGTTGAAGATGGGATACCCACCCCCTTTTCTGGGCATTCAAAATAGATCACATGGAAGAGAACTCAAGCTTCTTCATCTTCCTGAGGGCCTTCAGCCTCTTCCTCCATAGAATGGACCTCGCCCCCTGGTCCCCTCTCCAATCGCGGCTCATCCTGATCAGCTGCACCTATCGCTTCTGCCTTTTCCTCCTAGGTATCAGCCCTAGTTGCCTCAGGGTCAACAGGATCTTCCTCCACGATTTCATCGATCACCGCCATAACTTCAGATGGTATAGCTGCATCAAGAAGGCTGGTCATCGACTTAGGTACGTTCCACCCTTCTGCTGACTCCATTCCTAAGAGCACTGCGGAGGGATCTCGGGCTTCAGCAAGGCCTTCTTCTAGCTCCTCATTGTGAACCCCCCTTGAGGATTCGCCAGGACCAGATACTAGAAAGGCTGGAACAAGAGGAGGCAGATTCGGCACCTCCAACTGCTTCCCAGCTCTCTCCCCAGAAAAGCCAGCTCTATCAGTTTCGAGGCGAGACATCTCCGCAGCCCGTGACATGACCTCCGCTCTATTCCAGCCGGTAATACTGAAGAGATCGAATGGGGGAGAGAGAGCCTCTGCAACCTGATAGGAGGCATAGAAATACCCCTCGCTGAAAGAGGCTTCCACATCGGCTTGGAGCTGGGTAACTCGAGCCTGCAAGGTTTGGTTTTCAACATCTAGGGTCTTCGCCTCTCCCTGCAGTCATCCCGCTGGCTAGCCCACCGCTTCGACTGGAGAGTCTCCTGATTAAAAGCCCGCTTCAGCCTTTCATGATTGCATTGAAGCTCAGCTAGCTGCGTCTCCATTCCTTGTTGGCTAGAGGTCATCTCCTGGACCAAGGTCTGAGTCCGCGCAAGCAACCCCAAAGCTCGCTCAGCTTCAGCCTCAACCTTGGCTGCCCGAACATGGAGGAAGGCTACCTGATGCCCCATGGCCATCTGAAACTTGAAAAAATGCAAAGGAAAAAAATGTTAGAAAATAACAAGTCAAGCAGCTCAATGAAGAAGTAAAAGCGACATTTACCTCGGCTAAAAGGGCGGACCCTTTGATGATCAAGATGTCCACGGGCTGCGCGGTCATCCTAGAAAGCCTGCCTCCTGGACAAGATGTGAAAAATTACTTCAGGACCTCGTTCTGACCTACCGAGTTCGATTGCTGGTGAGGGCGAGAAGGGCGACCTCAGAAAAATCTTCATCGGGCTCCCTGGGAACCTCGACTACCTGGGATACAACCGAAACTGCAGAGAGGGGTAGCGGGATTTGGGGGGCATCGTTTGGAGCAGTAACTTCTGGATGAGGGGCAGGAATAGACTTATTGAAGACTTGGGTAGCAGACCCTCATCGGTTTAGAGCCTTCGCAGCCTGAGATGCCAGAAGAGCCATCATGGACTTCACCTGGGAAGGAGAGGGGGAAGGAACGAATGGGGCAGCTACCTTAGTGGCTGACCCCGCCTTCTTTGGAACAGTCGGGAGATCCCCCAGGGATGATCTAGAAGGTGGAGGAGGTATCCCAGCTTGTCGAGCTTCGCGAGAAGCTGGAGCAACAACAAACACTGTTAGAGAAAAGAATCAAGATCATCAGAACTTAACCCTGCAATAAAAAGAAAAAAAAAAGAAAAAAAGAAAAAAAGGAAAAACAAGATAGATCGAGATACTTACGAGGGGTAGCACCGGATATCCGCAGGTACCTGTTTACCCTACGGGGATCGAAGGGGTCGAAGGTCGAAAACTTCAGATTTAAATAGTTCTGAGCTAGGATGGTCTTCAGCACGGCTTCAGACTCATCGGGCAAGGAATCCTGACCCCAGGTGATTTTGTCACTAAAAGCGGTGGGAACTTCGAGCTTGTGCCCGCCGACGAAGACGGAGCTTCCTCAATCTCCCCCAACCAATACCCATTCTTCTTTCCAAGTAGGATCTTTCTTTGACGCCCCGGGGATGATAAAATTGAGCATATTCTTAGCCTTGGCATAGAATTGGCCTCGTGGGACTCCTGCCAGGCTACTGATCTGGAAAATGAAGGCGAGCTCCTTAGCACCGGGCTCCTTGGTTACGCCGCTAAGCTCTTATTGCTCCCTCTATAATACCAGAAAGCCGATTAGATGTCTTCAGAAGCCGGGCGTCAATTGAAGCGGAGCCAGCTAAAGGGAATTAAGAGTCCATCGTAGGGTGGGGTGAAGAGAGAGCCTCACCCCACTCTCAAAAACAGCGATGTGGATAGGAAGCACGCCTTTGGGCAGGCTAAAAACATCGTAGTTATGATAAGGGACAGTTAGAGAAACGGTATCAGGAATACCATACTTGTCCCGTAGACAGTCGATCGACTGAGGGTCGATAGTAGAGTCGGGGATGACCTTGGGTTTGAAAAAAAGGGTTATCACCGGAGGAAGCTCCGCCACTGTGACATGAGCCCTCCCGACCTCATCTAATCTCTCGCAGAAGTCAGAGTCTTCGTCGACTAAGTTCAGAGGATTGTCAGGCCGGTTCGAAAAGCCATAGCCAATAGAAGCGTTCCTGTTAGAACGACGGTGTTGGCGGAGGGGGGAAGATTCCTCGCCACTTGAAATCCCTCACACCCGTTTAAGAGGAGCTAGGTTAGGGCCCCCCGGAGCCCTCCACCAAGGCATCAACACTATCTGTGGAAGTCAACATTGATGAGAAAGAGAGATGAGCAAACAATCAAAAGATTGAGATAGAGATAGAGATAGAGATAAAGAAAGCAGGGAAGAAGAAATTTGAAAGTTTTAAGATTTGAGGAAGAATGAAGAAAGTGACGATCAGGCCGAGCTTAAATAGAGGTTTATTGGCGATATCCTCGAGAGGATGACCTGGAGCCATATTGCAGCCATTTTTCTTCGAATAACACTCAGTTTCAAAATCAAAATATTGGGTAATTAATGAGAAAATTTTGCTCTCATTAATTATCTTTATGGCAAAAAACTTTCTCAATTAAACAAGGAATCTGACTCAAACCCCAACTCTACCACCGGTGTTCAAGTCAGAGAGGACTTCTGTTAATAGTGAAATTTGGCCAAGGTCAAAGGGAAATTTTCCACCCATAATCGATAATCATGAAGCCCGGAAAGACAGTAAAGCCACCCTGTAGGAGCAGGGAACGCCAGTTCAGCTTCAAAGCTACCAGAAGACAAGCTAGGCACCACCGAGATGAGCCCCCAAAAGAGTACTGGAAGCCGGGCTTCTCCAGGCCATCTATCGGAACCTCGGCTCTGAGTTCGAGCTCCATAACCTCCCCGTATATGCCAAGGGAAGTCTCCAAGCTTAAGAGAACTTCGAAAGAAGCCCGCTGTCCTTGCTGGACATAAAGGAAGAATCATGCCTAAATCTACACTACCCCAGCTACCTCACAGGAGGGTCTACAAGAGCACCTCAAGCCCCCAAGGGTCAGGGAAAATCCATCTTAAGCTTCTAAGAACAGAGCCAGAGCAGGGATCTACCTCGCTCTACGGGGAAACAGGCAGCTTGTAGGGTGACCTCTATGAAAATTCATGGCACGAGTGCACACAGGATCGTCTCCACGTAATATTTACATGCACGTCAAGAGTTTGATTCAAATAAGGGATTAAACTTATCTCCGTCAACGATATCATCAAATCCCATAACAATTCAAATTCAAATAACGAATCTCGCCCGATAAGGAGGGAACGGATTCATGGCATCATGGTAACGTATTTGCGGATTAAAAACCTACTTGGACGATATAAATAGAATAAGCCAGGGAGAAACAGAGGAGGATACACAGGAAAACAGAGAAAAACGAACGACAGAGATAGAAAATCATAAACAACAGATATACACATAGAAGGAGAGCCTAAATTCTAATTTAAGAACACGGTCACATTTATCTCCACTTTTCAACCGGCACTGAGTTGTCACCACCCTACCCCTCCGAGAGATTGTAAAAAACAAGAGAGCTATTTGTATCTTAAAGCGATATATCAATAATAGAGCTCCCATTTACTGTTATTACCACTCGTCTCTCTGTTAAACAGGTCAGGAACCAACGGTACCGACCCAGGCCACCACTTTCATGGTAGTGGTCTCGAGGGTGTTAATAGAAATTTCTCATCTCGAGCATATTTCCAGTTAACAGCTATACAGTGGAAGTAGTCAGCAGATACCAGTTCGACCCATGATTGGATCATTGGGTTGCTGTCAAGACTATTCTCAAGTATCTTCGGAGAACGAGAAATTATATACTAGTGTATTCCGGACAGGATTTCATCCCGTTAGGATACACGGATTTTGATTTTCATTCAGACAAGGATTCTAGAAAATCCACGTCTGGATCAGTATTCACCCTGGGTGGTGGAGCCATTGTATGGAGAAGTATAAAGCAATCTTGTATTGCTGACTCCACCATGGAAGCCGAATATATAGCTGCTAAAGAGGTTGTTTGGCTCTGTAAGTTCTTGAGTGATCTGGAAGTTGTTCCAGACCTGGATAAGCCCATCACACTTTATTGTGATAACAGTGGTGTTGTGGCTAATTCCAATGAACCAAGAAGCCACAAGAAAGGAAAGCATATAGAGAGAAAATATCATCTCATCAGAGAGATAGTGCAGATAGAAGATGTGATTGTCACCAAGATAGCCTCACAAGACAATCATGTTGATCCATTTATGAAGACCTTACCGGCTAAAGTGTTTTCGGGTCACCTAGATGGTCTAGGGTTATGAGACATGCCTCACATGCTTTAAAGCAAGTGGAAGATTGTTAGGGTTTATGCCCTAAGCATGTAATTTGTAAATTGATTTATGAAGTAAATAAAAAGAAAGGTTCAATTCATTCTTGTTATGTTATTTATTTTATAAACTTGTGTACATATTAACATCCTGGATTTCTGGATGTAATCTCAAACTGTGTATATGAGTGTCATATACGAATGGATACAGTAAGAGACGTGCAATCTAAAGAGTCCATAGATAGCAAATAAAACTGGGTACTTTATTTGTGGTTAATCTATAGCTGTGGTCCATTCCGTAAGGTACAGTGATCTATCCTGAATCATTCATATGAGATATGGGAATGGAGGCACCTTGTATGATGTGATCATATAGGACTGGGCCATAATCTATATGGATCACACACTAAGACCCGTTTACCGATGAGATTCATATATATCAACTAATGATGGTTATATGTGGGTGATCTTAATCCTGAGTGTCTTATCGACTCCTTCAGGTTAGATCGTGGTCTTTGATATACCATGGGTGAGGTCAGATGCATTTCCTGATCAATATACTCCGTATATTGGTATTGCGGTTTGACTTGTGGCTGGGAAGGTTTGTACACAATAGTGGAATCCACTCCTTCTTTTGAGAAGTAGATGGTAGTTCCCTTAAGGGTTGATTCGGGGCTTGGACAATATGAGCGCTCTCTTAATTCCGTGAGGAAATAGGATTTATTGTCCATTAGAGAATCAATGGTACTTAAAGGCTAAATGTAATTAGAGGGGTATAACGGACATTATGACCCAGCTCTAATTATGAACTACTGTGGAGGATCACACCATATGTAATAGTTATATCGATGGACACCGAGTTGTATCGGTCTGTGTAAAAACGTCTGCAATTGAGAGAGTGCAGTTTTGGGTTTTTAGTGGAATAACACCGAAGTTAATAATCAAAGAATATTAATTAAAGAGTTTAATTAATGATTATGAGGATTATTGGAGCTCAAAATACTGTGGGTCAATTAGGTCCCCTTGCTAGCCCGATCGATTTAGGTAACAAGGGTCACAGTTAATTAATTGGATTGTCCAATTAATTTTGTTACGAAAGTGACACGTAATTTATTCGGGAATTAATTGAATAATGAGATTATTTAATTAATGGATAATGGTGATTAAATAACTTAAATAATGAGATTATTTAATTATGTTATTAATCACTAAATGGAGGGTGTATGTTGATATTTATTTTTGAATAAAATAAGATAATATGATTATTTTATTTTATTAAATTAAATATTTTATTATTGAATTTAAATAGTTTGAATTCAAAATTAAAATCAAACAAAAGATTTGAGATATTTTTTATTTAAAAATTTTTTAAAATCAAATAAAAGATATGAGATATTTTTTATTTGGAAGTTTTTAAAAATCAAATATAGATTTGATCTAATATTTAAATATTATATATATGATAGATATTATTTAAAATAAATAAATAAATAAATAAATAAATAAATAAATAAATAAATAAATAAACTCATGGCACAAATATATATGATATATTTTGTGCAAACAAAAAGGCATGCATTATTTTTAAAAAAACAAAAAAAGGTTTGGCTTTTGGTTTTGGTCAAAAAAGTGCACGCAATAATGACATGCAAAATTTGTTTGTTTTAAAAAATAAAAAAATAAAAAAAAGTGCATCAGGTCTTTTGCTTATAAATAAATAGGCACAGATCAATTTTTGCTATTAAAGCGATTAGTGTGTGTAAAACACATATCAACATATATGTAAGAATTTGTATGTGATGCAAATGGTGCAAGTGTTGTATAGTAAAAATTAAGAAAGAGTTTCTTAGTTTTCTTACATCCTCTATTCTAAGTTCCTGTGTTTGTGATGCGCCCACACGCAGTTACTAGTTTCGGGATATAGCGAGGAAGATCGTGGTACAGACAAGGAGCAAATCGAAAAGTGAAGGAGCCTCCAAACGTTGGTATGGTTCTATATTTTTTTTTTGTTATTGATTACAATTTCTTGTATTTACATATATATTTTATTAGTGTAATAATTTTTATATGTATTTGTTCCGAAAATAATTACGGTCCCAAGTTCACTGGTCCTAGATACAGATTATGATCTGTATAAAAATTTTAAAACTCATTTCCGTTGCGCGACCGGTGAACGGGGTTCTAACATCTACCTCTACCCAATCAGCATGACCAGGGAGGAAGGAGTTGCCACCGTCCTTGAAACTAACCTGGGATGTGGATCGGGACCACGGTAGCTCGCTAGGGCAATGATTGGCCCCATTCAAGTGGAGAGGAGACACAGGCCTAGTAACTGTCTAGAGATATGCTCGGGATTCATGAAGTTTCCCGCGACTGAGAGAAGACTTTGGACCCCTCCGGGATGAGTGGTGACTCATTTGAGCATTGGATGACCCTATATGAATGGAGATGGGCTACCTGTCTGGTACCGGTCCAGAGGCCTACTTGGGATCAACGAGCCGCCAGCAACTGAGTGAAGGCTCTGGACCAAGCAAAATGTGGGAAGTCTCTAGGTTGTCCTCGATCAGATCGGGCTTCGACGGCTTGCTAGGGCGGTGAATGGCCTGGTACACATGGAGCAAAGCCACCGGTCTAGTACTGGTCCAAAAGCATGCTTGGGATCCTAGAAGTCCCCAGCAACTGAGAGAAACCTCTGGACCCTCCTGGAATGAACCGAGAATTTAGTGGCCCACTTGGACGTTGACCGGCCCGGTATAAGAAGTGAGGAGCCACTTAGACTTACAGTGAGGTTGCTACTCTAGAGGTTTGGTTAGGCATGTAGGAGGCCTTACCAAGAGTGGGAAACCTATGGGCTCTCCTAGATCAGATAGGGCTTCGGTGGCTTGCTAGGGCGATGAATGACCTGGTACATATAGAGCGAAGCCACCGGTCTTGTAATGGTGCTACTGCTCTAGAAGTTTGCTTAGGCACGTAGGAGGCCTTACCAAATGTGGGAAGCTTCTGGAAACTCCTCGATCAGATCAGGCTTCGGTGGCTTGCTAGGGAAATGAATGGCCCAGTACATATGGAACAAAGTCACCGGTATGGTACTGGTCCAGAAGAATGCCTGGGATCCTAGAAGTCTCCAGCAACTGAGGGAAAGCTCTGGACCGTCCTGGAATGAACCGAGAATTTAGTGGCTCACTTGGGCGTTAACCGGCTCGGTATAAGAAGTGAGGAGCCACTTGGCCTTTCATATGAGGCTGCTACTCCAGAGGTTTGGTTAGGCATGTAGGAGGCCTTACCAAGAGTGGGAAACCTCTAGGCTCTCCTCGATCAGATCGGGCTTCGGTGGCTTGTTTGAGCGATAAAAGGCCCGGTACATATGGAGAGAAGTCACCGATCATGTAGCGTAGCTACTACTCCAGAAGCTTGCTTAGGCATGTAGGTGGCCTTACCAAATGTGGGAAGCTACTGGGAACTCTTCGATCGGATCGGGCTTCAGTTGCTTGCTAGGGCGATGAAAAAGCCCGGTACATATGAAGCGAAGCCACCGGTCTGGTACTGGTCCAGAAGCATGCTTGGGATCCTAGAAGTTCCCAGCAATCGAGAGTAGGCTATAGACCATACTGGAATGAATTGGGACCGCAATGACTTACTTGGAAGCAGGATGGTCCGATACAAATTGAGAGGAGCCACATGCTTGGTACGAGTCCAAAAGCCTGCTTGGGATCTAGGGAGTCCCCAGCAATTGAGAGAGGGCTCTGGACCCCTCCGAAATAAGTAGGAATCATGGTGACTTACTTGGGCGTTGGAGGGCCCGATACAAATGGAGAGGAGCGACCTGTCCGGTTCCGGTCCAGAAGTATGCTTGGGATCTAGAAAGTCCCCAGCAGCTGAGAGAAAGCTCTGGACCTCTTCGGAATGAGCCGGGAGCTCAGTGGCTCACTTGGGCGTTGACTGACCTGGTATAAGAAGTGAGAATCCATTAGGCTTTGCAGCTGGGATGCAACTCCAGAGGCTTGCTTAGGCATGAAGGAGGCCTTACCAAAATATGGGAAGCCTATGGGCTCTCTTCGATCAGATCTGGCTTCGGTGGCTTGTTAGGGCGATGAATGGCCTGGTATATATGAAGCGAAGCCACAGGTCTGGTACTGGTCCAGAAGCATGCTCGAGATCCTAAAAGTCCTTAGCAACTGTGAGAGGGCTCTAGACCCTGCTGGAATGAACTGGGAGCTTAGTGGCTCACTTGGGTGTTGACCAGCCGGTATAAGAAGCCACTGGACTTTGCAATGAGGTTACTACCCCAGAGGTTTGCTTAAGCATGTCGGAGGCCTTACCAAAATATGGGAAACCTCTGGGCTCTCCTTTATCAGATCAGGCTTCAGTGGCTTGCTAGGGTGATGAATAGCCCGATACATATGGAGCGATGCCACCGGTCTTGTAGTGGTGTTACTGATCCAGAAGCTTGCCTAGACACATATGAGGCCTTACCAGGATGTGGGAAGCTTCTGGGAACTCCTCGATCAGATCGGATCCGCTTCGATGGCTTGTTAGGGCGATGAATAGCTCAGTACACATGGAGCGAAGCCACCGGTCTGGTACAGGTCCTGGTCCAGAAGCATGCTTGGAATCTTAGAAGTCCTCAACAACTGAAATGAGGCTCTGGACCATGGTGGAATGGATCGGGGCCGAAAAGGCTCACTTAGGCATTGACCGGTCTTGTAATGGTCCAAAGGCACGTTTGGGATCCTAGAAGTCCCCAGCAACTGAGAGAAGACTCTGACCTCTCCGGAATGAGTCGGAACCATGGTGATTCACCTGGCGTTCGATGGCCCAAAATGAATGAAGGGGAGCCACCTGCCTTGTACCGGTTCAGAATCCTGTTTGGGATCTAGGGAGTCACCAACAACTGAGAGATGGCTCTGGACCCTGCTAGAACAAACCGGGAGCTCAGTGGCTCCCTTGGGCATTGACTGGCCCGATACGTAAAGTTAAAGGCCACTAAACCCCTACCGGTTATACTGCATCTACAATCACATAACTGAGTTAGCTCCCTGGATTCATGAGTTGATCTGTTGCCACTACCTAAGGGCTTATGTAGGTCGGATCCCGAGGCATGAGAGGATCCGTATGAACAGGTCGAAGCCCAATGGATCTACTGAACAGGTGATAAACTGGTGGAGGAGCAAATCTGCTGTAAAAAAGTAGGAGAGGTGCAACTCTAATGTGTAGGAGCTCTCAATGTATCGGAGTGGTTCAGTTGTGTAAGAGACCTCCAAGCGTGAGGCAGTGTAGCAGATCTTGTGTAGAGGAGATACGTCGGTGCAGAGCAATCTACAGTAAATAAACATGGGATGTGTAACTCTACTGAATAGGAGCTCTAGAGGTACCGGAGCAAGTCTATTATAGAGGAGCTAGACAGGTTCGACTTTGTTGTACTGGAGCTCTAACGGTACCGAAGTAGGTCTGCTATAGAATAGCTAGACAGTTGTGACTTTGCTGTACTGGAGCTCTAACGGTACCGGAGTAGGTCTGTTGTGGAGGAGCCCTCCAAGTGCGGAGCTGCTGTAGAGGAGCTCTAACGATAGATGAGCATCTATGCTACCTAGAGGTAGTGTAGTAGATTGGTTCCACCAGAAATCCCACGTATCATATTTGCTCCACAACAAACAAAACCCGTCAAAGAGCAAAATAAGCACCAAACGCGAGGCGCAGGCGATATAGACAAGTATGGAGAAAGAACATCGTAAATAGTAAATAATATTCCATGAATAATGAATCTATTACCTCGATTGTATAATGGTACTCATTTGGAGACATAGAGACTTTCAAAAGAGGTGTGGAAACTCCCCACAGACGGCGCTAGAAAGTGTTAACCGAAAAATACGCTCAGGGTAAGGAATTACAGCTAACACCCTCGAGACCACTACCACGGAGGTGGTGGCCGGGGTTATTACCTTGTACCTTAGAGAGATCTTGTATGAATATGGAGTATGGAGTGGTAGGTAGGAGAGGAGTCATCCCACTCATCGGGCTTCGCGGTAGTTAGGAGACGAGTCATACCATCCATCGGGCTTTGTGGTCGGTAAGAGATGAAGGGAGCTCGAGGTTCCCTTACTGGTATGAAGGGGTTGATCTTGGCCTTGGTCCTTGATCAGGGTCGGAGCTCGTCCTGGTACCCAGAGCCCGGTTTCAGAGCCTGATTCCTTCCTGTAGTTCCCCGACCTAGATAGCAAGTAAGAAGAGGGGCTTATCTAGCTCCAGTGTTAAAGAGCTTGATTTCATCCATAGAGAGGATGCAGGAGGGCTCATCGACTCCCTTCAAACTGGTCTGGGTGGTTTCTCCTCATCTTGATGTGCGACTTTGGCATGTAGATGAGAGGATAAGAGCGCTAGGTCCAGCGAGGTAGGTTGCAGTGTTTAAATAGTACTCAATTATGTTTCTAATCCATCTGAATAAGTGTTATATTTATTTTATTTTATCTAAAAATAACTATTTTTCTATAATTTTAATTTTTTAATATTTTTTTATATAATTATGATTTTAATTTATTCATGTGCTTTTATGATTTAAATGTTTGTATTCGTCACTGTTGACGGGAAATTTGCTTGGGATGAGAAAATCTCAATTAACACCCTCGAGACCACTACCACGAAAGCGGTGGCCGGGGTCGGTACCGTTGGTTCCCGACCTGTTAAAAGATAGATGAGAGGTTGGATCGTGATAACAGTAAATGGGAGCTTTTATTATTGATATATTGCTTCAAAATACAGATCACTCTCTTATATGTTCGCAGTCTTTCTAAGATGTAGAGTGGTGGCAACTCTGTGCCTGTCGAATAGTGGAAACGAAGGTGGCCGTGTTCTGAATACAGAATTTAGGCATTCCCCTCTTCTTTTCTTTCTCTCTTCTCTCTGTATCTCTTTTTCTGTCTATTTCTGGCTATCATGCTTGGCTCTATTTGTACGTGGTCCAGGTTGGTTTGAACTTATTGATATCCTGCCACGATCCTTTTAATCTGTTTCCTCCTTATCAGGCGGGATCCTACATTTAAAAGTGGTTGACCCCGAATAAATAGCGGCAACAATTTAACGTGAATGAGTTTGTTTCCTTTTTGGAATCAAACTCTTGATACGCACGTATACGGGATTAATGATGGTTGTCTTCTAGAAAAGATCTTGTATGTTATCGCGGCATGGTTTTTCATGGAGGTCACCCAGCCAGATGCATGTTGCCCTGTCGAGCGAGGTGGATCCCTGCTCTGACTCTGTTCTTAGAAAACTTGAGATGGATTTTTCCTAACCCTTGGGGGCTTGAGGTGCTATTTGTAGACATTCTTAGAAGGTAGCCAGAGTAGTGTAAATTTATCCGTGATTTTTCCTTTATGTCCAGCAAGGACAGCGGGCTCCTAGAGAGGTTGGCGGGCTTCTCTCGAATGTCTCTTGAGCTTGGAGACTTTCCTTGGCATTCATGGGGCGGTTGAGGAGCTCGACCTCAGAGTCGAGGTTCCTCGATAGATGGCCTGGAGATGCCCGGGTTCCAGTGCTCTTGTGGGGGCTGGTCCTAGTCGCGTCTGGTTTGTTTTCTTGTAGTTTTGAAGTCGAGTTGGTTTTCCCTACTCCTGCGGGGTGGCTTTATGGTCTTTCTGGGCTTCATGATTGTCGATTATGGGTTTCGACTAGTAGCGGGAAGGTGGAAAATTTCTCTTTAACCCCTGGCCAAATTTCACTATTAACAGAAGTCCCCTCTGACTTGAACACCGGTGGTAGAGTTGGGGTTGGAGTCAGAATCCTTGTTTAATTAAGAAAGTTTTCCGCCATAAAGATAATTAATGAGAGCGAAATCTTCTCATTAATTACCCAATATTTATGTGTTATTTGTAGAAAGACGGCTGCAATATGGCTTCATGTGATCTTTCCGAGGATATTGCCCATTAATCCTCTATTTAAACTCGGCATTACGGTCACTTTCTTCATACTCTCTCAAATCTGAAATCTCAAATCTCAAATCTCAAATCTCAAATTTTGAAATTTCTTTTTTCCTGCTTTCTCTACCGATTCCCTCTATCTTCCGCTTGCTATCAAATCTTTCTTACCCATTAATGTTGACTTCCTCAGACAGCATTGGAGCCTTGGTTGAGGGCACCGGAGGCCCTAACCTAGCTCCACATAAATGGGTGTGAGGAATTTCGAGCAATGAGGAATCTTTCCAACTCCGCCAGCGTCTTCGTTCTAGCGGGAACGTCTCTCTCAGCTCTGGCTTCTCGAACCTACCGGACAATCCTCTTAACCTAGTTGACGAAGATTCTGATGTAGGAGAGAGAGTCGACGCAGTTAGGAGGGCTCAGGTCACAGTAGCTGAGCTTCCTTCAGTAGTGACTCTTCTTTTCAAACTCAAGGTTATCCCTGACTCCACCGTCGACTCTCAGTCAATTAGCCGTCTTCGGGACAAATATGGTATTCCTGACACCGTTTCCCTCACTGTCCCCCACAGGAATTATACTGTTTTTAACCCGCCCAAAGGCGTACTCTCTATCCATGTCGCAGCTTTTAAGAGTGGGGTGAGGCTCCCTCTTCACCCTACCCTTCGGCGGGCTCTCAATGCCCTTCAACTGGCTTGCTTCAACTGAAGCCCCGGCTTCTGAAGGCATCTAGTCGGCTTCCTTATATTATGGAGGGAGCAATGCGAGATGAGCAACGTAACCAAGGAGCCCGGGGCTGAGGAGCTCGCCTTCCTTTTCTAGATAGGTAGCCTGGCTGGGGTTCCACGAGGCCAATTATATGTCAAGGCCAAGAATATACTCAAATTTATCATCCCCGGGATTTCAAAGAAGGACCCCGCTTGGAAAGAGGAGTGGGTATTGGCGGGGGGAGACTAGGGGAGCTCTGTATTCATCGATGCGCATGAGCTCGAGGTTCCCATCGCTTTTAGGAACAAACCCTTATGGGGTCGGGATTCTTTGCCCGCTGAGTCTGAAGAAGTGCTGAAGACCATCCTGGCCCGAAATTACTTAAATTTGAAGTTTCAAACCGTTGACCCCTTTGATCCCTGCAGGGTGAACAAGTACCTGCAGATCTCCAATGTAACTCCTCGTAAGTATCTCACTCTATCATGTCTTTAAATTGTTGGATAGTTCAGTTCTGATGATCTTGATCCCTTTTTTTTAAAACAGTGTTTGTTGTTTCCTCCAGCTTCTAGCAAAGCCCGGCAAGCTGGGATCCCTCTTTCTTCTTCCAGATCGACTTTGGGAGCTCTCTTGGTTGTTCCAAAGAGCTCGCTCGTTCGCCCTCACCTTCCCAGGTGAAGTCCAAGATGGCTCTTCTTACATCTAGGGCGACAAAGGCTCTAAGTAGAGGAGGGCCTACCTCCCAAGTAGCCAATAAGTCCACTCCTGCCCCTCCCCAGTAGTCTCTGCTTCAACCGATACTCCCCAAGTCATATTATCCCTCTCTGCAGATCCGGTTGTATCCCGGGCAGTCGAGGTTCCCAAGGTGCCCACAGCCGATATTCCTGAGGTCGCCCCTTCTCGCCCCCACCAGCAATCGAGCTAGGCGGGTCAGGACGAGGTCTTGAAGCAATTCGTTGCATCCAGTCCAGGTAGCGGGCTTTCTAGGATGACCTTGATGCCCGTGGACATCATGATTACCAAAGGGTCTGCCCTTCTAGCCGAGGTAATCGTCGCTTTTACTTCCTCATTCAGCAGCTTGGTCTATTATTTTTCTAACATGAATTTTCTTTATAGGCTTTCAAGTTTCAGTTGGCCATGGGGCATCAGGTGGCCTTCTTCTGCGATCGGGCAGTCAAGGCTGAGGCTGAGCGAGCCGTGGGGTTGCTTACGCGGGCTCAAACTCTGGTCCAGGAGATGACCTCCAGCCAACAGGGAATGAAGACACAGCTAGCTGAGCTTCAGTGCGACCATGAGAGGTTGAAGCGGGCTTTTGATCAGGAAACTCTTCGATCGAAGCGACGGGCTAGCCAGCGGGATGACTGGAAGGGAGAGGCAAAGGCTCTGGATGTCGAGAACCATACTTTACAGGATCAAATTATCCAGCTCCCTACTCTAGGCCGAGGTGGAAGCCTCCTTTAATGAGGGGTACTTCTATGCCTCCTATCAGGTTACAGAGGCCCTTTCTCCCCCATTCGATCTCTCCAGCATCGCCGGTTGGGATAGGGAAGAGGTCATGTCACGGGTTGCGGAGATGTCTCGCTCCAAAAATGATGAAGCTGGTCTTTCTGGGAGGAAGCTGGGAAGTGGTTGGAGCTACCAGATCTGTCTCCTCCTGTTCCAGCCTTCCCAACATCTGGTCCTGACGAATCCTCGAAGGGGATCCAAACTGAGGAGCTAGAAAGAGGCATTGTTGAAGCCCGAGACCCCCCCCGCGCAGTGCTCTTAGTGGAGTCAACAAAAGATAGGAACATGCCTGAGTCAATGGCCAGCCATCTTAATGCAGCCATACAGTCTAAAGTTATGGCGTTGATCAACGAAATCGTGGAGGAGGATCTTGTTGACCCCGAAGCAGCCGAGACGGATCCGAAGAAGAAGGTGGATGCTGTAGATGCAGCTGATCAGGACCAGCTACGACCGGAGAGGGGAGCAAGGGGCGAGGTTCATTCTGTAGAGGATGAGACTGAAAGCCTTCAGGAAGATGAAAGAGTTTGAATTCTCTCTTTTGTGATTCATTTTGAGTGCCTGGAAAGGGGGGTGGGCATCCCATCTTTAAACATGTTTGACCTTTTATTATTTTACTTTCTTTTTTTTTGTCACCCAGAATCAGGGGTTGGGCTCCTTGTCTGATATAGCCTTATTGGGGAATAGGCTCCCCCGTATATTAGTAAATTCCAACTTTAGATCTAGCTCATTCCCCAACTTGCATGTATTTCCTCGACCTCCCTCTAGGTCCGGCGTTCACAGCACATTGACTTATCTCGGGGAAAATAACAAGATAAGAAAAATGTTTAAGCGTGAAAACGGACATTTAGCGTCGGGCTTTCTGACCATCAAACCTCACAGCTCAACTTTCTTAGTCGATAGTCCCCTTGTTTGATTGTAGGCCATTTGCAATGAGTGTCCATGTATCAAAAAGGGGTAGTAACCAGAACGAACTGGTATATTTAGAGTAAATCGAGCCATCTATCCCTGATCCCTATTAGGGGATTGTAGCCCGACCAAGGCATCAGAAGGGCTATCTAGCTATTTCCTGGTCATGAGATCTGGATGGCAACTATGCCCTATTACTCAGATCCTTCTTGGGGGTGGTAGCCCGACCAAAGCATCAGGAGGGCTATCTAGCTATTTCCTGGTCTTGAGATCTAGAGGGCAACTATGCTCTTACACTTAGATCTTTCTTGAGGATGGTAGCCTGGCCAAGGCATTAGTGGGGCTATCTAGCTATTTCCTGGTCTTGAGATCTGGATGGCAACTATGCCCTTACACTCAGATCCTTCTTGGGGGTGGTAGCCCGACCAAGGCATCAAGAGGGCTATCTAACTATTTCTTGGTCTTGAGATCTGGATGACCACTATGCTCTTACACTTAGACCCTTCTTAGGGGTGGTAGCCCGACCAAGGCATCAAGAGGGCTATCTAGCAATTTCCTGGTCTTGAGATCTGTATGGCAACTATGCTCTTACACTAAAACCCTTTTTAGCGGTGGTAGCCCGACCAAAGCATCAGGGGGCTATCTAGCTATTTCCTGGTCTTGAGATCTAGATGGCAACTATGATCTTACACTCAGACCCTTCTTGGTTGGGGGTAGTGCCCGACTGAGGCATCAGGAGTGACAGGGGGGATTCCCCGGCTTACCCCTGGTCTTGAGGCGATAATGTCAATTTTTCCAAGTAGACCCAAATCATTGTAGGACATAGCTGAAGAAGGAGTAAACAAGAAAAGAAAGCTTTATTGATATGGAGGATGAAGTACAATATTGTCGGAAAAAGAAAAATAAGCTAGTCGGAGGTTGCCTGATCCTGAGTCACATGTTCAAGGGTAGAATTTCCTTAGGTGATCCGCATTCCAAGTATGGTCGATGAGTCGGCCATTCATATCCTCGACCTTGTACGCCCCATTACAGATCACCATCTTTATTAGGTATGGTCATTACCAGTTTGGCCCTAGGACCCTGTCTGACCTCTTTCTGGTGTTCAACATTACTTTCATGAGGACTAAATATCCTTCTTTGAATCTTCAGGCTTTAACCCTCTTATTGAAGCATCTGGCAATCCTGCTTTGGTAGATTGCTACCTTCTCGGATATTCGATCTTGTTTTTCCTCCAGGAGGTCTAAGCTAGCTCGGAGCTTACCTTCATTGCTCCCCAGTTTGAAATGTTGGACTCTAAAGGAAGTCAACTTGTGCTCTATAGGTAGGACTGCTTCAACCCCGAAGGCCAGCGAGTAGGGTGTTTCCCCGGCAGTTGTTCTCCTTGTAATGCGGTAAGCCCAGAGGACCTCGAGAAGCTCCTCTACCCATCTGCCTTTCTTCTGCTGTAACTTTTTCTTCAACAATTTCTTAATGGTTTTGTTCATGGATTCCACCAGACCATTGGTTTGATGGTGGGCTACCGAAGCAAAATGAAGGTCAATTCCCAAGACTTCGTAGAAATCTTTGAATCGACCATTATCAAACTTTTTTCCGAGGTCGGTTATGATGGCAAGGGGGGTTCTGAACCTGCAAACTACATTGGTCTTGATGAACCTTGTTATGTTTTCTTCTGATATCTGGGAGAGTGGTCCGGCTTCAACCCATCTCGTGAAATAGTCAATTGCCACAATAGCGTGCTTGGCTTGACTCGGAGTTGTAGGGAGTGGTCCAATCAAGTCGACTCCCCACATAACAAAGGGGTACAACGAGCTAAGGGATGACAACCGCTCCGGAGGGAGGTGTCTCAAGTTTACAGCATTTTGGCATGCCTCGCAGGTCTGCACCAAGTTCTTAGCATCTTGCTGGATGGTCGGCCAATAATACCCTATGCGGAGAACCTGATATGCCAAGGCCTCTCCACCAATATGGTTCCCGCATTCCCCGACATGAACCTTTCTCAAAGCCCACTTGGCGTCTTCAGGGTGTAGACATCGGAGCAGGGGAAGGGATTTTCCCCTTCGGTATAAATGCCCATCCACCATACAATACCATATTGAGAGCCTTTTAACCCTTTTAGCTTGGTAGGGCTCCCCGGGGAGTTTTTCGTCCTATAGATATTCTGCTATTGGATCCATCTAGTATGGCTGTCGGTCCAGGGTATAAGCTTCCTTACCTGTCATAATGATAGGTAGAGGGATTACTTGAAGAAGAACTCTGTTAGGTAGAGTCTGTCCACCATATGCAGCTATCTTGGCAAGGACTCAGCTCGATGATTCAGTTGTCGAGGTATCTGATCGATTCTGAATCCCTTAAATCTGCTTTTGAGTTGTTGAACCAATTTTAGGTACGCGATCATATTATCCTCTTTTGCCTGATAATCTCTAGAGACTTGGTTGACCACGAGTGAAGAGTCGCTCTTGATACTCAAGAAATCAACCCCGAGTTCTATGGCTGCCTCCTTGTTTATGGCTTTAAATCCTTCCAGCTAGCAGAGCTTCGTACTCTGCCTCCTTGTTTGTGGCTTTAAATCCAAACCTGAAACAGTGGCAACACTCTGTTCCTTCTGGGTCGATAAGGACTATGCCTGTTCCTCCCCTAGATTGCCCGGAAGCTCTGACAGTGTAGAGAGTTCAAGACCCGCAGCTCTCTAGCCAGTTGTCAGATTCTGGAGTCCTCTCAAGGGTTACATCTGTTACTGTAGGGGTTGCCTGATCTGTAGGTATTGAGAGCTCGGCTACGAAGTCTGCTAGTGCCTGAGCTTTTATCGCAGTCTTAGGCTTATACTTTAAATCAAACTGGATAAGCTTCAGGGCCCATAGAACTAGCCTTCCAGAAACATCCGGTCTTTGTAAGAATTGGCGGAGGGGTTGGTCCGTCACCACTACTATTGAATGGGTATGGAAGTAGAGACGAAGTTTTCTTACTGAGGTCACCAAGGCGTAAGCGAGTTTCTCCAATAGAGTATAGTTCTTCTTGAGCTTGGTTAGAGCGTGACTCACATAGTAAATAAATCGTTGGATCCTATCCCCGCATTCTTTGACCAAAGCCCCGCTTACGGCGGTCTCTGAAAAGGCCAAGTATATTTGGAGCTCTTCTCCAGGATTTGGCTTGACCAGCAGTGAAGGGCTTGTTAGGTATCTTTTCAAAGCTTGGAAAGCTTGTTCACTCTCCTGATCCCATTTCATGTTTCTTCCCTGCTTGATAGCTTTGAAGAATGGTAGGCACTTATCGGTAGACCGGAAGATGAACCTATTGAGCGTTGCTACCTGTCCGGTCAAAGCTTGAACCTGTTTAAGAGATATGAGGGATTCTAGATCCAGGATAGCCATGATTTTTTTCAGGTTAGCCTTTATGCCTCTCTTATGGACCATGAAGCCCAGAAACTTCCCCGTAGCTACCCCAAAGGCACACTTGGAAGGGTTCCGCCTCATCTGGTTTTCCCTTAGGATCATGAAGGTCCTATGAAGGTGGTCCAGATGGCCTCCCAAGGTTAAAGATTTGGTGATCATGTAGTCGATGTACACCTCCATCGACCTTCTAACTTCGGGTTTGAACAGTAGATTGACTAACTGCTGATAAGTAGCTCTAGCATTTTTAAGCTAGAAAGGCATCACCTTGTAGCAGTACAGACCTTATGCGGTGATGAAACTGGTTTTTTCCTGGTCCGCGTGATGTATCATAATCTGATTGTAGCCGGAGAACGCATCCAAAAAGCTCAGGAGCTTATTCCCTGAGGTGGAATAGACCAGCTGATCAATTTTTGGAAAAGGGAAACTATCCTTCTGGCATGCCCGATTGAGGTCGGTGTAGTCTACACACATGCGTCACTTCCCATTTGCCTTTGTGACCATGACCACGTTGGTGATCCGTTCAAGGTAACAAGCTTCTCGAATGAAGCATGTCTGGGTTAGTTTATCCACCTCTTCCTGAACCGCCACTTTTCTTTCAATGTTGAAGTGACACATTTTCTGTTTGATGGGCTTGAAGGTCGGATCCACCACCAGTCGATGTGTAGCTAATGTCATTGGGATCCCCGACATCTCAGCATAACTAAAAGCAAAAATGGCGTTGAACTCTATGAGGAGCCTAATCAAACCCTCTCTCATTCCTGGCTCAAGGATAGCTCTTATCTTGACGACCTTCGAGGGATCGCTTATTCGGATAGGAATCTCTTCTAATTTATCCACTGGATGGCCGCTGGCCCATTCCCTTCTCTGTTCTTCCATGTCGGGCACCACGAGGCCTTCTTCAGGGCAATCGGTGGGACCCGCGTCTTCCAATTTTAGTGCAGGAGTTATCCTACCTTAGATCGTCGTCACCTGGGCAAGTTGTTTAGCTAGAGCTGCTGGATTGGCTGACACTGCGTAGCATTTCCTAACTGCTTGCTGATCACCCCGAACTTCTCCTACCTTGTCTCCTACCGGGAACTTCAAGACATTATGGTAAATGGAAAGGACCCCTTTCAAGGATGATAGAAATGGCCTCCCTAATATTGCATTGTAGGTTAATGGGGTATCCACCACCACAAAGTCGGACATGATATTTTGCTGGAGAGGTGCGGCTTCAATGATGACTGGTAGGATTTTTTATCCTACGGGTGTGATGGAATCCCCAGTGAACCCATATAATAGAGTAGTGCAACTATTGTAGCATCACTGCTTCAGGTGTAGCTTTTCCAAGGTGTCTTTGAACAGGACGTCGAAGTTGCTACCTGTGTCGGCGAGCACGCGGTGCACCATGAAGTTTCAATTTGTACCGTGATGACCATAGGGTCATCATGAGGCTACACGATGTTATAAACATCTGCTTCAGTGAAGATGATCTGTGACAGTTGGGAAGGATTTGTCGGTCTCTGGTCGACCTTCCTCGCATGGTTTTTCTTGGAACTGTTGGAGGTGTCGGCCAGAGTGGGGCCCCCACTGATAGTATGTATTATCTAAATCTGTTGCATCAAGTCCGCTTGCTCCCTCTTTCTTTTCTCGGTATGCTCTCGGCTCGGCTTGCACATCCCTTCCAGTCTAAATATTCTCCCTGACTTGTTGTAAGAACTCTATCAAGCATCCTCCCCTCATCAAAACCTCTATCTGGTTCCGCAAGTTGTAGCATTCTGAAGTGTTGTACCCTACTTCCTCATGAAAGTCATAATATTTATAACGAATTCTCTTATCTAATGGGGTTTTCATGGGAGCGGGCTTCTGTAACAAACCCTTGTCCCGAATGGCGATGTAGACTGTTTCTCGGGATGCATTTAAAGGAGTGTAATGGTCGTACCCCCTCTCATCGCGAGCTATAAAGGCCACTGTCCTGGGACGTGGTAAGGCTTGAGGAGGAGCTCGTTTATCTGGATACCTTTCTGATCTGGGTTGAGGAAGGGGGAAGCCGTATGTTGATTTATTAAGGGGTTTGTTTTGGCTTTTCTAAGCTTGCTCGGGTATGGGAGCTTCCTTCTTTTATCTCTTTACGGCTTTCATGTCGTCATGTTCCATCTTGACCTTGAGCTGCTCGTCGACCTCAATCTGCTCCAGAGCCCGATCATAGGCTTCTTGGTAAGTTTCTGGAGGTCTCTTAGCGAAAGATCGAAAAAGTTTTCCCGCCCACAAGTTCCTTATGAAGTTGGCGAGGGTTTCTTTCTCAGTGAAGACCCTTATCTGGATGACTTCTTTATGGAAACGCTCGACATAGGCTCGGAGGGTTTCCCCTCTCTCCTGGATCACGTACTGTAGATGGATCAGGTCCTTCAATCGGGGCTTAACTCCCTGGAATTATGAGCAGAAATCGGTTGATAACTTGGTGAAGGAATCCACGCTACCAGCCGGTAGTTTCCTAAACCAGGTTTTAGCATAATCCGTGAGTGTAGTGGGGAACATTCGACACATTGCCCCTGGTTATGTTCTGGACCTCCATTTGTTGAACGAAGCTCTCTAAGTGGCTCAGGGGATCTTCAGTCCCTAAGAATCTGTCAACTGGCATCTTGAACTTAAGCAGGAGCTCTACCCCCCGGATCCTCCTAGTGAAATGAGCATTCATTTCACTTAGAGGATCTTTCTTATCCTCATTGTACTTTCTCTTTTTCATCAATTGGTCCTCTTTCTGAAGCTCTGCCAACTAGTCCCTTAGACTCTTGCTTTCGGATTTCCTTGAGTTGATCTCGGATTCCTCACCATCGGATTCTTCTGAAGAACTGGCGACCTCTACCCAGTTTCTTCTTCAGAGGGGGTCCGCTCAGGGGCTTTGCTGACTTTCTTCTTCTCTACCCCGGGTTTCTCCCCTTGAAGTCGTTGGGTGGAGTAGCTCTCCCCATTCCCGGGGATGGACATCTGCCACGGATTTGACTTGCCTTGGTTAGTAGCGTGGCAGCGCTTCGGGAAAGTGGGGCATGGGCTATAGCCTATCCCGGATTTAGGTTGGGAGCCCCGCTCAATTACAAGCTGATTCCTGAGGGGCAGGTCCTAGGCTATCGAAGGAGGGCTGCCTAACCCCAGGCCTGCTTGACTCCCCCTTTTTGCAGAGACCCGCTTGTTGGATAGCGATACCCTCGTAGAGTAGTGGAAGAAGGACGTTTTCTACGAAGGGTGCTGCCTATTGGTCAAGCTCGACCTGACTCCCAGAGGGGGATCCAGAGCCCGCACAGTGGCTGGCTGGGTGGGAACCTGGCTATGGAGCCTGGATTTTCTCCCTTTCCTTGAGACCTTTCGAGTCGATGTAGCAGAAGGCTGTCCCGATGTGCCCTGCTGCCCCTGTGAGGAGCGAAGCCTCATGATTATTATGAAATAACATACTTTTCGAATGTAAAAAGATGGTGGTGTGAGAGGTTTCCCACAGACGGTGCCAGAAAGTGTTGACGGGAAATTTGCTCGGGATAAGAAAATCTCGATTAACACCCTCGATACCACTACCACGAAAGCGGTGGTCGGGGTCAGTACAGTTGGTTCCCGACCTGTTAAAAGATAAATGAGAGGCTGGATCGTAATAACAGTAAATGGGAGCTTTTATTATTGATATATTGCTTCAAAATACAGATCACTCTCTTATATGCTCGCAGTCTCTCTAAGATGTAGGGCGGTGGCAACTCTGTGCCTGTCGAATAGTGGAAACGAAGGTGGTCATGTTCTGAATACAGAATTTAGGCATTCCCCTCTTCTTTTCTTTCTCTCTTCTCTCTTCTCTCTGTATCTCTTTTTCTGTCTATTTCTGACTATCGTGCTTGGCTCTATTTATACGTGGTCCAGGTTGGTTTGAATTTGCTGATATCCCGCCACGATCCTTTTAATCTGTTTCCTCCTTATCGGGCGGGATCTTACATTTAAAAGTGGTTGACCCCGAATAAATAGCGGAAACAATTTAACGTGAATGAGTTTGTTTCCTTTTTGGAATCAAACTCTTGGTACGCACGTATACGGGATTAATGATGGTTGTCTTCTAGAAAAGATCTTGTATGTTATCGCGGTATGGTTTTGCATGGATGTCACCCAGCCAGATGCCTGTTGCCCCGTAGAGCGAGGTGGATCCCTGCTCCGACTCTGTTCTTAGAAAACTTGAGATGGATTTTTCCTGACCCTTGGGGGCTTAAGGTGCTCTTTGTAGACATTCTTGGGAGGTAGCCGGGGTAGTGTAAATTTAGGCGTGATTCTTCCTTTATGTCCAGCAAGGACAGCCGGCTCCTAGAGAGGTTGGCGGGCTTCTCTCGAATGTCTCTTGAGCTTGGAGACTTTCCCTGGCATTCACGGGGCGGTTGAGAAGCTCAACCTCAGAGCCGAGGTTCCCCGATAGATGGCCTGGAGATGCCCGTGTTCCAGTACTCTTGTGGGGGCTCGTTCTGGTCATGCCTGGTTTATTTTCTGGTAGTTTTGAAGTCGAGTTGGCCTTCCCTGCTCCTGCTGGGTGGTTTTATGGTCTTTCCGGACTTTATGATTGTCGATTATGGGTTTCGACTTGTAGCGGGAAGGTGAAAAATTTCTCTTTGATCCCTGACTAAATTTCACTATTAACGGTCACTAAATTTGAAAGATCATTACTCTAGTTTGCAATGTCATGACGTGACGTAGTTGCATGGTACTCAATTACGTTTCTAGTCCAAATTGCAAGATGATGTCATCTTGAGTCTTTGATTGTGAAACTAGTTAAGGAAGAATCCGGAAAATAAAGTAAGAGGAGCCATGTCATAGATGTCACGTTAAACTCCCCCAAAACGAGCACTGTTGTAACAACATTAAAACTAGAGGTGTATAAGGGGCCTTGGGCCCCAATGATCTTAAACTTGTTTCAAATTAATTTAAAGAATGTCCGTCTAAATACAGATTCTAACCCGACCCAACAGAAAAGCTATTGGGCAAACACCAGTTCTCCAACAAGGCAAACGAAGGAACATTTAATTATAAATAATAAATATTAAATCAAAAAAATCAAAATATACACCACCCTTCCAATTTATAACAAAGAATTATCTTTTTTCGAAAGGAAAAACAATATATATAAAGAAATAAAATAATTTACTATAAGGGTCGGATTTTTTTGAATTCGGACCGGACTCAGCTCTCACAGTAATTCATAAAAGCCCAGTCCAAACTCTGGTTTTTAAATACCAAGCCCAAACTAAGTTCGAGTGTGCTACAGTATCGAGTCAGGCCAGGCTGGACCCAGGCCGGACCAGTCTTTTGACATCTCTAATTTAAACCAACTCACAAGTCTTCACTTTATGAACATATTTATGGTTTTCGTAAAACTCCTTACCTCTTTAATCACCTGAAGAACTCTAAATTATAAATTGCTTAAGGTAATGAATCTAAATGCTCATGAATGAATGCACGAATGAGACAAATAGTATGCTTTAGAAGATCACAATGCACACTACGAACGGCTAGTAATAATGAAGCACAACACAAAGACTAACCAGTTTTAACTCTCAAATAAAAACTCTCAAAAGTGAGCACAAAAAGAAAAAAAGCTTTCTTTAAAACAAAAAGTTCTCAATTTTTGTGACACAAAAGCAACATAAAATAATGAGACTAAGCTCACTATATATAGCTAACAAAAATCTAAAAGAATCCCATCACAAATAAGGATAGCTTATGCAAGATGGATTGAAAAACCAATTCAAGAAAGAGAGATGATATCCTAAATTGAATCCAAACATAATAAAGACTTTTGAAAAATAATTATGAAATCCAACTCAAATAAGTTTTTCCAAGCTAAAAACACTTCAGAAAATCAGGAAAATTTTGTAGAAATTTTGAAACAAGCAGGAAGTCAATCGAACATAAAACGATCAAAGTACAATGGAAAAACATAATTCCTCGCGAGACCCATTAGCTACCACCGCAGGTAGTGACGGTCACGGCTTGTACCGATGGCAACAGTGCTTTCAAGCTGCAACGCTAGTAGCGGTGCTCTTGCGTTCCACCACTAGTAGCGGTGCTCGTGGGTTCCACCGCTGGCAGCAATGGAACCGAACCTCGAATCCTTTGATTTTCCCATATTTTATGAGTTTGATTTTGAACTTGTAAGGTACTCCATTTTGTGATTGACTTATGGGTTCGAAAAATTAATAGCACATTTTAAGGGGGTTTTTGTGAAAATATCACCATATTAATAAATCATGTTTAAAATGCACCATTTAAAGTGTGGAAACGAAAATACTCATGTTATCACTGTCGTTATGAAGAAAAAGACAAAAAGTAAATAGACAAAAAGTGAAATCGAGCTTTTACTTGCATTCGAGGTTTTGTATTTGTTGAGAAAGATGAAATCGAGCTTTTATTTGCATTCGAATTTTTATTTTTCGAGATTTTGACATGTAATCGAGTTTTTATAAAAGCTTCGAGCTTTTATACAAAAGCTCGATCCGAGTTTTTATAAAAGTTTCAAGCTTTTATATATAAAATCTCGATCCGAGTATACAAAAGCTCAATAGCTCGGAGTTTTTATAAAAGCTCGGATCGAGCTTTTGTATAAAAGCTCAGATCGAACTTTTATATAAAAGCTTCGAGCTTTTATACAAAAGCTTTTTGTATAAAAGCTCGGATCGAACTTTTATATAAAAGCTTCGAGCTTTAAGATAAAAGCTCGCTCCGAGCTTTTGTAATTATCTTAAAGCTTCGGGGGCACTGGCCCCTGCCCCCCCGCCCCCCCCCCCCCCCCCCCCCCCCCCCTGCGCGAGCTAACCGATCAGCTCGACCCCCGAATACGTCTGCATAGCCCCACTAAACTAATTATCCAATGATGATGCATTGATAATGTTATGATGTTTGACCTCCATTAGAGGTCTGTTAAACAGACCTCTATGAAGAAGATGAAAGAATAAAATCTTCGAAAATTTCAAAGTAAGAGCTGATTGAAGTACAAAGACAACTTTTAAGGGTATTTTGGACAGTTCACCATAATATGTGCATTTTAAATATAAGTTATTAAACTGGTGATATCATCACAACACAAGAAAAAAAAGGTGACAATTCTCACCATTTCCACTTGACTTATTTCTGTAACAAAACATATTAAGTTGCTTTTGTAATGGATAGATTGCGTTCTTTATGTGCTCATTATTGTGATCAAGATCGGCAATCTTCCTAGCATATTAAGACTTCAAGAGCAAGAGCTTCAAAGGTTATCACTTGACTTGTTCTCTAGAAGAGATGTACACACATACACACACAAAATTCTTTCATTTGTGTTTTTATTATCTTTTTAGCGTGCATCACACCAATTTCACACTTGCACTTCATGAAAAAATTATTTTAGTGTGTTTAAGTTGTAATTCATTTCCATTCGTTTCCACGTTTGCATGTTGGTGTGCATTTCCTAGCATGAAGGTTTAACCACATGAGAAGGTCCCCATTTCTCTTAATTGTTTTTCTTTTTTTGCCAAATTACGGTCAACAACCACATTCTAGTTCCCGTATTGAAGTCGATGCGGTTAACGCATTACGGCTGGCAACCACATTTCTAGCGATCACATTTCAGTCTAGAGAATTTTTTGGAGCCAATACCGTTGTGCATTACGGCTGGCTACTGCATTGCTACCGCACACATTTCTCTCCAGAGAATTACGGTCTGTCAGCAATCACACTGCTTACCTACATTGATGTGTTTTTGTCAAAAATAACGTTATCTTATTTAGGGCTTCTATATATACATTCTTTTATTTTTCTAGCTATGGTAACTCACAAGACTTTAAAAAAATCATATCTTTAGAGTGAGAGTGAAGTTTTCTAGTGGGAGAAGCTCCAAGAAAGCTGTTTTAATACTCCATCCCCAAATCCATATGCAGCTAAGGTTCATTTAGCATCATCAAGAATGGTTGTTCATCATATGTTTACTTGGTAGGTAAGAACAAATATTTCATCTCTTTCATTGTACTACATGTCCAAGGTTGCATCTTTATTGCATAGTTTTTGCAAAGACTTCATTTTTATTTCATATCTTGTGAAGTTACGATATTGATTGGGGTTAGCTAATAGCTAGGTTGTTAAATTTTCATCTTTTACATCAAGTTAAATATTTTGTGTGTTTGTCTAGTACATATTTGCATTGAGCATTCATATAAGTTCACATAGACATTAATTCTCTTCATTGAATCCAAGTCATGGCTATATGTGGTAGTTGCACAAGCAAGTGTCAAAAGTCACTATATAAGACCTCCATGTAAATAGGTTTAAGTTACAATCCTTGGGAAGAGTGACTATGTTGTCAACTTAGAATGTAATTAAATTATCACATAGTGGATTTCTATGACAAAGTAGCTAGCGAGGCTAGTCCCGTGGATTTCTCCAGTTGGAGGTTTTTCCATGTAAAAATCAAGTGCTGTCAATTTTTCGCATTATTTACTTTTTTTTATTGGTATTGTTGGTTGTTGTTAATTTAATATTGACTAATCAAAATTTTGGTAACTTAATTGATTAATAACTCATTCACCCCCCTTCTAGGTTGTTTATACACCTTTTAGGTTATTTTTAGAACTCTTCATAACCTATCCAAATGAATTCCGAATGTTTCAAATAATAAACCGTTGGAAAGGTGCGAATGCCTAGTTTCACATGGTGTTTTCAAAACTCAATTTAAAAGATTACACAAAAGATATGATTGAAAAACTCAACAAAGGTCCGTTTTGAAAACTTTTAGTCTATGAAAACATTTTTGAAACTAGATAAAAACTCAATGAATGAACTCCACACAACTTAAACTTAAAAACCACATAGAAACATTTAATAAATGCCATCTTGAAATGCAATGCATGATGTGTGTGTATTTTCAAAACTCATTTTAAGATATTAAACAAAAGATATGACTGAAAAACTCAACAAATGTCTGTTCTGAAAACTGTTAATCTATGAAAAATATTTTTTGAACTAGACAAAAACTCAATGAATGAACTCCACACAACCTAAACTTAAAAACCATATGGAAACAATTAATAAATACCATCTTGAAATGCAATGCATGATGTGTGTGTGTGATATGATTTCTGTTTTTAAAACTCTTAATCTATGAAAAACATTTTTGGAACTAGACAAAAGCTCAACGAATGAACTCCACACAACTTAAACTTAAAAACCACATGGAAACAATTCAGAAATGTCATCTTGAAATGCAATGCATGATGTGTGTGTGATCATCCTATCATTCTCTCATTTACTCAAAGTTTAGGTTCCAAAAACCTTACCTTTTAAAGTTCCACTAGATCACTTAGTTGCGACACTTGTTCGATCTTTCAAGATCTTCATGACGATACTATCAAATTAACGAGTATTTAGTTCACGAAATAAAGCCATCTAAACTTATTGACCTGATATTAATACTGATTAAACTTAACTTAATGTTGGTTAACAAAATAATATTTGAAAAACAATAAATCAATAGACAATTTATCCACAACAAAGTTTAGATCATCTTAACATAACAGACTATGTTTAGAATATATTTGAATATTATAGGACAGTACAATCAATTATCAATCAACAACCACGATCAAACATATATGCAACAAAGTAATAATGATCAGTAATTAAATGACACAAAAAAAAATTACATGGAAACCACAGGACCTTGTCCAGCTAAAACAATCCACATTGTAAATCAAATTCCAACAAGTATTCACACTAGTCTAACCGACGAGTAATAGTAGCCATATTTGAACCTAACTCCAAGCCTTAGCACATGGTCTTACTAGTCAAGCTACACAAATGAATTAACATGAGTGCCTAGCTAAGTTCACACCCTTAGACTCTAGCACATTGTCATGACTTACTACTCAAAATTGCCCAACAACACATGCACATGATATTACGCGAGGGCCTAGCTAAGTTCTAATCTGAAAGCTCTTGCACATGGAATTACAACTCCAAACTACCCAGCAAAGTATGTAAAGTTGAAGCTCTAGGAAGACGGTTTTATTCCTGCTCGTATTGGATAGTCTCCTTATGTATCATGACCTATTAGCTCTAGCACATGGTTATTACTTACTACTCAAAGTTGCCTAGCATTATATGCACAAGAACTTATCTAAGTCCTAGCTAAGTTCTAACTTTTTGGCTCTAGGGATCGATCTAACTTTCCTCTTCATGTCATGGCTCGTGTCGAATCTTGATCCTCTGATTTATAGAAGTCCTTCATCTCAAGTACTATCTTCCTTCATGTCTTGTTTGCTCGATTTGATTCAACTTCTTTTGTCTTTAGGATTTTTGCACACTAAAGGAACTAACAAACAACTTCACTTGTATAAATGCAAATGTATAAATATGCAACACACAACGCAACTATACTAGCAAACAACACAATCACAATACTAGTCAATCACTAACTAGTTCAAGCACCAATGTAAAGAAGATTCACTTTACTGTCTTGATTGAACAATTCACTCACCCATTTAACACAATCAATAAAGCTTTAAATGCTCAACACAAAACTGCTCATACAATCATAAATAAGCACATAAACGAAATCAACAACTTAGATCAAACAGAACATAACATGTATAAGTTCATAACAACTCGATTTGCATCAAACTTAATCAATATTAATTTCATGCTAACACACATCAAAGAAACATACTTGAACAAAACAAGCATAAAACAAAGGTACTACAACTACGTTCTCCACTTTCAACCAACATAGAACATTATGCATATAAAAATTGATTCCCATGCAACTTAAATCATGACAAATGCAATCAGTAATTATATAATTTATATATTCAAAACTACTTTGAACCAAAACAATGTTGCATATATATTAAGTATTTAAGTCACTATAACCTGCTGTTATTTTATCACTTAAGACTAAATCGAATCAATCATGAAATATACTAACATATTCATAAACATGGCAGTAACAATACTTAATCTCGAAATCAATCAAAATAGCAAGAGCAAAACCGAACAACTCTTGCATATAATCATTCAACACAAAAATAACCATATCAACATATACATTGTACATAATTATTCTAGACCATAAACATAATAATTATATAGTCAAAAGAAATAAGTTTGAACATAAAAATTACCAAAACATAAATTAATCATACAAATTACCTAATGCAAGCTATAAATCCTAACTTAACAAAAAACAATAAAGGACGTCAATTTTAATTTATATTTTGGTTGATTCAACCTTAGAAAATGTCTAATTATCGACCTAATGCACCACAAAGATCATGCATAGGTTTCAGTTTCCTCGACACAAACCACGCACGGAAAAAATCAATACATCATAAAAGAAACAATCATACAACCTAGAATTTATACCTTATTCTTTCAGCACAGAAACATGTTGACATGTTGTAGACTTCTTTTGATATATTAAGAACACTCAATAAAAGAGCTGGACTCTATTGGAACTCCGTTTACCGGTTACGCGGTGGAAGTAAGGTTTTAAAAAATTTCAATACAGATCATAATCTGTATCTGAGACCAGTGAATTTGAGATTATAATTTTTTTCGAAACTTATACATATAAAAATTATTACAATAATAAAATATATGTACATACAGGAAATTGAAATCAATATAAAGAGAATAAAATCATACCAACGTTTGGAAGCTCTTTCACTTTACGTTATACTCATTTCTGAACCACTCGATCTTCCTTGCATTATCTCGGAACTGGCAATTGTATATGGGCGTGTCACGGTCTCAGAAACTTGAATAGAGGATATAGAAAAAAAAAAGAACTTGAAGAAACTCTTTCTACGATATCAGTACACAACACTTACACATAAAATAGGTTCACTTTTTAACACTTGCACTTTATCACGCACATAGGCTTCTCACACATACACTGGCTGATCTTTTTTTTTATCTGTTGTCAACACGTATTTTCACTTTTTCACCTTGATTCTCATGCACACTTTTCTTAAAACAAAAATGATGCGTGTTAACTTTCCTATTTTTTATTTAAAGAATATATATATTATATCTTTTTTAATAGATATCTTGTTTTGATCGGTTTTCAAATAATATATATTTCCTCTTTTAAAAACTTCATGGCATCTTTTTATTTAAAACAAAATTTTTATTTTATTTTTATTAAAAGATACCATATATTTTGAATTTTAACTATTTAAATTTAAAAATTAAAAATAAACTAATCATATTATCTTATTTTATTCAAAAAATAAATATGAACAAGCATTCTCCATTTAGTGATTAATAACATAATTAAATAATCTTATTATTTAATTTATTTAATCACCATTATTCATTAATCAAATAATCTCATTATTCAATTAATTTCTGAATAAATACGTGTCACTTTCGTAACACAATTAATTGGACAATCCAATTAATTAATCGTGACCCTTGTTACCTAAATCGATCGGGCTAGCAAGTAATGAACCCACAGTATTTTGAGCTTCAATAATCCTCGGAATCATTAATTAAACTCTTTAATTAATATTTCTTGATTATTAACTCTGGTGTTATTCCACTAAAAACTCAAAACTGCTCTCTTTCAACTGCAGACGCTTATCCACAGACCGATACAACTCGGTGTCCATCGATATAGCTATTACATATGGTGTGATCCTCCACAGTAATTCATAATTAGAGTTGGGTCATAATGTCCGTTATACCCCTCTAATTACATATAGCCTTTAAGTACCATTGATTCTCTAATGGACAATAAATCCTATGACCTCACGGAATTAGGAGAGCGCACATATTGTCCATACCCCGAATCAACCATTAAGGGAACTACCATCTACTTCTCACAAGAAGGAGTGGATTCCACTATTGTGTACAAACCTTCCCAGCTACAAGCCAAACCGCAATCCCAACATATGAAGCATATTGATCGGGAACTGCATCCGACCTCACCCATGGTATATCAAAGACCACGATCTAACCTGAAGGAGTCTATAAGACACTAAGGATTAAGATCACCCACATATAGTCATCATTAGTTGATATATTTGAATCTCATCGGTAAACGGATCATGGTAAGAGATTCATATAGATCATAACCCAGTCTTATATGATCACATCATACAAGGTGCCTCTTCTCATATCTCATATGAATGATTCAGGAAAGTATCACCGTACATTACAGAATTAACCGTAACTATAGATTAACCATAAATAAAGTACCCAGCTTTATTTGCTATCTATGGACTCTTTAGATTGTACGTCTCTTACTGCATCCATCTGTATATGACACTAGTATACACAGTTCAAGATTACATCCGGCAATCTTAGATGTTAAATGTATGCACAAATTATAAAATAAACAACACAACGAGAATGAATTGAACTTTTCTTTTATTTATTTCATAAATCCATTTACAGATTACATCTCCCCCAACAGACTCAACCTCACACAAATAAAAAACAATCGCATAACTCATAATATACTAGAAAATCAATGTATTCGGTTTTTCTATTTATTACGCATATAAGTCTTGCAATCTCTATCAAACAATGTATACTATATATTCAGGTTACTAAGTGATTCAATAGGTTATGTAACTCATAATTATCACTTAAATAAATTAACAATATAAAACATCTCATAAACTTATATTATAATAACATGCACATATCATAGAAATTATGTCACATAAGAATCAAAAACAAAATAGTCCAATAGACACATAACACATACACTGTGTATTCAAACTCTAATATCCAATATAATTGTGACAAGTAAATAATATTTTTTTTTGAAACAGTAAAAGCTAAATTTTATTGAAAACTAGACCCTATGAGGAATAGAACAAGGACACCCAACAAAGCTAGAGCAACAGTCCCAAAACAAAAACAGAGGTTTAGACCAAAGAAACAAGCATAGCAAAGCCAGAAAAGAAAAAACACAACAACATCACACTACACACTACACGATCAGAAAAGAAACAACATAACCTAAAACTGAAATACCCAATCAAAAGTCACACCACTCAAGCCTCTCTCTACTTTGACATAAACCTCCTTTTGCCAAACTATCTGCAAAAGAATTTGAGCCCCTATGCCTGAAACAGATTGAGAGACCAACTAAACCCTGTAAAACACTTATGATGTCGTAAATCAAATTTACCAACTTGAGACTTCCAAAATCCTTTACATTAGCCCATGAGACCGTCGATTTCGAATCGCTAATGATAGTAACGGACCTACCAGCTAAACGTGACCTTGAAGATATTAAGTGACATGCTCTGTGTATAGCGAGGACTTCAACTGTTATTGAATCTTCAACCCCCACATAGAATGAAAACAAGCACACAACCTTACCACAAGAATCTCTGAGAACACCACATATGCTCTGTGTATAGCGAGGACTTCAGCCGTTATTGAATCTTTAACATGTATCATAGTATATCTAATGAGAAGCTTTTAAGTATAGGATCCTGGATTTTAAGAAATTTTTGGGATCCTATATTGGTTGTAAAGAACATAAAAAGAGAAAAAACAAGAGAGAGATGAAGTTGACTGGTGGGCCTCGTGATAGAGGAAAGATACGAGAATTAATAAATGGTGGACTCTTGACTAGGGGTGGGAACAAATCCATTAAACGGAACTGGTCCAATCGGTTTTTTTCCGGTTTTCTCTCATATACCGGTTTGGTTCGGTTTAAATTTTCAAAAACCGGATACAGTGGTTCGGTTTCTGATTATATGGCTCAAACCGAGAACCGGTGTGTGTGTGTGTGTGTGTGTGTGTGTGTATACATATATATATACATTCCCTAATTTTTTCATAATGCTCTCTACCTCTCTCGTTATCGTCTAATCCCTAAACCTAAATCTCTCAACAACAGGTTCAATGTTCAGGTTGTAGTTTTGACAACTAAGAACATATTTTTGGTGATTTTTAATGAGTTTTGGTAAGTGAGAATATCTTTCTAGTTTTTATATGAAAAACCTATGTTTTTTCAAATTTTCAACCCATAGCAGATTTTATTGTATTTTGTAATGCAGCCAAATTCGGTCCAATATGTCTAAAATATGAAAAAACAGAATATAAATTAAAACCCAGTAATTTGGCCCAATAGATTCAAAACCGAAAAAACCAAAAAAACGAAACCGAACCGAACCGGTCTAGTTCAATCGGTTTTTGATTGGTTGACAATCGTATAGTTTATCCGATTGGATCGTTTTTTCAAAAATCAAATAGTATCGATTTTTCATCGGTTCACTCCAAAAGTGAATCGATCCAATCAACACCCACCTCTATTCGCGACGGTGGATAGAGAGAGGAATTAATGATTGGTGGGTCCCACTTTTTATTTTGTTAGCTTGTTTGTTTTTCTTAATTGATGTTCATTTTGGGAGTTGGATTGGATAAAAGGCAGTTAGATGAGATCCTGGAAATTTATTAAAATCCGGGATCCTCTACTTAAAAGCTTCTCTATATATACTCAAACAATAAATTAGCTGGAAATAATATATTTAAATCATACATGGAATCCAAATCCAATAGAAATCTCAAACACAAAGTTACATAATAAATAAGGACTCATACAGTCATACAAGCTGTCAAACACAATATACTTAATATAAACAAATATTAAATCCGAAAATGGCGTTTTTAGTAATTTAAAATACAGTTTAGGCTTCTACAAACTATTTTGAAGTGATATAACCTGAGAGATTAAAGACATTTACCACAAGTACAAGTGTACAACACAAGCGCTCTTATACCTGACGTCATTTTTCTCAAATATCACTTTGATGAAAATAAAATAATTTATATGAAAATATCCTCATAATTGTCTCTTTAAAACAAGTAAGGGTGGGCGCGGTTCGATTCGGTTCGGTTTTGACCAAAACCGTATTGAACCGTTATATTTTCAGTTTTTAAAAAGTTGAATCAGTTTGAACCAGTTTGAACCGTATTGGACCATGAAACCGAATTGAACCGAACACATTTACCTCGGTTCGGTTCGGTTCGGTTCAATTCGGTTTTGGACCTACTGTGCTCATTGGGCTTTCAGATTTTGGACAGTTTTTTTTTTTACAGTCTATTATATTCAAAACACATCTAAATAGACTAAATATACCACATTACTGTTTAACTAATCAAATTTAATCCAAATCAAACACAAGTACATGTTAAATAGCTATCATTCTACCAAATTCAGTCCATATAACTTCAATTACATAGAAATGATAGAATAATAAGTCCATAATGCAATCCAAAATAAAAAAAAATCACACATAAATAATTCAACATACAATCCATAATAAAATTAAACTTAAATTACAATCCATAATATAATAAAACATAACAAAATAATTAAAATGTCATCATGTCTTTCTTCCGCTTCAAATCTTCACATGTGCGGCTGTACAAAAGGAAAATAAATTACCTCAGAAACAAAACATATAATTATAAACAGAGGAAAACACATAATTATAAACAGAGGAAATGCAAAACTAAACAAGCAAATACCAAATTAAATTCTTATACATAATCACCAACTGCTGTATACACTTCACTCCATCTCCTCTCTCTTTTTTAAATCCAATTAAAACAAAAAAAAACAAAACAATCATCCACCACCATTACCTCCGCCATCTTTTCTCCAATTCTCCATTAACACAATCTCATCACCAACTTACCCCATAATCATCAACCCCAAACCAAACCCTGAATCATTAAAAAAAATACAAATCTCAGAAAAATAATCCATATTACTCGATCAAAGCAAAAAAAAAAAAATAGTCTTGTCCACACCTCATCCACCAAAGATTGTTATTATTCAATCAAAAAAAACAATAAACAAAACAAAAACAGAGTTTGGTCACATTATCATCTTTTTCACCCGGCTACCAGATCTGTTTTTTTTCTCTGACACAACAAGATCATCTCCCTCACCTCTCTTGATCCAGAATCATCAACCGCAAACCTCACCAAATGGTCCAAACCCATATCATCTCCCTCAATCTCACTAGTCCATCTACTGACTGATAAATCTGGAAATCTGGAAACCAAAACCAGATCTGGAAAAAAAATGGGGCAAAAAAATTAGAAGTTAAACAAGCTCAGAGCTGATATGAGCTTGGAAGAAGTAAATGAACCAGAGGGCTCCACCCCTGATTTTTGTCCAAAACGAAAACCCAACCCAACACACCATTTCTTCTGGTTTCTCATCGCTTGCTTTTCTTCTTCTCTTTCATTTTTTTTTAAATAAATTTTAACAGTTTGACAACTTCACAATATTGATCTACGGCGGAGAGCTGCTGCGATTGACAAAGTAAAACAAAACAACAAGCTATAACAAACATCAAACACCCATAAACTGATAAAAGTAAAAAACAACGAAAGCAAAACAAAATAACAGGAAGAAAAAGAAAAAAAAACCTTGACAATGGCGACTGACAAAGTGACAAGTGTAGGTGGAGGCACAGAGCAGCGAAAGGGAGACGTGTGCAGCGGAGCCGAGGAAAAGAGCCGGAGGTCGTGTGAGAGATGTTAGGGTGGAAGACAAATGGATCTACGGCGGAGAGATGCTGCGATGAAGACAATCAGACAATCAGACAAACGGATACTTTGATTGTCTGGTATGAGATAAAACAGAGATGGAGATGCGGCAGTATGAGAGAAAACAAAGAATGAGCGATGAGAAAAGGGAAATTAGGTTTTTTTGTATTTAAATGTCAGTTCGTCTGGTCGGTTCGATTTTAGAAGAGGCATAACCGAAACCGACCCATTTTCTATGTGGTTCATTCAGTTCGAACCGAATTGAACCGAACCAAACACCATATTTCGACTCGGTTCGGGTCTATTCGGTTCGGTTCGATGAACAGTGCCCACCCCTAAAAACAAGTAACGTATTGACTATATAATTCACAATATCAATCTCATTGTAATTATTCAAGAACTAGGAAGAATTATACTCACTAGGAATCCTATGTTTACATAACTAAACATAGATCGTAGAACATAGTACAAACTCGACGATAATGTTTAGATACATCTAAACATGACCTGACAGTATTTTCATATTCAATTAATAAATTCAAACAATAATCAATAATAAACACTATAACTAAAGTTGTCCACGATTTGGTTAAACCGTTAGTTAAAAACCGAAACCGAGTTAACAAAAACAAAACTGAAACCAAAACCAAAACCAAAACCGAAATCGGCGGTTTCAAAACCGGTTATGACCGATTCGGTTACGGTTTAATCCTTCCAAACGCCGGTTTTAACCGCCAGTTTAAGTTATGTTTTTAATGTAAAAAACAACCAATGAGAAGACTACACGTGCTTTCACAATTGAAAATTCTTACCGTTTTGAATGGTTAACAAGAGAGTGAAGCGTGGCAACTTGTGATTGGTGAGTTAATTTTTTTCTTAAAAAAGTTAAATGATACAACCAATAAGAGGCTGCCACATGGCATCCTCTTTGAAAGAAAAAAACCGTAATGAAACTGATACCGAACCAGAACCAGCCGATTACAAACCAAAACCAAAACCGAAACCGCCAAACTGGCGGTTTCAAAACCGAACCCAAACCGTGTATAACGAATTCAGTTATGGTTTTCCCTCCCCACGGAACCGGAACCGACGGTTTCAAACCGAAACCGAACCGTGGACACCTCTAACTATAACCTATATGCATCTATATGCAATGCATACTTACATAACTCATTGTAATAGTCAATACTTATTCATTTACTCTTTAGCAAGTCTTACTTGGTGATTTCACATGTAATCTTCATTCATCTTCATATCAACTTGAACTTTGATACTCTTCTACTTCGACTCATAGACACAACACTAAATTAATCTCATTACCACCATAAGAATCTTTTATACATGGAATTAAACAATACATTTATTTAGGGAACCAAAAGATCAAATGTCTTAGCATTCACGTACATATTATAATTTATTGTAACACTTGTAATAATTAAAGTTGCAAAATCTATGTAATTACTAGTAAACTCGTAAAATATTCCAAGAGATTGAATCATCAACACTTTATTATTCTCCCTTATATAATACTTTCATTGGCAATCCAATGAAAACATAACAAAGTTAATGACCAAAAGTCCTCAAGCCAATTATAGAAAACAAAAAAAAAACAATTAATTCAATAGTCGATGAAAATGTCGGGAGATATACTACTACGTAGAGACCATACAAAATAAGATCATGATACATCATGATATTAAGCAAATGATGATTTAGAGATTTCGCATTCGAAATCTATGAAGATCCAAACGGGAAATTCATGTTATGAAGATTAAGCCGCATTTGTTGCAGATATGCGTATAATTGTTTCAATTCGTCTTTTTCTTTCTTCAGCTCTGCATATTGAGCTGCATAAAAAGTAATCTCATTACGATTAAAAGTTATATATTTTTATTGGTTTGTCAATCAAATTAGAGAGAAAGAGAAAGAGATCAGGAAGGTCACCTTCTTTGAAGCTTTTTTCACCACTACACGTGTCGAGTTTTTGCTTCAATGTACCATTCTCGACTCGCAACAATGATCTATGGCATTCCACATATTTGATTCTTGGAACCTTAATCGCTATCTCAGTCTGCATGTATACATGTTTTTAACACATGAATTGAGAATATTTCAACATACAATTGAACATATATATACTAAGCAATATGAACTTATATCTCGTTTAATTAATTACTTGGAGAGCTTTCGCTTTTGTTTCGAGTTGCTCAACATATTTGTGCTGCTGAAGTTTATATTTATGCGAATACTTTTTGCTTGCAAGAGCTCTGCAACACATAAAAGAAATCAGACATGTACAATCCATTTCAATTAAGACTATTGGATGATGTGTGAATAATTAAGGCTTCAAAGAAAGATTTCAGAGTGAAAATCATAGCGGTAGTCAAATTTGAAATTTCCTACATGAAAAATGTTTAACATATGCAACTAGAAATTATACATCTTTGACAATAAATAGAGGATGAATTTACAAGTTCTATTAAATTTTGGATATTAAATTATCGATTGTCAAGTGGATCTTGAAATGAGAAATTTTATCATTTTTTTTCTATTTTTATTTAAATCTCATCGATCTCATATGTTAAATATATCTAATAGTTGAAACTTTGATATCTAGAGATTTTGTAAAATTTGGAAGTTTGCACAAAAAAACGATTATATATGCCGAAAAGTAGATATATGACAAATACCTTTTGAGCTTCTTATCATTAGCATTTTCGGGGTCCTGGCCACCATGAGCCACAGCTCGCTCAATATCAGTGGCTGGACAAACCTCACAAGCAGGTGTTATTCCACGATTTTTGTTAGATAGTGACGTAAATGGATTCGGAGGCAACCCGTGGACAATATTTTTGCTACCAGTGCCCTCCATTTTGTACCAACAAAAATTAAAGCAACTACAAAAATAAATTAGCCTAATGTATTGTATATATACTGAGCTTAAAAGAATAGAAAAGCTTATATTAAAAAAAAAAAAAATTGCCTACAATAATATACTTACCATAACAAAGAAGCAGATATGAGGATGAGTGCCCTGAGGGCAAGAGGTGAATTGCTTAAATTACCTTTCCTTTCATAGATGATTAATTTCCTTCTAAAATATTACAATGCCAGGAATTGTTAACATAAAAAATCACAGATTCCATATATGACCAATCCTTCCTTTTTTATACAATTACATACACAAATCACCCAAATAACCTAATATGGAGAATATTTTATTTAAAACAAGTGTTTTTTTTTTATCACGATATTTCAGAATTTATACCGAACTCTAATTTGAGAATCCACACTGTGCTAGCCTGTACTTTGCGTGATTAGTAAAATTGTAGATGTGAAAAAAATTACTAGCATGGAGACACACCGACATTCTTAAATGTGAGATATTAATAAATACGTGCATACTATCAAAAGTAGAAACAAAAAAATTGAGTTATGGCCATTCGTTTGGCTAATTAAGGATGTTTTTAATGTTGGTTGCAAAATATCAAACAATAAGAATAAGAACCTTACAAGGTGAACAAATCACAAATGATAGTATAGTAGATAAGCAAGGATCATTCTCGCCAGGAATTAATTACTCACTAAAGTTATGTGTAAGTTCCTTAATTGTGATGTGAAATATACAAACACGGTTAAATTGTTAAAAGCTAACCTAGAGGGAGGAGGGGGTGAATAGGTTTTAAACTTCTTTTCAAACCCTTGAAAAACAAACAAAAGTTTATCCCTCTAGATAGCTTGTATAACAACACATTTAAACATGAAAACACATATAGACTATTGAAAGCAGATTCAATTAAGCATGTAAATCAAAGTCTATAACTTGCAACTGAAGATATCTAACTAAAACATAACTCAATTCTAACTTGAATATATATTAATCTTTAATATTCACAAATACAAATAAATGAATGACTATATACAAATAAGTCAACTATTAACAAATACAAAAGATATATACAACTTGATCAAAAAGAATGTTTGCTTCTCTTTCCTTACAAAGATCTTGAAATAAACAAGATTCATTCAATCACATACACATCCATAGGTTGAACCATCCAACCACCTTTGATGTACAACAAAGCTTGTTCCTCTTGAAGACATCTCTTTGATTGATGATTTATCGTTCTTATTTGAAGCTTGATTTATCATGAACCTAGACAACTGATTAATATAAAGGAAATGTCGTTTTGCTACAAAATTGTGACAACGTGACTCAAAAACCTTACAATCTCACCCTTTGGCAAATTCCATGTCAAAACACTTATACATTACATTACATTACAATGAGTTTGACAAACCTAGACTAATCTTCAAAAAAATTGAGCTTCTTCATTTGATCTTCTGTTTATATCATCTAAAATAAACTTGAAGAACCAAACATATACAATAGAATATACGTGGCAATATACATTCTTGACAAGAATATAGTAATAAAGTTCAAATGGATACATGAATACTCCTTCCTAATACACTCATATTATCCATCACCAAAAAAAAAAAAAAAACCTCATCCATGTTATTCCATTTCATAAGAAGTTCAAAATACTAGATACAAATTGAGTTCAAATTAAAAACAAAAACTAAAATAAAATAAAGACAAGCTAAATCATGTATCATGTTCCCCCGTTTTCGACGTGAAATGAAGTCAAAAGGAAAAGAAGAGATACCTCAAGACCTCATAAGACTTTGCTAGCCACTTGTGCCATTAAAGAATTTTAAACAATTTGATGATCTCACATATCATTTGAAGGTGGATGTATTGCTTGAAAAAAATACTTTCTTCCAAGCCCTTGATATTTGCATCTTGTTGTACCACATTTCAATTTAGCTCCTCTATCTTCTTCTTTGAATCCATAACCCCTTCTGCATTTATAAGGCTCAATCCAGAAGATAGATTGAGCTTGATACAATGCTAGACTTCTGTGTATCACCAAAAGCCTGAAAGTATCATTAGATTCACATTTACCCTTATATGACATGAATGGCACACGTTTGTCACTAAATTTCTCCAATGTGGTATAAGCACATCTGCCTCAACTTTTTCAGCATCAAAAGTCATTCAAAAATGAGTTATATACCCGAGATAAGCTAGCTTTTTGTCCAACCTAGTTGAACGAGCCGAGCTTTCAATATTTTTCATTAAGATATCCCCAAGGTTTATATGCTTGTTAGTGACCAAGACAAACACAATCTTGACCTTCTCCTTGTTCAATTAGGTAGTATTTGTGGAAGGCACAAGATTTGCACAAACAAAGTGATGTCAAAAGTTTAGATTCCATGATTTGGATTGCGCAGCGGAAGGGATTTAAAACTTTTTTTATTCAATCATAAAACTATTAATTTTTTTATGCAATCATAAAACTAACCTAATTGTAGATTTGGATTGCACAACGGAAGGGTTTTTTTTTATGCAATCATAAAACTAACCTAATTTTACAATAATAATCGAAAACAATAGAAAGGAGATGAAACTATTTCTTACCGGCGTTTGAAGGCTCCTTCTTTCTTTTTTGATTTGCTTCCTGATTATAACCACAAGATCTTTCCGGTTATGTCCCGCGATTGGCAACAGCGTTTGGGCGCGTTACGGTACTCATGAACTTGAATGGAGGTAGAATAAACTTACGAAAACAACTCTTGTTTTCTATGTGTGGAATTCGGCCACCATGAATCAGAAGACAAAAACAAAAACAAAAAATCTTTACCCGGTTGCGAACCACCTTTTTTCTTCTTTTTGTTTCACACAGTTGTATCCCATACAATTGAGAGAGCTGCATAGATATGTGCTTTTTATTGTTTCAATCATTTTTTAAAACAATATCTAATATTTATTTTAGCTGATAACTTTAATTAATTAATCCTTTAAAATATCTAATATTTATAAGGATAATTAATAACTTTGAATTTAAACTTTTAAATTCAAATTTGATATTTAATGTAATAAAATTAAAATATTCAAATTATTTTATCTTCATTCAAACACAAATATCAATCAACACCCTCCAACTAAAGATTAATCACATAATTAAATAATATTATTATTTAATCAATTTAATCACTAATATTTATTAATTAAATAATCTTATTATTTAATTAATTAATTAATTGGACAATCCATTAATCAAGCATGACCCTTGTTACCTTAATCAATCGGGCTAGCAAGGGGACCTAATGGAACCATAGTATTTTGAGCTCCAATAATCATTAGAAATAATTAATTAAACTCTTTTATTAATATTTCATGATTATTAACTTCGGTGTTAATCCACTAAAAACCTGAAGTTGTACTCTCTCAACTGTAAATGTATTTACACAAACCAATAGCTTTCGGTGTCCATCGATATAGCTATTACATATGGTATAATCCTCCACAAGTAGTTCATAATTAGAGTTGGGTCATAATGTCAGTTATACCCCTCTAATTACATCTTTTCCATTAAGTACCATTGACTCTCTAATGAACAAAAAATCCTACATTTCACACGAAATTAGGAGAGCGCTCATATTGTTCAAGCCTTAAATCAACTCTTAAGGGAACTATCATCTACTTTACGCAAGAAAGAATGGATTTCACTATTGTGTACAAACCTTTCTAGTCACAAGCTAAACCGCGATCCCAATATACAGAGCATATTGATCAGGAATGCAACTCCGACCTCACCTATAGTACATCAAAAACCACGATCTAACATGAAGGAGTCGATAAGACACTCATGATTAAGATCACCCATATATAGCCATTATTTATCGATATATATATATATATATATATATATATATATATATATATATATATATATGAATCTAAGCGTAAACGAATCTTAGTGAGTAATTCATATAAATCGTGGCCCAGTCTTTTATGATCACATCATACAAGGTGACTCCATTCTCATATCACCGTATAAATGGTCCAAGATAAGATCACCGTACATTATAAAGATAACAATAACGTAGAGATAACTGAAGAAGAATTTGAAGATTAATATTTTAATAATGGGACAAGCCATTGATAAAGAAAAAACCCTAATAAAAATTAGAGAACCTATTATAGAGCTAATATTTAATAAGCCAATAGCATACTTACCAGAAGAAGTATTTGAACAATTAGGTAATAATTTAGTATTATATGATAAAAGAAATAGACAAGATCTTTGTAGAAAGTATGAATTATGAACAATTAAAATTAGAAGATACAGTAAGCATTTATTACAAAGAAGATGAAGTACATGTAGGAGAAGATAAAGCTAAAATAGAAGAATGAGAAGGTAGTGGATCAAAAATACCAGATATAGAAGGTCTCCCAACTACCTCTATTATAGAAGATTATCTAGAAAAAATAGGTATACATGACTCGAAGGAGGAATATAGAGAATTTAAGGATAAGGAAAGGATTTATAAAGCAAAAACAAAATTAGAAGATTGGGGAAAGTCACCAGATGCTAAAGATATATTAATTTTAAGTTTACAAGGACATAAGCTTAAGGATTGGAAGCATATTTTTAATAGATGGGAAAGAAATCTGATTAGGCATTCAATGGAAGCACTTAGTAATATAATAGATTATAAGTATAAGTTAGTATACTTAGAAAGTACCTAAGGATACAATGAGAAGCAAACTTATTTAGGATGGTGAGAATTTATGAAACAAGATGAAGAAAGAAAATTAGAGCTAGAAGAATTTGAGGTAAACATTACAGTTTTAAGTTTTATAGATGGAATAAGAAAATGTATATTAGGAGCATCAATGGAAGAAATAGAAGATACACAGAAGCAAGTTAGAGCAATAAGAAGTTTAGAGCAGCTAAAGATATGTGATTTATATTATTTTGACTATTATGTAGATCTATTTTATAAATATTGGAGCCAGATAGAAAGACCCTATGATGAGAATTTTTTAATGGAGATTATTAATAAATTACCAGGAAAAATAGGTGAAAGATTATATAAGGATTTCGATAAATGGTTTAAAGAGAAAAATAAATAAGGATTATTCTAGCAAGTTTCATTTATATCAATGGTAGAATTTGTTAGAAAAAGAATAGGAGAAATGTGTGATGAAGAAAAGCTTAAACTACAAGTTTCTTTCTCATGCAGTAAGATTACCTAAGGGTATGACTACTCACTTCCATCAGGGAAATATAAATTATGAATATCCCTTTAAGTTCATTACTGTCCAGAATCATTTGGATGATTTTCCAATGAATTTTGATATTCCAGAATTGGGACAAGTTGGTATTGAAGAATTAGTTATGGAATTATTGATGCTATAAGTGTTTTTAGCATTGTAAAAATCTCTTTTCTCCCCGAAAAACTCCAACAATCTATCATAATGTTTGGAGGAAGGAATGGTTTTTGTCTAGACATTGATTCTATACCCTGTTAGTGGATTATCAGTCAACCCTACAAGATGACAAGTTATCTCCTAGCCTATCACTACATAGTGATAGTACCTTTAATTGCACTAGGGATGACCATGTGAGAAGAAAGTTTTCCAGCAGACTGCCAGGATATGTGTCCTGAGTATCTACAAAGATATAGAGCTCAAAAATACTTTCTCAGCATCAACCTGATCAGGCCAAAGCTGATTGGTCAGACACCCCACATGTCAATCCTCATCAGAGATAACAATGTATGGTTCAAGTATCCTATTCCTTGGGATTTCTTGAGCCCAGAAACAGATGATTACCTGAGCTTCTGACTATCTCTTGAACTTCCTGCCATTCCTGCAAATTAATCAATAATCTATTAGTTTTGACAAAATATCTGCTATAACATTATCTTTTCCACTTATATGTTCAAAGTCTACTTTATATCCTCTTCCTGTTAATGTTTCTAAAAATCATATCCATCTTTTGCTAACAAATAAATTTTTCTTTTCAAAATTCTTTTTCTGTACTTTTTTGTAAAATTCTACTATGTTGTTACAATCAATTCTTACTGTAAATGACTCAATCTGTATATATATATGGAATTGATTTAAGGAATTTATAATTCATAATATTTCTAATTCCGTACTAGACCTTCTAGATTCTGCTTCTGAAAATTTTCCACTAGCATACATAGTTATTTCTTCTGTATTCTTTAAACTATTCTTAGTGGGTTTCTGAATTAATATATCAGCTCATCCTTTGCTACTAGCATCTGTTTGTATTATTTTATAATATATATCTATTGGTAGAGCTATTGGACTTAGATTTTGTACTATCTTTTTTATTTTCTGAACTAGCTTCACATCTTCACTGTTAAAGAATCTTTGACCATTTTTGCTAACCTTGTTATAAAGAGGTCTAACTATGGTGCTTAAATTAGGTATAAATTTTACTTGATCTCTACTGTAGGTACAGCTATCAGTCAACCCTACAAGATGACAAGCTACCTCCCAGCATATCACTACATAGTGATAGTACCTCTAATTGCACTAGGGATGACCATGCAAGAAAAAAAATTCCAGCAGACTGTCAGGATATGTGTCCTGAGTATCTGTAAAGATATAGAGCTCAAAAATACTTTCTCAGCATCAACCTGATCAGGCCAAAGCTGATTGGTCAGACACCCCACATATCAATCTTTACTAGAGATAACAATTTCTGGTTCAAGTATCATATTCCTTGGGTTTTCTTGAGCCTAGAAACAGATGATTGCCTGAGAGAAGTACAAGAACAAGAGATCCTAAGGCTAGAAGATACAGTTCTAGAAGATGATGACTACGAGTTAGACGAAGAAGCCCTCCAAAACCTAGTAACTTGAAAGTGTTGGTAGAAAAGTCAAAAGGTAGAAAATAAGACATTGTCAGCTAGCATTATCAGCCTTATCAAGAACAGTATAACAGCATTATTAGCATTATCAGCCTTATCAAGAACAGTATAAAGATTGCATTATTAGAAGAAAACAAAGTGTCGGTAGATTCTTTACTGCTCACCTTTTGACCTTGTATTTTCTTGCCGGCCATCTGTTTAGGCCCTTGCTTTTCTCCTCCTATAAATAGCTTTTCGGTCTTTGTAAATATCATCGATCACCTTATGCAAACACATCTCTCATAAAACTCTCTGTAAACACTCTCTGTATGTCTACCAGTTTCATTTCTCAGAATCAATAAAGCGATTTTCAGTAAGTTTCCTCGTTCCTTTCTTTAAATTCTTATTTATAGTTTTAAAGGCCTAGAAGTCTGGCCAGGTTAGCGAAAGATAGAAGAGATTATTAAATTTATATAGTAACTAGGTCCATGAAACTTTGTTAAGAGTCATTGTGTTGATTATACTATAATAGTGTCTAGTAAGGTTCCTGTTTTTATTTGAAGCGAAATTTATAGTTTTCTGTGAAACACTCTCTGATGGCCTTGTGTAAGTCCTGTTGATGAAAGGCAACTGTGGGCTTTGAGAGGATTGAAAATTTCGTTTTGAGTCTATGGAAACCATAGGAACATGAAAGACCTGTATAAACAATACCCTTCTCTTAAGAACTGGTATCAGAGCCTAGTTACTTTTAAATTTAATAATTTGGTCTAGTGAGTAGTTATAGAAAGGCAGACTTCTGATTACAACCTCTGATTTCCCTTAAAACAAATTGATATATGATATATATTTTTATAAAACGTTTTAATATTCGATGTTCTAATTTATTAATCTTATTGTTAATAACTATGATAGTTGTTCATATATTATTAATATTGCTTATTATAATTCTATTAATAGAAAAGTTTGAATAAGTACTGTTTATTTATTATGAGAATGATAATTTTTCAGTTGTTATGAGTATTATTGATATTATGAGTACTATAGATTCTAAGTTAATAGAATTAGCTATAAATAATCATGGAAGCTTAGAATCTCTAAAGAAACATCATTCTGGTATGATAGAAAGGATTAATGAAGCACTTAAGAATAAGTATCAAGTATTTAATAATATATATCTTAGTACAAATCATAGATGTCCTTATTTTGAAAAAGATTTGCATGATCTATAAAATATGAAGACTAATAGTGAGAATAAAATAAAAGAATTAGATAGACTGCTTGAAGAATATAGTCAAGAAAAATATCAGCAGAAAAGCTTAGATTCATCCTCGAAAGCTTCAACTAGTTCTTTAAATGAACCAGAGTAAAGTAGAATATATAGAACTTAGGTTAGAAGAGTGTAGAGAAAAAATTAGAAAGATAAAAAAACAAAAACTAGAAAGCAGTAATATATCAAAAGAAGAAAATTTTAGTCTAAGAGCAAGATTAAGTGGAATAACGTTAGCCGAGAAAAAATGGGAAGCAAATCTCAGAATAATGACTAGGAAAAGAAAATTTGAATAATGAACTTTCATAATAGTATGTTTTATAGTAGTATATTTGATAGTAATTATAATATTTTTAATTGCTTTCTTAATATTTGTTCGCATGACCATTAGATGAATTTATATACATTTTACAAAATTTAGACATTTTTGAAACAGAAAAGATTTTTTATTTATTAATCATTAAGAGTAGATTTCTTATTAGGGAACCATTAATTTCAGAAAAGTTATATATAGCAAAGATTTACTTTTTTAATTTGATAGAAGAACATTCCACGGCTTTAATAGAACATACATGAATTTCAAAAGATTAGAATATTTAGATTTAGAAATTACAGATTTTAAGAAAACAAAGATTAGTTTATAGAATAATACAAAGATTAGATGTAATATTGAACATTTAGAAAATCAGTATAAACACATTCCCCACACTAGTAATGGTCAACAAAACTTTATGGTAGATTTGTTAATAAATTTAGGAAGAAGTTTAGAAGATAATATTGATAAAACTAATAATAATATTACAGAATTAGCAAAGTTTTTCCAAAATAGCAAAATTAAAACATTACAATCAAACTTAGATTACATAAGACAATTGTTAAAAGAATTCAGTAGTCAAGTCAAGAGATTTCCAAGCACATCAGAAATAGCATAATTAAATAGGAAAATTGAACTAAAGGACCCTAAGCCAGTAGAATTAGAAATCAAGAAAATAGTTGAAAAACTTCATAAAGAAGTAGAAGGTGTAAAAGAAACCCAAAAAGAGTTAAAAGAGCCACCATAGAGTGTTTCACAGAAAACTATAAATTTTGCTTCAAATAAAAACAGGAACCTTACTAGATACTATTCTAGTATAATCAACACAGTGACTCTTAACAAAGTTTCATGGACCGCGTTACTATATATATTTAATAATCTCTTCTAGCTTTCGTTAACCTGGCTAGACTTCTTGGCCTTTAAAACTATAAATAAGAATTTAAAGAAAGGAACAAGGAAACTTACTGAAAATCTTTACAGCTTTATTGATTTTGAGAAATGAAACAGGTACACATACAAAGAGTGTTTACATAGAGTTTCATGAGAGATGTGTTTGCATAAGGTGATCGATGATATTTACAAAGACCGAAAAGCTATTTATAGGAGGAGAAAAGCAAGGGCTAAACAAATGGCAGACAAGAAAATACAAGGTCAAAAGATGAGCAGTAAAGATTCTGTCGACATTTTGTTTGCTTCTAATAATGCAATCTTTATATTGTTCTTGATAAGGCTGATAATGTTGATAATGCTGTTATACTGTTCTTGATAAGGCTGATAATGTTGGCTGACAATGTCTTCTTTTTCTACCTTTTGGCTTTTCTACCGACACTTTCAAGTTTCTAGGTTGTAGAGGGCTTCTTCGTCTAACTCGTAGTCATCATCTTCTAGAACTGTATCTTCTAGCCTTAGGATCTTTTGTTCTTGTACTTCTCTCAGATAATCATCTGTTTCTGGGCACAAGAAAACCCAAGGAATAGGATACTTGAACCAGACATTGTTATCTCTGATGAAGATTGACATGTGGGGTGTCTGACCAATCAGCTTTGGCCTGATCAAGTTGATGCTGAGAATGTATTTTTGAGCTTTATATCTTTACAGATACTCAGGACACATATCCTGGCAGTCTGCTGGAAAACTTTCTTCTCGCATGGTCATCCCTGGTTCAATTAGAGGTACTATCACTATGTAGTGATAGGCTGGGATGTAGCTTGTCATCTTGTAGGGTTGACTGATAATCCACTAACAAGGTATAGAATCAATGTCAAGACAAAAACCATTCCTTCCTCCAAATATTCTAATAGATTGTTGGAGTTTTTCGGGGAGAAAAGAGATTTTTACAATGCTAAAAGCACTTATAGCATCAATAATTCCATAACTAAATAATTCTTCAATACCAACTTGTCCCAATTCTGGAATATCAAAATTCATTAGAAAATCATCCAAATGAATCTGGACAGTAATGAACTTAAAGGGATATTCATAATTTATATTTCCCTGATGGAAGAGAATAGTCATACTCTTAGATAATCCTACTGCATGAGAAAGAAACTTTTGGATTTTTAAGAACCGCTTCAGGTTATCATCTCGGGCATAGCCAAAGATGCTCTGTTTTATATCATTAGATAGATTTTCTACCGCTTTATAAATATTTTTAGCTTGATCCCTCATTAGGGTAATATTAATAATATCTAAGGGTCTTTCCATCTTTTCTTCTTCCTCTATTTTTTCTTTGCCTTTATCTTTTTTCTTTTCTTTTTCTTCTTTTGTTTCCATCTTCTGAAACTGCTCTAATAGTTGTTCAGCTCTAGCTAATTCTTGCTTTAATACTGTATTCTTTTATTGAAGATCCCACAAGAGATCATTCATAGCTTTTTTGCAACTTTTTAATTCTTCAAAAATCTTATTTTTTGCTTCATTAATATTTCTAAAATGATTCATAAAACTTTTTACTTGATCTCTACTGTAGGTACAACCATTAAATTCTAAGATGGGTTCGAAACCATCTTGATTTTGGAAAAACATCTTTAAAGTTCTTTGGGCTTCTTCAAAAGAGTAATAACCTTTAAATATGGGATTAGGAAAGTCTTCAACACTACCAACAGTTTCCTGCCATGTAGAAAAGATTCATATCCTTCTTCCACTAAATACAACATAAAAATTGAACTTGTTATTTTCTGAAAATTATTGGCTCAAAACATTTAATGTTTAAAGAAAACGTTTGTTATCATTTCTGAAAAACCAAATATTATTTAAAAGAGCTTGCTGAACTTCAGTAATCTTATCTTTCAGCTGCGCTAATGGTTGGAAGGGAACACCTGGACAATAATTAATAATATGAGTTCCTATGCTAAGCTTTTTACCACTAGTGCTTTGAGAAATGGATTTTGAACTTTTTTGACTATCTCTTGAACTTCCTGTCCTTCCTGCAAATTAATCAATAATCTATTAGTCTTGACAAAATATATGCTATAACATTATCTTTTCCACTTATATGTTCAAAGTCTGCTTTATATCTTCTTCATGTTAATGTTTCTAAAAATCATATCCATCTTTAGCTAACAAATGAATTTTTCTTTTCAAAATTCTTTTTCTATACTTTTTTGTAAAATTCTACTATGTTGTTACAATCAGTTCTTACTGTAAATGACTCATTCTGTATGTATATATGGAATTGATTTCAGGAGTTTATAATTCCTAATATTTCTAATTCCGTACTAGACCTTCTAGATTCTGCTTCTGAAAATTTTCCACTAGCATACATAGCTATTTCTTCTGTATTCTTTAAACTATTCTTAGTGGGCTTCTGAATTAATATACCATCTCATCCTTTGCTACTAGCATCTGTTTGTACTATCTTATAATAGATATCTATTAGTAGAGCTATTGAGCTTAGATTTTGTACTATCTTTTTTATTTTCTGAACTAACTTCACATCTTCACTGTTAAAGAATCTTTGACCATTTTTACTAACCTTGTTATAAAGAGGTCTAACTAGGGTGCTTAAATTAGGTATAAATTTTCTACCATAGTTTAGTAATCCTAAAAATTTCTATAGCACTTTAGTTTCTTCTATTTTATCAGGGAATTCTAAAATCTTTGTCACTATGTGAGGTTGTAGCTCTATTTTTCCTTTATCTATAATTAATCCTAAAAATTCTATTTTGTTTTTAAATAACTCTATATTTTATTTTGATATGATTATATTATTCTTTTTAAAGGTTTCTAGGATTTGCCTAACATGGTGCATGTGTATGTATCTATTATTTCTAAAGATAAGAATATCATCTATATATACTATACAGAAACTAGAAAACTTTTTAAAGATCATATCCATCCTTTTTTGAAAAACTTGGGAAGCATTCTTTAATCCAAAGGGCATAAATAACCATTCAAAGTGCCCTTCTGAACAACTAAAAGCTGTCCAATTGACTGATTCTTCATCTAGTTTTATTTGCCAGAATTCACTCTTGCAATCGAACTTTGAGAACCAATTAACCTTTTGTATACAATTTATTAATTCATCTTTATTAGGAAGTTTATAGCTATTTCTTAAGGTATTATCATTTAGTCTCTTGTAATTCATTACCATTATACTCTTTCCTCTTTTCTACTCACTATGGCTAAATACTATAAATGATGGACTCCTATGCCTACTTGTATTTTTTCTTATTACCTTTAACCCTAAAAGATCTTCTATGTGCATTTTACACTGCTTTCTATCTTCTAAGCTATATGGTAAATCTTGAGTGATTATAGTAATATCAGGGTTAATTATTTCTATCTTATATACTTCTATGTTCTCTTTATTTTGAGGATTGTCACCTATTATTTTTAATTCTTCCAATTCTTCTATTTTTTGTCTTATTTCTATTGGTCAGTCTTTATAATCTTCTTTTCCTTCTACTTTTATACAAATTTCTGTGTGATACTCTATTATTTCTTCACTACTTAAGGCGTCTATTTTGGATTCCTCATCTAAAGCCTCTTGTATTGAGTTCTCATATTCTAATTTTAGAGGTTCTTCTATGTTTGTAGCCTTCTTTATATAAGGGAGATTACTAATTTCTAGCTTTGGCTGAACAAAAGTTGACTTTTTAAAGAAATTAACACCATTGGGTGTAATCAACATGCTTCCATTATTTCCTAATATAAAGTTTAATCCTAAAACAAATTTATAACTTGCTGGTTGAGTTGTAATTAAAGTTTGGGGTAAATTATGGGTTTCTCCATTGATTCTAATAGGTATATTTATTAAATATTCTGTTATCTGAATCGTGCTTTCACTAAACGTTCTTAGTCCTATATAAGCTCCTAACTTAGTCCTATATTCTTCGGGGGCTAAACTTTAATGGATGATACACTTATTAGCACTAGTATCTATCATTGCTTTAGTTTTTACTAGTCTTGATTTGTAAATGTCTCCAGTCCAGTATCCACAAACTTAAGTCATACACAATGTCAATCAAACTGAAAACCTAACCAATACGTTGCTAACAAAACTCACATCAAGAAAGCAAAGATTTGTGTAGGTCAAAGAAGAGCTCTAAACCTTACCATTGAAAACATTTTTCAAAATTAGATGAAAGTGTATGTAGTCTAATGTAGCTCAAGTTGATTTACAAAGCTCCCAGTCTTGACTGCCTAAGGTTGACACACCTAACCCCACCACTCTTGGTCAATCTCAAGTATGACTACCGCCGAATTTGCAAGGCTTCAACTCAAATCAGAAGATTTAGTTAGTCTAAGTGAATAATGCATGCCACAATTTAACAAATGGGCATGACATAGAATCCAATAGAATGAACAATCAATCACTATATGAAGACTTTCAATTCAAATGTCTATAGTCAAATGTCGACAAAATTAAGTCATACACAATATCAATTTAATTAAAAACCTAATTAATTAACAACCCACAAATCCTAACAACCAATATGTTGCTAACAAAACTCGCATCAAGAAATCAATGATTTCTAGGTCAAGAAGAGCCCATCAAGGAACCTTTATGAGTGGAGTATCAGTATCCACTTGGGAGTGATCGAAACTCACTTTGAGAGTCTGCGGTTGGATTGATCACTTTGAGACAGTCTACAGTTGGATCTCTCTCTCTTTCTCTCAATCAATGTGATTTCTACCTTTTTTTCTTTTTTAAGTTGAGTTTGTGATAGATTTATGAGAGCTAGCAGAGTATATTTATAAGCAAAACAAAGAAATGAGTCACGTACATTACGTACTACGATGTCGTGCTAGGCCAAAATGCCTTAGTGCAACAACACTGTGTCTTAGTGCAACAACACACTATCGACATCATCGTGAGGTTACATGATCCATGCAGGATTTCCACGACCAATATTGGTCTACATGTTGCAGGGCTTCTGCAACATCAACAATGTGATATGATCCTCGCAGCCAGAACTTACAGATAGAAAAACGAGGTCTCTGCAACCTTAATCTGTGACGAGCAAGTCACGACATAAACTTTTTGTTCAGGTTCCACGACATGATAGCACAACAAGGACATCGCAGTCTACTGGTCACGATAGCACAGAGACTTGCAATCTTTTGAAACGCAATGTGCTAGCACAATGTGGACCTTGTATTGCAATAAACTTGAACCCGCACAACAAATAGCTCAAACGCAAATACAGAACCTAACACAAATTCAAGGCTTCTGGAAATCTTCTGTATGGAGAAGCAGTTTCCATAAAGCCAAACACAAACAATACATCACACAACAATCGTGAATCTAATACAGACACGGATCAACCAATGTGAGTTTACAGAATTCAACGAACACAGCACATACAAATATGATCAATGCAATTCGTGATGCATGTTTAAGTAGAATGTTGCACATCAATTTTCTACTACATGTATTTCTGCAAGCTTTAAAATCCACAACTCTGGTGTAACTATACCAATATTCATGTTGTTGAGGTGTGTAGCATAATTTTCCAATATGGTGTGTACAGAAGAATAAATAGAGTCCAGATGAAGCTCTATTCCCCAAGTGCTTCTGAATCTTCTAAAAACGGTAACCTTTAGGTCAAGCTAAAGCTCATCCTTCCCTGAGTAATAATGCCGAAAAACACAAGAAAAGTCTTGTGTTTCATGACCATCCTTGCAGAGCTTCGTGTATCTGCATCAAAGCAACAATTTCATTAGTACATAACAATTCAACCCATAATGTTGTTCTAAAGGTTAATGTAGATCAAACTTTTTCTAATCTTTGCTAGGAATTTGTATAAGTGAAATTTATCTAAATATGGCTCAACTCTTAACAATAAGGTAATGCTGAAGATTTACAGAAAAAGAGTTCAGAAGAGGATGTCACAATAACAAGCTGAACGATTACTAAAAAAGAGTTGTATCGAGAATGTAAACGAGGCTAAACAAATTACAGTTCCCAACTTAGAAATTCCATGAACAGCTGCTTCATCCAGGAGCAGAAGTCCGACCAATATTATTATTACTTCCAAGATAAGGTAAACCACATTCCAAACATATCCCTCGGTATGTCACCAAACTTAATGGCCAGATCTTGCTTTTGGAATACATTGAATATGCAAAGAGCTAAAAGTTGCACAAACTGAATATAATTCAAACAAAATATAAAAAATTCCTAGCAAATACATCATTAGGCTGACAAAGTGTTGCATCAGATCGCTAATCTGTTCCTATGCTTTTCAGGAAATATTTACATTGATAATGATATCCTTGCCAATTATTAAACTTTATTTCATCCATCAACTAACTGAAAGCATATAATGATAGATTTTTCGTCTCAGCTTAACAAATGAATGACCAATCAAAGGTGAAGATTCCTAGATAAGAAATACATCTGTATCATCCATGTAATATAGCTTCTTCATCTCAAGTTCATTGAACTCATGACAAAACGACAATGTACTCCAGTATCATTAAAGTTCAGAGGTTAGCTTATATCAGCATAGGTACTTACATCTCTCGTGCTTGGGATGTTAATGGACATTTAAGACCAACCTGTTTTGCTGATTCAGAAGCGAGGTTTAAGTCTTTAGCCTGAACAATCGGAAGAGTATATCTATTAGCTCCCATGATTAGTCCAGCATAAAAAAAAAACTAACAAATATAGGAGAGGAATGAAAGCCATTAGTTGGACAAATCTTAGTTATGTGATGCAATCAGACTAAGAGAACTGCTACATGGTCACTATGGTTAACAACTGTTGCAAATGTTTAGCACTTAAATTGGCAATTACAGTCGGTGATATAAATCATTTGAAACAAAGAATTTGCTACTTAAGAAAAAATATGGACATGACTAAAACACTAAAATGAATCAAAAGAATGTAGATACTGCTATAATTCGTGAAGGAACATACATAACCGCTGCATGATTTTTATCATTGGGAAATCAATCCACATATGAGTCCGTAATGCAAATGATACTAGGTCTGTCCAGAAACCATGACATAAAATTCTGTTAAGATGTACACATGAAACATGTATTTCTGAGTTTCATGGCATGTTAAAGTGAAAACAAAACAACATGGTGCAGTATTTAGTTTATATATTATCTCATATTATTATGTTGTCATAAGCATTTTCTACCAATTAACTGAATGAAGATAAAAATGAAAATAGATGAGTTGATAATGGAGTAATTGTTCTATAAAATTTTGAAAATTTTATCTAAAATTTAGAAGGAGATAGTGATACAAGTTAAACGCAGAAACAATTTGTTTAATAGAGGTAACAGATCTACTTTAATAAGGTTCTTACCTCCAAGTGATAAATGAGCAACCTACTGAAGTATGAATTCAAGCATCCATTTAACTGAAGTTAAATGTTGAGTGCAGAAAGCAATACGATAAAAGAGGAATATATTTATACTATAATAAGATGCCTGCCTCTTAGTTAATAATTAAATTGAGCTGCCTAGTCAAGTATTGAATAAAAACCTAATACATCATTTTGGAATCATATAAAACAAGTATTGTTCAAGTAAAATGTAAGGCAACACTATACCATGAGCTTAGATGCAAACCCACCACCATAATTCCGTGAAGATGGTACCCCTTCCATCACTCCGGGAACTGGATTATAACTATCACTGTCATTTTAAGAATGTTGATAAAATTATAAACTATGTCAAAAGAAAATTTGAGCAAAATCTGACTTAATTTTGAAAAAGTATCTCAATGTGAGAAGAGAATAACTACTTTTGAACTATGTATTATAGTAGAATGATGTAGACTTGCTGGACAGATAAACGCAATTTTTCACACGTAATTTTTCATTGAAATTTTTCATACATAATTTATCATAACACACACACACATGCTTCAAACATTTTGTCTAATGAAAATAAATTATGTCCGAAGTATTCTTACAAACAAATAAAAAGGCCCTCAAGTCACACACCAGACATGAGAGAACCATTGGCAAGGAAAAATGATTAACGGAATATTGATAAATTTAGTTTTCCTGAATGTATGTTTCAAGGGATACAAGTTACAGCCACTACTTTATGTGGATTAGAAGTCGATGGTTTATAAATTTCAGGATATTTAATGCACTCTTTTGTGCAGAATGAGTATATACCGAGCAAAAAATTCTATTCTTTTCTGTATTTTTTTTTTGCCACAATCTTGGTTGTTCTAAACCTTGAGAAAGAAGAGAATAACTACTTTGCACCCTGTATTATGGTAGAACGCAGTAGAATTGCTGTAATTTGTCACACACACACTCTGTATTTTTTTTTCTGCCACAATCTTGGTTGTGCTAAACCTTGAGAAAGAAGAGAATAACTACTTTGCACCCTGTATTATGGTAGAACGCAGTAGAATTGCCAGACAGACAAACGTAATTTGTCACACACTCTGTATTTTTTTTTCTGCCACAATCTTGGTTGTTCTAAACCTTGAGAAAGAAGAGAATAACTACTTTTGCACTCTGTATTATAGTAGAATGCTGTAGAATTGCCAGACAGACAAACGTAGTTTGTCACACACACAACCAATTTTGCACTCTGTATTATAGTAAAATGCTGTAGAATTGTCACACACACACACACAGGATTAACTGACATGGAATATTGATAAATTTAGTTTCCTTAAATGTATGTTTCAAGGGGTACCAGTTAGAGTCCTTGACAGGATGATTAACTGACATGGAATATTGATAAATTTAATTTCCTTGAATGTATGTTTCAAGGGGTACCAATTACAGAGTTACAAACCGGTAGGGATGGGCATTTCCCCCACGGGCCCCCAGTGGGGGAACCTACCCCCACCCCTATTCACCCATTCCCCCATTTCTTTTAATAGGGGTGGGGTGGGGGTGGAGCCCCATTTCCCCCGTTTCCCCCTATATATTAATATATTTTTACTTCTTTTTTTTTTTAAATAATAACTTTAACTCTATTACTCATTTACTTTCTATCCATTTTCCCTATTTTTCCATATTTATTTGTGTAAAACTATATTACTATAGTTATTTGTATTAATTTCTTATCAAATTAAATCAAATATATATTTTAGATTATTTATAGAATTAGATATCGAAATAATGTGAATCGAATGACTGAATTTCGAATCTCGAATTTTAAATTTCGGATTTCAAATTGAAAAATTTTAGGATTGAAAATGGAGAAAATGGGAAAAATGGGAAAAATGGGAAAAGTGGGGGACGGGGGTAGGGGCAAGGGAACCTCCCCCTAACACCACCATCCCCACTTCCCCCAAATGGGGTTTGGGGGCGAGGGTGGGGGGAGATTTTAGGCATGAGGGTGGGGGTGGGGGGACCCTCCCCCGCCCCAATGGTCCCCCACGCCCATCCCTACATACCGGATGATTAACTAACATGGAATCTTGATAAATTTAGTTTCCTTGAATGTACACACACACGCAGCCTCAAGTTACACACCGGATGATTAACTGACATGGAATATGGATAAATTTAGTTTCCTTGAATGTAAGTTTTAAGGGGTACCGGTTACAGAGGTACACACCGGATGATTAACTGACATGGAATATTGATAAATTTAGTTTCCTTGAGTGTATGTTTCAATGGGTACCAGTTACAAACACTACTTTATGTGGATTTGAAGTCAATGGTTTAAAATATTTCGGGACATTTAATGCACGCTTTTGTGCAGAACAAGTAATATACTGAGTAAGAAATTCCATTCTTTTCTGTATTTTTTTTTCTCACGATCTTGGTTGTTCTAAACTTAATGTTTGTATAATTGCCTCTCTCAAAAAGCAATCCATCTTACTAATATGAGACAGAATATAGAAGTATGGGGATACCTACTCCAACAGCGAGCACTTGAGGAGTTAAATATCTTTGTTAGCGTACTAGCGGCAATGCCTAGTGACTGACCGAGAACAAGGGCTTCTGACACCCCAAGCATACTCACAGCCAGTGCCAAGTTGTTGCAAATCTTTGCTGCCTAAATGACAAAACCATGTATAAGATATCAGATGCTGAAAAACAAATTCTAGTAGGTAAAAGTACAAACCACTACGGCCTGCACACATACTAATGCTTTATTGTCCATTGGACTAATACATACAGCTCAGATATAACTTGTGGAAGGCATTGAGGAACCTGACAAATATGTTTATAGATAATGGTCCCAATTTGCGAAATATGCATTTTCTCAAGCAAGAATACATAACGGCCAAAGGTCATGATAAGGACTTAAGCACAGTTTGTCGTGATGTTTGTTTAATAATATGGGGTATTATCAATTCAGTCCCTAAGTTTTGGTGAAAGATTAATTTTTTAAACGAGTTTGCTTTTGTACAATCCTTGGTCCCTTACCTTTCAAAAATACATCAAATTGGTCCATCTGTTAGTCAACCGTTAGTCCAACTTAACGGTTCCAAGGGATATTTTTGTCTTTAGCGTTCAATCGGCGGGGGAAAAATTTTGAATGGACATACATATACTGTACTCTTTTTCCTTCTACCGGATTTTGTCCCACTGGGTTTTACCGGAAAGGTTTTAATAAGGCAGTTCTGAACACATCCACACTTGATCCAGAAGATCATTGTATATATTTTTCCTACGGTTTTTGTCCCACTGGGTTTTTCCTAGCAAATTAAGATACAAATAGTGGAAATCCAACGGGGCGTGTTGTGATATAGATGGATTTGCCACATGTTGTGATATAGATGGATTTGCCACCTATCTTTATTCATCCTAGGAGTCCAACAAGTGGAACGGTGGAAGATCCCATGCTTGACTTGTGGCAATGTGTGTGTTGCATAGTGATTGGATCTCTAACTCTATAAATAGAAATCTAATTCATTTGTAATAATTTGACTTCTCATATCAATACAAAAACTGAAGCAAGTAACATTTCTTCTCCCTCTTCATTTATCTCATGTTATTATTGATTGATGGATAAGGATTCCGTTTGATTTATACTAAATCTCCAGGCCGAGACAATATTTTGTCTTTCCCAGGTCTTTCATTTCAAATTCCCTTTTCAAATATTCAGCAGTTTTCAGGAGCTCTCCAAGAGTTCCAATAAAATTCATATCATCAACATAAACTGCTATAATAGCAAATCCAGATTTTGATTTCTTTATAAAAACACAGTCATATAGGATTATTAATATATCCTTTCATCAAATATTCACTGATGCGGTTATACCACATGCACCCAGATTGCTTTAATCCATACAAGGACCTTTGTAATTTAATCGAGTATAAATTGCGAGGTCTCGAGTTGTATGCTTCTGGCATTCTAAATCCTTCAGGGATTTTCATATAAATATCTAAATCGAGTGAGCCATATAGATAGGCAGTTACTACGTCCATAAGACGCATTTCAAGTCTTTCTAAGACAGCCAAACTTATCAGAAATCGAAATGTAATTATATCCACCACTGGTGAGTACGTCTCATCAAAATAAATACCGGGTCTCTATGAGAAACCCTGTGCTACGAGTCGTGCCTTTTATCGCATAGACTCTGCAAATACATTCTGAGTATGAACATGTAGAACTGGATGTTCAACATCAATCCCAACTGATCTGCAATATTCATCAAATGTCTTGGAAGCAAATTCACCAGCATTCTCAAGGGGGGAAAACTTCTCCTGAAGAGAAGCGTGAACTTTCTCGTCTAATTCATCTTGACCAATACACATCTCAATGTGAGAATAAAGTACACAAATAGTTCATCTTCAAACAATAGCAAATCAGTTATCAGATACATTTGCCGATGCTACTAGGATAACAAAATCATACATCCAAACTGTTAATGTACCAAAGTGAATGATTATTCCAGAAGAATTATCTAACAAATAATAGCAAAGGAATCATCTACTGTATGCCAGAAGCGTGGTTGGCCACTTGGTTTAAAAGATATTGTTCCCAGAAAGAAGAAAACAAAATATCAGGATCATATTTTTGAAATTATTTGAAACATGCGTGGGCCACCGTGTTAATTGTTTCAATTTATTTTAACACGTTATCAGCACAAACTCGAAGACATTGGAATGAGATTAAACATCTCTTTCGTTATCTTCAAGTTTGTGCTGATAACGTGTTAAAATAAAATTGAAACAATTGATAATATAATGGAAACAAAATGAGATAAAAATGAGAGAACAATAACATGTGATAAATGAAGAGGGAGATGAATTGTTACTTGCTTTAGTTTTTGTATTGATATAAGTCAAATTATTACAAATGAATTGGATTTCTATTTATATAGTTAGAGATCCAATCACTATACAACACACAAATTGCCACAAGTCAAGCATGGCTTCTTCCACCATTCCACGTGTTGGACTCCTAGGATGAATGTGGCAAATCCATCTATATCACAACACTCCCTCTTGGATTTCCACCACTGGTATCTTAATTTGTTAGAAAAACCCAGTGGGGCAAAAATTTTAGCAAAAATATATACAATGATCTTCTGGATCAAGTGTGGGAGTGTTCAGCACTGCCTCATTAAACCTTTTCCGATAAAACCCAGTGGGACAAATCCAATAGAAGGAAAAAGAGTACAATACACGTATGTCCATTCAAAATTTTGCTCCCCCTGAAACCAACTTTATGGAGGATTCAGATTGTATGGATATCACCCAGTTTAATGTTTCTCTCACAAAATTAAATTATATAAATTGTAAATTAAAAAAGTTAAAAAAGAAATAAAAAATTAGTGGAGATCCAATGTGGAGATTGGATCTCCACCGACATCCATGGAGATCCCCAGTTTCACGAAACCCAGAACAAAATCCATTGCCTAATCTTTTTTAATATTTCACGAAAACCAGTACAACTATGAACATCTTCCTCTCCGGTTTCAATTTTTTCAAGAATCCAATTCACAAAAATCTTTCTTTTTTTTTCTTTTTAAATTTTCCATGAGCAAGCCCAAGAATTTCTTTCGAAATATAATCAAACCCTTCTCTTTCAGTTCAAGAAAAGGTAACAAACAAAACCTAGGAATATCGGTTGAATTCTTCAATGATATGTTGTAATCTGCTGCTTCTCTATCCATGCTTAGATGTCAACAATCTCGATTTCAAGAACTGGGAAAGTGAGAACCCCCTCGTTCGCAACTAAGTGAACCAGGGGAGGCGATACCTCTCCCGCCTAGACATGACCACGGTCGAACCGTGGAACCGAACCGTAACCGTGTGAAATGAACCGTAACCGGAACCGGAACCGGAACCGTGGAACCGGTTCCGGAACCGTGGGGACGGCGGTTCAGTTCCGGTTCATCCTTTGAAAAAACCGGCCACAAACCGACGGTTCGGTTCCTGTTCAGGAACCGCCGGTTCCTGGCCTTTAATTTTTTATTTTTTTTCCCCTTAAATTTTTAATTTCCTATAAATACCCCCCCCCCCCCCTAATTCATTTCTTTTCACACAATTGCTCTCTCAACTCTCTCTCAAATCTCAATTCTCAATTCTCCTAATTCTCTTCAATTATCTCCCAATTAGTCAATTATTTATTTGTTTATATTTAGTGTATTGCAATTATTATTTTTTAAAATCATTTAAAAATCCTTGTCAACAATTTTTTAAAATATATTTCCAATAAAAAAAATAATTTTAATTTCATCCATTTTTCTTAATTTTTTTGAAGAGTTTTTTTACAAATTATTTTTTTCGATGGCAAGTGGAAGTGGAGTAAGAGACATTCCACCAAGGCATTCTGTTTCCAGAACCGGTAAGGGTCGTATGTCGGAGCCGGAGCCGGTCCAGCCGAATAATATCTGTTTTGATGACACCGTTTACCATGAGTTCCTGCAACGGCAAGCCTATCTTGAATCTCTAAACTATCCAGTCAATCCAAATCCCCCTTTAATAATTTCTGAACCCAATTCTAGCCAGCCTAACGGCCCTAGCCCTAGCTAGCCCCGATAATATGACAAGCCAATCAGAAAATATACCCGATTTTGCTGCAGATCCAAATTTTGAAGAGGCGGTAGAGAAGGATAAGAAGCAACTCAAATCTGATCTATTCGTTCTCCACATAAAGAAAGTTACAAAACCGAATGGAACATGTTGAGCGGTGTGCAATTACTGCCCTAAAGAATACAAGTGGACTAAATTTGGAGGATACAGTACATATAGGAAGCATATTACGACCCGTCATATAGCAGAACTTGCCAAGGGGAATGCACAATCTCAAATTTCCAGGTTTTCTACCCCTAAGACTCAATTATTTAAATATAGTGATCTAGCTAATAGAGAAGAATTAGCTAGGATGGTAGCCGTAGAACATTTACCTTTTAGTTTTGGTGAAAAAGTTGGTTTTATTAAATATTGTCATAAAGCATTAAATCCTGTTGCATGTCGTGTCCCTAGGACCACTCTCACGCGTACAATGTATGATATTTATAAAAAGGAAAAAAGGATTTTGAAAAAATATTTTGCGAACTATATAGGTCGTGTTTCCGTATGTGCTGACATATGGATTGACCATTGGCGAATGCATTCATACTTGGGTGTAACTTGTCATTATATGGACAAAGCATGGACAGTACAAAAAAGAATTCTTGCATTTAGAGTTTTGATGATGCACATATTGCTGATAATATTTATACAAATATGAAAATCATTTTTTAAGAGTATAAAATTGAAAGCAAAATTTTTTCAATTGGTTTTGATAATGCTTCTAATAATACGGCAGTTATTCCTGCTTTAATTGAATTATGCAAGCCTTATTTTAATAGTAATTTTTTCATCAAAGATGTGCTTGCCATGTTTTAAATTTATACGTTCAAAAAGGTTTGGAAATTCTTCAAGCTTTTATTAAACCCATTAAAGAGACACTCTCATATTTGTGGAAACATCCTAATGTCATGAAAGCATGGGTAAGATTTTGTAAACAGGCAGGTAGGCATCCCATTAGATTTTCTAGTGATGTTCCAACACGTTGGAACTCTACTTATAAATTGCTTTGTGAAAGTTATGAATATAGGGATTTATTAGTTTCTTTTATGCAATATAATGTTAGTCAAATCAATCTTTATGCACACCATTGGGATGTTTGTACAAAAATTTATAATTTGTTAAAAGTTTTTAATAGTGCTACTAACAATTTGTCAGGTATTTATTATCCTACTACTCAATTATTTATTATTGAGGGTTGTAATATTGCTGGTGCATTTGCTGACTGTTCATCTGATATACAATTACAGGCATGCATTGAAGCTATGAAAAAAAAATGATTAGACTATTATAGGGAGTTTCCATTTATTTACCTGCTTACGTTGTGTTTTGACCCATGTTGTAAACTAGATGCATTGACATATTATTTAACTCTTTATTATAAATGTTTAGGTATACAATTAGAAATTAATACTTATTGTGCTGCAATTAAGACATTATTTTATCAGTTATATGATGAATATCGTAGAATTTATGGTCCGTCATTGAACATTAGTGTTCTACAAAATGAAAATGTCTCCCAAACTCGATCTTTTGGAGTGTTGGGGGCAGGGTCTGCACTTTTATCCCAAAAGATCAAAAGATTACGAGGTTCTTCTTCTTCTTCATCAAGTTCGGTCTCGTATGATGAGATAGAAACTTATCACAGTACCAATTTTGAGTTTATAGGAGACGATGATGTGAATAAATTTGATATTCTACATTGGTGAAGAGAACATAAAAAGCACTTCCCAATCTTGTCTATAATAGCCAAACAGATTCTTGCAACACCGGTTTCTACAGTGGCTGTGGAACAAGAGTTTAGCGCGGGTGGAAATATTTTGGACGCAAGACGGTCGCTTTTGAGTCCAGAATCAATTCAAGTCCAAGTGTGTGTTGATGATTGGACAAATGCTGAATATAGACAACAAGAAATGGAGCCAAAAGTGATTTACGATTTCTTCGATGATGATCACACCACCGACACCGGAACAGAAGGCAGCGATTAGTTACAGAATTACAGAATTACATATGTAAAAGACAATAAAATGTAAAAGAACTACGTGGTCTTTGATTCCTTTAAACCCCAAGAGGATACGTAGGCAACTTAATTTTGGTACAAATTAAGTGCAAGACCAATTTTTTTCATTTTTAGTTTTATACATTTATTTCAATTTATGTATTTAGTATTATTTTTTTTAATTTTAATTTCGGCTTACGGCCTTACACAATAAAATTCATTTACAATTTCACATTATTACATGTCTTATGTTTTCGTATTTTTTTAAAAATGAGTATAAATGTATAATAAGAAAAACAAAATAAAGAGGAACCGAACCGGCCGAACCGGAACCGGAACCGGAACCGGAACCGGAACCGAAACCGCGGTTCCACAGTTCCGGTTCCGGTTCCGGTTCCGGTTCTGGCTTCTTCCGGAACCGTGGCCATATCTACTCCCGCCACGCCTCCCCAGTCCCCCCGTCGCGGCGGGGGAGGATCTCTTTCCATGGAGATCTCCATGGATGTTGGTGGAGATCCAGACCAGCTTTCTTCTTTTAAAAAAAAAAAGGGTTTTTATGGATTTTTTTAATTTTTCTTTTAAAAATTCATTTCATCTCTACCATCCATCACAAAGATGGATGGTGGAGGTCAATTTAGAAAATAATAATAATTTTTTTCATTTTTCAAATTAATTTGTCCTTTTTAATGGATTTCCATTTTAAGAAATAAATAAATAGTTTTATGTTATTTGAAGAGTTATTATATATTTATAGATTTTTTATTAAAAATTGTAATATTTTTATGATATTATTTACTTTTGTTTTGTATTTTATTAATTTTATGTTATTATTTAATTTTTTAAGAATTTTTTTAAATAAGTTTTGTAACACATGTCAATTTTGTATTGGAAAATCCAAATTGGTAAAGTTGTCAAATTGTAAAAGGTTGGAAGGCAAAAGTATCATTCTCATTCAATAATTAAATACAAAAGGTAAAATGGTCAATTTGTATTTTCTATCACATTGACAGTCAAAATTTTGGTCAGAGAACCAATTTGATGTATTTTTTAAAGTAAAGGACCAAATGTTGTAAAAAAGTAAACTCGTTTAAAAAATTAATCTTCCACCAAAACTTAGGGACTAAATTGATAATACCTCTAATAATATTACTAATCAGGCTATTCTGTTTAATGAGTCTGATCATGTCTGGCTCATACCCATATATGTCACATGGATGTAGACATCATACAGTATTCAAAATTGAAGTCAAAATAATGGACAAAACAACACGAAACAGTTATGAAGGATGGTGAAATGAAAGGCCAAGAAAGATGGATTCTTCAAAACTGACATACTGAGTTAGTAGAAATCACAGTCAATTGAAGCTGCATATCTCAATTATTGAGACACCAAATATACTAGTTGTGTATTTTGGGCAGAAAGAGAGATTCTATCTTTAGACCAAATCAAGTAACATCTGAATTCATAAAACTTCTAATTAGTACAAACTATTTCAAATGTTGGAGTTTTACAGCTTTTCAGCTCTCAGTTGGGCAAACTAGGATTACTCCAGCAATGGATTCTTACTGCCTCCTATTTAATGAATGGTTGATGTATATATGGTTTTGTGTTGGTTGTATTACAGTGTGCATCACATTTTTTCGTTCCGATTCCACAATGACTATAAATCTCAATTGCCAAGAAAAAACAAAAGGATACAGAGCTGAGAATCACAAGTATGTAAATATATACATCTGACAAAAAATTTAAATTGACATTTTCAAAGTTTTAAAATAAATTTTAGGTCATAGTCCTTTAGTAAAATGAATTCTTCATCCTTTGAGTCACCGGAATCTCGGCAAAAAACAAAGCTACTCCTATGACTAATTCACCACCATACAAGTTTTATCACAAGGAAAAAAGAAAAATACAAAAACAATACACAAATGGAAAATATATAAAAGCAAAAAACCTCAAGATTACTAGTTTTGAATATTCAATTAAACTTACTGAACCATTTCCTGCTCCACCACAATAAATTGAGTTTCTGCCCATTGAAAGGAATAAGGGTTTGGCAGCTAGATATGCATCCTCCGAGCCACCAACCTGAATGACATGCCAATTTTCATTCATAAGTCATTTAACTTCAGTGTTGCTAACCTAACACGACTCATGGAAAATATATGGGTTCATTCATAACATATATGACTAAACTTCTTGAACGTGCTATAACAACAACCAAAAAAAAGGGATGCAAGCTAAACTACTCTGACAGGAGTGGTAAGATAATTGCAAAAGAATTGCTATCTATAAAAAATAAGCAACAGTTAGAGAAGTCCGATGCTATACAGTTGACATTATATTTAGTGTGGTCAAAGTACAAAGCTACCCAGATTAAATGAGCTCAGGTTGGAACTACTACCTAATCAGTTTAAAGATGATGGGTTATGCAAGTAACCGATTTTATAATAATCATTTTAACAGATTTTACAATTAATTTAACATATTTTGAAATTATTTACATCATTCTAATATTCTCCTGAATTACTAGATTGACAAGTTGGCTAATGTTGGAGTTTACATAAGGCTTACCAACAGAGTTTAATGTTTCTAGCTCATTCATTAGCACACCAGCCCCAGAATAATTGTCCCTGATACGAACCCACTATGTAAGAACTCATCCTCAAAAACTAGCTTGTAAGGAGAGGATGCCCAATGGGTTATATACCTTGACTATTCCCTTACTTAGTCAATGTGGGATCTTAACATTCCACCACACTTCCGCATCCATCGTCCACGGCAGCCCATCTTTCCCAGCTGGATGACTCCGCAGATCCCGCTATCTCTTTCTCAGGTAGCAACCTTCCCCAGGTTGCCCCGTCCACGACAAACCCGCCACTCGGCGTGGTGTAAGGTCTAATACCAAATGATACGAACCCACTAGGTAGAACTCCTTCTCAAAAACCGGCTTGTAAGGAGAGGTTACCCAATGGGTTATATCCCTTGACTAATCCCATACTTAGTCAATGTGGCATCCTAACATTCCACCACGCTTCGGCAACCCATTGAAGATTAGATGTTGTATCACTCTTTTAAGCACAACAGGACTGAACCATAAAAGTTTAATGCTTTTTTATTTTGGTAAAAGCATAGATAAGATTTAACATGCTACATTTGTGGTGAAAAGAAAATATACTCTGCAGAAGCCTTAGTTCAGTAAAACCCTATAAGGCTATAACAGAAAAAAGGATAAATGCCATAATGCTAAACATGATTGGTTTGGTAGCAGATGAAAGAACCTAGAAAATATCACAAAGGTGCCAGATTTAAAAATTTACCAAATTATAAATTACTACAGTTTATAAGAGAACTATTCAAGAAATAAAAGCGTCAAAAGTTATCATGATGTGTCATCTCCAGCCATATATCATATCAACAGCATATAATGTAGTGTATGGATAAATATAGAATAGTAGTATAGTACACAAACAGGTTCAACAAGGGAAGCCTAGGGCCTATTCAGTAATTCTTTTTTTGTTTTGGTTATTGTTTTATCAATTTTCATTTGAAAATGAGAAATTGATTTTGTATGTTTTAGAATCTAAAAATACCATGGAACTTTCAACAACAAAAAAAAGTCATACCATGAATGTAAGTGTACCAGTTTCTGCAGCAACAACCCCTCCCGACACAGGAGCATCCAACATGACAGGGTTCTCCCACAAATCTACAGAAAGATATTGTTAGATTTTTAAAGGAGAATAGGAAATTTTAAATCCTACATATGAAAGATAGAAATCTCATTATTCAGAGACTCGGTTTTGATCCCAATTCTAACCATTCAATTTTTGGAAGGTTTAAAGGCAAGAGGAAATTGTGTTCGCAATACTAATGACATTTGACAGCAACAAATGGTCATTTAAGAAATACCAAAATAATTTTCAAAAAGTTTTTTAACTTTCTAACTATCAAGTCATAATCTGTTCATTCTTTATTCAATTACAGTAAAATGCAGCACCAGCCAAAACTAACATTTTTTAGTTTATTTTAAGCACCATTTATCCTTTGCAATAATAGTCCCTTAAACTGCATTTTCTCTGTCATTTCATTTATTAAATATGAGAGAATATTGCAACACACGGCGATCCTTCATCATCCATTGAAGTTCCAAGGTTTCTTCAGAATAAAAATCTACATAAAGTAATACATTTCGCTCTGTACTTGTCATGCATGTAGCATTAGGAGTAAGATTACATAGCTAAAATGTCAAGTTTATATTAAAGGAACTTGAAGAGTAGCTAATTTGTGATAACAAAATAATGAATTGTATGAATGTATGATAGTGATGGCTGAGTAAGCATGAGTAAATCGATGGCTAATATTCCCATAAAAGAACTTGAATGTTGCTTTAGGTCACTAAGTAGTACCTTTCTTTTCTTTTAGACTACAGTTAGATACAGCGGCAGAAATTTTTCTAGACGTTTGGGGGTCAATAGTAGATGAGTCTATAAATATTCGTGGTCTAAGGATATTCCCTCCTTGAAGTAAACCATTTGGTCCATTGTAAACATCCAATACCTACAAGTAAGGTGGAGGTTCATATTATAAAACAAAAAGTTTGGGAGCAGAAGCTCAGTAGTTAACTATACATGACATTCAAACTTATAAATTTTAAGGAGAAAACCAGAGTTGATTCATCTGAAGTGTAAACAGCATACAATTGCGAGAAAACAACAGATAAAAATAAATTTTTTTGTGCATTTTTTGGTGCCGGGAAATGCAGAAAAAAGTTGCATGATCTTCCATGATAATGCTATGATCTTCCAAGTTAAAGCGGAAAAGAGGAGTGAATGTGGGGAATTAAAGCATAAAGATAGAGGAATACAGTATCAGGTGACTTAAAATTGTCCCAGCGAATGTCTAGTCCTTATATATACCATGAAAACATACAATGTTTAACAATTTTCATACCACTAGGAATCATAAACTAAATTTCACAGTTTAAGATGAATAAAATTCACTTGCATTACATTTCAATCTCATGGCCCAACTAGAGACACTTACACAAGGACCAATTCTATAAACACTATGGAGACCCATAAATATTGTATGCTTTCACATTAAACAAGAGTATTTCCACATTAAGCTCCAATAAATTGTTAAATCATAATGATGACATTTAATAATATTTTTGACATATTAGTAGGTGAAAAACCAGGCAACAGATAGTATAGATCTTCATTTCAAGAGGAAAAGCCAAAACAGGTAGTAATACTCACGTGAGATGATGAAGGCAACATTGTAATTACAATGTCACTTGTTTCTCCAACTTCGAAAGGTGTTTCTTTTGTAGTGACTCCCACATCAGAGAATGTCTTCATGACATCAAAATTTCTGAATTACAGCAAACTTGACAATTTGGTTCAAAGTAGTGATGTTTATGGTATAATATTTATAAATTGGAGAAACCGATTAAATTTACAACATAAATTAATGGGACATTTCACTAGAAATACATTTTTATATCTCTTTATAACACATATTCAACAATTGGATCCATATAACCTAAGGAAAGAGAAAACAATTAGGAATAAAAGAATGTAATCAGACCAACAGGCCTGAGCTTTATTTATATCAGTCTAATATATGTAAAAAAATAACACACACTCAAACAGTTAAAAATATTTTAACACTCCTCCTCAAACTAGGGAAAATATATTTTGAATCCCCATAATGGAACACAAATTTGAAAACTCACTCTTACTTAAGGCCTTAGTAACAACATCTCCTACTTGATCAGCAGACGTAACATAAGGTGTGGAAATTTCATCACTGATCACCATCTCTCGAATAAAATAACAATCCATTATTTCATAAAAAAATGGTTACTAGCTAAATGAATTACCTAATTATCACTTTGTCAACAAAAAAAAAAAAAAAAAAAAAAAAAAGCTACCTAATTATCACAGTACATAACTAAGAAGTTCAGTTCTTGAAGAGGATTTTTAATCCACATAACCACCAAACTGTATGAGCCATTGCTCTCTACTCTGCTTCAACACTTGATCTAGCTACCATATTTTGTTTCTTATTCCTCAATGTAACTAAGACACCCCCTAGACATGTGCAATAGTTGCTAGTTGATATTCTATCAGTCAAAACACCTACATAATCAATATCAGAAAGAAGTAACGACATCAAAAGGATATAAAAAAAACATTTTGTATGCTAAACCCACTCCCACTGTGCCTTTCAAGGATCTTAAGATCTTGCGTACAGCCTCCGAATGTATTTGTTTAGGATTTTCCACGAATTGGCTCATAGCACTTGTAGAAAATGTAATATGTGGACAAGTAACAGTCAAATAAATCAACTTCCCAACCAAGCTTCTAAACCTTCTTTTCTATGAGAACTCTGGAATTTCTTTGTCAAGTATCTCCCTAATGAACTGGTTATTAATCACACTAAAACATGCCCCAAAACTTAAAAGCACACTTTAACATAACCAGTATATTTCTAATAACATTATAAACAAATTGAACACTTAGCTCAATAGCAGCACTTCAAAGAAAACATAGTGCTATAAGGACAAGAAAAGGTTTGAATGCATTACATGTCATGAACAGTCAACTTGTATCCAGCCTTCATTAAGTTATTTGCCATTCTGTATCCCATATTTCCCAGCCCTATAAATCCAACACTCTGTGTACATTAAAAACCAATAAACATAACCAGTTAAGAAGAAAACTTCATCATACAAAAATATAAGAAGAAAAAACTGATATAAGTTTTCATTAATTGATTCTGAAACATGGAATTGAGGTCGAATTTATAAGTCAAATTTATATTAAACTGCACACAAGTATATGTATATATTAATCATTAATTTCACTATGGGAGCAAATTGTGGTCTCAAATTTCTACTTAAATGCAAAGCCTAACTCATTTAGGTTAGTATGGAAGCATGGAATTGGCAGAGTTTTTTAGGATAATATTCAAAACAATTCAAATTGAATAGCTAGGTTGCATCCTGTAACTAGACATTAAAATTTAGGTTAAATATAAAGTTGACAAACTAAAGATCCACAACTTTCCCAAGCAAAGATCCAATTTCCAGAGTATCACAACACTAAAGTGAAAATAAATCCACGAAATGCAAAACAACCTTACAAAGAAAGCTATTAGTCTATCGATCATCTGAGGTGCCGAATTAGTCTATCGATCATGAACCATTCACAAATTCAAACTCAATTTGAGAGATGAAAGTAAAACGTCAAATTTATCTCAACCTAAATGAGCTTGATAATGTATAAGTCTTGCAGAGCGCGAATAACCCAAAAACCAAAGTTTGAAGAAAAGATGTATAAAATTCAAGGCTGTAGAAAAAGAAGTAGTTACCTCGAACTGGCATGATGAAGAGAATGTACGCATTGGAGATATGAATGTTGAATTAAGTTTGGCAAGAGAAACAAGTGCTCTGACTCTGCAAATCGCCATTGATCGATAGATTACAGAGCTCTCTTGTTTCACTTCTGGCACAGTAAAATTGTAGAAAATGCATGCGAGGTGTGGACTTTTGTCGGTGCGTGCGAGGTGTGGACAAATAACTCCGATGCTGTTGCAGTGATGCCAGCTTTGCCTCTTTATTTAATTGCAAATATACACCTAATTTTAGGTAAAATTGCACTTACACGAAATTACTGTGTCATTTTATCCGTAATTTAATCAAATCATTAATTAGAAAACAATAAAAAATAAAAAATAAAAAGATCTCTGTAAGGTTCTAGTGTTTATGCTCAGACGAACCAAGAGGGGGTGAATATGTCTTTGCCAAATATTCACGGAATTAAATCAAACTTTTTAATTAATATATCTAAGTGCAACACAACTTCAACGTGATTAACTCACACTTGTATTAATATATTAATACTTGGTTAAACTTAACATAATATTGCTTAACAAAATAATACTCGACAAACAATCAACTAATAAACAATAGTGGAAATTGTTAAAATAACCACAACTATTATGAAAATTTTATTTTTAACCAGATACGAAAATTTATTTGTTAATAGCCACTTTTTTGATAAATTACTTGAATGCCCCCATATAAAAACCATCCCCAAACACTTTCTCTCTCTTTTCTCATTTTTTTCTCTCTCCTCCCTCTCTCTCCCCGATCTCTCTCTCCCGCAGATGAACCGTCGCCGGCTCCTCTCTCTCTCACCCATCCTCTCTTCTCTCTCCCGTAACTCTCTCTTCTCTTTCTCTCTCTCTTTCTCTCTCATTTCCTTTCTCTCTCACAAGTCATCGACGGCTTGCCGGAGTGCGGTCGCTTGGGCTTCACGACCGTCCAACAAAGCCATCGAGCTCTCCCTCCGCCGGCGATTAGATCTGCTGAAAAAAAAAAAAAAATGAAATACTAAAAACCTATAACATTTCAAGTTTGCACAGTTCAATTTAGTCAACATTTCAAGTTTCAACATTTCAATTTAGGCAACATTTCAAGTTTCAAAATTTGAAAACAAAAAACTTAAAAACCCATAACATTTCAAGTTTCAACTTTCAACTTTCAATTTAATCAAGATTTCAAGATTTCAAATTTCAACATTTCAACATTTCAATTTAAGCACGATTTCAAGTTTCAAAATTTCAGTTTTTAAAACAAGATTTCAAGTTTCAAGTTCCTAGCCGTGATTTCAAGTTTGGTTCTAGATTTTAGCCATGATTTCAAGTTTAGTGTCAGTTTTAAAAAAAAAAAACAGGGGTATTTTTGTAATTTACGGACATACACTGATTTTTTTTAAAAAAAATGACTATTAACAAATAAATTTTCGTATATGGTTAAAAATAAAATTTTCATAATAGTTGTGGTTAGTTTTGATTTTCTCTCTAAACAATATATCCACAACGATGTTTAGATCATCGAACATTGCATTAATTTACATGTGACAATCTAACTGACCTAGAGAAGCATTCTAGTTCTCTAGGGTGGGTACAATCAGTGATGTAACCATAATTAGACACTAAGGTGGGCTAGATTAATTATCTTTTTACCGATCATTAATTATACGAGAAAATTTGATTAATTAAAAATAAAGATACACCTAGTCAATAATAAATGAGACTTACCCTGTAAATGTATATTCTACATAAATATTAAATAAATATGTTAAAAAATTAATAAAAAAATAAAATCAAAACAAATTATAAAATAAACATTGAAATTCAAATATAATCAAATTCTAATTTATTTGATTATTATATTAGTTTAGTTACGATGAAGCATTCATGTCACGTAGGAAATAAATATAGACTTATAATACTATTTACTAACATATCTAAAAACAAAAGAATATTTTTTTTTTTTAAAAGACCTAACTTAACAAACATGCATCTAAATTTCAACCATAGCAAAAAAGAAATTCATTAAACAATATAATTAGTTTGTAAATTTAAAATTAAAATAACTGATAATTAGATCATTCCTAAAATTTTATAAACAAAAAATGATAGTATTGTTAAAATTTCAATACAAAACAGAATATTTTAATTCATAATATTAACAAAAACATACTTAATTCAAAGATCAATTCTTGACGATGAAAATGATATTGGACCAAATTTAAGTAAATTTGGGACATGGTGAGCCTAGAGGGATAGTAATTATTAAAGAAAAAAAACTCACACTTGTTGGCTTGTGAGTCGAGATAAATTGGTGATTGAAAAAATGCTTCAACAGTTATATAAATACGGATTCGGCTCCTCTACTATGCTGAATTTTTTCCTATTCTATTTCAGGATTGTGACACGTGGTCATAAAAATATTGATGGCTGAGATTGTCTAGATTGTTCAGTATTTTTATTTTTGTCTTTAGTGAGAAAACGGCGTCGTTTTTCTTAATTCTTCTTTTCCTTTTTCTCGGACAACAAACATCCTCTTCCTTGACAAAAGTACAAAACACACAGCTCCCAATTTTCTTCCATTTAAAAAAATATATGTTACCAGATCTTCATGAGTACCAAACTACCAATGGAAGAAATCTCACGGTTTACACCAAAAACATTTCAATGCCCAACACGAAATTCATATCACACCCAACAAAAAAAAATTAATATAGGGTTGGAATTTTGTGGAAGAATTCATAAAATTTGATCAGTCATTCGCCGCCGTCGACGAGTGGATAGTCACCACCCCGACCAGAATCTCCAGGAGGTGCCGGAGAACAAACCCCAGGTGTCCAGAGTCCAGATCCGACACTATTGACGACGAAACGAGAGGATCCGGTTGCCGCCTCAGGTTTCGCTTTCGTCGCCGCTTCAGACGTGTTGACCGTCGTTGATCAGCCGAAGTTGCTGGTCATCCTTGTAACACTTGACCGGAAAGTCACCAGAGAAGAGATCAATATAGCAGATCAGAGGATTTATTTTTTTGTTAAGAATTTTTTTTTTTTGAAAAAAAAGGGAAGCGTTGGGAGAGAAGAACAACAAAGAGCTGGTGTGTTTGGCCTTTGATTGGTCTGCACACGTGATTCGAGAAATTTTGTGAATTTTTCTACAACCTTCCAACCTCACATTATTTTTTTTGTTGGGTGTGATGTAAATTATGTGTTGGGCATTGAGATTTTTTTGTGTAAGGTTGGAATCTACATCGGAGAACCATGAGATTTCTTCCATTGGTACCAGATGAAGATCTTGAACATATATTTTTTTTTTAAATAAATATTACGTTTTTTTTTTCTAATTATTTGTTGGTCAATTTTTGAAAAATGGAAGAAAAATGGGAACTTTCTGTTTTGTCAAGGAAGAGGACATATTGGTTGTCTGGAAAAGAGGAAAAGAGGAAAAGGAGGAAACTTTCTGTTTAGACGATCTCAGCCCTCAATATTTTTATGACCACATGTTACAATCTTGAAATAGGTTAAGAAGAAGGTCAGCATAGTAGACGAGCCGAATCCTATAAATACATGTACGATCCACACAATCCTACTTGTACACTCATACACGTTTTGTATTTTTATTTATTTAACTTATCAATTTTTTTAAAAAGATCAGGATGGGCTTGAGCCCATGAGCCCATCCTAGCCCACCCCAAGATACGTCCCTAGCACGGGATTGCCTAATTCTTTTACGGTAACTTTTGTTCATTCACCGAGACATAATACCGCGAGATTCTCGTCACGGAGGCAGGTCATGGAATTGCCAAAATCTTGGCATTAAATTTTGATCATTCGACGCGACGTATTAACGCAATGTCCATGTCCTTGATTCAGGTCGCAAAATTTGTAAACACTTAATAGTAACTTTTGCCTATTTTAGCGTGACTTGGGACTGCAAGGTCCGGATCGTGAAATTGTCAAAATCTTGGCAGTCAGTTTCTAGTGTTTTGGCGCAACGTAATACCACGACATGGAGGTTGCATCAGGTTATTTTACCTTGCACAATTTCGCAGCGTTTTTCCCATGTTGCACGCACGATCACGATGGACTCTTCGAGTCACTTGAATGATCATTTTTTCAGTCCTATATATAAAAAGAATTTGCTCTTTTGGAATCATTTTCACTTTGTACATACACAAAAATGAAATTTTCAAAATAGATGTGCTTTCGGTCCATCATCTCTATTCTCTCACTCATCTTCCCTCAACCCTAGACCACGTGCTAAAGTTCATATTGGTTGGGTCTCATTTTTCAATTTTGTTCATGGGTCATGTAAGTACTTGTATTTCATCTTAACTAGTTCTTACTATTCGTAGACTTCGTTTATATATGTTTTGAAGTTTTTTGAGAATGTATTTAAGGGTCAGTGATAGCTAAGTTGTTGGGTTTGTTTGTGACTAGTATTCTTAATTTAGAACATTGTTTTCATTAATAGTCTTTGTAGAATCATTTGGTCTTGCATTCTACTGTATATGTTCATGTTGCATGAGCACATAGGCCACATTATTTTCTTTGTGAATCCAATTCTCGCTATCCAAAAGTGTCGGATTAAGTGAGCAATTTATTGGTAAAAGTCTTGTTATCTGAAGGTGTCAGATTATGTAAGCATTGAGTGAGTCAATAGTCACTATAAAAGGTCCACAAAGTAGACTTTGGCTATAGTCCTAGCGTGGTGTGACTAGGTGAGTCAAGTGCATAAGGGTATTACTAAATTATCATACAGTGGATTTTTATGTAGAAAGTGGCCAACGATGGTTGGTCCCGTGATTTTTACCTAGGGTTTTTCACGTAAAAATCAAATGTCAATTGATATATCTCTAAACTTGGTTTTTTATCACACTAAAATGGGAGCCCACAATAGGATGGGGCCGTGGTGTATCACAATGATAAAGAAAGTTTGTTCCGTAGGGATTGATGTATTGAATACCCAAATTTATCAATTCAACTACTATTTAGACAATCAAAATCAATATGGTTATGATTACTCTACTCTAATTAAACTAAAAACAAACTACAATTATATTGCAATTAATGAAACTAAACAAGCAAGCAAACAAACTTAAACACTTGGATGCAAATATATGTGAACAAGACTAAGACCTTTGAATCCACTTATCCAATTCTCATCAATTTTAGGCACATCATTCAAATAAAATATGCAAGTGTGTGTAGATTTGTGATACCCTCAATTAATCTATACCCTCTCTCAAGAGATAAAGACAACATTCATATGCACCAACAACCTATTTCTCAATGGTTATCCGAACAACAAACAAATTCATTAAGATTTATGGTACAAAATTGAATCCTAGAAGCTAGCATCACATATTTGTATCATTAACTCCTATCACTCATTTCATCGAGCACGTTATGTGCTTCTCCTTTCGGTACATCACACAACAACCAAATAATTATCAAATGCTAGCTACACAATCAATAATAATTAAGAGCATGAAATAAGTGTATACAACACAAACAATAGTGATGAAGTGATGGCCTTTATTGATGATTCATGGAAAAGGTTTCATCTTGGTCTTAGTCAAGATGGTTTTAATTCATAATTACAAGGCATGGCTACAAAAGATGTGATTTTTATGTAAACCATAATCAAATACAAGTGCTAAATAAAATAAAGAAAGGTTAATAATAAACAAAGCGTGGATCTCATCTCTCTTGGTTGGTTGAATGTGTTTGGCTTGCTCCTTCTCTTGATGCTCCCCTCTATGCTCCAAGGTTGGGTCTTGATGGTGAGTAATGGTGCGAAAGTTTGATATTTGGTGCTTGGTAGAGTGGATTTGAGGTTTGGATGAAGGATTGAAGGTTTAATGTAGTGATTTTGTAGATTTGGATGGTAAAAATGTGTTATAAGAGTGTTTGGAGTGTTAATGGTCGTGTAAGAGGTGATGAAAAAGAGCTGAAACAGGGTATTTATAGTGTGTGGAAATCAAGGCACGAAACCCTAGAGATTCTGTTGAGTTAGACAGGGTGCGATATAAACAGGTGCACATAAATCGCAACTTTGCTGGAATTTCTTGTACGGCTAGTGTGTTGTACCTAGGTGCTCATGAAGTGTGTAAACTTTTTGAAATTGCAATCTACCACAATTTCTTCCATTTTAGCACAAATCCCCCCTGAAAATCTAATATGACCTGCACAAGCTTATTTAAACATAAATATACCGGTTTTACCCAGAAAATGAATGCCAACGGTAGGAAAATGGGGCTACACCAAGTGTTAAAATGAGTACTATCAATTTTTGTTTTTGTATATTCTCCATTGTTTGTATACCATTAGAGTTTCATATAAAAAAATTGGTATAAACCTATTCATACATCCTTCCTCTAGGTTAATAGTACGTACCATAATTTTACACACTTTCTTTCTTTACCAAATAAAAATATTTTATTTCAAACTCCAAATCACTTTACTGAGATGAAATATAAAAATATTTATTTAAATTTTAACCTCTTTTTATCTAAATATTTTGTTATTATATCACCACAAGGAAAATATTTTTTATGATGGTTTTTAACCGTCATAAAACAGTTTTAATAACGGTTTTATAAGCGTTAATAAAAATTTTATCACGGTTTTTAATTTTATCATGGTTTAAAAACTGTCTTAAATCCATAATAATTTTTATCCATAATATATTCTCGACAGATTTACAAACGTTAGTAATTCATGATGGCATAAAACCAACATTGGCAAATGACTTCCAAATACCATAAAAACAAGATGATATTACATAATCGATATGCAGATATAATAGTTGTTACATGTCAATAATACATTATAGTATTTTTATGTCATGTATTTAACACAGTTGCGTAAATATCATTAATTTATAACAATTTTATGATGTCATAAGTATCATTTTCAAAAAATAAATTTAATTCATATCCAAATTTCTATTCACAAATAATTTCATTTTTCCAATAATTTATTTATGCAATTTATTGATAAATGATTTATTATTCAGATATGCAAAAAAATTACACATAAAAATATAGACTTTTATAAAATTATCTAATATTAATTAAGAAGAGTATGTTTACAATAAATTCGAAACTTAAAACCGAAACATTAAGTTTAAAAATAAAACAAAAAACCCAAACATCCATAAAATTCATCATATATGTTTAAAATGTTTGATAATAACTTAGAAGTTAATAACATATACACAATATAATATACATGAGATATTTCATACACAACATGGGATATTTCATGCAAAACATGGCATATATGGGATATTTCACACCTTACATGAAATACTGTATGAATATGATATTTCATACCCAACATGACATACATAAGATATTTCATGCTCAACATAACATACAAGGGATATTTCATACATAACATGATATACATAAGATATTTCATGTCTTGTATGAAATATTGCATAAAGGAGATATTTCATAACCACTATGACAAACATAGGATATTTCATACCCAACATGACAAACATAGGATATTTCATACACAACATGATATAAATGAGATATTTCATGTTTTACATGAAACACTGCTTAAATATGATATTTTATAACCAACATGATATAAATAGAATATTTCATGTCCAAATGACATACATGAGATATTTCATGCACAACATGATATATATGAAATATTTCATGTCTTGCCTAAAGAAGATATTTCATACCAAACATGACATACATAGGATATTTTATGTCTAACACGACATACATAGGATATTTTATGTCTAACACGATATACATAAGATATTTCATGCACAACTTGGTATACATGAGATATTTAATGTCTTACATGAGATATTTAATGTCTTACATGAAATACTGTATAAATATGATATTTCATACCCAACATGATATACACGGTATATTTCATGCACAACATAACATACATGGGATATTTCATTCCTTGCATGAAATAATGCATAAATATGATATTTCATACTCAATATGACATACATGAGATATTTCTTACCCAACATTGGGTCCATCCAATTGGGTTCTTTCAGAATATGTTAGTTATTGCATTGTACATCCACCTGAAGGGAGAAGACCATCAGGCATATATATATAAAAGGATACGTTTTTCCTTAGAAGGGCCCGAAACAAGAGTATGTACAAATTGTGGAGAATCTGGACACAATCGCAACACTTGCACTAAACATCTTCAAGCACCGTCTATTAGCAAATCAAGTTCATCATCAGTTGTGCAAAAACCTCCGGTCTGTAGACAGTGTGCATGCGGAAGATGCGGGTTGCTTGGACATAATATTGATACATGCTCAAACGCGGAAGCAAAACCATGAAACTTTTATTTTATAATGTTACAACTTTTGTTGAGTATTAGATGTTAACTTTTGAAACTTGTTGAGTGTTTGTTGTTAACCGTTGAAACTTTTTTTTTTATATAAATAATTCTTTGCAATTTGGATTGTTATTTATTGTATAAAATGATGAAGATGTGTACAACTTTTGTTAGAAAATCATAGACTTGGTTTGAGTTAAATTATTAGGACATTGTTACGATCAATTCTTAATTTTACATTTAGGCATGTGTATTGTTTTTAAAATGAAAGAGAGAATAAACAAAAAATTGCACAATTATATTGTGATGAAAAACTAACAATTAAGTTCTACATTTGTTTTTTTACCTTAAAATTCGGTTAGTTAACATTACCAAAAAATTTGGTTTAAATTTCCTCTATTTACATGGCAATATATTTCTAATATCATGGATATGGCTTCGAAGTTTTAAGAAATCATTCGGCAATTTCATTTCTAATGTCCTTCATATCGTCCACAATGAAGTCCATTTGGTAACAATTATCTTAAAGAATATTTTTCATGTACTTCATGATGAACACACCGTAACTTCTTCTAACTTCTTCTATATTTATCAATAATAGTTGTCAATATCAATAAGTGGAAATAATAATAAAATGTTGAAAACAAACAAACAAACAAACATTAAAAATGTTCTCACGTATCATGTTGTTGAGAAATCAAGTACAGTTCAATAACATCAACCTCCAAAGGTTTAGGATAAGATTTACGTTACTCATAATATCCAACAACACGAAATATACCAGGTAAAAATGAGACAAATGACTTAATATGAGATATCCGTTGTAGCTGTTTGTTCATGTAATTCCCCTCTTATAATGAATCGTAAATCTCAATATTATGTGTGTACAAGTTAAGTGCATACAACACCCAAAGAGAGGAACGTACACAACAAGGTGTCAAAATCTACATTCATAGAAATGAATATTAGAAATCTTAAAACAAAAAAATCAATTCTGAGACAAAATCAAAAGTAGAAACATAATAATATTTACATGGCTCTAATCAACTCATAGCACACATATCACAATTGGGCATTGAAATCTCACAACATTGACTAATACAACTTAACATCAGTGAATTTATTGTAAAAAATAATAATTCCACTATACGTTGATAAATGAACGTTGTCTACATATAAATCGGTAGTCAAAACGGTTTAGAATTTGAAATCAATAAATTTTAACCATAACAAACCACTACGATTCTCAAATTTCCATACAAATTTTAATAAAATAGTTCAAAGTTATTTTCTAAATGTTTTCTAGGTTAACTACCAAACTAACAACAGTCAAATAAGACTCGTTCATGTTCTATTTCCTATTATTATCACATGAAATGCACTATACTACAAAAACTATGACCACATAAATGAAAACAAGACTTCATAAAAGGTAAGATTAGCACCTAAAAAGTAAAAAATAATACGTGATGACTAAAATATCAAGCAAACATAATCAATATAGAAAATTACATTCAAGTAAATCATCAAAATTTATCCCAAAAAAAAATCTCAATTAACCACAACCGATCAAAAAGTGAATAGATAGATACATTTATACACAAAAATTACAAAATGAATATTATTAACTAACTACCATAATTTTATAGCAATCCTCTGTTTTGTTATTATAAAATTAATAAAATACAACCAAAATCACATCTCAAATCTTTTTCTCTATGTTCCATCATTTCTCTTAAGATGAATAACAACAACAATAAGATTCAATTCCTCAATTTCCATAATATTTTTTTCACAGCAACCAAACAGACTAGGACAATAACCCACAAATAATTTAAAGAATTGCATGCTCTCTACTATCATATTCATACATGTTAATGGTTGCGTAATAGCTAATTTATATATGAAAACTGAATAAGAGGACATTATCTTGTGATATAATGGTCATTTCCTTGGTTTTGTTGCTTCTTTGTAAGTTTTAGGTCTTTATTCTATAAAAACTGTCTTTTATAAGAGTAGCTACATTAACAGAGGTGTAGACTTATGTTAATACTATCACAAAAATCTGATTTATTGAACGTGGATTATCTTTACCATTTTGATCCTGTTTCAAACTAAACTTTGAATTCAACTGATTCTTTGGACAAAGAAATAAGTATAATCTCTCTTCCACTTAAAGTTCCTGTCTGTTACCAATTCAATATTTTTGTAGATTGCTGTGATTGAAGTGATGAGTATAAAAACAGCATCAGGTGTCCCAACACCTGTGTCATGGGTGAGAATCTCAAATAAAAAATTGAAATTCATGTACCTACGATGGACTCTATTGATGCAAAAGAAACAAAAAATGGTGTCAATTTGGAGGACTTGATTGAGAAGCTTAAAGATATTGATTTATTTGTGCCAGTTCTAATTCATTTCAACAGTTTATGTGACTAAGTTTCAACTGCATGTTTCCAAGGTGTAAGATGCTATTAATTCTACAAGTGGTTTTTATTAGTTTTGCTGTGATTAATCATATACATCTTACTTTACATAATATTAGAGATGAACAAACAGATGATTAAATATATAAATATTAATTTACATAATAATTAGATATGAACACATGAATCCAAACATAAATTCAATAAAAAAAAAACTTTGTACTGATTTTCAAGAAGCATAAAAATAAGCTTATTTTTTTAAAACAAAAATAAAATAAAAGAGAGAGCAAAACCAGTAGTTTTTGAATCCACAATGCATTGTTCTTTACATCCAGATCCCACAAAACAAGGATGTTTATAATTTTATGACATTGATATTATGAACATGAATAATAATTCAATAATTCAATCTTTTTCTTGTTGCACAAACCAAGTATTTGCATGAATCTAAACTACCCCAACTAATCATAATCATAATCTGATAATTACCAAGAAAAATCATAATCTTATAATCACCAACATTAACTGATATCACCAAGAAAAGCCAAAATTGGCAACAACAAACACCAACAAGCAATAACCCTAAAAAAAAAAATAACACAGGCTGTACAACAGCTCAAGCCAAAATAATATGATAATCACCAAGAAAAGTCATGATCTTATAATGACCAACATTAATTGATATCACCAAGAAAAGTCAAAACTGACAACAACAAACACTAACAAGCAACAACCCCAGTAAAGAAAAAACACAGGTTACGCAACAACTCAAGCCAAAACTAATAAAGCAAACAGTCTCCAAACAAACCAGACAAGAAACGAAAAAAAAAAGAGTAAGAAACAACTAACTGAAGAAACACCATAAGCAGAACGAGCACAAACACAACATCCTACACCCCAAATAAGCACCAAACCAGATCAACACAAAAACAAAACAGACACGAAATTACAAAAAAAAAAAAGATGACTCCCCAAAATAGAATATTTGTTTGCTGTATATAAATATACATATAAACATAGATTGCGTCAGTTTAAATCCTACATATAAACCTTTGTATTCTCATTCAAGACTTTTATCAAACATCTAGTAGTCTCTATCAACCACTTCACTCGAGCTTTTAAATTTAACCCATCAAACCAAATAATTTTTTCACAGATAATTGGTTTTCATAAAAATCTAATCAATCAACACAAAAAATTGAACAAAAATTATACCTTGAGCAATTACAGTCGAGCTCAAGTTGAAGTGGGTTGAAGACGGGGTTGAAATTGGGTCACAGACGGGTTGTGTCACAAACAGTTTGCGGTCAACCTAAGTCGTCGAAATGTTTGACCGTCGAATCGTTGTCGGAAAACACTTGCTTCTTCTTCACCGGTGTCGTACGATCTAGTCCCTTCCTTTCTTCCTCTTTTTTTCTTCTTCTTCATCGGCGTCTGGTTAATTCAACCAGTTGATTCTTCTTCGCAGGAGTTTGGTCGGCGTCACCCTTGTCTCGTTGTCGTCACGCGGTTGCCCACCTCTTCTCAAATCACCTTTGCCTCTCTCATTATAGTTGAAAACGATGGATCTTTTTTTTTTCTATTGATAATGACATTAAAAGAATTTAGGTTTATGTTTGTAAAAAAAAAAAAAGGTTTACTTTTTCCAAACAAAATTGTCTTTTTTTTTTTTTTAAATGAGCATTTTAGACTTTACAACTTACACCTGATTAAAAACAATAACTTAATTTTTTTTGATTAAAAACAATAATCCATTTCTAAATTTGACTACTTTTACAAATACCCCTATATTATATATATAATTGAAACATAATTAGCACTCAAAAAAAAAAATCTTATATTAATAATAAAAAATGGTAATAAAAATACCTTAAATTAAATTAATAAACTGCTATGTTGTGTCCACTCGAAGTGTACTTCATCTATCTCATCTTGGCTATATCTGTTCATACCATTAAACTAATAAAAATTTACAAAGAACAAAATAAAAAAGAAAATTAAATTCAGTCTAATTATCAAATTGATATAAACCAACAAAAAAAAAGATAATTATCTCACCTTTTCACACAGAACGTCATGAATCTCAATTATTTCTTTCATACATTGACGGGTTGGATAGGTGCCTGCAATGATAAAATAAAATAAAAAATAATTTTTTTATTTAATTATATTCATCGTGTGAAAACATACAAGTAGTAAACCTCACATTAACATAACTCCATTTGACATTCTGTTTTGAAGATTGAGTTTTGGCTTGAGCCTGAAACATTCGAAAACCACTGCTTAAATCCATTCAATACATTAATATAAAGTAGTTCATGAAAATAAGATATATACATACTTTATTTAAATATATAAATATATGTATGTAGTATAATAATATATATATATATATATATATACATGTTTAATATATATTAATATAGTTATAATAGTTATATCCCAAACAAAAATACTAAATTAAATATAATTCCAATATACTATTAGTAGCAGTACATGAAGTTTTATAAATACATGACCCAAATCATTCATAACAGCAGTAAAAGCCACAATCCAACTTACTACAATCCATATATATTAAACCTGTGTTATGTACTAGGTTTGCATCTTCAACTTGAAGTAACCCTTTAAACCTGTTTTCCCATACTAAACAAACTTGTCTTCAACTCTTTTTTATTATATATTTCGGTATGTGATTACCAGGAGATGACTGATTCATTAAACCTTACTAACTCTATATCTATCAAGTCCTCTGACCAGAGATTTTGCCTTCTAACTGTTTGTAGAATATCAACTACAGATTTTAGCTTTGTGTTGCATGCTTGCTATCTGGTTATGTAATCTGGTTATGTAATTGTCTTCTTTAACTGCCTATACACACATTTTTTGCTTGCTAATGCCAGATATAGTTTTCATTGAGGTAAGTTATCGAACAGGTGGTAGGCACTAATTGACAGGGCAGCAACATCTTATTCTAACTTATTCTAACTTATTCTAACAGGCAGCATAACAGCATGGGATGGTGGTTCCAAAAAGTTACGTCTAACGCAACAATAAAAAAAAATAATTTTATTGTTTAATCTATGATTATATATATATATATATATAATTAAGGTGAATTATAAGAGTTCATACAAAAGCCAAATTAGAAATTCATCTAATTATACGAAAAGAATCAAATTAGGAATAAAATGAATTGCAAAATAGTAGAATTCAATTCAAATTATATAAAAACTAACCAAAACAACAAAACTTCCGGTCAATGAGGTTCTTACGAATCTACTAACACAGTAGTTTTCATTGAGGCAAATTATCGAACAAGTGGTAGGCACTGTATAGGTAGCTCCAGAATAGTTATGCTCCAACGCCTAACCCATCAAACCCAGCCTCCCTAAATTTCCTTTGGTTATCCTCGGACTCTTTCGCCATACTAGGGCTGACCACCACCGCTACGTTCCCTTTGCTCTAAACATATTGCTTTTACTGTTTGGAACCAATCTCTGTGTCATGAACATCTTCTCTCGTAAGAATCCAAATTTAAAATTGACTACGTTTGGGGATTAAGTTTCAAGCTTCAGACATGAACCCGGAAATCACTTCTCTTTTGGGTTGGCTTTCCAGTTTTAGACATGAACAAAATGGAAACAAGAGACTGAGATTTTTTTCATTGGTTTTTAAGTTTCAAACATGAATCCCTAAATGGCGAAATTGAAAGCGGAAACTGGATTCTTTTTTTTTTTTTTTTTTTTGCTTTCTAGTTTTTTTTTTTTGTTTATACCATCCGGTTTTCAGGTGGGACGGATCCACCATACGGTTCAATCGGCCATGTGCACACCCCGACTAATCCGGACTCGCACCGGATCGGTTCACTAAGGAGTAAAGTGTTACCAATATGTGTAGCTCCGTTCATAAGGGATTGAACCCACAACCTTACTTAAGGGATGAGAGTGTCGAACTTCTCACATCAACTCATGATTGGTTGCTTTCGTAGTTTTGATTCGGACATAAACCCACCATTGAAACTGAAATCAGAGAGTGACTTTATTTTAACACATGCAGAGCCACAAACCTCTAAGTTCTAATTAAAAAAAAAAAAATACATCCATTACTTAAAACAATGCACATAGCAGTAATTTATGGTATCAAAACTAAAACACAACGATCATAATGCATAAGAAAAAAAAATAACAACTAACAGAAGATGGAACTACCCACATAATTCAGAGATTTTAAATTGAATAATTAAAAACAACACATGATTTAGAGAATTCTACGAACAACAAACATATATAAGTTGAATAATCTAGACAATAAATGTGAATTTCTTAACCGTGTGCGTACATGAAAATTCTTTCAATATTCAAGAGCGTAAAATTCAGAGAATGAAATTTTTGAGAGATTCTTAAGTGCAAGAAAAAAAGCACAATTGATTGTATTTAATTGGGTTTTTATACTATAATGTTTGGCACCACATATTTGAGTGGAAAATAATGAATATTTAAGATTTTAGTTTGATTTTACCAAAAAAAACCTATCTTATTTATCACGTTAACAAAATAACCTAATAATATTACTACACATAAAAAAAACACGTGCTAACTTGATCACGGTTAGTAAAACTAGTGATAGTATAATCACGGTTAATGAAATGTACAATAACTTCATCACAATTACCAAAAAAATATTATAATTTGATCTTATTTATATAAAGTGTTATTTCATCATCACGGTTTTAAAATGATCGTGATATTTTACTATCAATTTTAAAAGATATTATAAATACATGACGATTTAAAAATACTATTATCACCCAAGCACGGTTAAAAAAACCATAATAAATTTACGAGATACAAATCTATTTTTCTTACCGTGTATGTTTCATATTAGAGGTTCTCACTCGATAAAAAAAAAAAAATGAATCCGTGAAAATACCGTGACACAGTGTTGTAATATTGAAAAATAAAATCTTCAATCAAATCCATAGATTGAGATTTACATACCAAAAATGGTCTCTCAAATTCACACCAACTACACCGAAAACTCGATAAATTGAGCTTAGACCTCTCTCTCTCTTATTCACGCCTCAACCATCACTAGCTAGTCGTGTAAGTCTCTCCTCTTTTTTTTCTCCCAAAAATCATCCCCTCAACCACCCTCTTTTTCATTTCCAAACATCTTTATATGTCGAGATTTACGCGTATTTTTACATGGCAGGGTTGGTGATATTGTTTCATCACTTGATCATTTCAATATATATCATAAAGGCAAACACTCATTTCTTCGTTTATTTTATTCATTTTTGAAATTTCTACAAAAGATATATAAATATATTTTTCATATTTTTTATCTCTTATTTTAACACCATTGATGTATATGCAAGATATTTATGTAATATATCGGTATATTAGGTAAATCATGATGATATCATTTGTTTGATGTATTTTACCACATATATGTTTGATATTGGTCATATCTTAGATTCAATCGGATAAAATTGATAATAAAAACCATATATGAAATAATATCTAAATAAATATAATTTGACTCGTCTTTTCTCACGATTATTTGTTAGGCTTCTAGGTCATTTGATTTGATGCATTTAGTGATTTTGATTTTGACTAATATTTCTAGTATTTCTAAGTTTTATAGCTTTTCTCGATTTAACAAATAATCTTAAAAAGTTATGATAAACGTTAAGAAGTTTTGATCTTGATAATTGAAACTGTCTTAGATTTTGATAGAATTTTGAATCTCACACCTAAAGCATTTTGTAAATATTGTTTTTATTTTATACAAAACTTTTTCTCTCTAAATGTTGTTAATTCTCGAATGAGAATTTTTATCATATTAGTTTTTTCTTCTAGTAAGATTTTGTTCTCTTGGAAATTATAAATTAGGTCAAGGTACTCACCAAATAATAACTATATATATTTTGGGTAGTAACAATTTGCTTTTGTGTATTTTTTTTATAATACAGGAAGCAATTGCCTGCGATCAAATTTATGGATTCTCAGTGGATTAATCACCAACGATGCAGTGGAATGAATGACTATGCTGAAAATCTTAATCTGGACCTAACCCTTAACTCAGGGCTACAAAATAGTGATGATCAAGATCAACTCCAACATGATTTTGTTCCCAACATGGCCCTACATGGCCATACCAAACTCCACGTTGGTGGCCCTAATAAATATACTCAGGTATGATAATATATTCATACTTTTTGCACTGTTTTTTTCTTTTCTAAATGAGAATAAAAAAGCATTTAACTATTGAAATAATTTTTCTACCATAGAGTTGGGTGAAAACATGATCATCACAGTCTTGCTTCATCTAGCTAGTGATCACTTACATTACAAAATCTCATATAAATTAGGACACATTTACAATTAGCTGCTAATTTTGGATGAAATGTCATTTTTTTAAATTAGGATATCGTTGATGAGGTGTGTTTTTTCCTCCATTGACATGGGTTCATTTTGAGCCGATGATGATGACATAATGGACTGTTTTTTTTATTGTGTTTTTTTTTTAAAAACCAATTATTGGTTTTTGTTTTGATTATACAAACTATGTTTGTGTTCCATGTTGATCCATCATTCCATCCCCCTTTTTTTCATTTTTTCATTTTTATTTATTGTAACTTTAATTTTTTAGTTCAAAAAATTTGTATCACGTGTTACATTTTGATTGGATTATAAATTAGATTAAATAGTAAAATTTTAAAAGGTTAGAGGGATTAGAGGGTAAAATCATTTTCTTAAACCCTTCAATTAAAATTAATGGTAAAATGGTCAATTTACATATTATGTAATGTTTGACCATTAAGACTCTGAGAGACTTATTTGATGTTTTCAACAATAGTTAGGGAACATGAGCACCATAAAAGTAAAGAGACCTTTAAAAAGTTTTTTTTTTAAAATAATTTTTTAAAATTACATTATTTTTGTAAATGTTTCTAAACATCTTTGTAAACATGAAATTATGGTGCTTTAATAATTGTTATAATCATTATTGTTTTACCAAGTAGGTATTGTCAAGAATTTTTTTAACAATCCACGTATGTATAAGACATTGGTGCTTTTTGCCAAGAATATATATAGTAATTTTTAAATTTCTTTTGGCAAGAAAGTTGATTTCTTGTCGATGTCACTGCTGTCTTCGGTGTCATTTTTATATATAGAAATCTTTAACAATAACATCTATTCTATTGTTATTTTTATATTTGTTACTGTGATCTTCATTGTCATATTTACATAAATTATTTTGTTTTTGTCTATATTTAAACTCTTAAAAAATATATAAATTATATGTAGTGGCGTAATAATGGGAGGGCTGCCCTAATATATATTTATTATGTTTAATTGCATAAACATCTCTAATATTATGTCTAATTATATTTTTATATAAATTTTGTTTATAATTACACTATAATCCCCTACCATTAGTATAACTTATTTCATTTATTTATCATAACTTAAAATCAAAAGACAATAATAAAAATTACAAACAATCAATCACAATTGATAAAAGTATTATTTTATGCTTGTTTTACATATAATATTTCATTGTTTTTATTTCAAATTTTTTATCGTACAATTTTGATTCATTTTATTTTGTTCTATTGTTAGTTTAAACCATTCAAACCGGTCATTAATAGTAAATTTTTATAATATGTAAAATATATTTAAAAACAAGATATATATTGATAAACAACTCAATTTGAGAGTCTGTTAGTCATTTATTAAGCATTTAAATATATTGACTAAACAAATCAATGTGAGAGTTTTTGAACTACTAATTAAGTATTATAATATATTGACTAAAAAAATTAGATAAATCATATAATCGAAAGATAATGAATTGACTATACTTGTGTGTACTGATAAAAAAAAATATTTGAATATATAATTTAACCTGATTTATAAATATTTTCTGGGTCCGTCCCTATATATATATAGCTTTAAAATATTTAATTTTTCCTTTGAATTGTATCTAATTGTTAAGCTTGTTTAAAATTACAGGGAATAAACACTCACTGTGAAATGCGTAATGCAGAAATAGGAAGTCACAATAATATTAGTAGACAAACCTTTAAAGATAATGATATCAACCACGTCTTATATGCATGGCCACCTTCGAAAATGGGAAAACATGCTGGCCAATTTTCAGGCTCTTCAACGCCTACTCCTCTGTACACAAACCATTATCAACCCCACACCAATTTCAACGTGAACCCTAATAACCACCATATTATGCCACCACCACCACCTCCACCATCGGAGGCCATAAATGCTTACACATTAATCAATGTTCCGGCAAGGAGGGCTGGTCGTGAGCTTGGAAATATAAGCTCGAGTGCTGGTTATGCGAGAAAGATTCCAGGACAACGGACCTTGGTACATCCTAATAAGAGATGCAATAATCTCAATTGCAAAACCAATGACACCCCCATGTGGCGCAGAGGTCCTCATGGAAAGAATGTAAGTGATGATAATTAAAACTCTAATTCTTATCGTTTAATTTTTTTTATTGATTTGACTTTTCATATTTATGTTTAGACTTTATGCAACGCTTGTGGTATACAGTACCAGAAGGATAAGAAGAAAAGGAGTAGAGAAGCAACAGGCAGCGGGTCTCGTGGTTAGGTCACCTAGACCCAAATTTAAACTTAGGTGTCCAATGAGAATAGATTTAAACTTTTATATCATTAGAATGTTATTTCCTTTTATTTTTGATTAACCCAAATTTTGGTTCAATTGTTATGTTAAAATATGATATTGGGGAATATCTTAATCTCTTAATTTTAACATGCATAATTGTAAGAGAATTTGCTCTTATTTTTAATTGATGTGATGATGTTTTCATAGTTGTTCGTTAGTGACGAGGGGAATATAAATTCATTATATTCGGGTATATTTTAATTTACTTCCAAATATTTATTTCAAAATTATGCATGCAACATAGTTATTTTTGTAAAGTGATTTTGAAATAATTTATTGTCAGATTTAATAATTCTTTTAAATGACCAAATCATCCACCATAATTTCAACAAAAATACACTCTTTAAATGACGCTCAAATTTGTGGGTTGTAATCGTATAGTAGTTCTGCTAATTTGGATATGTATTGAATTAAGTTGTGATAAATAATCGAAATAGATTCTGAAAACTAAAAAGATATGTTTTAACTTGCCCATTGGTGTTAGCTCTACTACTTCAACAGTTGAGCTAAATCAGCGAGTTCAAAGAACTCAGGGAGCTGTGCTACAATGCTTGTGTTTCCAGCAAAGTACTGTGAGCGAACATATCAAAGTAACACATAGCTCAGTTTTCTCTCCAATTTTTTTAGTTGTTTTGTCAAACACTATAGTGTTTCTTACAGACGCATGCTTCCGTTTCATGGTATCAGAGCGTCTCAATGACTACTCGTGATGATGCTCTTAAATCAGCTGGTGAGATGTTTAGAGATCATGATATATTAGTTGCTCAACATGCTCAATGGGCTAGGAAATGAGTATGATCCAAATATCCAATAGTGGCTTTGCTGAGTTTACAACAATGTTGTGTGTTAAGGGACAAGAACACTGAGAAAGTACTGCTCACAAAGGTAAAAGCTAAATCTCTCCTGTCAAAGCTTCAAAAACTACTGTTCTTCATTCAGATTCTGGTGTCAATTATTGTCTTTCGGCTTCTCGTTTTAAATAGTTTAAATAAAGCCAGCTCAATCTCTCGTTCCACATCTGTAATTTTGTTAATACATCATGTTTTGGCAATTACTGTAACCAAGGTAACACTATCTCGACTAGAGATCAAATAAATGAAAATATGTGGTACATTATACTAGGTCATCCTGTACCATTAAGCCTAGGATCAGCTTGAGATTGAACTATTTTAATCCTTGTTCGGTGTTTGGAGATGTTTTGACACATAAGACTAGTAATCTCAAAAGTAAAATAGTTCAATGATTATGGGATATAATAAATCTACCACCCCCTACCTTTATTTATCCTGGAACCATTTCTACACCTAGCCCCATTCATTTAATTCATCCCACCAACCCATCCTCCCTTTCATCACATTTCAACTATCTCCTGTTTCATCACTTCTCCGTCATAAAATCTCAGCAAATCTGACTTTCAAAATTTCTTTGTTTTGTGCATCAATAGCACATTCATATGCCATTCTTAAGCTCGAATTGATCTTCATTTTAAACTTTCAGTCGTATGTATGGAAGCTATTTATTTTACTGTGTCTAACAAAAAACAATTTGAAAATTGGGATTCGCATAAAAAATGAGTATATCAAATGTTTTACAGGTAAATATTTTTTTTAAAAAAAAAGACTAGCAACATAAATCTAAACATTTCAAAGGTTTTGATGAGTTCTCATTTTCTTTTTTCAAAAATTAAAAGGCTCTTGGGTTATTTCCTAAAATTGAAATCATATATTTTTAAAAAATAATAAATTTCTGTTGTTGTTCTCTTTTTTTTTTTGTCTGCTCAAACTGATTTGAGGGAGTATTAATATTTAAAAATTATTTAAATTAATTATAGTTTAAGCATATAATAAATAAATCATAAAAAAAACTAATCCAAGTCATTCCAAACATAATATTGGACTATTTTAATTATATCTCATATTACACCAAACAATAGACAGTATTATATTTAATCTTATCAAATCAAATCCAAACTCAATTCAATCTTGCACACCAAACGGAGCCTTAATACTTAGACATGTCTTAAACAAATTGCATTTGAAATGTTCATCTAGTGAGCACCATCACCATGTTGAAACTGAGCTAACTTTACTTGCTCATGCCCACATGCCATTAAAGTTCTTGACTGAAGCTTTTCAAACTGTTGAGTACCTTGTCAACAGCCTACAATGCTTGTGCTTCCAGCAAGTACTGTAAGGAAACAAATTTCAACATCACATGGATTTTTCAACCTCAACGATGTGCCATCAGCAGCGGCTCATCTGCCTGAATTCCATTACGACATTCTGTCAACATTAGTGTTCCCAAACAAAACTATTGAAAGTTGAGTTGTTCATCCTACACTTGCAACTGCTGACTTCAGTTGACTTGAACAAAATTTCAAACCACCCATTAAAATGTTTGCGAGAGTTCCCATAGATTTTACCAGTAATTCATGAGGGAAATTGAACGGAGGTCTGTAGAGCTACGTTGAGGTTAAAGAAGCAGAACCTCTTCAAACATCAATGGTGTCTATATTTTATAAATGTCATTATGTCAACTACCTTTTTCTAGTAAGATAACAAGATCTCACCTCCTTCAACATTGATCAACCAACAAGACAGCAATAGCCATATGATGACTATTTCATGCCGACAGATTGGACAAGATACATCCACTGCCACCATTTATTTATCTTATCCTAGACCTTGACTTCAATTTCGACAAATCCTCCCTCAAAGCAAAGACTATGAAGAATAACGTATGACACTCTACTAGTTGATACAATTTTAGTACACAAATTCAGATCAAAGAGACTCTGAGAGTGAAACCATGAAAATTTGTTTCAAATCTTAAAGCAGCACAACCCAACCAAAAACATGAGAAAGATCCACTATGATGGATTGTTCCAGTCAAATTCATGTCGAATATTACAAGGTAAAGAACCTACAATGATATCTTTGTTTTGCCAACACATACAAATACACAATGGACTAGCATATGAGCAGTTGTTTGTTTTAGAAATATGGATTCTAACGAGATATAGTATTTACTATTTAGATAAGATTGATCGACTCAGTGGGATGCATACAACAATGCTCACTGCTTGGAAATCTATGTGACGATCATAAAGATAAGGGTGACCCTATGCATAACAATGCTCTATTTCACAAATGCCTTGCAGCACTAATCAACAAAATAAACAAATCATGAACTATCAAATGGTTGAGACAGCACAGAAACACGAAAGAATTATGTATTTATCTACTGTTTGAGCTGCAGATTGGAATTAAGAAACATTACCTACAAAATAAGTAAAGAAATGACAAAATTCCACTGCCCGCAAAACAAAAATTCATTTTTCAGTTTTCATTGGCAGTCTCTACTGTTAAAAAGTGATTCAAAATTGTTTTTATTGTATGACTTAGTCCAAGACAGTTAGTTTATGTTCTAGTTTGTTCCTATTTTTCTGTTTAGTTGGTGTCAGTTTAAGATTGAGCTAGTTGTGCTCAACGTGTTTGCTATTTTTCCTAATTAGTAGTTGTTGTGTAAGCCTATATATAGGCATGTTTGAACATTGAATATGTAGTAGTGTGAAACATTGTTTTCCAGCATATTTGTCTCTTGTTGTTTTTCACTTGCAAAACAGAGCAATGTTAATTTATTTTTCCAACAATTTGTGGTATCAAAGCCAGGTTTCTTTCATATTGGACGTAGTGAGTGAGGTACTAAAAAAAAAGGAGTGTTCCAAAAAAAATGGCAAGTAATGGAGGTTATGTTAACATCTCTCAGCTACTCATTCCCATTTTCAGAGGAGAATTGTACGAGTTTTGGAGCATTAAAATGAAGACTCTATTTAAGTCTCAAGAAATTTGGGATTTGGTGGAGAATGGTTATGTTGATCCAGATGAGGACCCTGCAAGGTTGAAAGAAAACAAAAAGGACTCCAAAGCATTATTCTACATTCAACAAGCTGTTCATGACACAGTTTTCTCAAGAATTACAGCAGCAACTACATCAAAAGAAGCCTGGAATTTACTCAAAAATGAGTATCAAGGCTCGTCGAAGGTAATTACTGTAAAACTAAAATCCATTCGTCGTGAGTTTGAAACATTGTTCATGAAAAACAATGAATCAGTTCAAGATTTTGTCTAAAGTAACTGCAATTGTTAGTCAGATGAAATCATATAGAGAGGCATTTACCGATCAAACCGTAGTTTCTAAAGTTTTGAGGAGTTTGACTCTAAATTTTGATCATGTGGTTGCTGTGATTGAGGAGTCAAAGGATTTATCTATTTTTTTCATTTGATGAACTAATGGGTTCTTTGCAAGCTCATGAAGTCAGGATGAAAAGATCACTTGAAAAGAATGAAGAAAAGGCATTTCAGGTGAAGGGGGAGTCAACTAAAGACATGACAAGAGAACTCGCAAATGGTAGAGGCGGATTTTGTGGCAGACGCCGAGGCCGAGGCAGAGGCAGAGGAAGAGTTGCTAGTCATGAAGGACAAATGCTGTCATTAGGTGAACACATGAGCAACAAGAATGGAGTTCGGTGTCATTATTGCAATAGAATAGGGCACATTGAAGCAAACTGCTGGAGCAAAGAGAAACAACAAGATGGAGTTCGATGTCATTATTGTAACAGATTCGGGCATGTTGAAGCAATCTGCTGGAGTAAGGAAAAACAAGCAAATTACACAGAAGAAAAGCAAGAGGAGAGTAAGTTGTTCATGGCTCATGTTGATACTTATACTCCAAATGATGTGTGGTTTTTAGACAGTGGATGTTCAAATCATACGTCTGATATAAAATCAACTTTTAAGGAACTTGATGAGTCTTATAAGGTATAGGTTAGGCTTGGGGACAATAATCAATTACAAGTTGAGGGGAAAGGAACATTTGCAGTTAAAACTAGCAACAATGGGGTAAAATTTCTCTATAATGTATTTTTTGTCCCTAGTTTAGCACATAATTTATTGAGTGTTGGGCAATTGATTACTACTGGGTATTTAGTTTTGTTTGATGATGCTGCATGTATTATTAAGAATAAAAAGCCTGGAGAGACAATTGTTAATGTTTTTATGACAGAAAATAAGATGTTTCCTCTTGATGTTTCACATGTTCAAAACAATGCTCTAGTTGTTGAAAAGAAAAATGACAGTGGTTTGTGGCATTTGAGATATGGGCATTTGAATGTCAATGGTCTGAGATTGTTAAGTCATAGAAGTATGGTTGTTGGATTGCCTAAAATTGACTCTCTTGATTCCATGTGTGAAGCATGTGTGTATGGAAAACAGATTAAAAAGTCTTTCCCCACTGGAAAGGCATGGAAAGCTTCTTGTTGTCTTAAGTTGATTCATGCAGATTTGTGTAGGCCAATGAATACTCAATCGTTTGGTAGCAGTCAGTACTTTCTATTATTTACCGATGATTATAGTCGAATGAGTTGCATTTATTTCTTGAAATTTAAGTCAGAAACCTTTGAAAAATTCAAGAAATTCAAGACATTGGTGGAGAAGCAAAGTGGGTTCTCTGTAAAAGCTCTTTGAACAGACATAGGTGGTGAGTTCCTTTCTAATGAATTTAAACTTTTTTGTGAAGAACATGGTATTCACAGGGAACTAACAGCACATTACACTCCGGAGCAAAATGGAGTTACCAAGCGAAAGAATAGAACGGTTGTTGAGATGGCTAGAAGTCTATTGCAAGGGAAAGGTCTTCCAAATCAGTTTTGGGCAAAAGCTGTTACTACAACAGTGTACTTACTGAATATTTCTCCTACAAAGGCGGTAATGAATCGAACTCCATATGAAGCTTGGAAGGACAGGAAACCACACGTAAGCCATTTAAAAGTTTTTGGTTGTATAGCCTATACTTTAGTAAATTCACAAAGTCATCATAAACTTGATGGAAAATCAAAAAAAAATATTTTCATCGATTATTGCCCGCAATCTAAAGCATATAGGCTATATAATCATTTTGGTAGCAAGGTGTTAATAAGCAGGAATGCAGTATTCAATGAAGATGCACAATGGGATTGGTCAAGCAAAGAAGCAGTTTCTCAGGTTCAAATTCCAATAGAAAATGAAGCTTCTCCAACAACAGAAGTTGCAGATACAATTCCTACAATTTCAACTGTATCTTCACCTTCAAGTTCGAGAAGTAGTAGCTCGTCTCAAGAAACTCCTCCAATGAAGTACAGGTCCATGAATGACATTTATGGCTCTACATATGCCTTATTTGTTACTGATCCAATTTGTTTTCAAGAAGCTGCAGAGAAAGAAGAATGGTGTCAAGCTATGAAGGAAGAAATCACAGCAATTAAAAAAAAATGAAACATGGGAGCTAGTTGATCTACCAGAAGGTAAAAATGTTATGGGGCTCAAATGGGTATTTAAAACTAAATATCATACAGATGGAAGAGTACAGAAGTATAAAGCACGACTTGTCACGAAGGGATATTCTCAGCAAGAAGGAATTGATTTTACAGAAACGTTCTCACCGGTTGCTCACTTTGAAACGGTAATAATGTTTATTGCATTGGCTGCTCAATTATCTTGACCTATTTATCAATTTGATGTGAAATCTGCCTTTCTAAATGGTATATTGGAAGAGAAAGTGTATGTGTATCAGCCTGAAGGTTTCATAGTTGAAAATCATGAAGACAAAGTGTTGAAATTGAAGAAAGCACTTTATGGTTTGAAGCAGGCCCCGAGAGCATGGTACAGTAGAATTGATTCTTACTTTCAGCAAAATGGATTTGCAAGAAGTGAGAATGAACCCATACTTTATTTGAAGAAGCAAGGTAAAGGTGATTTTCTTATGATATGTCTTTACGTCGATGATATGATTTATATGGGATCTTCTCAGTTCATGGTGAAGGAATTCAAAACTAGTATAATGAAGAGTTTTGAGATGACAGATTTAGGACTGTTGCATTATTTTCTTGAACTCGAAGTGAAACAATGTGAAGATGGAATTTTTGTTTCTCAAAGAAAATATGCAACGGATCTACTTAAGAGATTCAAGATACTTAATTGCAAAATGGCAGTCACACCTATGAAAGTGAATAATAAGCTGAAGCTTGATGACGGCACAAGAATGGCTGATGCAAGAAGTTTCAGAAGTTTGGTTGGTGGCTTGATTTATTTGACACACACGCGTCCTGATATTGCATTCTCTGTAGGAGTTGTGTCCAAATTTATGCATTCTCCTACCAAGCATCACTATGGTTCAGCAAAAAGAATCTTTCGATATGTGGGTGGAACTATAAATGATGGGATATGGTATGCTCATGTAGCTGATTTCAAATTATTTGGTTTTACTGACAGTGATTGGCCAGGTTCTTTGGATGATAGAAAAAGTACTTCCGAAAATGTTTTCAGTCTTGGTTCCGGTGCCATTTCATGGAGCTTAAAGAAGCAAGCTACAACAACGTTATCATCATCAGAGGCAGAGTATATTGTTGCAACTTCATCAGTGTGTCAAGCAGTGTGGTTAAGAAAATTGCTTACTGACCTTCAACAAGAACAAAAGGAAGCAACGGTATTATTTGTGACAACAAAGCTGCAATTGCAATGACTAAAAATCTTGTTCTTCATGGAAGAACGAAGCACATAGAGCACAAGTATCATTTCATCAGAGACCTGGTAGCAAGCAGGATAATTGAGTTGAAGTTCTACAGCACAAATGAGCAAGTGGCTGACATTCTCACCAAATCACTTCCTCTCAATAAGCATATTTTCTTTCGTTCACGGCTTGGAGTATGTAATTATGAATCAAGGGGGAGTGTTGAAAAATGATTCAAAATTGTTTTTACTGTATGACTTAGTCCAAGATAGTTAGTTCATGTTCTAGTTTGTTCCTATTTTTCTGTTTAGTTGGTGTTAGTTTAAGATTGAGCTAGTTGTGCTCAACGTGTTTGTTATTTTTTCTAATTAGTAGTTGTTGTGTAAGACTATATATAGGCATGTTTGAACATTGAATATGTAGTAGTGTGAAGCATTGTTTTCCAACATATTTGTTTCTTGTTGTTTTTCACTTGCAAAACATAACAGTGTTAATTTATTCTTCCAACATCTATTTCCTCTGCATCGGACATTAAACATTTTTACGAAAACGTAATATGTAAAAAATAATTTAAACAAAATACAACCCAATTTCAATTCAAGTCTAAATTTCAATCATATTCGGTCTACATACTCAATCAAAATATAAAATATTCATAAATTCTATAAAATAGAAGTCAAAAAACATAATACATAATATGTGAACAACAATCAATTTGTAAACTAAGATTGAGTTGATGAGTTATATTGAAATGAAAATGGATCAACCTTTATATAGGTTGGAAATCCTAACAATCATAAATGGAAACACTTAATAACGACTAACCAACATCTACTGACTTTATTAGTATAGCTTCCAACTACCAACCATAAACTACTAACAAAACAACTACTTGGTTTAAATACATAGCTCCTTTTGAACCAAGTTTTCCATAACTTATCATGCCCAAAGTTTTCTTCAATTTTAGAAATGAATCAACTTTGAACGGCTTCGTGAATATGTCTGCAAACCTGCTCCTCGGAACGATAGTACTCAATCACGATCTCGTTGTCCTTCACCAAGTCTCGAATGAAATGAAACTTGATGTCAACGTGCTTACTTCTACCATAAAAAACTAGATTCTTTGTCAGTGAACTTGTTATCACAGTAGATCATTGTAGGAGTATCATGCTGATGCTTCAAGTCACAGAGCATATGCCGCAGCCACACAACCTGTGTAGCACCACTAGCAACTGCAATATACTCAGCTTCCATAGTTGATAAAGCAACCCCCTGCTGCTTTTTCGATGACCACGAAAATACTCCGGAACCCAGATGAAATGTATATCCAGAAGTACTTTTCCTCTCCTCCATATCACCTGCCCAGTCACTATCTGTGTATCCCACAAGTTCAATCTTATCAGCAGAAGAGTAAAAGATACCATCATCTAATATACCTTTCACATATAGTAAAATACGTTTGTCGGCTTGTAAGTGAGATTGTCTCGGAGAATTCATAAACCTGCTGATAAACCTAACTCCATATGCAATGTCAGATCTAGTAGAAGTTAAGTATCTCAAACTTCCTAGTAGCTTTCAAAAGATGGTAGTATCAACCAGCTCACCAGACGCATCTTTCACTAACTTCAATCTTTCTTTAACGGGAGTAAGAATCGGTTTACATCCCTCCATCTTGAATTTCTTTATCACATCACCAGAATACCTATTCTGACATAAGAATATACCATCATCCGTCTGACTCACCTCAATGCCGAGGAAGTAAGACATCAACCCTAAATCTGTCATCTCAAAATGACCAATCATTGCTTTCTTGAACTCTAAAATCATATTAGGGTTATTGCCGGTAATAATCAAATCCTCAACATACAAACACATAATAATAATATCTCCATGTGGATTTGACTTGATGTACAGAGTGTGCTCGTAGGGACACCTCTGAAACTCATGTTGAATAAAGTATGTGTCAATGTGTGTATACCACGCCCTGGGTGCCTGCTTCAACCCTTATAAGGCCTTATTCAACTTGTAGACCTTTTTTTCCTGCCCCATTTTCACAAAACCTATCGAATGGTGAATGTAGAATTCTTCCTCTATCTCACCATTTAAGAATGTCGATTTCACATCCATCTGGAAGATTCTCCATCGATTATGTGCGGTAAGAGACATAATCAAGCGAATGGTGTCAAGTCTGACAACCGGTGCAAAAACCTCAAAATAATCAATCTCTGGTTTCTGTTGTTGGGGTTTATGCCCTAAAGATGTAATTTGTAAATGGATTTATGAAATAAATAAAAGGAAAAGTTCAATTCATTCATGTTGTGTCGTTCATTTTATAAATTGTGCATATATTTAATATCCAAGATTGTCGGATGTAATCTCGAACTGTGTATATGAGTGTCATATACAGATGGATACAGTAAGAGATGTGCAATCTAAAGAGTCCATAGATAGCAAATAAAGCTGGGTACTTTATTTGTGGTTAATCTATAGTTGCGGTCAATTCCGTAATGTACGATGATTCTATCCTGAATAATTCATATGAGATATGGGAATGAAGGCACCTTGTATGATGTGATCATATAGGACCGGGTCATGATCTATATGAATCTCTCACCAATATCCGTTTACCGATGAGATTCATATATATCATTTAATGATGGTTATATGTGGGTGATCTTAATCCTGAGTGTCTTATCGACTCCTTCAGGTTAAATCGTGGTCTTTGATATACCATGGGTGAGATCGGATGCAATTCCCGATCAATATGCTCCGTATGTTGGGATTGCGGTTTGGCTTGTGGCTGGGAAGATTTGTACACAATAGTGAAATCCACTCATTCTTGTGAGAAGTAGATGGTAGTTCCCTTAAGGATTTATTCGGGGCTTTGACAATATGAGCGCTCTCCTAATTTCGTAAGGAAATAGGATTTATTATCCATTAGAGAATCAACGGTACTTAAAGGATATATGTAATTAGAAGGGTATAACGGATATTATGACCCAGCTCTAATTATGAACTACTGTGGAGGATCACATAATGTGTAATAGCTATATCGATGGACACCGAGTTGTATCGGTCTGTGTAAAAACGTCTACAGTTGAGAGAGTACAGCTTTGGGTGGAATAACACCGGAGTTAATAACCAATGAATATTAATTAAAGAGTTTAATTAATGATTCTGATGATTATTGGAGCTCAAAATACCGCGGGTTCATTAGGTCCCCTTGCTAGCCCGATCGATTTAGGTAACAAGGGTCACGGTTAATTAATTGGATTATCCAATTAATTGTGTTACAAAAGTAACACGTATATATTCAGGAATTAATTGAATAATGAGATTATTTAATTAATTAATGTTAATAGTTAAATTAATTAAATAATTAGATTATTTAATTATATTAATAATTATGAATTATTAATTATTAATTAACTATTAACTGGAAGATGTTAGTTGATATTGGATTTAGGTGAAGATAAAATAATAGGATTATTTTATTTTACTAAATCATTTATCTAAGTATTTGAATTTAAGTTTAAATTTAAAATACTTATTATCAATTTTAATATAGTAGATATATTTGAAAAGGATAATTAAAAGATATATATCAATTAATATCACAAGAGATTGCATTGGATGCAAATTGGTGTGTACACATGAAACAATAGTCAAAAGAAGAATTTGCATAGGATGCAAATACTTGATACACATATATGATATATATTTTTAGCAGAGGCGTGATAAAAGATATATATATATATATTCTCTTGAAAAACAAAGTAGGCTATAGATATATATATTGTTTCATGTTTTGTGTGTTTTTGAAACACATAGAAGAAATGGTTTCTTCAATTCTCTCTACATTCTCCATTCAAGTTCCTGAGACCGTGACGCGCCCACACGCAATTACCAGTTCCGGGAGATAGCGAGGAAGATCGAGTGGTTCAGACAGGAGCACATTGTAAAGTGAAGGATCTTCCAAACGTTGGTAAGATTGGTTCAGACATGAGCATATCGTAAAGTGAAGGAGCCTCCAAACGTTGGTATGTTCTTCTTCTGATTATATCGATTTCAATTTCCTATGTTTACATATTGTATGTATTAGTTTCGAAAATAATTACAATCACAAGTTCACTGGCTCCAGATACAGATTATGATCTGTATTAAAAATTTTAAAATCTTACTTCCGCTGCGTGACCGGTGAACGGGGTTCCAACATTTGGTATTAGAGCCAATTTTATTTCCGGAATAAGAATTTTTTTTCGTTGCTCCTGTATGTATGATTGTGTAGACACGATTTAAATTGACTGTATGATGTTTTTGTATGCATATTTTTTTTTTAATTTACAAAAACATGATTGATCGTTAATTATATGGTACTGTGGATTTAGGGTTTATGGGTTGTATTATTATTATTATTATTTTGTTTATTATTATTATTATTTTACTGTTATTGTATTGTAAAAAAAAATGTAACCTATATTGAAGACCTGGAAAAATCGTGAAGAAGGCTTCATGAGATGAATCGGAGTGACATGATGAGACTGGAAGATATCTTAAGTTACTAGAAGATCAATGAATGCCTTGAGAAATTTTTTGTAATTTTAAAGTCCAATTTTTTAGGTTAAATAATCCACAGTACTCGGTCAATTTATGTATGCTTTATATTATGTAATGATAAAAACATTGACATGCATACGTATGTCATTTAGATTAGATGTGTCTACATAAATATATTTGATATGTCATATATGCATCATAGTCTGATACCTTATGTATTTTTTTATAATGTGATTAAAATGGGTAAATACATAAATGGCTATGAATAATGAGATTAGTTTTTAATGGTTAGAAAACTTGATAATTCTCACTAATATTAATCTAGTTATTAAAGTGTTTAAAAAATTAGATTAATAGGGTCATTTATTAGGATTAATTTGATTAATAACCTAATAATAAATTAATAACCTAATAATAAATTATCCGAATAAAGTGTTAGGGTTTTAATAGTTAAAACTTGATAAACACAAACATAATAATCTGACCTTAGTAAATAGTTTACAATGGCTTAGATTATTCACTAATAGATTAGATTTTTAATTGTTAAAATCGTTAATAATTTATTAGTTAATTAGAATTTGTTTCTAATTAGTTAATGCGCTAGATAACTTGATTAAAGTTAGTTGTTTAATCCTGTAGATTCTAGGTGCATTAATGGTTAATAGAAAACCCTAATTTTAAAATAGTGAGTGAGAGAGGGATATATGACATATATATATCGCGGTCTCCATCATCACTTCAACACCGTGAGATCCGAGTGGGGCCTCGTGATGGCTTTGCGTTCGTCCTCCCTAAGAAGGGTTTTCACAAAGGTCAATACCAAGGTTGACTTCCTAACGGATAGGATTTCTAAGGGTATTTCGGGATTGACCGACCCTAAGGCAGCAATTCTCGAGTTAAGCTCGTGAGATCTGAAATGGTGGGTTACACTCACCAAGGTTTTTGTTAAGTTTGTTAATTAAAAACCTGACTAAATAAACGATGGTTGAATGATATGGAATAAGAGTTATTCTAGAATATCGTTTGATTGAGAATGTCTCGATCCAACATGCAAAGACTTGACCGACCCTAAGGCGGCACTTCTTTGTGGTATGTTGGATTGTCGTGGTATAGTAACTAGTTTTAGGGTAGTTCTAGTTCGTTAAACTTATGCATGCATCATGTTTAAATTTATGCCAAAGCACTCGCACTTGTTTTAAATAAATGACTGAATGAATGTTTCATTTATTTCAACAATAATGTCTTCTGTATTACTTCAAATTCTCGTAAACGACAAATTGACTGGTGATAACTACACTAAGTGGAAACTTAACATTAATGCAATATTGGTCACCAATGACCTCAAGTTTGTGCTTACAGAGAAATGTCCTCCAGTGCCTGCTGCTAATGCCACACGAACTGCTCGTGAGGCATACGAACGATGGGTCTCATTTGATGAGAAGGCTCGAACATATTTGTTGACTTTTATGACAGATGTGCTTGTCACAAAGCATGAAGCAATGACTTCAGCATTCGAAATCATGGTGTCATTGCAAGCTATTTTCGGGCAGCCCTCCGAGCAAAAGCGACATGAAGCCATTCGTTCTGCTATGCTCGCTCGGATGAAGGAAGGTACGTCAGTTTGGGAACATGTCCTGAGCATGATGTCCTACATCAACACGGCAGAAGTCAATGGTGGGGCCATTGATGAACCCAGTCAAGTGAGCATCTTACTGACGACTCTTCCGAAGAGTTTCGATCAGTTTAAGAACAACTACGGGATAAACAAGTTAAAATTTAGTCTTACACAGTTGCTCAATGAACTCACTATCTTTAAGTCCTTGACTAAGGACAACAAGGGCGATACCGGTGAGGCAAATGTTTCCGAACCATTTTCCTCCAATAATAAGAAGAGGAAGAGGTCTGCTGGGAAGGTGAAGGGTAAGCTCAAACCCAAGAAAGCCTAAAGAAAGAAAAAGTCCAAGAAATGTAAATATGATTTTCTTGTTCTTGAGTCGTGTTTAGTGGAAAATGATTTTTCACCCTGGATAGTTGATTCGGGGGCCACTAACCATGTTTGTTCTTCTTTACAATGGACTGATTCTTGGACACAGCTAGAAGAGCAAGCCTTCTCAATGCGAGTGGGGTCAGGGGATGTCGTGTCGGCACGAGCAGTGGGCGAAATTAAATTACGTTTCTGTAATAATTATATATTATTGGACAATGTATTTTATATTCTTGGATTTACACGGAATTTGATTTCCGTTTCTAAGTTGTTAGAACAAAAATATTCTGTATCTTTTAATAATAAGTCTGTTATTATTGGAAAGAATGGTCTGAATATTTGTTCAGGAATTAATGAAAACAATTTGTATGTGTTAAGACAGTTAATACATACTACACTGCTCAACATCGAAATGTTTAAGGTTGAAAAACCAAAAACTAAACGGTATAAGATTTCTCCAGATAATGAAACGTATCTCTGGCATCTAAGGTTTGGTCATATCAACCTTGACCGGATAGACAGACTAGTAAAAAGCGGACTTTTAAGTGAGTTAAAGGTTGGCACCTTACCTATCTGCGAATCTTGTCTGGAAGGTAAGATGACTAAGAGACCTTTTACTGGAAAAATGGCTTAGAGCTAAAGAACCGCTAGAGCTTATACATACAGACGTCTGCAGACCGATGAATGTTAAAGCTAGGGGTGGTTATAAGTATTATGGCACCTTTATAGATGACTACTCAAGATATGGATACGTCTTCCTAATGCAACGGAAGTCGGAAACATTTGAAATGTTCAAAGAATTTTGAGCTGAAGTTGAGAATCAATTAGGTAGGACTATCAAATCACTACGATCGGATTGTAGAGACGAGTACCTTGACCAAGAGTTTGAAGACTTCATGGTCGAGTATGGAATAGTTTCCCAACTCACAACTCCCGGTACACCTTAGAAAAATGGTGAAGCGGAGAGGAGAAATAGAACCCTGATGGAAATGGTGAGATCCATGATTAGTTTCTCATCATTACCAAATTCATTTTAGGGATATGCGTTACAAACAACGGCACACATTTTGAATGTAGTGTCATCCAAATCTGTTTCTAAGACTCCCCTAGAGTTGTGGAATGGTCGTAAAGCTAATTTACGACATTTTTGCATATGGGGGTGTCCAGCACACGTGCTGAAGAACAGAATTGGAAAGCTAGACTCCAAGTATATTGTCTGTCTGTTTGTAGGACACTCTAAAGAGACCAGTGGTGGACACTTCTATAGTCCTAGAGACAACAAAGTATTTGTATCGATAAATGCAACGTTTCTTGAGGACAATTACATTAGTGACCATAAATCTCGTTCCAAGATTGTATTAAATGAGTTGGAGCCTGGTGAGACTAGTGCTTCATCAACAGGAGTTGTTGATCCATAAACATCTGAGAGTCAGATGGTTCCTGATCAGGATACACTACCACCTAGACGTAGTGAGAGGGTTGTGAGACAACCTGAACGCTATTTAGGTATAGGTGATGGACAAGGTGTTGTCTCTGCTGATAGTATGGATGATCCATTAACATTTAAGAATGCAATGAAAGATCCTAAAAAAGATGAATGGCTTAAAGCAATGAATCTGGAGATGGATTCCATGTACTCCAACTCAGTTTGGGATCTTGTAAACTTACCGGATGGGGTAAAACCCATAGGGTGTAAGTGGATCTACAAGAGAAAGAGAGAAGTAGACGAGAAGGTAGAGACATTCACGGTAAGGCTAGTGGCCAAGGGTTATACCCAGAAAGAGGGGGTCGATTATGAAGAGACATTCTCTCCAGTAACCATATTTAAGTCTATTAGGATTCTCTTATCCATTGTTGCCTATTTTGATTGCGAAATTTGGAAAATGGACGTCAAAACTGCATTCTTGAATGACAATCCTGATGAGAGCATCTATATGATGCAACCAGAGGGATTCGTGTCTCCAGATCAAGAGCAAAAGGTTTGCAAGCTGTAAAAGTCCATTTATGGACTTAAGCAAGCATCTAGATCTTGGAACATTAGGTTTGATTATGTGATCAAAACCTATGGCTTCGAGCAGAACATCGATGATCCTTGTGTCTACAAGCACATCATTGATAAGAAAGTAGTTTTCTTGTACCTATACGTAGATGATATCCTACTCATTGGGAATAATGTGGGAGTGTTGTCTGATGTAAAGGGCTGGCTGGCTTGCCAATTCCAAATGAAAGATTTGGGAGATGCGAGTTATGTTCTAGGGATCCAACTTATAAGGGATCGTAAGAACAAACTCATAGCACTGTCTCAGGCATCATATATCGACAAGATTCTTGTGCAATTTTCAATGCAAAACTCCAAGAAAGGTAATTTTCCTTCTAGGTATGGAGTTCACTTGTCTAAGGAACAGTGTCCTAAGAAACCTCAAGAAGTTGAGGATATGGGACGTGTACCCTATGCATCAGTAGTAGGTAGTCTCATGTATGCTATGTTATGTACGAGACTGGACATCTGTAAAACAGTGTGAGTAGTCAAAAGATACTAGTCCAACCCAGAATTGAATCATTGGGTTGTTGTCAAGACAATTCTCAAGTATCTTAGGAGAACGAGAGACTATATGCTAGTGTATTCTGGGCAAGATTTGATCCCGTTAGGATACACAAATTCTGATTTTCAGTCAGACAGAGATTCTAGGAAATCCACGTCTGGATCAGTATTCACCCTGGGTGGTGGAGCCATTGTGTAGAGAAGTATCAAGCAATCTTGCATTGCTGACTCCACAAAGGAAGCCGAATATGTAGCCGCTTGTGAAGTTACTAAAGAGGCTGTTTGGCTCCGTAAATTCTTGAGTGATCTGGAAGTTGTTCCAGATCGTGATAAGCTCGTCACACTTTATTATGATAACAGTGGTGCTACGGCTAATTAAAAAAAAAGAAACCACACAAAAAAAGGAAGCACATAGAGAGAAAGTATCATCTCACTAGAGAGATAGTGCATAGAGGAGATGTGATCATCACAAAGATAGCTTCACAAGACAATCATGGTGATCCATTTATAAAGACCTTACCGGCTAAAGTGTTTTCGGGTCACATAGATGGTCTAGGGTTACTAGACATGCCTCACATGATTTAGTGCAAGTGGGAGATTGTTGGGGTTTATGCCCTAAAGATGTAATTTGTAAATGGATTTATGAAATAAATAAAAGGAAAAGTTCAATTCATTCTTGTTGTGTCGTTTATTTTATAACTTGTGTATATATTTAACATCCAAGATTGCCGGATGTAATCTCGTACTGTGTATATGAGTGTCATATACAGATGGATACAGTAAGAGACGTGCAATCTAAAGAGTCCATAGATAGCAAATAAAGCTGGGTACTTTATTTGTGGTTAATCTATAGCTGCGGTCCATTCCGTAATGTACGATAATTCTATCATGAATCATTCATATGAGATATGGGAATGGAGGCACCTTGTATGATGTGATCATATAGGACTGGGCCATGATCTATATGAATCTCTCACCAAGATCTGTTTACCGATGAGATTCATATATATCAACTAATGATGGTTATATGTGGATGATCTTAATCTTGAGTGTCTTATCGACTCCTTCAGGTTAGATCATGGTCTTTAATATACTATGCGTGAGGCCGGATGCAATTCCCGATCAATATGTACGTATGTTGGGATTGCGGTTTGGCTTGTGGCTGGGAAGGTTTATACACAATAGTGGAATCCACTCATTCTTGTTAGAAGTAGATGGTAGTTCCCTTAAGGGTTGATTCGGGGCTTGGACAATATGAGCGCTCTCCTAATTCCGTAAGGAAATAAGATTTATTTTCCATTAGAGAATCAACGGTACTTAAAAGATATATGTAATTAGAGGGGTATAACGGACATTATGACCCAACTCTAATTATGAACTACTGTGGAGGATCATACCATGTGTAATAGCTATATCGATGGACACAGAGTTGTATCGGTCTGTGTAAAAGCGTCTACAGTTGAGAGTTCAGCTTCGGGTTTTTAGTGGAATAACACGGGAGTTACTAATCAAGGAATATTAATTAAAAAGTTTAATTAATGATTCCGAGGATTATTGGAGCTCAAAATACTGTGGGTCCATTATGTTCCCTTGTTATCCCGATCGATTTAGGTAACAAGGGTCACAGTTAATTAATTGGATTGTCTAATTAATTGTGTTACAAAAGTGACACGTATATATTCAGAAATTAATTGAATAATGAGATTATTTAATTAATGAATGTTAATAGTTAAATTAATTAAATAATTAGATTATTTAATTATATTGATAGTTATGAATTATTAATTAACTATTAACTAGAGGGTGTTAGTTGATATATGGATTTAGGTGAAGATAAAATAATAGGATTATTTTATTTTACTAAATCATTTATCTAAGTATTTGAATTTAAGTTTAAATTTAAAATACTTATTATCACTTTTAATATATTAGATATATTTGAAAAGAATAATTAAAAGATATATATCAATTAATGACACAAGAGATTGCATTGGATGCAAATTGGAGTGTGCACATGAAACAATGGTCAAAAGAAGAATTTGCATATGATGCAAATACTTGATGCACATATATGATATATATTTTTAGCAGAAGCGTGATAATATATATATATATATATATATATTGCACAGGCAAGATATATATATATATATATATATAGCAAGATATATATATATATATATATATATATATTAGTGAAAAACAAAGCAGGTTATAGATATATATTGTTTCATGTTTTGTGTGTTTTTGAAACACAGAAGAAATAGTTTCTTCAATTCTCTCTACATCCTCCATTTAAGTTCCTGAGACCGTGACGCGCCTACACGCAGTTACCAGTTCCAAGAGATAGCGAGGAAGATCGAGTGGTTCAGACAGGAGCACATCGTAAAGTGAAGGAGCTTCCAAACGTTGGTAAGATTGGTTAAGACATGAGAATATTGTAAAGTGAAGGAGCCTCCAAACGTTGGTATGTTCTTCTTATGATTATATCGATTTCAATTTCCTATGTTTACATATTGTATGTATTAGTTTCGAAAAATAATTACGATCACAAGTTCACTGGTCCTAGATATAGATTATGATATGTATTAAAAAATTTAAAACCTTACTTCCGCTGCGTGACCGGTGAACGGGGTTCCAACATCTGCTTGTAGCCTTTTGCAACCAGACGTGCTTCATAACGCTCCACCTTACCGTTTGACTTGTATTTTTTCTTGTACACCCATTTAACACCAAGGGGTTGCTTTCCATGAGGCAAATCAGTAAGCTCTCATGTGTTATTCTTCTCAATTGCACAGATCTTCTCATTCATTGCTTTCATCCAGCAATCATCTTGAGCAACATCTTCATATGTGATAGGATCACAATCTGTAAACAATGAAAAATTCTCCAACTCTTCATTAGTTGGGTAGTCATCATTACTCATAACACAATCCTGCAAACGAGTAGGTAAAACCCGTTGGCGTTGCAGACGGCTCGAAGATTCTACTGGATGTGGAGTTACACCAGGTGGTGGTGTCACAGGGGTAGGTTCCTCCTGACCAATCTCTTCCATATCAACATTAACGTCTGAAGAGCTCCCCTTACCACTAGACCAATACCAACAGCCTTGCTCATCAAAGGTAACATCTCGACTGACAATTACCTTCCCGGATACTGGATTATACAACTTGTATCCCTTTGTCATCTGACTGTAGCCTAGGAAGATGCACTTCTCTACCTTATTAGCAAGCTTTTTCCTCAAAAACATCAGGTACATGAGCATAGCAAAAACAGTTGAACACTCGTAGGTGTCCAATACATGGTTTCCATCGAGTCCAAGCTTTCTGTAGAGTCTTTTCGAAAACACTTCTAGTACGGCACATGTTCAACAAATAGAACACACAAGCAATTGCATCACCCCAAAATCCTTTGGGTAAATTCTTCAAGTGCAATATACACCTGACCATATCCATCATTGTTCTATTATTCCTTTCAGCTACTCCGTTTTGCTGAGGAGTGTATCTAGCTGTCACCTGATGGTCAATGCCATGTTTCTACAAGAAACCATCACAGACAATATATTATGTACTTCTGTCTGTACTCAAAGTCTTGATAGGTCTTCCACGCTGATTCTCAACATTCGTCTTAAATCTTTTAAAGGCATCACACACATCTGACTTCCGCTATAAAAAATACACCCAAGCTTTCCAGCTAAAGTCATCAATAAATGTAATAAAATACCTTAAATTCCCATTTGATGGAACCTCCACTGAGCATAAATCAGAATGCACCAGCTCTAAGAGCTTACTGGCTCTCCATGTCTTTCCTATAGGAAACGGGTCTCTGTGCTTATTTCCTATGGCAAGAGTCTCACAAACTTTATCTGGAGAATTAATGGAAGGTAATCCTGAAACTATCTTCCTAGATGCTAGCTGTTTCAGACTTCCAAAATTCATATGGCCAAACCGTATGTGCCACAACCAATTCTCATCACAAATTACTGAACTAAAGCAAGGTAAATTATCACAGTTAATAAGCAATGAAAACAAACGGTTTTGTGACATTTTTACCTTTGCTATTAGCCCCTTCTGTGCACTATTGATGGTGCAAATTCCTTCATGGATCCGTATGTCATATCCTTTCTCTGAAAGTTGTCCCACACTCAATAAGGTTTTGTGCAGATTTGGGACAAACAGTACATCTGAGATGGCATTCTAGGACCCATCTTTCAAAGTGATAGAGATTTTATCCTTTCCCTATCACTAGCACCGTTGTGTCATTCCTAAACTTCACTAATGAAGTAAAGGATTCATCTAATTGAGTGAACATCTTATTATCACCACACATGTGGTTGTTGTCGCAAATCCAGAAACCATTTGTTTTTGGCTCCATCTTCAGCCATGTTACATGCTAGCAATAGTGTTTTTGAATCACCATCCTCTGCAACATTTGCTTGGAAATCTTGCTTTCTAGATCAACACTCATCCCTGTAGTGACCAAATTTTTTGCAATTAAACCACTGATTCTGAGATTTATTCCTCCGATTAGTGTTGTTGTTGTTGTTGTTCCCTCTGCCTATTCCTTGGCTAGAACTGGGAGCACTTCCTTTTTTGTTCTGCGAGTTCTGACCCCACTGTTTTGACTTAGAATTCCTCTGAGTCTCGTCTTTGTCTTTCTTAAGACTTAATTGGCTTTGTAAAGCCTCTTCTACCTCAATTTCTGACTTTTCATCCAGACGTTGTTCATGGGATTAGAGTGAGCCCATTAACTCATCCAATGTCATCTTCTCGAGATCTTTAGACTTCTCTATGGCAGTCACCTTTTACTCAAACTTTGAATTCAGTGTTCTAAGAATCTTCTCCATAATTTGAACATCTGAAATCTTCTCACCATTAGACTTCATTTTATTAACAAGAGCCAATGTTCGTGAGAAATAATCTGTCACCTTCTCTGTTTTCGTCATTTGAAGAAGCTCTAACTGCCTCCGCATAGTCTGTAGGCGAACTTTCTTCACTTTTTCAACTCCTCTGTACGTATTCATCATAATATCTCATGCTCCTTTTACTGAAGTTGCATGTGCAATTTTTTCAAAAAATACTGGATCCAACAACTGGTTAATGAAAAACCTTGTCTTTAGATCCTTCCGAGTTGTTGCAGTATCTGTTGAATCGACATTGTCATTAGACACAACAGTCCATAACTCCTGATATTCGAACAAAAGTTACATCTGGACCCTCCAATACTCAAAATTTGTCTTTCCATCAAATTTAGGTATTTGAGGCTGAATTGTATTACTTCCATTATTGGAGGTAGCCATTTGTAATTTGACAAATAGAGATACTATTTATAAATTTACCAGAGAGGGGTATTATTTACAATTTACCAGAGAGGGGCATTATTTGCAATTCGACAAATAATATATATATTTGGTCACGTGAACAGACCAAATTAAAAGGCCAATCACACAATGAAAGTTCCCTAAAACGTGTGTGTCTATAATCTAAGGGGGTTTAATCAAGTCAATCACCAATTTTTCTTGATTAGTCAATATTCAAAATTCACCTAATAAAACAAACATACAACATCAAGTGTAAGGTGCGGAAATATAAATAACACAAGATGTATATGTGGAAACCCTCCAAGTGGGAAAAATCACGAGCTGTTAAGTGCGCCACACTCGGTAATAGAAATCCACTAAATGAATAAAAGGTTACACCCTCAAGTGATACTCGGACTCTCACACTCGACAACCTCAGGGTATGGACACCGCCACTCACCACTCTTGGTTCAATCCTTAGTGATCTCCCCTGATCCACTACTCTTGGCGTGAGCACCTCCTACTCTACCCCTCGGGCCTTTTACAGTGGATACCCAACCAATTGCTTGTCAACCTACCCTTGGTTGCAAGACTAGACTTGCTTGTGCAACTTCACCTAGAAGCCACAAGACTTTGACTCTATGAAGAGTACAACAACCTATGTGAATATGATGAAATATTCAAACATGCAAATAATGTTAGGCAAAACACTAAATGCTTGTCTAGGAATTTAAGAATGTCACTAAGTACAATTCCTAGATATCAATGTCTAAATGAATGTTCATGAAGACTTAACTAGATATAGTTATACAACATTATATCCTAGTTATCAAACAAAGCCATTTCAACATATGTTGTCATTAAACATGGCATGGTCATTAAATGCAATCATCAAAATGCAATCAATATGTCCTAATCAATAATGTCTAAATGCAATGCATAGAGACTTAGTAAGAAGGGAAAATATGTTCTAAATTCAAGCTATCATCAAACAAACCCAATCATGTTATCAAGACTCTTAAATATATGCAATAACTAGAGTCTAGGTATTTAATCATGCAATAAACACCTAATCTAGAGTAAGAATAACAATAAAAGTTATTCAATTAAGTTCTTACTTACCTAGTCATGAAATCAAGAACACTCATACTCATATGATGAAGAATGAAGCAAAATGGAGATGGGTTTAGGGTTTGGAGAGTTAATCAAGCTTTAATGAAGCTTTCTCTCTAAAAAAACTCTCTCTCTCTCTCTCACTCTAGGGCTTGTTTTTTAGAGCCATTGAAATGAAGAAGATGAGTTAAGGATGTATTTATAATGCCCAAATGAAATGACATCGTTTTGGACGAAAGAAACAAAGTTTCGTCACGACCGTTGTGCATGCTGCGGCCTAGGCAAGTGTCCAGACCGCGGTCTATGCAGCATGGCATGGCTGGACATTACCACTGCCTAGGTCGCTGGCTAGGCATGGCACCAAAAGTGATCTATGTCGCGGTACACACCTGACAGCACAACAGCTCGAGCTTCGAGCGACCCAAAACATGATCAAATGACATCCAAACCTTTCGTATAATATACCATTTAAAAGGTATGGAAGTATAATTTCTATTCCAATTTACAAGACATGATTTGGATATCTGTAGAAAAATCTATGGTCATTTTAGTGACCAAAGGTCAGAAACGGACAACAACAGAGATGCCATGTTTTTGTGGTCACTTTGAAGATTTCAAAACCAATCCAAGCGGTCATGAAATATTACGAATAATATACCGTTGGAAAGGTATGGGTATCTAGTTTGTACAGAAAATTTCAAAACACATTTTGAATCATTTTATAAAAAGTATGGGTATCTAGTTTGTACAGAAAATTTCAAAACTCATTTTGAATCATTTTATAAAAAGATATGGTCACAAGACCATACAAATGTCAGTTTTGAAAAACATTTAAATCATTGAAATACACTCTTTTGAAACTAGACACCTTACTCCATATAACCAAACCAATAGAAGAATGAGACCTTCTCATATAGTCACTCAACGCGCTAAAACAAGCACACCATCGTGCAAGCGCGAACACAACACAATACCACACTTAAATCTACAAATGAAGTGCAAGTGTGATTGTGAAGAGATGCACACATATAAACAATATCAACACAAATGCAAGATCAACAAAGCATGCATGAAGTGTGTGTGTGTGTGCACCTATACTCTTCAAGAGGCAAAATTAAGTGAATATACATTTTGCTCTTGAAGTCACGGAGATGCTTGGAAGCTTGTCAATGAGGACCTAAGCTAACCATTACACAATCATCTCCAATATGGTGTGATTTGTCATGAAATAAGCCAATCATAAAATCAAAGTCCTTACACACCAAATCTCTGTTTCTCCCTGCCAACGCTTCTCAGTTTTTTTCTTCCAAAATTTCCTGTAAAAAAACGATTCTTCTCTCTTCCCCGGTGACTTTCCTGGTCAAGTGTCAACTCGGTATTGCTCTAGCAAGGATGACCAATAACTTCGGCTTATCAACTTCGGTCAACTCATCCGAAACGGCGATGAAAAACGAAACGTCACGAAACTAAAATTTCTTCGATTCACGGTCAATGGTGTCGGATCTGGACTTCGGACGCCTGGGTCTTGATCTCAGTCGTCTTCTGAAGATTTTGGTGGTGGTGGTGACAACCCACTCGCCGGCGGTGGCGACTGTGGCTAACGGTGGATCTGATCTTTGGGAGGCAATTTGACCTCAAAGACGTCCTCCATTGACGACATTTCTTTGGGAGAAACGGAAGATGGTCGCTTATTACACCTTCTGATGATGGGTGGTGACAGCCCACTTTCCCCGGTTGTCAGCTTATGGTGGTGGCGACTGATAAAGCAGCACTGCTGTTTTTTTTTTCGTATGAACCTTCTTCTATTGGTTCCGAAAAGAAATGCCTTTGAACCACTCCTAGTTCCGAAAAAGAAATGCCTTTGAACCACTCCTGGTTCAAATCCAGCACTTGTGAGTATTTCTGACTATCCTATTCCCAACCGGAATCTAGCTCAGATCACTCTCTCATAGTGTATCTCTCACACTCACAGCCTATACCACTCAAGCACTCACCTTCAAGCTGTGATACCAAATGTGAACAACAATCAATTTGTAAACTAAGATTGAGTTGATTGAGTTATATTTAAATGAAAATGGATCAACCTTTATATAGGTTGGAAATCCTGACAATCATAAATGGAAACACTTAATAACAACTAACCAACAACTAATGACTTTATTAGTACAGCTTCCAACTACCAACCATAAACTACTAACAAAACAACTACTTGGTTTAAATCCTACATAATACAGTCCAAAAATAAAATATCATCAACAAATAGTTCAAGATAAAATTGAACCTTAAAAATTAATTAATTAAGACAATTCGGTTTATTCAGTTCAGTTCGATTTTGGACAATCGAAACCAAAACCGAACCGAGTTCAATTAGGTTTCAAATTTCAAATCAATTTAAACCGAATAGAAGCTATGAACCGAACCAACACCATTTTTCGGTTTTGTTCGGTTTAATTCGGTTTCGGTTTCGGTTTCGGTTTTTATGTCCACCCCTAATAATTTTAAATTTTGTAAAATGATTTTAGGGCTCAAAAAATAAATAGCACTTTTTGGAGATGACGTTTCAACACTGTCACTTTAATAACTTATGTTTAAAATGCACTTATTATGGTGAACGGATAAAAATACCCACAATAGTTGTTCCACATCAGATTTCTTTTATTCATTTAAAAGTGAGATATTTGTGAAGTAGAGGGAGAAAGTCTCTTTAAAACCCAGGCAATCACTCGAACGGTTACGAAGTGGCGCTACGCAGACGCATTCAGGGGTCATTACTTCAAAAAAAAAATATCGATCCTTTGAAAAATATGCTCGATTCTTAAAAAAAAAAAACCTCGATTCTTTCTAATATATGCTCGATTTCGCTACAAATATACTTGATTTAACTAAACCTAATTTTCTAAAATATATTCTCGATCCTTTGAAAAATATTCTCGATCCTTAGGAAAAAAATCTCGATCATTTGAAAAATATTCTCAATCATTTGAAAAAAATTCTCGGTTTTTAAAAAAATTATTGATCCTTTAACAAATGCTCGATTCTTTCAATTCTTTCAAAAATATGCTAAATTCTTCAAAAATAAGTTCGATCATATTAAAAAAAAAAGGCTCGATTGGGCTACAACTATACTCGATTTAACTAAACCTTATTTTAAAAAATAAAATGCTCGATCCTTTAAAAAATAAAATGTTCATACATTTTCATACAAAGATTGGACAACAAATTATAACGAATGAATACAATGTTAAACCACATGAAAATATATGAAAATATATAAATGAATATCATAAATATATGTTATCTTATTGTGCAGAATCTGGAGAGAGTCGGGTTTTTTGGAGAGAGAGAAGTTATCGTTTTCAAAGTGTAGATGGAAACACAATGAGAATAAAAAATAGATTATTTAAGGACAATTTGGATAGTTCATCATAATAGGTGTCTTTTAAACTTAAGTTATTAAAACGGTTACATCATTGCAACATACAAAAAAAAAAGATGACTATCTCTCACAATTTCAACGTGATTTTAATACAATCTAATTAATGGAAAACATCAAAACATTTTTTTCATTGTATTCAAATTGTGAACAACTAGTCAAGATCATATTTTTAAATTGTTTCTCTAAATATCAAAATCATAATCAAACTCACCATAAACAAAATGTATATATCAAAAAATAAACTCCTCCTATTCATCTTTCATCCATCTTAAAAAAAAAAATCGAATGGAAGCAGGGGAGCCGATCTTGTCCATTGATAGCACACAGTATTGGTTGATTTCCCTCTGGAAAATGGAGCTCCTAAAATGGCGTCAATCTTCTCCAAGATGTTTTCTCCGTTCACCGTATACAATATTGGTTGATTTTCTTTCGGAAGGTTTATATCGATAATCTCGAGCTTAACTTCCTTGATGCAATGTTGCCAACATGAGACGGGAAGAGAATTGCAGCAACTAGCAGTTTCTCCTTGGTATGTTAATTGCTTTTTATATGTGAACTGAAACTGCACATAGAGCAACATTAGTTATAAACAAAAATAAATTAATGACCTGAGTTATTAATTAGAAAAATGAAAAGCTTAACAAGTGAAAAATATATATAAAGTACCTTGATCGAAGACCTATTGAGAAGCCCGTATTCTATCAACACGAACATTATATGAGGTGAAATCCATAGCAAGCCGTCCACAGCTTTTGTAATTGGAATATTGATTGGTTCTTTAAATAAATTTAATTTCAAATGCCTAATAGATGGAGAGGGCAGTATATGTCCAGCACTTGATAATGGGGAATGTAGTATTTGCCTCAATTCTTCCGGAACAATCACATTCTTAACATAGAAAATTAGAAATTAAGGAAAAAGAAACATAAATACAAAGTTAGAAATCGTAAAATACGATGAATATTAAAATAAAATTGAACATCCGAAATAAAAATAAACGGTATGATATGTACATACCGAACCCGTATCGCTTCTTAAATTCAGCACTTCTAAAAATTGATGGAACTTTGCAAGAAGTTTGACGTATTCAACGCACAATTTTGTAGTAATAATCTCGTGTGGTAAATTGAGACTAACTTTTGACAGAGTCGGAGCATTTATAGACAAGGGTATTATATCACCGCGGTAGTCGAAACAATGTAAGTTAAGAGTGTCGATATTGAGTTCAATCAGCTGCACGCATCCTAAGATCGACAATGTCTTAAAACTTGAACTTGAAATCTTTATACTCTTGAAACTAGAACAATTTCTTATGCTCAAATATTCAAGGACATGAAGTTTAGATATTTGTTCCCATGGCCACTCAACTTCGATTTTAGAGTCTAAAAAACTCAACCTTACATAGGGCTAAATTCATCTCTAATGGTGTAGATGGACCCTCAATAGATAATAAATAAACATAACATGCTAGGATGTATAGCATTTCAAGTCCCGAATCATCAATCAACGGACAACCGGAAACTAGATTGTCGATCTTGTAATCATTTACTTGAACTCCTGACAGACACTGTTTTTTCTAAGGAGGTAAATCCTCGGTATTTCTTGGCAACTGAATTGTATCTGTATCTCTAAACTCCAACACCTCTATTGATTTTGTACATAAAATGACTTCAGGTAGTTTATACCATTCGTGACACCGCGATGAACGATTACGATTCAGGTTTTTGACATTACTTTTAGTTCCATCACGAAAGATTTTTTCCACAAACAATATGAATTCAACTGGATGAACAAATTTATTCATGTTAAGCGTCATCTTCTTTATACTTATCATCTCCTTGAAGAAGCGATAAAGGCTAGTTTGCTCGAGACAATTCATTAAACCAGTTCTTCTTTTAATTTCCATATTTTGTTCCTCATCGCGTGAATAACGATCTCCAAACTTTACACGCTGTAAACCCTTTTATTAAATTCAAAAACCGGGTACGTATGCCATGCTTTTTCCCATGATTTAGATAAAACAGATGTCTGAACAACTTCTCTGAATGTGAGAAAAGAGAAGACGTGGTGCACTATTTCTTTAGGCAATTTAGATAATCTATCCATCTCATTAATTCCGACATTCGACATGATACCAATTCAAGCTCCTGGGACCAAATTTAGGTATACAAATTCTAATAGAAACATAAAACAGTAAAATTCAATATACAGAGCTGTTTAAAAGTAAAAAAGAGAGAGAGAACGAAGCAGATTTTGTGAATAATAAGAAAATACGTACCTTGTAACCGGTACCCCAAGCAATCTTTGTAATCCAAACTCCAAAGCTGTCTCAATTGTAGGAAAATTTAAGATCTATGAAACAAATAATTGGAATCGTTAAAGGCTTTTTATATTATTTATAGTCTCATTTACTAATCAGAAATCCTAATAAGATAAAGAAAACTTAATTATTAAGAAATCAGTTGGCAATCAGCTATTTCCCATAAAACTTGATTCCTTTTTATATCATTTCCGTAAACGCGATGAGATGAGATGATTTATTTTGACTCTAACCCAGAAATCTAACTTTATTAAAATAACAAAACGTAATTCTATCGAAATGAAGCATGATTTAATAATATACTTATACAAATTTATTTTGACTATAACAGGGAAATCTAATTTGATCAAAGAGAAAACCGATTAATATTTTTACTACGATAAGAAAATACCTTTCTCCAAAACGACTTTTTGCGAGTCAGAAGCTGAACATCACTACAAATGGTAGAAATTTGGTAATTTAATAGGCGGCAGAGATTTAGGGTTTGCTGCTAATAGAATTTTTCCTCCTGTAAGCTCTCTCTAGTCAACTGAGTTGACTCCATTAACGGGTCACGAGTTAACGATAATCATGCCCCGCATTGACTCAATACGTTAAAAACCATACACTGAGTTGACTCGTGAGTCATGATGTGGGCAAGTTAAGAGTCAACTCAATATGTGCCCAACCCAATTTGGACTCCAATCCAACTCATGTAATGTTAGAAAAAATTTCTATTGGATTGGGCCAAATGAGAAATAAAATTTATAAATTATGAAAGGGCTAATGGGGCAGCCCAAACCCGGATCCAGTTTAAAACTTTAAATATATAAATTATAAATAAACCCTTTGTTGTAGAATAATTACTTAATCATCATCTACTTCAGTACTCTGCACTAAACTGAGTAGACTTTAATTAATAAATAATAATGCTAAAAAAATGATTAATAATATATTTATTTACGGCGAAAACAACCATTTCTTATCATAAATTAAAATGTTGTATAATTTTCAATAATAATAATAATAATAAGATGTCTTATACGGGTTGGGCACGGTCCGGTTTCGACTAGAACCAAACCAAACCAAAAATTTCAGTCTTTTAAAAATTAAGACCAATTTAGACCATTATTTTTTTCAAACCAAATTATATTTATTCGGTTCGGTCTAACTGTTTTTGACTTGAAATCCAAATGCTTGACCATTTAAAAATATATATGGCTTGATAAGGTGGGCAATTAAGGAGACGTGCAAGTTATTGTTACTTATGTTTCGTCAAACTAAAAAAAAACTAAAAGAGTAATAAAAATAAAAATGAAGTAGTTTGTCGAAATTCTGGAGGTAAAAAAATATTAATAAATGAAATCATTTTTTTTAGGTTAATAAATAAAATCGCTATAATCGTGTAAATGCAATTGAATGTATGTAAGTAAAAAAAAATACAACTAAATAATGACAACAATACTAATTTAGTTTAATATTATTAATATTTTTTACTATTAGTGATAACTTCTTACTTCTTAAAATAATGGTAACGTATTAAAATCCTTTATCATCCCATGTTTGGAGTTTTGTTTGTAAATTGAGATCTTCATTTTACACAAACTTGTCGGATTGGTAACCGAAAAAACAACTATGAAATAAAAAATTAAGGCTTTTGACTTTAACTTTTTCTTTTTTTTCTTTTTTTTTAATTTTTGGATATGATATATAGTTGTAATACTAAAAGTATTCGGTTTACGGTCCCGTCCGTGTTCGATATACTTGGATCATAGACCGTATCAGATCATACGATTTTACTAAAATAAAACCAAACGGTTTTTTATAAAGTATAAAACCGGATCCGGTTTACGGTGTATGGGTTTTTTGCCCACCCCTATCTTATAGGATGAATAATTCTTTTTTTTTTTTACTAATCAATATCCATACAGGAGAATATCATAAATATATAAACATATCAATTATGAATAAAACCCTCTATTATAGAATAATCACTTAATCATCCTCTACCTTTACAGTACTCTACGCTAAGCAGAGTAAACTTTCATTATTAATGTTGAAAAAAATATTAATAATATATTTATTTGTGGTAAAAACAACAATTTCTTGTTATCAATTAAGATGTTGTATATTTAAAAAATAAAAAATAAACAAGTTAAGATGGTGTATAGGGTGAATAATTCATTTTCGGATGGTTTTACCGTTACCCTCAAAATATCTTATTACACATTTTTCATCTTACACTCATATTAAAAAATTAAAAATATTAATTTTACTTCTTACACCCTTTAAAATATCAAAACTATCCTTTACATATATATATATATATATATATAACATATTTTTTTATAAAAAAAAAACTCTTGTAAATACAGATTTTCTTTCAAAAAAAAAAAAACTAAGTAAAGTTCCCCTTAACAAATATTATAGAATTTACTCAAATAAAAAATATATATCATATTCAAATTAAAACTCTACAATTAAGATTTTACTTGGATAAAAATAAAATATAAATTCAACTCTAAAACTAATTATATATTTTTTTGTTACTTACGGAATCAATGTATTGAGTTATTTAAAAAAACCATACAATCATAATGTTTTGCACACTTAATCATCGTCATAGAAAACAACAACAATAATAATTAAACAAACAATAATATGCAGCTTACATTGTCTTAAAAAAAAAACAATTTTGTCAATCACCAAATAAATCAATTGTTTTCATTAAAATTTTGGTTCATTTTTTTTATAAAAAAATCCATCTAGAAAGTTTCTCAGTTTATAAACTAATTAAATTAATAAGAATTTATAATTGAATTAAAGTAAAGTAAGTGAGTGAGTTGTGTAAACTTGATCAAGTTCTACAATTGATTTTTTATTTTTTATAAGGTTCTACAAAATTACAACTGCAACGTAACAATTTTTAATTCAAGCACAAAACAATAATAAAAATGATAGCACACATACTTGAATACATTCAAAATTCATGAAATGAAATCAATTCTTAATTTGTTCATTCATTCTTTTACAATATTTGGAAAAAAAAATTGATGATTGATGTTAGGTTTGATTAAGTTTATATTATTATGGTTTATGATAGATTGGATGTTTAACTTATGGGTGTAGGAAGTAAATTTAATTTTCAATTATAAAGCCTTACATTTTACGTAATTAAATATATTAGTATTCAAAAATATAATTTTTTTATTAAAATATAAGTGTAGAAAGATATTTTGTGTGACAATATAGCCCCATCATTTTCTTTTTTTACTTCAAATTAATGTAACCAGCTAGTAAATGTATACAGATATGATCCTCTACCCAAGCAAAATAAGATGGACTGGTCCCACTGTGGTGTTTTTGCGTGATTTTCCATTATGCGCTTGGATATCTTTGTAATAATAAAGGAATTTGGGTTCTCATTAATAGTTTTTTTCTTCTTCTGAAAACCGAACTATCATGAAGTATACTTAAGACTGAAATCTAAAATTGAAGGTAATTAAATGAATATATAGCAAGCATCGGAGAAATCAGCTTATACAAAATATATATAATACAATGGGAAGTTCATTTCCTTCCATTAATTAAGATACATATTCAAAATTCTCCACAGATCTTCTGAACAAGTAAGACGAAGAAAATTCTCGATTCATATATGCAACACAAACCATCGATGATGAAAAACATATTGGTTGTACATGTGTTTCTTTATGGTACTAGGGAAGCCAATTCAAAGAATGTGTACCTTAATAAAATAAGAACATAATTTGGTTAGGTGAAAAGGTAGATATAAGAACATCAGTGTCCAAAATGATCGATGAGCCCCTTGATGCATGGTTGGACGGCACTACATGATTTGCAAAACCCTAATGATCACAAAATCACATGGAGGGTGTTGAATTAATACGCTCATCGATTAATGGTGGTAGTAGGTCTACTGATATCACTTTCATCGGCCACATTTTCCATTAGATCATCCCAACAAATTGGCTTGAATAAGAATTTCAAAGAAAAATTAGTCACTTTTTATTATATGGTGGGATTTCTCTTGGATATATATTCAAACGGTACAGAACATATAGGCCAACTTTTTAAACTGATTTTAAGCTATATTTGGGATTGTTTTGTTTAAGAAAAAAAACTATTATAGCTTCACTTAAAAAATAATCAATTTAAGAAAAAAATTGTCAAGTGTCTGGTAAACTAAATTTTAAAATTGTTTAACTTTTGAAATGAAGGAAAATGTATTGAACAAAATTACTAAAATAGACATAATTAATAATATAAATATAAAGCATATAAAAAGAAATAAATAAGAAATTTAAAAGAAAAAAATTATAACTGAGTCAACCCGTTCATCTAAACACTGAGTTATCGAGCCAACTCGTTAATCTTAATATTAAGTTATTGAGTCAACTCGGCTGAGTTAACTCACTCACTCAATCTTTGTTATCTCTACAACTCAGCTCCAAATCCGCCATCGTCTCCTGCTGGCCGCCGACAGCGAGGGATCGTCATCCTTCATTCGTTGCTGTCAAGAGTGTCGCCTCGCCACCGATATCGATGTCAACACCGAACTGAAATTATCGAGGGAAATCCCAGATCGTACAAATGGAGGCGACTGGCGACGGTGCGTCGGCGACGAAGTCATTGTCGATGGAGAGGCGGCGGCGGCTACGAGTGATATCCTCCGACCTCCAACTCTGGTGGTGGCCACCACCATCGTTGCTCAGTTTCTTTTTATTATTATTATTTATTTATAATTTTTTGATTATATTATTATTATATATAAGGGTGATACAATCTTTTAATAAAATAGTGAGGGTATTTTGGACACTGTATAAGTATTAAGCTAGCTTCTGCTTCAAAAAGCAACCATAACCAACTTCTCAAAAGTTGCTTATTGGAGGAGCAAATTGTAAAATAAGTTACTTTTGATAAGTTTACCAAACATCTATTTACCAAAAACTTAAGAAGTAATCAACTATTACTCAAGTAAAAAGCAATCACAAACATAACCTTAGTCATTTTGGTGTTGTTTATTTACATTCCGAAAGGAATAAGAGAAGAAATTTCAGATGTGGTCCACAAGAAAAGCACATTAGTGGCTCTACTAGTATGAGTGCAAACTTGTATTCAATCACTTTGTGTGGGTGTACCCAGGGCCGGCCCTGGGATTTTCAGAACCCGAGGTGAAGTACAAAAAAATGACGCCCTCAATACTTTATGTATGTTTATTATATTTTTTTTTCTCTAATAAATACTTGTAAATATCAATATAATAAGAGTGTTATACCGTTTTTTTTAATATATAAAATATAATTATTGTTGGGATTAGGATTCAAGTATTCAACAGACTCTAATAATTGAGTTTTATAATTTATGGACCTCTTAAAATGAAATATGTTTGATGGGCCTATTTTGAACTCATTTTATAAGTTTATTAGTTTGAAAAAAAATTAGATGTTTAGTGGGCTTTTTAAAACTTATTTTTATGGGTCTATCAGTTTATATAAGTGTTATATGTAAAATCATTTTTTTTTTGAAACTTTAGGAGCCCTTACAAATCAGGGGTCCTAGACGGTAGCCTTATTGGGCTCCCCTAGGGTGGGCCCTTGGGTGTACCCCAACTCTCTTTTCAGATCCTTCCCTATAAATACCCTTGATTTTTTCTTTTTTTGAATTTGTTATGTATATATAATATTTATAAACCATTTTATAAATTAGTAAACAACTTTACAAAAATTTGATTACATTTCTAATTCATCAAAATTAGTAAACACCGGAATAAAATTTAGTAATTTATTTATGATTCTTCTCTATTCCTTTTCCGGTGGAACTTCTTTCTATTCTTATCATTCTCAATTAGTTAATGCACCCTCAACGAATTTGAACTTAAAGAAGTAATGACCAATGTACTATTTAAAAAACCTAATGAGAGAAATGATGCCTAATTCCTAATTTGTGATTACTAAATTTATAAAAATCAATTGGAATCAAATTACGAGGGTTCCACGTACAAATCAAAGGACCTTATCCTACTACTTAAGGAATCAAGTTCCTTTTCTTGATTCCACGAAATTCGATTCCCTAAACATGTTACCAACCCTATATTTCACGTTACCAACCCTTGTATTAGTATTAGCTAGTAAGTGCAAAGTTCTAGATATTATACTAGGGGTTCAAAAATTAAATGACACTTTTTAGAGGTGGTATTTCAACATTATTACTGTTTTAAAAACTTATGCTTAAAAGACACCTATTATGGTGAACGAATAAAAATGCTCCCAATAGTTGTTATATCATATTTCTTTCATTCATTTTTTTACAGTGAGAGTTGTGAAATAGAGAGAAAAAGTTCCGTTGAAACTCAGGAGATATGCAGACGCATTCGGCGATCGAGCTCCTGCGGGAGGGTGCAGCGCCCCTAGAGCTTTTTAAAAAAATTGATATGTTGTGTGTTGATAAAAGCTCGAATTTTTTCCAAGAAATCTCGTAAATACTAAAAAAAAAATCTCGAACTAAAAGAAAAAAGCTTGAATCAATAGAAAAAAAAAGCTTGGACCAATACAAAAAAATAAACTTGAACTAATACAAAAAAGAAACTTGAATTCTGTCCAAAAAATCTCGTAAATAGTAAAACAAAAAAAAACAAATCTCGGACCAGAAGAAAAAAAGTTTGAACCAATACAAACAAAGCCTCAAATTGTTTCCGAAAAATCTCGTAAATAGTAAAAAAAATCTCTCGGACCAAAAGAAAAAAAGCTCGGACCAAAAGAAAAAAAAACTCGGACCAATATAAAAAAAATCGAACCAATACAAAAAAAGTTTGAACCAATAGAAAAAAAAACTCGGACCAATACAAAAAAAAAACTCGAACCAATAAAAAAAAACTCAAATTCTTTCTAAAAAATCTCGCAAATAGTCAAAAAAATAAAATCTTGGACCAATGGAAAAGAAAACTTGAACAAATACAAAAAAAAAGCTCGAACCAATAGAAAAAAAACTCGGACTAATACAAAAAAAAGGTCGAACCAATAAAAAAAATAACTCGAATTCTTTCCAAAAAAATCTCGTAAATAGTTTTTTTTTTAAATCTCGGACCAATAGAAAAAAAGCTCGGAAAAAATTATAAAAAACTCAAAAAAAAAAGAAAAAAAACTCGTGCAAATTCTGGAGACTACATGTTCATATACGAATTGATACTTTGTTATTCCAATCACAAATGACTAAAAGAAAATAAGGAGACCAATTTTCAGACAATTTTTGTGGAAAGAGAAGACAACTTTTATTTTTTAAAGAGTAGATGGAATCACAAAGATAAATTTTAAAGGCAATTTTGATAGTTCACCATAATAGGTGTCTTTTAAACATAAGTTATTAAACCTGTGACATCATTACAACAACAAAAAAATTGGCATTCCTCACCATTTTCACATTCTACTAGTTTTAGTATATTTTGTAGTTATATATATACTTCTATTTTATATATTCTTGGAGTAGATAAAAAGATAACCTACTAATTATTAATATATTATAAAGGTAGATAAAAGTTTTTTTAAACAATAAAGAAAAAAGACTATTTAAATAATTATTAAAAATCCTAAAATATAATCGTAAATAATAAAAATAGATTTATATGAAAAAAACCATTGAGATAAAAGTGTTTTTATATTAAATTAATAAAGATAATTTGTTTAATTAAAATAGGGCTCGAAAAATTATTAACACTATTTTTTTTTGGAGGAGCGGGGGAGGGGGGTTGTGTAAATATCACCACTTTACTAATGTATGTTTAAAAGACATCATTTAACGTGATCAGACGAAAATACCCCGAATTATTGAAACAGAGAGAAATTTATCGTTTTCAAAGTCAGAGGAAAGCAAGAGTGAGACCGACCGGAAATTGATCGACGGCGAAGTGATCGGAATGAGAGTACACGAGAACATCTACGATCGACAGAGGTAAGTTCAGTTTGTTTTTTTCCTCGTTTTTGTTGTTGATAACTTGCATTGCATCTTAGACTTGAGTTTTGTTGATTGAAATTGTAGATTAGGATTAAAATAGAGATCTGAGAATGGTTATCATTTAGGTTAGGGTTTGAAATTTGGTTGAATATCTTTTGAGGAAGATGAAATTCTAGGTTATCGAGACTTTTTACAGGAGAATCGAGTTTTTTTGTAGTTGAGTCGAGCTTTTTTTCGTGAAAATTAGGTTTTGGTAATTTGAGCTTATTTTATAAGGGATCGAGCTTTTTTTTAATAGGATCGGACATTTTTTCAAAGGTATCGATCATTTTTTTTAAAAGAATCGAGCTTTTTTTTAATAGGATTGAGCTTTTTTTTATTAGGATCGAGTTTTTTTACATTTGATTGAGTTTTTTTTACATTAGATCGAGCTTTTATGTCATGTGATCGAGCTTTTTTGTCATGGGATCGAGCTTTTTCTAAAAGGGTCGAGGTTTTTTTAATATGATTGAGCTTTTTTGTTATAGGAACAAGCTTTTTTATCATGAAATCGAGTTTTTTTATCATGAAGTCGAGCTTTTTTGTTATGGGATCAAACTTTTTTTAAAATAAGATCGAACGTTTTTTTACATTGGATCGAGCTTTTTTTTTAAGGGTCAAGCTTTTTTGTCATGGGATCGAGCTTATTTTTACTAGAATCGAGTTTTTTTTACATTGGATCGAGACTTTTAATTTTGGTTCTGAGATTTTTTCAGTTTACTGATGTTTTATTTCTTTGACATTTTAGATGAGAAATAGGTTTAGGGATTTGCTTAAAACTCCACAAGGAGACTGGTACGAGGGCAAATTGACTTGACACGACCATTTTGACTCCCTTGCCCATATAGACAACGCGTTGAACCGGGTCCCTGCAGAATTTATAGATGAAGAACGGCGTCGGTTAATGGCGTCATGTTTCGAGCATTTCCTAACGATGTATCGGGAGATGAAGTTTTCGGGTGGTGTTATTCATCGTTGCTTTTGAGGGAGCTGCATCATAACGGTCCAACAGATGAGATGCAGTTCATGTTAGGGAACCAGTCGGTGAAGTTTTTGAAGGTGAAATTTTACCTGATCACCGGATTATAATTTGGAGTAGTACCGGACACGAGCGTGTATGCATAAGTGGATAATGACATACATCAGCGGTACTTTCCTGGAGCCAAAGAGGTTTCGTTGGATGAGATAAGGGATGTTGTCACCATCGGAGAGTTTGGAGAGGCGTACGATGCAGTGAAGTTTTGCCTCATATATATGTTGAATTAGATACTGATAGGGGTGAACAAGAGATTCAAGATTCCAGTTTGGCAGTTTCGGCTGGTAGAAGACCTTGATGCGTTCGACTCGTTCCTGTGGGGTGCTCACGTGTACAGGCATTCCATTTACTCATTCAAACATACGCTTGACGGGCGACTAGACGGGTTTGAGTGACGCCAACATGAAAAGAAGCTCACGTACAAACGGTGGAGACCTACAACATTTACGGTATATCTCACACCCTATTGGTAAGAACTTCAAATTACAAGCTATACTTTATTGTTGGTGTCGTAAATGTTATGGATACTTATCGTACTTATCTTTGATGCAAATAAATGATTTCGAGGTGATCCTTGATTTGGGCCAACAGTTCGGCACCCGGTACGGATTTATCTTCCCGTATTTTGAAGTGGGAGTTGACCAAACAACCGAGAGGGAAGAAGCTGACCAAGATTTTCAAAGCCAGGGTATGTATTTAACTTGTTAATATTTATACCAGTTAGTAAGTGTACAATTACATTATTCTAACCGATATTTCAAATGTTTGCGAGGGAGGAACTGGTGCCCACACTAGCTGAGAGAGAGGCACCGTACTATGTGGGGCTAAACAAGGGAGAAGCTTGTATGTAGAAGAGGACATGCTTCAAATTCCACCTCCGATCCCTGATCTCTCTACCCTTGGCGATAACAGTGGGATATAGGGTAGGGGTTTTACAGACAGGACCAGTGACAGTGAGGGATCTGAGCCCAAGTCTGGGGGTTTAATGGCCAGTGACAGTGAGGGATATCAGATGGACCCTCAAAGAGAAAGGTATAGGCATAGGCTGGTTTGATTTACCACCCCTGGAACTACTACTTCTACAATGGATTCCTGTAGGGGCGTTGGACGTGATGGAGAGGTAAGTTGAAAAGAAAGTTTTGTTTTTCATTAACGCGACATGTTGATAGTTTTGTACTAACAATGTAGACATGATTTCAGGCCCCATAGGAAGATCTGTTAAATGATGTGCGTGAAGCCCTCTGGAAGAGTGATGAGGATCGAGAGCATCAGCACCGAGAGTTGGTGGATATGATCCGGAAGAGTGAGGAGGATCAACAGTATCAGCACTGAGTGTTACTGGATTTGATCCAGGTGCTTCAGAGGTCGACCACGTATACACACAGGGATGGCCTACCACCTCCTGATCCAGACTTTAGTTTCAAAGACAGGAAAAATGGGTATACAGGGGGGGGACAGACAGGACATGTTGATATAGCGAGGACCCTTCTATCGGGAGGTAGGTCTGGTGAGTCAAGCTCAGTCACATACTAGTGATAGTAGGCTTGCTACACATACAGCAGTCTGGTCGTACCTCTCAACTGTCTATTATGGGTAGACCGAACCCGAGCTCCACTCACCACCCAGCACATCGACCCAGCTACAGAGCTCCCCCCACCCCACACATCGATCCAGCTGCATCGGTCCTCTTCACCACCCAGTACATCAATCCAGCTGCAGCGGTCCTTTCCCCCACCTAGGACATCGATCGAGCCGCAACGGTTCCCTCCCCTACCCAACTCATTGACCCAACAGCAGCTGTCCCATCCCTCACCCAGCATATCGACCCAGCCACATCAGTCCTTTCCCCTACCCAGCATATCGACCCAGCAGCAGCGGTCCCCTCCCCCACCCAGTACATCGATCTAGCCGCAACGGTCCCCTCCTACACCCAACACATCGACCGAGCTCCATAACTCCTAGGAGGCTAGAGTACCACCCAGGAAGCGTTTACTGAAGCACGGGTGGCAATGGCTGAGCCCAAACACAGATCCATACCGGTCAAAGAGGTTGAGGACACTGCCCCAGTCCGCGGAACACATATTTGACCCCTACGAACTTGTGGATGCCGACCAGCTAGCGGCATACAATGCCTTCAAGAAGAACATCAACGGGGAACTATGAGTATAACTTCATCCATGAATTTGGCAAAGCTTTTATGTTTAATTAATTTTTTATAAAGCTAATCCAACAATTAAACAGTCGTGATGTGGACATGCTGGCACCAATTGACGTCAAATGGTTCATGCAAATGCAATCCAACTTCATGGACATAGAGGACACGGTACGTACTTACTTGATTTTCAAATTAACGTTTGTTTAAATAATGTTGTATTTCTAACAATTCATAATTTTATGTATTGTCAGCATATGGACGCATACCTCCATATTATTCGGAAGCATCAGCGAGGGTTCTCCACTGTGTACAACCAGAGGATCAACATATTGGATACACAATTATATGTAAGTAGTTTTAAATTATTGGTATCGCATCTCGTTTTTTGGATTTTTGTTGTTGACAACTTCCTGTCAATGATTGTATGTACAGCTACTTATGATGTTACAGTGGAAGAGAATAATGCCTCGTGATTCTCACGAGGCTGTGACCACGATGAGGTGGAATGTGCTGTAGTCCCGATGGTTGGAAGAAGACCTTCAGACGATCCGTGGAGCTACCACGAGTGGAAACCGCTCATGGCACGAGGTCGACTAGGTAAGTGTTATACAGTGTAAATGATTTAAATTAAAAACTATTCGTATATCCTTACACCTTCTGCATACTATTACAGGTCCTGATACTGTGCAACGTTGGGGCCAACATTGGCTTCTAGTGACCGTCGACCTTATTCTCGGGAGGCTGGAGATATTTGGCCCCATGAAACAGGATGTTCTCGTGTATATCAGGAAGAAGCAGGTCCACCCATTACGGTGGCTTTTGCCATCAATGATGAATGATGTGGGGTTCCACACTGCGCGACAAGGTGGTCGTCGGCCGTTCCCCTGGTAAAATAAGCCCTTCTCGGTCAGCGTGGTCTCCACTTCTACGGTCCCCCAACAATAAAAATTGTAAGACATTCTATTTCATTAAGGTGCTTAGATATTATTTAAAAATGAATTGTAACGTGTTTTAATGTGTCCAATTGCAGGGGTAACTGTAGTCCCCATACATTGAGACTTATCGAGTACTTACTGGTGGGTCGACGCCCTTTTGATTGGTCGGAGGACGACATGGGGATTATTCGGGAGAAAATGGTTATGGAGATTTTTTGTAATTCCAAGTCCGTCTAGAGATTGGTTGTATATTTTTTATATTTTGTACAATTTTTTATGTACATAGACATTCTATTTCAGTAATATTATTTCAATTTCTTTTAATATTTCTGGTTCAAGTGTCTGCCATCAAATGTACGAAACACATTGCAAACCTTGAACAATATTACAATTGACATTGTCAAATTTTTAAGTACAAAATAAGTTAACGAATAAGTCATACAATTCCAATTCTCCTCTGAATGTTTACAATTCCAATCTGATACAATTCCAAATGTTTACAATGTGATCAATGGAAATGTTTTCATTCATTCCCTATTAGAGTCCCTGTTAGGGCACATCTGTTTGTTATGTCCAATTGAATGACAGATGTTACACTTGTTGTGGTATTCATCGGGAACACCTCTGCTTGGACCTTCACTAATCAAAGGTGTGTAAGAACATCTCCTGAAATTATGCCCTGGTTGTCCACATCTTCTACACGATTATGTAATTGTCCTCTCCGAAGACGAGACATGTCGACACGCCCTCGGGCATCCTGCTTGTCTCCTGGAGATTGGATTCAAAATCACCCTCTCAGCAATATCAGATGGCACAACCCAAGTAGAAAGATGTCCAATCAGCATAATAGGAACCGAGTACACCTCAATAAGTGTCTGTCTCTTGTAGTAGTCCGAACAAAACGACGTGAAATCCAAGTTTCGCTCCCTGTAAAAAATAATGAAAACGATGAGGTTCAAGTTTTAGTAATAGTAATTATACATAAAAACTTGTAATGTACCTTGCGGCAGCGAGTGTGTGAGAACATGGAAAATGATCCATTTGGAATTTGTTGCAACTGTAGGTCATTTTGGCTAAGTCAACAATACACTGTTTTCCTGACCACTTCACCGAGAAAATGTTTCAATCGACTGGATTTACGGTCGTAAAACTATACTTTTACACACGTTTTAAGATCATAAGATGTGTTGCATCGGTCAATTGATGACACATGGACTGTGCAGCTCGATAGCGATCATGAAACCGCCGTTGTAGCATATTCCTAATGAACTCAGCCAGAGTCAACATAGACAGTTGTCGTGCAATTTGAGGCATGACTTTATGCATTCTGCAGCATCTGTTGTCATCACCGTATACCTTCTTTTGGGATAATGTACATGGGACCACTTGTGTAGACCGGTATCAATTACATAATCATATATATTCTGGTGCAAGTTTCTTAACTCTTCCATGTGCCGGTTATATTTGAATTATGTGTACACACGGGCTATTTTGTCCATTATTGTGGCAACATCCTTTCTGTGATATCGCATCTTAATATTTTCAAAAAAGTACCAGCAACATATGGTATGGGTGGCATAAGGGAACACTTTAGAAATCCATGCTTCAATGCTTGCATGTCTATCAGAAATGAAAACCAAATCATCAATATGACCTAAGGCACCCTTCAAACAATCCAAAAACCACTCCCATGAAATATTGTTTTCTGAGTCGCCATACCCAAAAGCAATTGGATACACCTGTTCATTCCCATCTTGTGTTGTTGCAACAAACATAATACCCTCAAATCGTCCCTTCAAATGGGTACCGTCAACAGCAATAACTAGACGCATACACGCCCGGAATCCTCTAAGTGAGGCACCAATTGACATGAAAAAGTAGAGGAATTTACCATCTTCATCGTATCGCACTGTAAGTCAGTGATTGTGCCGGGATTTTTTTTGTTCAAACGTAACCGAATTATGGCAGCAGTTGGAAGGCTTCCTCATACGTTCCATAGGTTAGTGACAACTTATTGTGCCTTACTATACATGATTTGGATTCCATACATTGTTTTCATGTCGACGATTATATCCTTCGAACGCATTAGTCGATCATCTTGTTGTTGAAGTCTAGATGCAACTACTTCTCCAATTATGACTGCACTTGCTTGTCGGTGGCGGCGGTGAATCTCCTCTTACGGACAAGTGTGTTCGTTGACAAAACTTCTTACTTGGAAGTATGTCCCTTTGTCTCTCCTCAGCGCTATTAACTTCCGTGTACAGTTTTCCATCAAACAAACTAGATGTAATGTTGTCTTATTGGACCTTTTTACATTCCACTCGAAGTTCTGTCTCATTGCAAAATGGCATACTAGTCTCTTCAAATCCTTTTTCATAGGAAAAAAATGCCCTTTATATATCATACTTGTAGGTTCATCTTCAACCAAGTTCCTGCTTCCACCCATACCAAACGAGTATGATTCTGCTCCTGAAATAACCCACGTTGTGGCATTATCATAATCATCCGGAGTTACATTAGCCCGGACCTCGGAGGTCCCAGCTATATCTAGCGCACTGGAACTAAATCCGTGTACACGTCTTGCATGTCTTTCCATTTGGACAGAATCTTCATCATCATCTTCATTGTTCTCTACATTATCTACCAGATTATAATTTGCCTCAAATCGTCTCAACATTCGGTGCTGTATTCTGCTCATTGTTAATGTCATTGTAGATCTCATTGTATTGGTGATTTTACTGCCAACCATTCATCTCAATTTGACAACCAAAGACATCGTCGAATTGAGGTCCCACTATATCAGAATGGTCGGCTACTTCTGGTGGGACACCACACATGTTGTCCCAACCTTTGATCCCACTTTTTTCTGTCAACAACTGGTTGCTTCCACTTAACAATCGAAATTGTTTGGTGTTTCCACGATGAGGGATATCTTCCCCTAATACATCGCCTAGTGCCCTCTCAATTAGACTAACACATACTTGAGGGATCACCCTATCTTCCTCTATCATAAACTGAACATCATCGTCGTTTCTTATAAATGTACGACATGTGGTCCAATGAACGATTGATGTAGACTGTAGATCAGCATTGTAGTTGTTCTCATCATACTTCACAACGGTTTACACGATCGACACCAGTTTGTCGTAAGTCATATTCTTTGACACATACAAACCTTGGTTATCTGAACCTAAATACCTCTGACTTCCGTCGGCTAATTGCTCTCATCGACCATTATAAGATATGACTATTCTCACCCTATCCATTGTTCTGTCAAAATCATCATAAAAAATCATTATTAAGAAAATAATATTTAATATTAAATTTACAATTATAAAGTAATTCAACAAAAATCTTAAGTGTAACCGATCGAGCTTTTTCTGTTAAGGATCGAGCTTTTTTGTACATGATCGAGTTTTTTTGTACATGATCGAGCTTTTTTGTAACGAATCGAGCCTTTTTATGAGGGATCAAGTTTTTGTGTACTTGCTCGAGCTTTTTTTTTAGGGATCGAGTTTTTTTTGTACTTGATCGAACTTTTTTGTGAAAGATCGAGTTTTTTTGTACATGATCAAGCTTTTTTTGTGAGGGATCGAGCTTTTTTGTACTTGATTGAGCTTTTTTTGTGAGGGATCGAGTTTTTTTAATACATGATCGAGGTTTTTTAAAAATAGCTCGAGATTTTTTTTTTAATGGCTCAAGCGTTTTTGTACATGATTGAGTTTTTTTTGTAAGGGATCGAGCTTTTTTTTTTTAATGGTTCAAGTTTTTTTGTCCAAGATTTTAAACTCGTTTGCACCACTTTAAAACAGCTCGGGCAAACGTAAAAAACGCTCTTAAATATTAAAAAAATACTCTGACCAATTACAAAACAGGTCGTAAACATTTCAAAAAATGCTCGGATCAATGTAACAAATTCTCGGACATATTTACAACTCGTAAACATATCAAAAAAAAAATTGGAGACAAAATATTCATAAATGTTCATACATGTTCATACATTGTTAAGCCACACAGAAATACATGAAAAAATAAAAATGAAAATCAGAAATATTTGTTACCTTCTTGTACAATATCTGGAGAGATACTCGTTTTTTGGAGAGAGATGAGTAGTAGATTGATTTTCAGATAAATTTTTTGGAGAGAGAGAGAGAGGAGGTACCTTTTAAAGAATACATAATCGATTATTTAAAGGTAATTTTAGTAGTTCACCATAATACGTGCTTTTTAAACTTAACTTATTAAACCGGTGACATCAATACAATTCACAACAAAAAATTCTACATTAAAATATTCATTAAATCTCACATCACACTATTTCATACCCATTGAGATAATTTGTTTATTTAACGTTTTTATATGCTAATTCACCACCATACAAGTTTTATCTCAAGGAAAAAAGAAAAATACAAAAACAATACACGAATGGGAAATATATAAAAGCAAAAAACCTCGAGAGTAATAGTTTTGAATATTCAATGAAACTTACTGAACCATTTCCTGCTCCACCACAATAAATTGAGTTTCTGCCCATTGAAAGGAATAAGGGTTTGGCAGCTAGATATGCATCCTCCGAGCCACCAACCTGAATGACATGCCAATTTTCATTCATAAGTCATTTAACTTCAGTGTTGCTAACCTAACACGACTCTCATGGAAAATATATGGGTTCATTCATAACATATATGACTAAACTTCTTGAACGTGCTATAACAACAACCAAAAAAAAGGGATGCAAGCTAAACTACTCTGACAGGAGTGGTTGCAAAAGAATTGCTATCTATAAAAAATAAGCAACAGTTAGAGAAGTCCGATGCTATACAGTTGACATTATATTTAGTGTGGTCAAAGTACAAAGCTACCCAGATTAAATGAGCTCAGGTTGGAACTACTACCTACTCAGTTTAAAGATGTTGGGTTATGCAAGTAACCGATTTTATAATAATCATTTTTACAGATTTTACAATTAATTTAACATATTTTGAAATTATTTAGTATTTACATCATTCTAATATTCTTCTGAATTACTAGATTGACAAGTTGGCTAATGTTGGAGTTTACATAAGGCTTACCAACAGAGTTTAAAGTTTATAGCTCATTTATTAGCAAACCAGCCCCAGAATAAATTGTGAGCCAAACCTTGATGTGAACCCACTAGGTAGAACTCATCCAAGCCAAACCTTAAGTAATTTCTAAATTGATCTCTTTGACTTCTGTTACATAAGAAACCCTAGTCTACACTTCTAGAATTGATTTTTTTCTTGCACTCACGAAATTAGAAGTCTATTTCTTCTCTCCTTCTAGGTTTTCTTCTTTAGTGCATGGTAAGTTCGAACCTAATTTGAGTACGGTGAGAGTGGTTGTGCTTCGCACTTCCACTGTTGAATCGTTGTATCCTGAGAGACAATCACTATACACATACGGTGTTATATACGGCGAAATTGTCTTAAGGACACCGTGTGAAACACAGGCCTCGATTCCCTAGTGTTTTGTTTCTGTTTGCTATGTTCTGCAGATTGTTTTTTACGTATTAAAAACAACAATCTTAAGACAATTTTCATTCTTTAATCCATCTTTTTCTAAAAACGTTTTCTACAAAAAGAACTTTCTGGTTTTGGTTTTTGGTTTAGATCGTGACAAACTTGGAACTAAAAGGATTTGTGGAAATTGGGTCTGCTTCCAGACACTGATTTCGAAAGAAAAAAAAAATTGGAAATCGGGTCTAAATTCTAGACACTGATTTCACATAATAATCTGATTTAATTTTTGGAAAATCGGGTCTATTAACAGACACTGATTTGGAAATCAATTGCGATTTCAACTGGGTAATCGGGTCTGTGATACCAGACACTGGTTGTGATTTTAATTGTGAAATCTAGAATCAATTATTGATTCACCGGTTTGATATCAACTGATTGATATCGATACTGTCATATAATATATATGATATTTGTGTGATTCTAATAGTATATCAGTTGTACACACGAGTTGTGTAAATACATGATATTTTAGAGATATAGAATTGAAGTCTATATCTGAAACAACCGTTAAAAGGGTTATGTCATTATATAATCAGGTACAAACCAGTTTATATATACGAGTATATATATTAAATTCACTTAATCTTAAGTATTGACACTGGTTTTTAAATCATTTTATTGATTATTATGTATGTGCTATATATATATTGTTGATATATATTAACATACAATTAGATCGATTGATATATTAGTATGTTGTACTGATATGTGTGGAACTAAATAATACAAAATTTTGGTCAATCAAAAGACAATATTATTGTTTGATATCAGTGTTAGATATCAATTGGAATAAATTGATTATATTATTATATAATCTTACCAAGTAGCAACACTGATTTATAAATATACATATTATATTTAAAGTGCTAAAATAGTGTTTGATACACTATATTTGATATATCAGTTATTGATATATTATTATAAACGGGTGTTGATATATATTAACAAACCGATTGTGTTATATCAGTATCTGAGATTGTTATATATATAACGGATGTGATAGATCAATGGTTTATATCATTGTATATATGTGGTTCAAAAAAAATAAAAAAAATTGGTTTTCTTTGTAAGATGAATGTTAAATCAACTATGAACCTGAGCGTGACTCAAGAGAATCCGGTGGTCAACCCAATTATGGGTCAGTTGACCGACCCGATGGTTAACCCTTTTGTAGGTCAAGTTGTTGGAACCCCGTTCACCGATTACGCAGCGGAACTAGATTTTAAAATTTTTAAACAGATCATAATCTGTATCTGGGACCAGTGAACTTATGATCGTAATTATTTTTCGGAACTAATACATACAATATGTAAACACATGAAATTGTAATCAATAAAATCAGAAGAACATACCAACGTTTGGAGGCTCCTTCACTTTACGTTATGCTCATATCTGAATCAATCTTACAAACGTTTGGAAGCTCATTCACTTTACGATGTGTTCATGTCTGAACCACTCAATCTTACTCGCTATCTCCCGAGACTGGTAACTGCGTGTGGGCGCATCACGGTCTCAGGAACTTGAATGAAGGATGTAGAGAGAATTGAAGAAACTCTTTCTTCTATGTGTTTCAAAAACACACAAAACATGAAACATATATATATATATATATATATATCACGTTGCTGCTCACAAATATATATATACGCATATATATATGTATATATATATATATATATCACCAATTGCTACTTCTTTTGTTTCACGCATACCCCACTTTGTATCATATGCAAAAATCAATTTTGTATCTTGTTTTTTTTTTCGCATTTAATACCGTGATATCTATATCTCAACGATGCTTGCTTCACAAAATATATATATCAATTAAGTATTTGCTTTTAACTATTGTTTCATGTATACACCAATTTATATCCAATGCAATCTCTTGTGTTATTAATTTATATATATCTTTTAATTATCCTTTTTAAATATATCTAATATATTAAAAGTGATAATAAGTATTTTAAATTTAAACTTAAATTCAAATACTTAGATAGATGATTTAATAAAAATAAAATAATCCTATTATTTTATCTTCATCTAAATCCATATATCAACTAACATCCTCCAATTATTAGTTAATTAATAATTCATAATTATCAATATAATTAAATACTATAATTATTTAATTAATTTAACTATTAACATTCATTAATTAAATAATCTCATTATTCAATTAATTTCCGAATATATACGTGTCACTTTTGTAACACAATTAATTGGACAATCCAATTAATTAACCGTGACCCTTGTTACCTAAATCAATCGGGCTAGCAAGGGAACCTAATGGACCCACAGTATTTTGAGCTCCAACAATCCTCTGAATCATTAATTAAACTCTTTAATTAATATTCTTTGATTATTAACTTCGGTGTTATTCCACTAAAAATCCGAAGCTGTACTCTCTCAACTGTAGACGCTTTTACACAGACCGATACAACTTAGTGTCCATCGATATAGCTATTACATACGGTGTGATCCTCCATAATAGTTCATAATTAGAGTTTGGTCATAATGTCCGTTATACCCCTCTAATTACATATATCCTTTAAGTACCATTGATTCTCTAATGAACAATAAATCTTATTTTCTTACGGAACTAAGAGAGCGTTCATATTGTCTAAGCCCCGAATCAACCCTTAAGGGAACTACCGTCTACTTCTAACAAGAAGAAGTGGATTCCACTATTGTGTACAAACTTTTCCAGCCATAAGTCAAACTGTAATCCCAACATACGGAGCATATTGATTGGGAAATACATCCGACCTCACCCATGGTATATCAAAGACCACGATCTAACCCGAAGGAGTCGATAAGACACTCAGGATTAAGACTACCTTACTGCCGATGCATAGGGTACACGTCTCATATCCTCAACTTCTTGAGGTGTCTTCGGACACTGTTCCTTAGACAAGTTAACTTCATGCCTAGAAGGTAAATTAGCTTTTTTGGAGTTTTGCATCGAAAATCGTACAAGAATCTTATCGATATATGATGCCTGAGACAGTGTTATGAGTTTGTTCTTACGATTCCTTATAAGCTGGATCCCAAGAACATAACTCGTCTCTCCCAAATCTTTCATTTGGAATTGGCTAGCCAGCCAGCCAGCCCTTTACATCAGACAACACTCTCACATCATTCCCAATGAGTATGATATCATCTACGTATAGGACCAAGAAAACTACTTTCTTATCAATGATGCGCTTGTGGACACAAGGCTCATCGACATTCTTCTCGAAGCTATAGGTTTTGATCACATCATCAAACTTGATGTTCCAAGATCTAGATGCTTGTTTAAGCTCATAGATAGACCTTTGCAGCTTGCAAACCTTTTGCTCTTGATCTGGAGACACGAATCCCTCTGGTTGCATCATATAGATGCTCTCATCAAGATTTCCATTCAAGAATGCATTCTTGACGTCCATTTGCCAAATTTCATAATCGAAATAGGCAGCAATGGATAAGAGAATCCTAATAGACTTAAACATGGCTACTGGCGAGAAGGTCTCTTCATAATCGACCCCCTCTTTCTAGGTATAACCCTTGGCCATTAGCCTTGCCTTGAAGGTCTCTACCTTCCCATCTACTCCTCTTTTTCTCTTGTAGATCCACTTACACTCTATGGGTTTTACCCCATCCGGTAAGTCTACAGGTTCCCAGACTGAGTTAGAGTACATGGACTCCATCTCGAGATTCATAGCTTTAAGCCATTCCTCTTTATCAGGATCTTCCATTGCATTCTTAAATGTCAATGGATCATCAACACTATCAACAGAGACAACACCTTGTCCCTCATCTATACCTAAATAGTGTTCAGGTTGTCTCACAATCCTCTCACTACGCCTAGGTGATAGTGTATCATGATCAGAAACCATCTGACTTTCAGATATTTATGGATCAACAACTCTTATTGATGAAGCACTAGTCTCACCAGGCTCCAACTCATTCAATACAATCTTATAACGAGGTTTATAGTCACTAATATAATTTCCTCAAGAAATGTTGCATTTGTCGATACAAATACTTTGTTATCTTCGGGACTATAGAAGTGTCCACCTCTGGTCTCCTTGGAGTATCCTACAAACAGGCAGACCACAGACTTGGAGTCTAGCTTTCCAGTTCTGCTCTTCAGCACGTGTGCTGGACACCCCCATATACAGAAATATCTCAAACTAGCTTTACGATCATTCCACAACTCTAAGGGAGTATTAGGAACAGATTTGGATGGCACCACATTCAAAATGTATGCCACTGTTTGTAACACATATCCCCATAAGGAATTTGGTAATGATGAGAAACTAATCATAGATCCCACCATTTTCATTAGGGTTATATTTCTCCTCTCCGCTACACCATTTTGCTAAGGTGTACCGGGAGCTGTGAGTTGGGAAACTATCCCATGCTCGACCATAAAGTCTTCAAACTCTTGGTCAAGGTACTCACCTCCATGATTCGATTGCAGTGACTTGATAGTCCTACCTAATTGATTCTCAAGTTCAGCTCGAAATTCTTTGAACATTTCAAATGTTTTCGACTTCCGTTGCATTAGGTAGACATATCCGTATCTTGAGTGGTCATCTATAAAGGTGACATAATACTCATAACCACCTATAGCTTTAACATTCATCGGTCCGCAGATGTCTGTATGTATAAGCTTTAGCTGTTCTTTAGCTCTTCTTTAGCTCTAAGCCATTTTCCAGTAAAAATTCTCTTAGTCATCTTACCTTCCAGACAAGATTCGCTGACAGGTAATGTGCCAACTGTTAACTCACTTAAAGGTCTATTTTTTACTAGTCTGACTATCCGGTCAAGGTTAATATGACCAAACCTTAGATGCCAGAGATACGTGTCATTATCTGGAGAAATCTTATGTCGTTTAGTTTTTGGTTTTTCAACCTTAAACATTTCGATGTTGAGCAATGTAGTATGTATTAACGGTCTTAACACATATAAATTGTTTTCATTAATTCCTGAACAAATATTCAGACCATTCTTTCCAATAATAACAGACTTATTACTAAACGAAACAGTATATTTTTATTCTAACAACTTAGAAACAGAAATCAAATTTCATGTAAATCCAGGAATATAAAATACATTGTCCAACAATATATAATTATTACAAAAACGTAATCTAATTACGCCCACTGCTCGTGCCGACATGACATCTCCTGACCCCACACGCATAGAGAAGGCTTGCTCCTCTAGCTATGTCCAAGAATCAGTCCATTGTAAAAAAGAACAAACATGGTTAGTGGCCCTTGAATCAACTATCCAGTGTGAAGAATCATCTTCTACTAAACACGACTCAAGAACAAGTAAATCATATTTACTTTTCTTGGACTTCTTCTTGCTTTGGGCTTTCTTGAGTTTGGGCTTACCCTTCGCTTTCCCAGTAGACCTCTTCTTATTATTATTATTAGAGGAAGATGGTTCGGCAACATTTGCCTCACCAGTCTTACCCTTGTTGTCCTTAGACAATGACTCAAAGGTAGTGAGCTCATTGTGCAACTGTGTGAGATTGAACCTTAACTTGTTCATCTCGTAGTTACTCATAAACTGGTCGAAACTCTTCGAAAGAGTCATTAGTATGATGCTCACTTGATTGGGTTCGTTAATGTCCCCGCCATTGACTTATGCCTTGTTGAAGTAGGACATCATGCTCCGGACATGTTCCCGAACTGACATACCTTCCTTCATATGAACAAGCATAGCGAAACGAACGACTTCGTGTCACTTTTGCTCGGAGGGCTGCCCGAACATAGCTTACAATGACTCCATGATTTCGAATGATGAAGTCATTGCGTCGTGCTTTGTGACAAGCACGTATGTCATAGAAGCCAACAGATGTGGTCGAACCTTCTCATATGTCTTTGGTGACCAATATTGTATTAATGTTAATTTTCCACTTAGTGTAGTTATCACCAGTTAATTTGTCGTTTACGAGAATTTGAAGTAATGCAGAAGACATTATTGCTGAAATAAATAAAACATTCATTCAGTCATTTATTTAAAGCAAGTGCGAGTGTTTTGGTATAAATTTAAACATGATACATGAACATGTTTAACGATCTAGAACTACCCTAAAACTAGTTACTATACCACGACAATCCAACATACCACAAAGAAGTGCCGTCTTAGGGTCGGTCAAGTCTTTGCATGTTGGACCGAGACATTCTCAATCAAATGATATTCTAGAATAACTCTTATTCCATATCATTCAACCATCGTTCATTCAGTCAGGTTTTTAATTAACCAACTTAATCAAAACCTTCGTGAGTGTAACCCACCATTTCAGATCTCACGAGCTTAACTCGAGAATTGTCGCCTTAGGGTCGATCAATCCCGAAATACCCTCAGAAATCCTATTCGTTAGGAAGTCAACCTTGGTATTGACCTTTGTGGAAACCCTCCTTAGGGAGGACGAAAGCAAAGCCGTCACGAGGCCCCACTCGGATCTCACGATGTTAAACTAATGATGGAGACCGCGGGATATATATGTCATATATCCCTCTCCCACTCACTATTTTAAAATTAGGGTTTTCTATTAACCGTTAATGCACCTAGACTCTACAGGATTAAACGACTAACTTTAATCAAGTTATCTAGCGCATTAACTAATTAGAAACATATTCTAATTAACTAATAAATTATTAATGATTTTTAACAATTAAAAATCTAATCTATTAGTGAATAATCTAAGCCTTTGTAAACTATTTACTAATGTCAGATTATTATGTTAGTGTTTACCAAGTTTTAACTATTAAAACCCTAACACTTTATTCGGATCATTTATTATTAGGTCATTAATCAAATTAATCCTAATAAATGACCCTATTAATCTAACTTGTTAAACTCTTTAATAACTAATTAATATTAATGAGAATTACCAAGTTTTCTAACCATTAAAAAACTAATCTCATTATTCATAGCTAATTATGTACATTACCCATTTTAATCACATTAAAAAAATACATAAAATATCAGGCTATGATGTATGTATGACATATCAAATATATTTGTATATGCACATCTAATCTAAATGACATATGTATGCAGGACAATACTTTTATCATCACATAATATAAAGCATACATGAATTGACCGAGTACTGTGGATTATTTAACATAAAAAAATTTGAAATCTAAAGTTACAAAAAAAATCTCAAGGCATTCCTTGGTCTCTTTGTAATTTCCGAGTCTTCCAGTCTTTTCAGGTCACCCCGATTCATCTCATGAATCTTTCTTCGCGATTTTTCCAGGTCTTTAGTATAGGTTACAATTTATTTTTTTCAATACAATAACAGTAAAAAAAAATATATACAAAAAAAAATAATACAATCCATAAATCCTAAATCCACAATACCATATAATTAACGATGATCAATCATGTTTTTGTAAATTAAAATATATATATATACATACAAAAACAACATACAGTCAATTTAAATCGTGCCTACACAATCATACATACAGGTGCATCGAAAACAATTTCCTGTTCCGAAAATAAAATTTGTTCTGATACCAATTGTTGATACCAATTCTCATCTCATGGGTGTGGGCACGGTCCCAACTCCTTGGGGTGACACCCACAGATACCTATCAGAGCACTCCTCTAAGAAGCCCCCGGGCGGAGAGCCACGCTTCGTCACACGATCACGCGTGAGAGTTCCCAGGGATCGGCCAGTCACCGGTTACGCAGCGGAACTAGGTTTTGAAATTTTTATACATATCATAATCTGTATCTGGAACCAGTGAACTTGGGATCGTAATTACTTTTCGGAACTAATACATACAATATATAAACACAGAAAATTGTAATCAATAAAATCAGAAGAACATACCAACGTTTGAAGGCTCCTTCACTTTACGTTACGCTCCTGTCTGAACCAATCTTACAAACGTTTGGAAGCTCCTTCACTTTACGATGTGCTCCTGTCTGAACCACTCGATCTTCTTCACTATCTCCCGGGACTAATAACTACGTGTGGAAGCGTCACGGTCTCAGGAAATTGAATGGAGGATGTAGAGAGAATTGAAGAAACTCTTTCTTCTATGTGTTTCAAAAACACACAAAACATAAAACAATATATATATATATATATATATACACACACGCACTGCTTCACAAATATATATATATATACCCTGTTTCACAAATTTATATATATGTCACTGCTGCTCACTTTTAACACAAATATATATATATATATATCACCAATTGCTACTTCTTTTGTTTCACGCATACCCCACTTTGCATCGTATGCAAAAACCAATTTTGTATCTTGTTTTTTGTTTTTTTTTTTTTTTCATTTAATACCGTGATATCTATATGGCACGCTGCTTGCTTCACAAAATATATATATATCAATTAAGTATTTGCATCCTATATAAATTATTCTTTTGACTATTGTTTTATGTACTCATCAATTTGCGTCCAATGCAATCTCTTGTGTTATTAATTGATATATATCTTTTAATTATCCTTTTTAAATATATCTAATATATTAAAATTGATAATAAGTATTTTAAATTTAAATTTAAATTCAAATATTTAGATAAATGATTTAGTAAAAATAAAATAATCCTATTATTTTATCTTCACCTAAATCCATATATCAACTAACATCCTCCGATTATTAGTTAATTAATAATTCATAATTATCAATATAATTAAATACTCTAATTATTTAAATAATTTAACTATTAACATTCATTAATTAAATAATCTCATTATTCAATTAATTCTCGAATATATACGTGTCACTTTTGTAATACAATTAATTGGACAATCCAATTAATTAACTGTGACCCTTGTTACCTAAATCAATCGGGCTAGCAAGGGAACCTAATGGACCCACAGTATTTTGAGCTCCAATAATCCTCGAAATCATTAATTCAACTCTTTAATTAATATTCCTTTATTATTAACTCCGGTGTTATTCCACTAAAAACCTGAAGCCGCACTCTCTCAACTGCAGACGTTTTTATACAGACCGATACAACTCGGTGTCCATCGATATAGCTATTACATATGGTGTGATCCTCCACAATAGTTCAAAATTAGAGTTGGGTCATAATATCCGTTATACCCCTCTAATTACATATATCCTTTAAGTACCATTGATTATCTAATGAACAATAAATCATATTTCCTTACGGAACTAGGAGAGCGCTCATATTGTCCAAGCCCCGAATCAACCCTTAAGGGAACTACCGTCTACTTCTCACAAGAAGAAGTGGATTCCACTATTGTGTACAAATCTTCCCAACCACAAGCCAAACCGTAATCCCAACATACGAAGCATATTGATCGGGAACTGCATCTGACCTCACCCATGGTATATCAAAGACCACGATCTAACCCGAAGGAGTCGATAAGACACTCATAATTAAGATCACCCACATATAGCCATCATTAGATGATATATATGAATCTCATTGGTAAACAGATCTTGGTGAGAGATTCATATAGATCATGGCCCAGTTCTATATGATCACATCATACAAGGTGTCTCCATTCCCTATCTCATATAAATGATTCAGGATAGAATCATCGTACATTACGGAATGGACCGCGGTTATAGATTAACCACAAGTAAAGTACCCAGCTTTATTTGCTATCTATGGACTCTTTAGATTGCACGTCTCTTACTGTATCCATCCGTATATGACATTCATATACATAGTTCGAGATTACATCCGGCAATCTTGGATGTTAAATATATGCACAAGTTATAAAATAAACAACACAACATGAATGAATTGAACTTTTTCCTTTTATTTATTTCATAAATCCATTTACAAGTTACATCTTTAGGGCATAAACCTCAACACAAACGAATACCCAAGCGGTGAATTCGTTTGTGTCTCTGGTTTCATTTCCGATGAATCATATGGAGAAACAAGATAAATTCAATGGTATGAATTTCAAAAGATGGCAACAAAAAATGTTGCTCTAACTGAGCACATTGAATCTTGCAAGATTCTTAATTGATGAGGCTCCTAAGGCCAACGGTGTTAACGAGTTGGATATGTAAGTTTAAAATGGTGATTATTGTCAAAATCAATTATTCTGAACTTCAAAATTGTAATTATCAATTTCATGATGATTTATTTCAATTATTAATTCCGGATTAATTGAAATATTAAATTTTGAATTCAAAACAAACTGATTTGACTTTAATGTTGCCAATTTTAATGAGAATTAATTTTCATATTAATTCAGTTGATCTCCTCATGATACTATGGTGGATAAATCAAACATGAACTCGAGCATTCCACTAAAAACTTCAAATGATAAACCAAGTGTAGGATTAGACACTTCGGGTGTTAATTCTTTGCTTGTGAGCGAAGCGCCTATTGTGTTGCCAAGTGTGGCAACATTGACTCCAGCCATCAACTCATTCGTGAGAAACATGGTAGAACCGGTGATGAGCTAGTGTGTGAGTCACATGAGCTTTTAGTGGTGGCAGCAAAAGATGTTGTTTTGTTTGACCACATTGAACATAGATGGGTTCTTGACTTAAGAAGTTCTTAAACCCAATAGTGGTGAAATGCGAAATGTTCAGGTATGGAATGCTATTGATGCATGAAACCATTCAAATTTTCTATACCAAAACTACATACTGAACGGGCTGTCAGATTCGTTGTATAGCGTATTTTTTCAAGGAAAACCAGTCAAAGAACTGTGAGAGTCTTTAGACCGAAAATACAAGACTAAGGATACTGGATCCAAAAGGTTTGTTGTGAGCCGGTTTGTTGTGAGCCGGTTTGTTGTGAGCCGGTTTCTTGGTTAGAAGACAAGGGACTCCATAACAGTTATGAATCAAGTTCAACGGTTTCAAGTGAGTCTACATAAGATTCAATGTTGGAGGGATGACCCTAAGTGAAACCTTCGGGTGGATGCTATCACTAAGAAGCGACCGAAGTGGTGAGTGTGAAGCACCATTTGGTGAATTATGTACACAACATGGAATCATATATTAAACCACTGTACCGTATCAACAAAATAGAATTTCTGAATGGAAAGATCATTCCTGGAAAGAAATGATGAATGAAATGCTGATAAGTTCTGGATTGCCTCAGAACATGGGGGGTGAAGCTATATTGTTTAGCAATTACCTTTTAAATAAGGTAACCCGTAAGAAAGTAGACAAGACCCCATATGAGTTGTGGAAAGGAAGAAAGTCTTCCTATAAATTCTTATGAATGTGGGGGGTGTCTTGCCAAAGTGGTCGTACCTATACCTAAGAATGTGAAAATTGGTCCGAAAATCATTGATTGTATTTTTATTGGATATGCACATAACAGTAGTGCTTATCGATTTTTGGTGTATAAGTCTGACATCCCAATTATACACAAAAACACGATAATGGAATCTGAAAATGCATCGTTCTTTGAAGATGTGTTTCCATGTAAATCCAATGATGAAACAAGTTCGTCTAAATGAACACATGTTAAAAGTTGTAAGGACCAAGAACAAGAAGTTGAGGATGAACCTAGACGTAACAAAAGAGCTAGGACAGAAACATCTTTTGGTCCAAATTTTCTGACATTTTTGCTAGAAGGTGAACCTCGAACCTTTGAAGAAGTAAGTTCTTCAGAAGGACTCTTGTGGAAAGAGGTTATCAAGAGCGAAATTGATTCCATACTCCAAAACCATGCTTGAAAATTAGTGGACCTTCCTCCGGAATGTAAATTACTAGGGTCCAAATGGATTTTCAAGAGGAAAATGAAAACGGATGGATCAATTGATAAGTATAAGGTCAGACTTATAATTAAAGGTTACAATCAACGAGAAGGTCTAGATTACTTTGATATGTATTCTCCTGTAACGAGAATAACCTCCATTAGGATGATACATGCAATCGCAGCCTTGCGAAATCTTGAAGTACATCAAATAGATGTGAAAACAGCTTTCTTATGTGGAGAATTAAATGAAGAGATCTATATGGAACAACCTGAGGGTTTTTCCGCTCCAGGGCAAGGAAAGAAAGTCTATAAGTTGGTGAAGTATTTATATGGTCTAAAGCAAGTACCAAAGCAATTATATGAGAAATTTGTCAATGTTATGATGTCAAGTGGTTTTAAGGTCAACGAATGGGATAAATGTGTTTATGTCAAAAACACTGAAAATGAATATGTCATTTTGTGTCTATACGTTGATGACATGCTAATTGTTGGTAGTGATGATAAAATGATCAAATCTACCAATGAGATGTTGAAATCAAGATTTGATAAGAAAGATATAGGATCAGCTGATGTAATGTTGGGAATGAAAATCTCAAGGACATCAAACGGACTCAGTCTAAGTCAATCACACTATATTGACATGAATCTTGAAAAAATCAACAAAAATAATTATGGGATATCCAGAACACCAGTAGATACAAATCTACACCTACCTAATAATAAATGTGAGAGCGTCTCTCAACTAGAATATTCTAGAGAGATAGAAAGTCTGATGTACTTAACAAATTGTACAAGACTAGACATAGCTAATGCAATTAACAAATAAAGTAGATATACAAGTAATCCAAGAATGGATCACTGGAAAGGAATAGTAAGAGTACTGAAGTACTTGTGATTCACTCGTAATTATGGAGTGCATTATGCCAGATATCCTGTAGTCCTAGAAGGACACACTGATGCGAACTTGATATCTGATATAAAAGATTCAAAATCCACTAGTGGGTATGTATTCACACTAGGAGGTGCGACTGTATCTTGGAAATCCTCTAAACAGGAACGTATATCCAGATCCACAATGGAATCTGAGTTTATCGCTCTAGATAAATGTGGTGAGGAGGCTGAATGGCTACGCCAATTCTTAGAGGATATTCCTATATGTCCAAAGCCTATGTCAACGATTTACATCCACTGTGATAGTCAATCGGTAATAGGAATAGCACAGAGCAACATGTATAATAGGAAGTCCAGACATATACTTCGAAGACATAATACCATTATACATCTAATCTCAACTGAGGTTATCACTATTGACTATGTAAGGTTAAAAGATAACATTGTGGATCCGCTAACTAAAGTGTTAAACAGAGAACTAGTTGAGACATCATCAAGAGGAATGAGACTAAAGACCATCAGATAAAAATTAGATACAATGGACACCCAACCTAGTTTACTGGAGATCCCAAGATCTAGGTTCAATGGGACAACCAAGTTGTAAGACTCAGTTGGATCACTGTGGGGGTTACCCTCAAGTCCATACCTATGATGAAACAGTGATGCATGTAGTAAAAGGTTAAACTATGTTTTTAATGATTCTTATGCGTCAAAATTCCTAGCTATGGAAATTCGAGCAGAGTAATACGGGTTACTCTTAATTAATAAATCACCTATGTGAGAGAGAAGTAGGGTCACTTCTAAAAGAGAATAGTGAAGGGTTATATTCTCCAGAGACTCTCACAGAACCATACGCATGTTCATGGTCAAAACGAACATAAAAATGAGAACCAAATCGGGTCTGGAAGATACCTGTGTAAAGTGTGTGATCGTTTACATAAAACGGCAGAACAGTTCAAGGATATCACATCTACTGATCAGCCAGTAAAGTAAGCACATCTTTACAAGGGAAGTTTCAAAGGGTAACACCTACCTATCCTATGCAGGTTTCGACCGTTTGAACTTACCAAAAGGTCATCTCTCGTGTCTCCTATGTCAATTTCATTCATGTGGGGGATTGTTGGAAAAAAAATTGTGACAAACTACCGGTTTGAGAGGGTTATTTGAGTATGATCAGTTCATGAAAATGAAAGATCAATGTATATTCGAATTCTCCTTCGTGAGAGCTTTGAAGTGGTATACTCGAACTCACAAATCGATTAATGGGTGAATGAGAAATTGAGTCTCAAATGGAGCCCATTATGTAGGGAAAAATAGCATCCCACATTGGTTGGGTAAAGAACTGATATGTAGTATATAAGTAAGTGTGTGATAGTAGCTTGTCAACATGTGTGGCATAGAGGCTTTCTCTCGCGCGCGCAGGGGGGGTGTGAATCAAGGACCTTGAACCTTCGATTGCACGACTCGTGTGTGGGCGCAACCTGCGTACATGAATGCCGCTTCGGTTGGACCATAAGAGTACTACCGAAATTTTGCTACTATTTTAAATTTAATTTTTCCTAAATCAGTTTGTTGATAAGGAAAGAATTAATTATTTTCCCTAAGTCAAACGTTTTAAATGAATAATGAGGAAGAATGGTAATTTCCAATTTTGATTAAGGAAATTAATTTGAATTAAGGAAATAGTTGATTTCCATTTTGGATTCTGATACTTACTTGATCACTAAGTAATCAGAATCAGTGATCATTTTTTTATTCTGATACTTACTTGATGACTAAGTGATCGAAATCATTTTCAATCAGGAATAAATCTTTTAGAAGATTATTCTTTCCTTATTGTTTAAAACGTAGTAATTAAGCAATTTCTAAATTAATCTCTTTGACTTCGATTACATAAGAAACCCTAGTCTATACTTCTAGAATTGATTTTTTTCTTGCACTCACAAAATTAGAAGTCTATTTCGTCTCTCTTTCTCGGTTTTCTTCTTTAGTGCATAAGTTCGGTGAGAGTGGTTGTGCTTCGCACTTCCACTATTGAATCGTTGTATCCTGGGAGATAATCGCTATACACATAAGGTGTTATATACGGCGAAATTGTCTTAAGGACACCGTGTGAAACACGGGGCCTCAATTCCCTAACGTTTTGTTTCTGTTTGTTATGTTCTGCAGGTTCGAACCAGATTGCTTTTTATGTATTAAAAACAACACTAATCTTGTTGATGCTCTTAAATCAGCTGGTGAGATGATTAGAGATCATGATTTGTTGCTCAACATGCTCAATGGGCTAGGACATGAGTATGCTCCAAATATCTAATAGTTGTGTTAATTTCTTCACATAAACAAACAATGAGCATTCAAGAAGCTCAACACTTGTTGATGATACACGAGCAAATAATTGCTCACCTAAATACTATGTCACAAGTTGATACCAAGAGTGTAAGTGCAAACCAATAATGCCTTCCGAGTATTTCCAAATTCACTCCTGAGTCCTAACAATAATGTCTTTGCTGAGTTTACAACAATTGTTGTGTTAAAGGACAAGAATACTGAGAAAGTGTTGTTCACAAGAGTAAAAGCTAAATATCTCGTGTCAAAGCTTCAAAAACTGTTGTTCCTCATTCAGATTCTGGTGCCGATTATTGTTTTTCGGCTTCTCTTGTTTTAAATAGTTTAAAGGGTTATTATGATTTTAATCCATGTTGGTTGTGTTTATCTGTGTTTAGTCCACTAGTTTTTAGAATTACTTAATTCAGTCCAATAGTTCTCTAACAATACATAATCCAGTCCTTTCCATCTAATTCCGTTTGTTTTTCGTTGACTTCCGTTAGGTCAAATGGATTGCTTCTGGAAGCCTTTCTATAAGAAGGGTAATTCTGGTATTTCATAATTAAAAAATTGAATTAAATTAATTTATTTAATTAAATTATAAAAAAATAAAAACATAAATAAAAAATGAAAAACCTTAATCTTCTTCAGCCTCACGCTCTATCTCCAGCCTCCCTCTCTCTTTTTCATCTCATTCCCTTCATCTTCTTCAACCCACCATCTCACCAAACCCTAACCCCAGCCACTGTCGCCACCGCCACCGCCACCGCCACCGCCCAAATCAAACCAATCAGTTCGATCCAAGTAAGAAGAAGAAGAAACTGAGGAAGACAAAAATGAAAGAAGAAAGGAGAAAGGAGAAAGGAGAAAGAAGAGAGAAGATGATGAGATCGATCTGGGGAGTGGGTCGAAGATGAAAGAAGAAGAAGAAGAAGAAAGAAGAAAGGAGAAAGAAGAAAGAAGAAAGAAGAAGATGATGATCGATTCATCGATCTAGTGAGGCGATCTGTGAGACAGAGAGAGAGAGAGATGAAATTTTGAGAGAGAGAGAATGAGAGATCAGTGAGATCAGTGAGACAGAAATAGAGAGATGTGGTGGTGGCACCGGTGAATCCAGATCGGTAGTTGTGGAACCCAGATCTGCAATGGTTTTGGCACTGGAGATGACAGATCTACAATTGATGATATTGGTGGTGTGATGCGGTCTGGATTCAAATTTGATGGATCCATTTTGTTTTTTTCAATTTTTGTTGACGATGATTAGAAAAATTGAAAGTTTTGATGATGATAATGATGAATGGAAGTTCTGGTGATGAACGAGGATGGTGATGGTGATGGTGATGATCGGTAATGGTGATGGTAGATGATGATGGTGATGATCGATGGTTTATTATTATTTTTTTACGATGATGAGTTGCAAGTGGTTAATGATGATGATGAGTTTTCTGGGTTGAATGTTGAAGATTTAATTTGTTTAATTTGTTTTATTTGTTTTTTATATATATTTATTTTAAATTTAATTTGTTACTGATTTTTATTTTTTTATTTAATTAAATATAAAACTATGGGTAAAATGGTCATTAAACACTTTCAAACTGTTCCCATAATAGATAATATTCAGGGTATAACTGTCTTTTCCAAAAAAAATAGTAAGGGTATATCGGTCATTACACAGTCTGACAGCGTCATTCTGTCATATTTAACGGAAAATCTGACGGACTAAAGTTAGTAATTCAAAAAACTATATCCGGTGATCGGAGATGTTTTGAAACATGAAACTAGTAATCTCAAAATTAAAATAGTTTGATGATTATGGGTTAAAATAAATCTACTACCCTCTTACGGCCTTACCTTTATTTATACTGGACCATTTCTACACCTAGCATCACTCATTTAATCCATCCCACCAACCCATCCTCTCTCTCATCACATTTCAACTATCTTCTCTTTCATCACTTCTATGGCGCAAAATCTCAACAAATCTCTCTTTCAAAATTTCTTTGTTTTGCACATCAATGGCACATTCATATGTCATTTTTAAGCTCGAGCTGATCTTCATTTCAAACTCTCAATTGAATGTATGAAAGCTGTTTATTTCACTGTATCTAACAAAAAAAATTGAAAATTGGATTCATATAAAAAATGAGAATATCAAATGTTTTACAGGTAAATAATTTTTTTAAACAAAAAAAAGACTAGCAACATAAATCTAAACATTTCAAAGGTTTTGATGAGTTCTCATTTTCTTTTTTCAAAAAATAAAAGGCTCGAGTTATTTCCTAAAATTGAAATCATATATTTTTAAAAAAATAATAAATTTCTGTTTTTGTACTCTCTCTTTTTTGTCTGCTCAAACTAATTTGAGGGAGTATTGATATTTAAAAATTATTTAAATTAGTTATAGTTTAAGCATATAATAAATAAATCATAAAAAAAATAATCTAATCCCACGTCATTCCAAACATAATATTGGACTATTTTAATTATATCTCATATTACACCGATCAATAGACAGTTTTATATTTAATCTTATCAAATCAAATCCAATCTTGCACACCAAACGGAGCCTTAATACTTAGACATGTCTTGAGCAAATTGCATTTGAAATGTTCATCTAGTGAGCAGTGAGCACCATCACCATGCTGAAACTGAGCTAACTTTACTTGCTAATGCCCACATGCCATTAAAGTTCTTGACCGATGCTTTTCAAACTGTTGTGTAGCTTGTCAACAGCCTACAATGCTTGTGTTTCCAGCAAAGTACTGTAAGGAAACAAATTTCAACATCACATGGATTTTTCAATCTCAACGATGTGCCCTCAGCAGCTGCTCAGCTGCCTGAATTCCATTACGACATTCTGTCAACATTAGTGTTCCTAAACAAAACTCTTGCAAGTTGAGTTGTTCATCCAACACTTGCAACTGCTGACTTCAGTTGAGTTGAACAAAATTTCAGACCACTTGACCCATTAAAATGTATGAGAGAGTTCCCACAGATTTTACCAGTAATTCATGAGGGAAATTGAGCAGAGGTCTGTAGAGCTACGTTGAGGTTAAAGAAGCAGAACCTCTTCAAACATACATGGTGTCTATATTTTATAAATGTCATTATGTCAACTACCTTTTTCTAGTAAGCTAACAAGATCTCACCTCCTTCAACATTGGTCAACTAGCAAGACAGCAATAGCCATATGATGACTATTTCATGCCGACAGATTGGACAAGATACATCCACTGCCACCATATCCTAGACGTTGACTTCAATTTTGACAAATCCTCTCTCAAAGCAAAGACTATGAAGAATAAAGTATGACACTATACTAGTTGATACAATTTTAGTACACAAATTCAGATCAAAGAGACTCTGAGAGTGAAACCATGAAAAATTGTTTCAAATCTTAAAGCAGCACAAAACAACCAAAAACATGAGAAAGATCCACTATGATGGATTGTTCCAGTCAAATTCATGTCGAATATTACAAGTTAAAGAACCTAAAATGATATCTTTGTTTTGCCAACACATAAATACACAATGGACTAGCATCTGAGCAGTTGTTTGTTTTAGAAATATGGATTCTGACAAGGTATAGTATTTACTATTTAGATAAGATTGATCGACTCAGTGGGATGCATACAACAATGCTCACAGCTTGGACATCTATGTGACGATCATAGAGATAAGGGTGACCCTATACATAACAATGCTCTATTTCACAAATGCCTTGCAGTACTAATCAACAAAATAAACAAATCATGAAATATCAAATGGTTGAGTGACAGTACAGAAACATGAAAGAATTATGTATTTATCTACTGTTTGAGCTGCAGGTTGGATTTAAGAAACATTACCTACAAAATAAGTAAAGAAATGACAAAATTCCACTGCCCGCAAAACAAAAATTCATTTTCAGTTTTCGTTGGCAGTCTCTACTTCCTCTGCATCAGAGTGCAAGTCAGCTAGCCCATCATCAGAATGCAAACCCTCTTGTGGTCGTACTTTAACAAATTGTTTACTAGGTGCTACTCGGAGTGGTCTTCCCATAAACATCTGCAACACACAACTTCTTAGAGAGTGCTTCACTTTAGACCATTCTTTTAAAATCCAAACAGCAAAATGAGCAAAAGAATAAACCTCCAAACAGAAAAAGCCACGGATCAGAAATTCAAACAATTGATGCAAATAATTAATGCACAATTACCTTCCCTTCAAAAGCTGAAAGGGCAGTGTCGGCTTCTTTCTTGGTTTTAAAGGAGACAAAGCCATAACCAGATGACCTTCGTGGATTACTGTGAAAAACAACTTCAGCGGAATAAATGTTATAGCCCTCTGAGATAAAGAACTCCTTGAGATCTTTAGCCCTAGCTTCAAATGATAGATTCGCTACAAACAAGTTAAATGTGATTGGCTTTGGCTTCACAGGTGGGGCTGCAGGGTTCTTCTTCTTCGGCTTTGCATAATTGACCTTCAGAGTACGACCTTCAAATTCCTATAAGGGAGTCATCAGAATATAAAAACGTTCTAGTTGATAAAAATGACTAAGCCTACATATAGTCGCAGAAAAAAACAAAGGCAGGTAAAATAATCCTAGACAGAAGAAATCATATGTTTCCCATGTTATCAAATTCACCAACATAAACTTCAAAAAGCAAAATGAAATATTTCGATTTCCCTAGTCTCAAATGTTGCAAGTCATATATATAATCACAGCTTCAATACAATTTATTTTACAACCCAATACAGATTATAATGAATACAAGAGAAATTAATAAAAGAATACAACTTTAGTATGCTTACATACGATTCGAGATTGTTCAGAGCAGCAAGAGCTTCCTCAGGAGAACCCATTGTAACAAAAGCCAAACCCCTGTTCCTGGTTTTGTTATGCATCGAAAGCTAACCAAAGAAAGAAAGAAAAAACACAAAGCCACATCAAGAAACTATAACAAAATCACTAAAGCAATAAATATCGTCAAAAGAAAGAATAAGAACCTCAACATCAAGTACAGTCCCGTGCTTCTCGAACAAAGCACGAATATCTTCAGCGGTACTAGTCCAAGGCACATTCTGAGCAATCAATCTGTCTTTAGAAAGCTCTTCATTTTGCTCAGAATTTGCAGTTTCGGTGGAGGAAGATGAATCGACAACTGGGTTTTGAGTGGTGGCCGAAGAGACATGGAATATAAAGTGGCCAAGCCTTTTGGGTTTAACTGGAAATGTGTGAGAACGAGAAAGGGACCAAGAAAGAGAGAGATTGTTGTTGTTGTTGTTGTTGTTGTTTTGGAGGTTTTGTGGTTTATGGAGATACAAAACAGGGGATAGATGAAGTTGTTGTTGTTCAGTGGATAAGTAGGTGTTTGAAGGGAAACAGTTGAGACGAAGTAGAGCCATAGCCATTGAGAGTGAGAGTGTCTTCTGTTGCGTGTTTTGGATAAGGAGATTTTCAGATTTTTGCTAAATCAATAATATCAATATCTATCACACTCAATACTAGCTTGTTTTGGTCCATTTTGTTGTTCACATAGGACCACAAACGACGTCGTGTTGGGAATATTAAATACAAAAGCCGTCTATCTCCATCTTTTATTCATTTTTGTGATGTAGAAATTTCATGTGAATATTGTTTATTATTCTGCAAATAAATTTATGGTGAAATATATCAATTTAAGCTGTTTTTTCATATATTTTTTTTCTCGGTGTAGAAGTGTAGAACTCTATTAGCTCTGTAAAGTTGGATAAGAAGCTGCTTGCAAGTTGACTCTTCTTCACTTTTGTCCTTAGCCTGCCTATTGTCATTATAATTTCCAGCTCTACATGCTTAGTTTCATTGGCTAATCATGAACAAACACAATTATACAATAATTAACAAAAATCTTAGGCTAATCATGAACCAAGACCATTTATATAATAATTTTGGACTCAAAAAATAAATAGCATTTTTGTAAGGTGACGCTTGAACACTGTTACTGTTTTAATAACTTATATTTAAAATGCACCAAATATGGTGAACGGACAAAAATACTCCCAATAGTTGTTTCATCAGAATCTTTCATTCATTTTTTTTACAGTGAGAGTTATGAAATAGAGAGAGAGAAAATTTCGTTGAAACTCAGGCGCTACGCAGACGCATTCGGGAGATATTCTCGATCCTTTAAAAAATATGTTTGATTCTTTGAAAAAAAAATCTCGATCTTTTGAAAAAAATCTCGATCCTTTGAAAAATATTCTCTATACTTTGAAAAATATTCTCGATCCTTTGAAAAAATCTCGATCCTTTAAAAAAATCTCGATCCTTTGAAAAATATTCTCGATCCTTTGAAAAAAATCTCGATCCTTTGAAAAAAATATTCTCGATCCTTTGAAAAATATTCCGATCCTATAAAAAATATTATCGATCCTTTGAAAAAATCTGATCTTTTAAAAAAAATCTCGATCCTTTGAAAAATGTTCTCGATCCTTTGAAAAAAATCTCGATCATTTGAAAAATATTCTCGATACTTAGAAAAATATTCTCGATCCTTTGAAAAAATCTCGATCCTTTGAAAAAAATCTCGATCCTTTGAAATATATTCTCGATCATTTGAAAAAATTCTCGATCCTTTGAAAAATATTCTCGATACTTTGAAAAATATTATCGATCCTTTGAAAAAATCTCGATCCTTTGAAAAATCTTCTCGATCATTTGATAAAAATTCTCGATCCTTTGAAAAAAGATATCGATCCTTTGAAAAATATTCTCGATACTTTGAAAAATATTCTCGATCCTTTGGAAAAAAACTCGATCCTTTGAAAAATATTCTAGATCCTTTGAAAAATATTCTCGATCCTTTGAAAAATATTCTAGATCCTTTGAAAAAAATCTCGATCCTTTGAAAAATATTCGAGATACTTTGAAAAATATTCGAGATCCTTTGAAAAAATCTCGACTCGATCCTTTGAAAAATATTTTCGATACTTTGGAAATTATTCTCGATCCTTTGAAAAAAATCTCGATCCTTTGAAAAAAAAACTCGATCCTTTGAAAAAAAACTCGATCCTTTGAAAAATATTCTCGATCCTTTGAAAAAATCTCGATCCTTTGAAAAAAAAATCTCGATCCTTTAAAAAATATTCTCGATCCTTTGAAAAAATCTCGATCCTTTGAAAAAATCTCGATTCTTTGAAAAATCTTCTCGATCATTTGATAAAAATTCTTGATCCTTTAAAAAATATTCTCGATCCCTTGAAAAAAAATCTCGATCCTTTGAAAAATATTTTCGATTCGATCCTTTGAAAAAAAAAATCGATCATTTGAAAAACATTCTCGATCCTTTGAAAATTTATTGATCATTTGATAAATCCTCGATTCTTTAAAAAATAAGCTCGATCATATAAAAAAAAGGCTCGATTTGGCTACAAATATGCTCGATTTAACTAAACATTAGTTTCAAAAATAAAATGTTTGATCCTTTGAAAAATAAACTGTTCATACAAAGACTGAACAACAAATCATAACGAATTGATACATGTTAAATCACACAGAAATATATAAAAATATATAAACGAAGATCACAAATATAAGTTATCTTCTACAAAATCTGGAGAGAGACAAGTTTTTTAAAGAGAGAGATGAGCTATCGTTTTCAAAGTGTAGTGGAAACACAATCAGAATAAAAAAATAGATTATTTAAAGACAATTTGAATAGTTTACTATAATTGGTGTCTTTTAAACTTAAGTTATTAAAACGGTGATATCACTACAACACAAAAAAAAAAGGTGACATATCCCACCATTTACTCATAATTTTTACTGCCCCTTAATCTCTTTTGTCCTGGTTTTGTATAATGAGGATTATATAACTCATCATAACTAATATCCCAAACAAGATCTTGGCGGCTATACTAATGAGAGCAAGTGTAAACAAGACTGCCATTGGAGGTGGAAGTCATTGACAAAGGGTTGTCATAGCTCGATAAAATTCCCTATCCATTCAAAATATGTTCCATTTTTACAACAAAATGTATTTAATACAATAGGCTGATGATGGCACTGAAATGCCAAAAATACATATTCAAAAAAGGGAGCCAATAAGATATTAAATCCCCAAGAATTTCAGGTCCAGATAAACCAGATTGAACCAAAACTGTATCTATATGGATGATAGATCTTCGTATATAGTCTTGATACCTGGCCTCTCAGAGACGGATCGAATGCATCGTAGAGCTATTCCAAGGACCTCCTTCATTCCCTTTTCAGCTGCCGGATTCACCACGTCAGCTGTCAATGCAGCATCAAAGCTATCCGAGGCATGACCTTCCGTCACCTTCCGCTGCATAAAATCTGTCAAATCAACCCCTCCCCCTTCACCAGAAATCACATCACCAGCACATTTACCAGTTAGAAGTTCTAACAGTACTACTCCAAAGGCATAAACATCTGACTTAAAGGAGGGATGTGGTTTCTTCAAAGCAGCCAACTCCGGTGCACGATAACCCAACACTCCAGCATCCAGAATCTGTTCAATGGTACCAGCCTGGGTCATGAGTCGGTGTAGGCAGTAATCAGCAACACGGGCATTAAGATCAGGACCATCTAATAGAATGTTTGATGCCTTTAGGTTGCCGTGTGGAACAGCACGATCAAAATGGAGATAGTTCAGGCCACGTGCAACATCAACTGCTATTTTGAGTCTCTGGACCCATGACAACGGGGGGCCTTTTCTTCCTGGTCGATCTGAAAATTACAACTTATCAGTTTTAAAATTAAATTTAGCCAAATATACGAGTCATGTATGCAAAAGTAGTTAAACCAGAAGAGGCTTTGATACGTGGACACAGAGCTCAATGATGTGTTTCTCATATTTAAACACTTGATGATTTTGGGCAATGGCATGAATAGATAGGTTAGCAGTGACATCAGGAATGACCTAGTACTGGGCTATATGTTCCAGGTTACAATTAGAGATTTAGAGAGCGCAGTGGGTGGACTTATAATACCAAGTCACTACTTTCAGTCAATTGTCTTATTGCTCTAATCAATCACAACAAAAAAAATACAATTATCTGAATCCCCCAATGATGCATCCCCAGGATATGGATGGCTCTAAAAGATTTAGCATAAATGATTAGGGATCATGGTATTCTCAACTTTAGCCGGTGAGTTAAAATATTAATCAGCCCAGACAATTTGTACAATGTAGGTGATTTTTGCATCAAGAAGAAGCCCTACAAAGACTTGCTTTTCCAATAATAATTTGCACAAGGCTTTTTTAGGTGAAAGTCTTTAAATATTACTATCCTTGATATGGAGAAACAACCGAGCTTCATGCCAACGGCACATTTCAAAATGATTGAAACTATCATCACAGTGTGTTTACAATGCCGCTTCCTATAATCTGTATTTTAAACCTTATTTTTATGATATGATTGGTATCAAACAACCTATAAGTTGTACTTCTCTAACATGACATTTAATTCGAGGAACTCCTAATTCCGTATGATTTCAACAGAGCAAATACTGAACTCTTAGATATTTGGTAATGGGACTCACATACAGACCCCAACCAATATATATGCCAAAGTTTGTACAGATTAATTGCAATTAGTCTCATTCTAGCCACAAGTGAGACTGCTACACTTTTGGCAAACAATTAATTTGCATATTACAATTGGTCAATTACACCACTCTACAAATAATAGGTTAACATAAAAAATTTACAAAATAGAGTAAGCTTGCAAAACTTATAGGTAATGGATGAATAGAACAAAGTGATAAAGTAAATTTAATATGATGAGAAAGAAAAGGGAAAAAAGTTACCATAAAGAAAGCTTGCAAGACTTCCAGGTGAGATGTAATCTGAAAGAATGAGCTTCTCATGCTGTGTTGGCCCCCAATAATATCCTCTCAAACCAACGACATTTGGATGCCTGATATTTGCAAATTTTTTAGCCTCCTTAGCAAACTCTTTTCTCTGTTTTGCCACCCCTTCTCTCAACCACTTCACAGTCAAGAACGCCCCATTCTCCAATGTTGCCTTGTAAGAAGTTCCATGACTGCTCCTCCCTAATACTTCAGCTGGGGCCTTTGATAACTCCTCAGGCGTCAAACTGACTGTGTCATCAAGAAAATATAGTTCGCCAACCAATCGGTCTGGAGATCTCACATCCAATCTTGCAAGATTTTCAACTGTAAATGAATCCCCAGACCCTGGTGACCAAGACAAATTACTGTTCTTTGACGGTGAGAAGCCAGTTACCGCTGCCATTTTCTCATCAGGACTTATAATCTCAGATGATGATCCTTTCCTTGAAGCCACAAGATCCTCAGCTGAAACAACTAAGGGCCCACCACTGCCTGTACCAGTTGTGCCAGAGGGATTTGTTTGAGCATATCTACGGATATTTTTTTCTGTAGCATGTTCTGCTGGCAGTCTCCTTGATAAACGAATGTAATGTGCAAAGATAGCAAGCAGGATGAGAATGATGATAGCCAGTACACATGAAACTATCACAATGACTTTAACAAGAGTGCTAATAGGTTTCCTCTTGTGATTTTCAGTTGGAAAATTGCCTGATCCAGGAGGACCACCAGGAAAGTTTAATCTGGTATTTCCAGGATAAAAAGAAGAGCTAGGAAACTTCCTCAGATTTTCAGGAACAACTCCAGAAAAATCATTGTATGAAACATTAAAATTTTCAAGACTGCTAGGCAAGTTGTTAGGCAAAGGACCAGCAAAATGATTCTGAGATATATCTAATGACCTGAGGGAGCTCACATTCGCCATAGAAGTCGGAAGAGAACCAGATATATTATTCCCTGCAAGGTTGAGCACTTGAAGTCCTGTTAATGATCCAATTCCATCAGGAAAATAGCCATTAAGCTGGTTATGAGAAAGATCAAGGACCCGAAGTGTAGACTCACTGGGAGGAGAGAATTCAATAGCACCGGTGAGTAAATTATCTGCGAGGTGGATTTCTTGCAATGTGGATGAGGTTAGCAGATCAGTTAGGAAAGATCCATCTAAGTGATTGGAACTGATATCAAGGACTCTAAGCTTTGGATACCGGGTAATAACTTTGGGCAACGAGCTAGTAATTGAATTGTGGGAGAGATTGAGATAATTTAGACGCAAGAATTGTGGTGATAGCTCAGGGATGGACCCTGTCAATCGGTTTTGGCTCAAATCAAGATATTCAATGTTACCCCACTTCCCCATTCTGGTCAGATTTCCTTCAAATTGGTTATTTGAAAGATCAAGCACAGCACAGCTTCCGGTCAGCAAAGGAAGTTCGCCCGTGAGTCCATTGGAGGAGAGATTTAGCGTATGAAGTGTCGTCGATAGAATCATACTTACTGTCCCTGAAATATGAACTAAAATGTCAGATGCATAATAAACAACACTAATACAAATATGCTACTGTTATCTTTCAAAACCGAACATAAAATGATTAAGGATCTAAAATAATGCAAGTTGTACCTGAGAGATTATTGGCACTTAAATCCAGTTCAGTTAAAAGCAAAGAATCTCCTTTCAACAGGTCATTAGGGATAAACCCTGAAAATTTGTTGTTGCTGAGTTTGAGGACTTGAAGGTCATAAACAAAATTGAATCCAGGCAATTCTCCAGACAACTGATTGTAGCTCAAATCCAATACCTTCAAGTATTCAAAGAGCTGCAATGCACCTCCATTCACCAGTGATCCGGTAAGCTGATTGTGGCTAAGATTTAAATACTTAACACTCTCAGAAATATCCGGTAATAATTTCTCTAAACTAGAGCTCCCTAACAAATTCCCACTAAAATCAACATGACTGGCATTTGTGAGAAGGAAAAATTCCCCATCAAGATGACCATCAAACAAGTTACCATGCAAGTCAAGCACCTGAAGACCGGGAATGAGCTCAAACTCTCTTGGGATACTCTTGACAAACCCATTAGAAGATAGGTTTAGATACATCAAGTTATTTAGCCTAGTCAATGATTTTGGCAGTGACCCAGAAAAGGAATTGTGGCTTAAGTCCAATGACTGGATTGAAACAAGCCCGGACACTGAATCCGGAATTGACCCTGAGAAGTTGTTCCCAGCCAACGAGAGGTTTCGTAAGCTCTCTAATTTACCAATTCCTGGTGGCAATGTCGAAGAAAGCTGATTACCGGAGACATCAAGAAACTCAAGGCTTTTAAAGTCACCTATATTGTCAGGCAATATGCCTGATATGGAGTTATTTGACATGGAGAGTTTCACAAGCATTGTGAGATTCGAAAACACTCTCAAATCTGCAACAGCAGAGAGACCTAAGTTATCAAGAACAACACCAGCAACATTTCCACCGTTACAAACAATTCCATTCCAAGAAGAAGGGCAACCATTGAAGTCAATGGACTCTTCATTCCATGATTGAAGGACAAAACCAGTGGGGTCATTCTTGATTCCTTTCTTGAATTCAAGCAAAGCCAAAATGTCCTGAGAAGGAAGCTGCCCCATGGAAGAAAAGAAAAACAGAGAGAACACCAAAAGCCTAAAGAGCTTCATATTAATCATCCAGACACTGCCTTGAACCCAAGAAATATAGAATAGAAATGTCAACAACACAAACTCCTCACTCCACCAACTGAACAAGCCCTACTGTATTTAACACCAAATATCACAAAAACAACATACAACAGAACAACTTTATCTCCAGAGAAACTTTTTGAGCTCTGATTCAACAAATTAAACTAAGTTGCGACCATTTTTACACATTTACTAAAAGAAAAGAGTGGAAAATGTGTCTATGAACTCAACTGCATGTTACCTGATCATGGACAAAACAATGATACAAGAGTGAGCTTGAAAGGACTGGCTGAGCTTCCAAAAACAGCATTTTTCTTTCCAAGATCTCATTTTTCATCAACAATGTAGGCTCAATGGTAACTCTTTATACAAAAGACTCAAATTTTGAAGCACCAAGAGCTTTGCAACCAGCTACACATGGGTTGGTTAGTGCTCACCTCCTATAGACTGTTTTGACATATAAAAAGAAACCCATGGAAGAAGAGGAAGAAATGGATCTTCATTCATCAGTCTCTCAACTATAATGTAATAAATAACAGGGACCCAAGAATTTTCTGGCTATAAAAAACCCTAACAACAGTACATTTTAGCTCCATTAAACACAACAAAACCCTAAAGTTTCTTTAATGGCGATAACAGGAAATGGGTTTTGTCTCCTTTCCCTGTCTCAGAAAAGCATGTGAGTACTCAAAACCAAAGCATTTGGACGATTTAAAAATTTAAAAAGAATAAAAGAAAAAGATGTAATTTGTGTTCATTCTTTTGAGGGCCAAGTGTCAGTAAAAGACAAAAGATAGCGGGAAAATGTTAGGGATTTTTTTGTTTATTTAATTTTTGGGTTATTTGCATAATTAGGGATTTACCCGCCAAAAAGAGAGAGAATCTCTCTTAAGTCTTAACTTTGCATAGTGGACGTGAAAGGCTTTATCAAATCCAATTTTCAGATAGTTTTCAATTTATTGGGAATATAAATACGGAGAATTGTACCCACAACCCCTGAGGTTTGATTTAATGGCATCAAGATTGTGAACAATGCTTATTCTACGTAGTCACTCCCTGGAGTTAACAACCTTCTGCTAATTTCAAAATCATATAGGATATTTTGATCCTTAAGGGCATATTTGACATATGGTATTATACTGCATTGAATTAGATTTATTGAATTAGACTAAACTGTATTAGATCGAATTATAGTATTTTAAATTAAAATCAATATTATTATTATAAATATTTTATTAACATACATATAAAATAAATTAAAATATTGTTTTTGACCATGTCAGATATTTCTCATCCATCATCAAATATAATCTTATAATAGCTATACTAATTAAAATCATAATCAGGTCAATAAAAAAACAAAAATATTTTCTACAATAACAATTTTTTATTTTCCATTTCTTTTGAATTATTTACTATTGTCATGGTGTCTACCTTCCTTCAAATTATTTAATTTAATAATTAATTTGGAATATTGTATAGGTTCGAATCACTACCACTGTAATTGATATAAAAATAATAATAATTTGGGATACATCTTTATATCCTCTAGATACTCAAATTTATTTATTATTGAAATATATATTTTTTGAATTTTATAACTTTTTTATCTTATAAAATTCAAATTAAAAATATATTGCAAATTGATTTTTTTAAAAAAATAATATTGTGTTGGCCATGTAGACATGACCACGGCTCCGGTCCGGTTCCGACGGTTCTGGCGATTCGGTTTCTTAAAAAAAAAAACCTCATCCATGTGTTCTTGACTTCATCACTGATCACACATATTATTACACATTCACACATATCAAACCAAAATAAAAAATCAAACCCTAAAATCTCTTTTACTTGTTTCATTACACAAATCAAACTCAAATAACAAATCAAAATCAAATAAAAATCAAAACCTAAAATCTAAATCATTCACCGGTCGTCCGGTCCACCACCACCACGGCACCAGTCACCAGTCACCAAGGATCGAAGAAAATATTTGAGGGACTCAAGAAGAGAGAGAGAGAGAGAGAGAGAGAGAGAGAGAGAGAGAGATTGAAGAGAGAGGGTTTTTAAGGGAAGAATGCCGGTGACAAAACGATTGAAGAAGAGGTCGCCGACGAGAGAACGATCAAATAAGAGTTTACCGGCGATAGGGAGAGAAATCGTCGGCGACAGCGAGAGAAGAAAGAAATCGTCTACGAGAAGAAAGAATCAAGAAGAAAGAAGAAAAAATCAAGAAGAAAAAAAGAAATAGATAGATCGGAGATGAGAGATTGTGCAAGGAAAGGAGAGAGAGATCTGAGAATTTAAGAAAAGATGAGAGAAAGAAGAAAATAGAGAGAGAAAGAAGAGTCCAGAAGGTGGATATTTAAAAAGAAAAAAAAAAGTCTGGAACCGTCGGTTCAGAACCTGAACCGAATTGACGATTTTAGACTGGTTTTTTTTTTTACGAACCGAAACCAAACCTTAAATCCTGCGGTTCCGAAATCGGTTCTATGGTTTCGGTTATCGTTACGATTTATTTCATACGGTTACGGTTTATGTTCCACGGTTCGAACTGAACCGTGGTCATGTCTACGACCATGTTCTCATGTTGGATGTGTTATTTTGTATTTCACACTTATATTATATATAATTAAATTGAAAAGGTTATACACAAAACTTGAAAAAAAAAATGGTGGGACAACTAACAACACATTTATCAACTCACAATTTTATCCCACTTCTTGCTTTCGTTATCGATTGGTTTTCAATATAGAGATGACTAGTAGGCAAAGCGTCGGATTCTATTCAAGTCCGACCGTAGCAGGTAAGTATATACCGGATTATATAGTACTATGTGGGCTAGACTAAAGGCGGACCCATATTAAGGTCAGGTGAAGCTTGTACCCTACCTCAATTTTGTTTATAAAACATCTATTATGTTTATATATAATATATATAAATAAACTAACTGATATTGTATAAAGTAATTGATAATCTAGCGGATAGACGATGTCCATTTCATTGGATTATCAAGGTTCAAGTCTTAACCTTTACATGATGCTTTTATTATTCTTAGACTTAACACATCACAACAATAAACCTTACATTCTTAAATTTCAATTTATTAAATTAAAATAATCAATACATTATTATGATTCATTTTATTTTATCTTTATATTTTTCTTTATTTTATAACTTTAATTTATTTAGAATCAACAAATCAAAAATTTTACCAATAATTAGAACAATCAAAAATTCAAAAACATGTCTAGTAATATTTATTAGTCAATGTTATATAAATTTAAACAAAAATCATTATAAACACAAAATAAAATTTCTTATTATAAAATTAGATTGTAATTTATGTTGTTTTCGTTGTTATTATTTATTTATTAATATTATGTTTCTTGTTACACATCTTCTCTTAACTCAGCTTGTAGTGCACACACATCTTCAACCTACGTGGTGAGGGTTCAAATTTCACAATGTATATAATACTTCAAAAAAAAAAATATATTTCTTGTTTTTATTTCTTTTTAAATATAAGAATAAAAAATATTAATTTTGTTAAAAAAACTCATTTTACTATGATTTCAATTTTTCTATATTTTTTTATATAATTATTATTTTATTTAAGTGCCCTATCTGATTAAAATTGTTGGATCTGCCAATGGGTTAGACTAAATTATGCATAAAATGTTAAACATAACATTTGAACTTTGATTTGGTGCTGTGTGTTTTAAAATTCTGCGTTTTAAAAAATTGTTTAGAAGATTGGGTTTTGGGTTTGGTTGTAATGATGTAGGTTTTTGATTCGAATAAGGCTATTCTCCACTATATGATTTTTTATTTTTATTTTCTTTCTGTTTTTATTACTTTAGGGGTATTTTAGACATTACAAAAGTCAGATTTGGTCAAACTAATAGAACATATAACTGCTGTTGACTCTAGTGTGTGTCTTTGTAGAATAAGTATCTTTATCTATCTAGTTACAATTAAGCCAACCCTGAGGGTTGGAGGAAATTCTCCCTATAAATAATTTTTCTTTTTCTTAAAAAAAAACAATAATAATACATGGGAGAACGTGATGCTGTGATGTAGTGCCACGTGGCAAAATGGGACCCAGATCTGCCCCTTTGACTAGGGCTTCTCCTTTGCGAGTTCCAATAATAACCCACAAGAGGTGAAGTTGGTGGAGGTATAATGAGTGGGCCACCGTTGTATGCAGACATCCAGTGATGCTGTGACACGTGTCAAGACCTGGTAGCCGAACAATAGGCTGTATGTGTTGGTCTCTTCACTATCGTGTAGAATTACAGGGTGTTGATGTTTGTAGTATAACAGGTATGTAGATCCAGTGGACCACGTAGCTCCATCACGTAACGAAGGTAATCAAAGGTGGTGCCTACCTTGATAAAGATTGGTGATTTGTTTGTTTTTGTACAGATATAATATACAAGTAGTACTGTGTTGTCGTGTGCGTAGTAGGCAGTAATTTCTCTTTTTGGGTTTGAGTGACCGTATGGTGATAAATTGCTAATTGTGCCTCGGGCTAGTTTCGTAAATACGATACTAAGGTATCCTACGTTTTTTCTTAAAAAAAAAACAAATAAATACACCACACTCGTAAGTGTATAACCCAAATCAAACACCGTGGATGCGTCTGGTATAGGGATAGGCGTGGGGTCCATTGGGATGGATCCTACCCCGCCTTTATTCCTAAAATCTCACTTCACCTGTTTCTTAAACCATATTCGGAAAAGTGAGGAAAGAGTTGTTTAGAGGAGGTTTTCCTGCACCATCTCCGTCTCTTATTTTCTTTATTTTTAATTATAATATTTTTTAATTTAAAAATTAAAATTTAAGATTCGAAATTTGTTGATTCTAATCGCTTCATTTATCCTATTTCGATTTAATCTAATATATAATTGATTTAATTTAATTTAAAATTAATATAAAAAACTATAATAATATAATATTACATATAAATATATATATGAAGATAGAGAAAATGAATAGAGAGTAAATGAGTAATAGAATTAAAGTTATTATTATTTTTTTTTAAATATAAAAATATATAAATATATATGGGGAAATGGAGTTCCACCTCACCCCGTTTGGCACTTTACGGTGCTGTGTGGTCACGTTTTTTCGGCATTATGTGTCGGCACGTTGGGGCGCACCAACCGTTACCTCAAATATTTTTAAAATTCAAATCCCCCTTATTTACCATTTTACCCTCATTCAGTGTCCATATAAATACTCATTTCATTTCTAATTTTGTTACGGTAACAGTCTCTACTATCTCTCAATTCTCATTCTCTAATCTCTCTACTGTTACTCTCTCTCTAGTTCTCTAACCTCCTTCTAGTCTCTCTCTCTCTCCCTCTAGTCCCTCTCTACACACTCACTCTCTATTTGTAATCTTTACATTTTCCACCAAATATTCTCCACTCTCAAGTCTCAACATTTCTACAAACTACAGAGTTAGTTTCATTTTTATTTAAATTTTTATATTTATGATTAGTTTTTATATTTATGCTTGCTTTTATAATTATGCTTAATTTTAATATTTATACTTAATTTTATATTTATTAAAACTTTTATATTTATGCTTGATTTTTAATTCATGTTTAGTTTTATATTTGTGCTTAATTTTATATTTATTTAAAATTTTATATTTATACTTAAATTTTATATTTATGCTTAATTTTCATATTCATGTTTACTTTTTTTATTTATTCTTAATTTTTAATTTATACTTAATTTTAATATTTATACTTAAATTTAAATGTATGCATAGTATTTATATTTATCCTTAATTTTAATATGTATACTTAAATTTCATATCTATGCTTAGTTTTATATTTATTCTTAAATTTAGTTTTAATATTTATACTTCATTTTCATATTTATGCTTTTATATCTATGAGTACTTTTATATTTATGCTTACTTTTACTTTCTTCATTTTTTAACTTAATGGGTTAATATTTATATGGTGGGAAATATATCCTACAAATTTTTTGGACGGTTTGAACATAAAGAATGATGATTTTAACATTTGGAGTACCCGACAATGTGCAAGACACCTATGGACAACAAAAAAGTGTTAATATTACGTCAGTGGGAGTAGATCACTCCACCACCCAGGAGATAAGCACAATACGTTTCAGAAAGACAACATTGAAGGTATGACATTGTTTTACACCGGAATACCAAAAAGAACCGGACAGTAAGGTAAAAATTGGCACGATGTAAATTGTGTAAAAATTATATACCGCTTCTGTATTTGGAACAAGATATTTGCACAGGCATATAAGAAAATGTATTGCGACACATGGTATGGTAGATACTACAACACAAAAACAACTGCAACGGAACTCGGACAGGTCCGTTATGACATAGAGCTACTATTCCACACATGCTAGATAGTGTGTGGCACAATATATTGCACAACTAATCAACCAATTAATTTCACTGATGGTGTGTGGTGTGAAGAATTTATCCAAAAATCATATAACCCAATATTTAAATTTGTTTCTAGAACAACCACTAGAAACGATTTGAACAAATGTTTCACACTGAACGAAACAGTTTGATCACTGAATTACAGGATCTACATGTTTCAATTGCACTAACTTTCGATATTTATAACGCACGTTCCAAACAGGACTATTTATGTGTCGCGATACATTATTTAAATTTTGAATGGAAGTTACAAGAGAGAATTCTTGGTTTTCATTGAATTTATATTTTACTGAACAATTTACTAACTTGTGGAACAAGATGTTCGAAGTTTATGCTATTTTTTTAGCGCAAGTTTGGCAGAGTGAACATGCAACCATCAAAATAATAGAACACCCGTCCGTTGAAGAGTATTGGAAGCTCCTCCTTAGGCCGACTCTTTCATTTGGAGTTCAACAAGTCCTTCATCTTCATCTCACCCTTCAGTTAGAAAAGATACTTAAACTCAATGCCAAACTCAATAACTACCTTGAAACTGGGTTTTCTCTGTTGGAAGCAACATGTGGTAGAGAGGAGGACGTCGTAAGTTTTGACGTGTTGTTATGGTGGAAAAATCATAGCAACAAATTTCCAGTACTGTCAAACCTAGCACGTGACGTACTCATTATCTCAGTGGATTAATGGGCCTGCCACTTCTCCTGTGTTTTACGTTGACTTGAAGCCCCTTGGCTTGGGGCCAGATGAAGCCCAAGACAGAATTGGTCAACTCAATATTCAACCAACCTATGATCCATTTATTTAATCCGCTTACTATCAATAAACCATGTTTAGGTTCTTGTTTCGGGAGATCTAGAAAAAAGGGTAAACCAATGTGATCATGACATTGTAGGTGCTTGCGATCGGATGGATGCGACTTCCCTCAGTTGGTTTGGGGCTAACGGGAGTATTCCCGCGTATGAGAACATAGTAATGGAGAAGGTAATAGCCGAAATAGGATTCGTCTTGGATCGGTCAATCGAGGAAATGACTTCTTTCTTTCACTCGAAATTCCTTCTGCTCGATCAATCCAATCGATTCAATTCCTTCTTCTTCAGAGAAGACAGAGGGTGGGATTTGCATGGCAGGTCTACGAACCTGGGCTTTGGCAAGACTTGGGATAGGCAGAAATTGAGGAGAAGAATCATTCAATACCCTGAAACTCCCAGTAAAAGATTGCAAGGTAAAGTAGTTCATTCGGGTGAGGAAGTTCACTCGTTAGGGCGAGGCCGAGACGAAACCTTCATGTACTATTTCTTCGCTAATGAGATAATGGGCCTGCTACTTCTCCTGTGTTTTACGTTGATTTGAAACCCCTTGGCTAATGGTGAATTGATCAATTCCGAAACTAGCCAACCTGAAAGTCAATCACGAACTGCTCGCTACTGGAACTGGCTAAGACCCTTGAGATGGTGGATCATGCCTTCGAGATTTGGAGTATGCTTGAAAGAGAATGCATCATGAAATGGAGGACAAAAAAGTAATTCATAATCTCTCCAACTTATACATCAATGAGGGTTCCGACAGTAACCAGCAGGAAGATTGAAGAGTGAACACACATTTACAATTTTTAATTATACATGTACTTGTAATTCGATTGCACTATTTTTTCCTTATCAATTTTTTATCTCATTGGATTTTTCTTAGTAAGGTTTTTAACAATGCAACCATGTAATATAATACTGAAATATGACTAAGTAAATAAAATTAATTTATTTACAATTTTAAATTATCTTCATCTATTAAATTCTATTTTATTTTACTATTTTCAATGTAAATAAAGAAAATTAATTTTTAAAATTATATTTATTTTAAATTTAATTTAATTTGACTGTTTTAAAATTTTTAATATAAAATTTGTTTCTAAATTTTAAATTATTTGTTATAGTTTTTTAAATTTTAATAACCATGACTAATTTAATCTTTTTATTAATTTAATTTTAATAGTAGGAGAATCAGAGAAGTATGAATACATAAATACATATTTATTTTCTAACTTTATCTATATCAAACTTAGAAGATGTTATTTTCTACATATTTACTTTTTATAATTTTATTTTATTTTTATTTTTTAATATTATTAAGTGACTAAGTTGTTTATGTTTTTTTTTTCTCAGCTTAATCATATTTAAAAGAAAATTAAAGGATATTTGGATATTCTTATTCAATTATAATCATTATGGGAATGTTAAGTAATAATGATATCCATTTACGACGACATATGATTAGTATAATGGTAAATCCCCCACACCTAAGCTAAGGGGTTATGTGTTCGAATCTTACTCCCAAAAAAATCCCCGAATTAATGTAATATTTTGTTTTTTTTATTTTTTTTTTTATCCATTTACTAAATTTCTTCCTTATTTTGCAATGTAAAGAAACCTAAAAATGAATTTAATTACGGATCCAGATTTTGACACTCATTACAAAACAATTTATTATAAAATTTTACATTTTGGCAAAAAAACAATTCCTTCAAATTTGTTAAAGATTTCTTACGTAATAGAAAATTTCATAAACATAAAACATTAGAGCAACAATGAATTTTCAACAACAGTAAGTAGGCTTATCATTATTGTGAATATATTATTTGATGATGACAGTTCGTGCTACTGTGTCTTGCTTGTGAATTGCGTAATTCAAACCCAACCCATTTACTATATTTGTGTCAACTTGAACATGACCCACTCAATTGCATATTTACATCATCCATGCACTATAAGGTGGGAGGCAATATGATGATTGACGAGGATATATAAAAATATGATGAGGAAGTTGATCTTCAATGCCTTGTAAATTGTACCAATTACTCATGAGAAATGGAAGACTTGGAAGAATTGAAAACAACCAAGCCTAGTAAATGAGCAAGCTCAAATTCTTTGGAGTCAATTGAAAGGTTTTAGTTAATGATGAGAGCAAATAGAAACGTTTATTAAGTTATGAGATAAGGCGTTTGGGTAGAAGGCTTGAAAAGGGATCATTAGTGTAAGCGTTGAAGATTTTAATATGTATCATCTTTAGTTTTGGATTCTTTGATCTTTTAACTGATTTAAAAATGAAAATCTATATTTAAATAGAATAAAAAAAAAATATAAACATTCACTACGTGCGTCATTAAATCTATTTAGATATCAAATAAAAATAAAGTGAATAAGAATTCAAATTCAATATTTTTAATCTTTTTTTTTCTCGAAAGAGGTACAAAAGATGATATTTTGTTATTTTAAATGTTACACCGTTAAACTGGCTTATAATGTTTTTAAGAGGTAAAAAAAGTTTTTTACGTACTTAAAAGGTGTTTTAAGTTTATTGTATAATATTCGATTCCATTCCGTACCTTATAAAATGAAAAAGAAATGAGATAATGCTTGCAAGTTTAAACTTTCTAGAAAAATACTTTAATAGATAATTTTTTTTAAACAAAAAAAAACCAAAGTTTTTTTTTTCTTTGATCATAAAAGTAGTAAAAGTGCTTTTAGAAAGCATCTGACAAATATATTTAAGAAAGAAAATATATATATATATATATATATATATATATAATCAATCCAAAAAGTAAAATTAAAATTACCATTAAATAAATGGCAAATTACACAAAATATCCCAGGATGGTTTGTACAATTTCAAGCAAACATTGCATTTCACATCAAATATCCCAATTTGCCCTTAAATAAAGAGTAATGAATGTAGAATTTGTCTACATACATATAAACAATGGGTTATGAACTTATGATAGTTTATTCAATTAGAATGATCACATAATGAGGACAAGTATTGAGGAGTTGCGTTTACAAAGAAAACAAGTCTTCCACTTTAATCAAATGTGCTCGCTCACTTGTAAATCAAATCACTATGGATGCCATAAGCAGAAGAAAAAAAAAGGTTGGTATGATCTTATAAGTGGTTCCCAACATTATAGTGGTAATTGGTTTCCATTGCCCATGAATCCATGATACCTAATTACCCATGGTGGGTATACTAGCCAAGTCGTTATATACATATTATCAGTTACTAATCAATTCTTAATGGGTGGTTCTATACTTCTATTGCCAAAAACAAAAAAACAAAAAAACTTCTCCTTACACCCATTATTTTATATAAAATTTTAATTATTAAAATAACCACATATAGAATTACTTACAAGGATAGAATGATTTAAACGAATAAAAAAAAAAATACTTTCAATCCTCATTTAATATATGGTGAATAATTATAAACTTTAATTTTCAAAACCATTACATTCAGTTCAATGTACAATCAATTATTATAAACCCTAATTCTCAAAGTCATCGCCTAACAATGAAATATTGTTTGAAAAATCTCAAAACTAGGTTGATAGAAAATCTGAAATTTGATATATTCAGAGAACAATTACCAAGAAGAAGAGTACACTGTACACCAAACCTAATAATCTTTCAATAACTATAAAAACAAATAATAATTGTGCGTATACATATATTGATTATTGAAAAGATTAGGTAAGAACTCACGAGGTAAGAAAGTTTTGCTACATGAGAGGACTAACGAAAAAATAATAATGGAAAAGTTGATGATGGGCATAAAGAAGGGTTGTCAAGAAAGTTATATTGCATTTAGGTTTGTTTAGTGGGTTATTTCTGAAGATTTAAAAGGGGTAGGAAGTAAAAATTAAAACAAATAATACTCTCTTATTGAGTGTTAGAAGTAAATGGGTGTAGAAACAAAATTTTTTGGATAGCAATAGAGCCAACCATTCTTCATGGATAAATAATCACTCTCTTAATAGTAACTCCTTGAACAACAACCCTTCTTTACCACTAATCAGTTACTAACTCATCATACACAAAACTCACGCTTCCTCAAGATCAGAGAGTATCATAAAACAAAAGAACCGAACAATTTTAACCCTACCGAAAATTAGGATGATCAACAAGTTATTGCAGATTTTAAGCTGCTACAGAAACAATTGAAATTATTGGCAGCTTTCAAGGCTTGAAGAAACGTCAAAACTGAACCGACAATAAAACTACATTTAAACCGATTACTTTTAACTTTAAATACTAGATTGTACCCCTGAAACAATAATATTAAGCACTAAATTGAGAATCCGGTGCCATCTATAACATTTTCATAAAATGGTCAAGCTTCAGTATTAATAGTTTGCTGTTTCGAGTCTGTAATCAGTTTCTAACATATCAATAAACCACAACACAGGATACAAATGATTGATTATGTCTCAACATGTAGGTGATAAGGCAAATGGATCAAAATTAATAGATTCACACAAAGGTAACTTTATGTTCTATCAAGGATGGAAAAGCCTCATTTTTTCCCACCCCCGGAAACATTGAACTTGAAAAATATTACATCCCCATCTTGGACCACATATGTCTTTCCCTCCTGCCTGTACTTTCCACTGGCCTGTAGATAAAATCCCCACAGGTTAGTTAAACCAACTTAAGATATGAAACAAAGCAAACAATTTTAAGTGCAATGGGGGCCAACCCACCAAATCCCTAAAGGATCATTTTCCCCAGAAGACTAAATCAAGATAAGATTGATTTATGGTTCCATCACCATCTTACAAACATGCCTTTGTTATATTCTACCCCCTTAATTGTAATACCACTTATTATTCTCCATGTTCAAGTTAATCTGTACAGCTCTGCAGGCAGGTTCCATGCCCTAAAAACTGCAGTGATTGAAGGACTGATAAATTCATTGATATACCTATTATGCCACTCTTGTTTATGAGCCTCAAGTCTGTATAACAATTTCTTGTTGCAATTTTTTTCATATACTGGAATTTGTTTTTCCTCACAAATAGTATTGCTTTCAATCAATTGAAAATTCACTTCAGACGCAATCTCAAGAAAGATAAAAAGTGAATTAACTATAAATCTTTAAATTAAAATATGTACCTTAACAGCAGACTCATTACCCAGTTCCTTCAGATCTTCGAATTTCATGACCTAAACATCAAAAAAAAGTCTCAAGTCAGGAATCAAGTAAAAAAAAATTAGCTCTGTAGGATAAAAATAACTTAGCACTCTAACTCTTGGTTCAAACTTTTTGGTAGTGCTCTGGAAGAAGGAAATTAATATATACTTTAGTTGAGAATAAACAGAAAATTCCATGCAACATGAGTATTTCTGGAAAAAAAAAATGTAATACGAGAGTGAAAGGCAAAGAAACTATGGTGGGGAGGGGTGAGGTATTGCCAATGTCAATGCGCACAGATGACAGGAGGCTTAACAGAGGTGTAATGAAGATTAGATCATGGGAGTGGTGGTAACAGTTTATCTTAAAGGTCCGATCTCTGAAGCAATATGAGCAGATAGCAAGGCCAACAGTGTGCCACTGTACCACAGTAGCATTGCTAATGACTCATAGTCAATAATACTAAAGAAAACAGAAACAATGAAGAGGAAATAACCTCAGCACAAATGAACCCTCTCTCAAAGTCGGTGTGGATAGTCCCTGCAGCTTGAGGAGCTTTTGTCTGCCGTCTAATTTGCCAGCACTTTACCTGCAAAAAGAAAATTATTAATTTATTGGGGGTACAGTCAAGTATTTTATCTGGGGTACACTTATCACAAAGGAATAACAGTACAAGCAAATTACTCATCTTGCAAAAAATAAAAAAACAGTTGACCACATACACAGAAGAAAAGCCTAGAGGTACAACAAAGAACAATGAGAATTACTTTCTGAATTTTACAATATGAAAACCAACTAGTAGGACTTTAAGTTTAGTATTTGGCTAAAAGAGGATGATGGTAGGCAAGTGAGGAGAAGATTAAAATTTAAGTGCTCATGAAAGTTTTCAAGCTGCAATATTGGCAGTTTGGCACCCAAGGGAACCACCTTTTTTTATACCCATAAATCTCACCGAAGTCCGAACTTTCTTTACCGAATTGTAAACTATCCCCACTACTTGTATAACCTTGGTAGTAAAAAAATTGTGGGCATAAGAACCGGATCGAACCAAAAATACATGTTCAGTCGAGTTTTTAACTTGAATACCGTTCATAAAAATGAAAACCAAATTAATGAGGTTCAGTTTTGGTTTTGGTAATGGAAAACCAAACTGAACCACATAAACATGCAAAAAATATATTTCATTATTTTTAATTAAATATATAAATATATATTGTTTTAGAAAGAAAAAAAAAGTTACATTTTTTCAAAATATCACCCACACCACATAGACCCAGGGCTAGTGTTATAGAAAGCGTTAGACGCTAGTCAGGCGGCGGCGACGCCTAGCCCGCCTAGTTGCAGCCTAGGTGGGTGGCCGGAGGCTGGAGAAGAAGAATAAGAAGAAAAGAAGAAGTACGGAGGCTAGAGAAAAGAGTAAGAAAAAAATTGTTTAGGGTTTTTTAAATCAACCCCAAAACTACGTCGTTTTGTGGTTGATTTTTAAAAAATAAAAATAACCTAAACGAAACCCTAGACTATCAGCCTCCAACATCTGTTCCAGCCACCCAACTTCTTTAGTTCTTCTTCTCTTCTTCTCCGGCCTACAACATCTTTTCCAGCCACCTTCGTCTTCTCTTCTTCTTCTCCGGCATCCAACCCTAGTCGGTCAACAGCGACTAGTCGCCAACTTTGACTGACTAGGCAGCTGGCCACCTAACGACTACACGGTGACTAGTCGCCGACTTTTGCAACACTGCCTAAGGCCAGCCGGCCCAGCCCTGACTTTTTAGAGGCCGAAAATCTAAAACAGGCCCCTTGTTCATATTCATTAAATATAAAATGATATAAGATAAATTCATTTGTTATATAAACAAACAAATTTGTCATAACTCAAAACCAAAATTTGTGGCGGTCAGCTTAAATGATCAGTGTCAACAAGCTTACACACCAATCAGGAGACAATGTTTGCAACCTACAAATCTTGAGACCAAAATCTCAATTGAATAAAGTTTTAACTCAAGTCAGGCCATTGACTTAAAACTTATTACCACACAAAACAATTCTGTCCATGAATCTATGCATGTTAATTCAAATAAAAAAATTGTTCTGATAACGGTTTCTGCTACGGTATAATTAATTAAAATAATCAATTTCTCCTAATTATATAATTAATTTATATATAAATGTTACTAATAGTTACAACTTACAACTTACTAATTATATTTGATCATATTAGCTTGAAGATGTCAGACTCAAGAACCACAAAAATATTTCCTACAAAATTGAATGCTTCAAGATATACTGAACATGTACATGCACAAAAGAGTATAATCTAATGATATGGTGATTCTATATAATCTTATGGTAGCACACACAAGGATGTATCCATTCAGAATAAAATAAATCAATGTTATTTTCAGTCCAACTGAACAAATGAACTAAGCAAACCAAAACCATTTTGGCCATTAAAATCGAATGCAGAATTGCAGACCATTAAATATTTAAAGAATCAGATGCCCGTACTATTACATCAACATTAATTCCCTAAGGACCTACCACAACTACAATTGATCCACACTGGAAACAAAAGTATGTTGTGCAGCCAAGCTACATTGATCAACCAGAATCTTATCGATCAAAGAGACAAAGATTCCTGATCACACAAACAATCATGATTTGCAATTATATCTGCTTAAACTAATTGCCAACCTTAGCAGGCACTGCTGTTTCTCAAACACCTTTCGACACCCTCTCATGGACATTATGGATAACACAAGTCAATTAACTAGAAATCAATTCTCCTAAAATTTACAAATCATTGGCAATATGAAAGCATATTAAGAAGCAGTAAACAGAAGATAACACTAGCATGCATAAATAAGCTCTCAAACAACTATAACTTCCAGGTAATGGCTCTACAACACTTGTTCCTAAAAAAAATAAAGTAATGATAACGGACAACCATAACATGTAATATTATAAATTACCTCATCAGGTCCAGCAGTGAAAAAGTATATGAGATTAATTGCCGAGAAACCAGTCTTGATTATCTTTGGAAGGGCACTGTTGCAAAGATAATTCCAGTCAACTTGATTGTATATATTTACAATTGCATACGTCTAGATACTTTTCACCACTACATTCTTTTTGCTCTTATGATCTTGAGAAGCTTAAGTTGAAAATTTTCACAAAGAATACCCTTCTTGAAAGAAGTATAATGATAGTCTCTCAAGTCTTAACCAATAGTTCAGGAGTGATGGCAGTTTATGTAAAATTTAGAAAGCGTATTAATTAATCAATTAATTAGCAGCAGGTTCACAACACTAAACACTGTCAATCTACTGTAATGCCTCTGAAATTCCTATTTCTTCTGTATTTCTAATTCCAATTCATTCAATGCTGTATGAAATTTTGGAAAATCCTTTCATTTCATATAGCACTTTCATTTTACACACACTATTGGAATACTTCCCTCTTCAAAGAAAACATTCACATCAAATCAGCAGCCACCAAATCTAACAGGTAAGAAATTATGGAGTTTGAATGAACTAACCTCTGTATCTTGTTCTCCTCACAATACTTTGCCACTTCATCTGGTGGCATATCAGCAAGATTTCTCTCAAACGAACAGCTAAAAGGAATAATTGGTTCGGCCCCATGTTCCTGAACCCTAAAAGAGGATAACCAGCTCTCATTCTTCTTGAGAAAAACCATATATATATATATATATATTTTACAGACATAAACATACACAATGTACAGATGCATGTTACTGAAAGATCGTGTTAGGAAATAAGGACATACCAAGCGTGAATCTTCGGCAAGAACTTGTTCTTTTTTCTTTGGTAATCTTTCTCATTCATGTTAACCTGAGAATGGAAAAAAGATGTGATTATTATAAAAATCCGACACTATATAAGGGAAAATTTTGCTAAAGTCCCTATTATTTTTTTTAGCAAAAGGTCACCTTTTTAAACATCTGTCATATAATCATATTAGCAACTGTAATCCCTAGTTTATATATATATACACACACACAAATTTAATCCCTTTGACCAAATTACAACTTTGCCCTTGCCAATATATAATACAAATGGAGCATTATGTCTTACCTGAGCTTCGAAATTGGAACATGGATAGAAAGTGAACATGCGTGCGCACGCACACACACACACATGTAAGAAACAGTGAGAAAGAGAACACACAACACAGAAAAGATAAGGCTGTAAAATGGTTGCTAAGCTTCAATACAACTATACAAGAGATAAGGTTGTATTTACCATTCCTAAACTTCAATAGACACAAGAACTCTATGGAATTTTTTCGTAACAAAGTACCCTTCTATAGTGATTAGATGGAAAACTCAACCATTAGCTCAGTTATTGGTCAGAAGTTAAGACATGAAGGGTTTCTACTTATACATAAGCATATACATCCAGAACAGCTTGCTAGTTATGATATTATTGGGGAGTAAAACTGGCTAAATATATGAAAAAAAAAGGAACCAGCACAGCTTGCTTAATACATCCAGAAGAAACTTTATCATAGCATAAGGAGAATAAATAGGGTTTACCAAGTAAACGACAGGCTTGGCAGTGAGCAGTTGAAACGTGTTCAGTATCTCTATATCAGCAGCTTTCCAGTCCCCTAGTCGGACGTCTTTTCCATCCTCTAGCCATGCCTTGATCTGTGGATACCAAACACCGGTATATTTGGATGTTAAAAAATGTTAAAATTCTTTGCTTATTAATTATACATGAACTAATTAACAGGATATAAAGGCACACAGCATGCTTGGTCACTGTATTTCAAAAACAAGAGCAGCCAGAAACAGTCAAGAGTAGCAAAGGTGGCACAATGAATGCAGGTGCACAGAGACAACAAATCCATGCTTTTAACTGCATGCTGAAAGCCACTGGGCAATAGCTTCCTCCATGTCTGCAATTCCATTCTTCAATAGGGTATTTCACAGTCTAAATATAACACATCCAGAAATTATTCAAATTTCAAACTCTAACTAGGCCAATTAATTTCTTTTTCTTCTCCATCCAAGTACAAATTTTTCATGTATCATACGGAGTAAGCAAAATTTTGAAATGGTTATTGGCATGTATCATATCAGTAATGAAATGATCAAAATGTAACTATTTATTACATGGAAGTTGCAAATTTGCAACATAGCCAACAGAGTGATGCCTCTTATCAGTATACACTTAACTGATTACACTTTAAGCATTGATGTTAACAAGGTAGACAAAGGATTGTGCTGTCTTAGACACCCTATTCGTCCCCTCATTATGTCATTACTTTTTTATTTTTTATTTTGTCTTCTTGATACACAAAAATCTACCAACCTTTCTTTGTTCACCAAAATCTAAACTAGGAACAATTGCTGGACCCTAAAACCTTAGTAATTAGAAACTCATGGGTACTAGATATCACGGGTAGGTGGCCTGCTCAGAACCTGTGATCTCTTGGTTGGGAGGTCCTTTAACACTCAACCCACCTCACGCTCAACTCAAGGAAGTTTCAATCAGTGTTCTAAAACAAGTTTTTAGTTTTGAGGCGGTTTCCTCTACTAAGGCGAGACGTATGCCTCAACACGTAATGAGGTGTAAGCCTCATTAGGGAGAGTTATAATACATACATACATAAATACATATATACATCATATAAAATTCATAATTCACAAAACCAATAAGTTTATAATTCATCAATCATAAAACAACCAATAAGTTCATAATTCATATTCCGTAAAACAACAAATAAGGCTTGTTGTCTTTGAATTAGTTTAGGGTTTCTCTTCTTCTTTTTCAATTTTAATTTTACTGACGGGCATCTTTTTGGGCTTTAAAATCAACTTAAAACCCACCGGCTTTTAATTTTACATGGGCTTAACCCATAAAAACAAATTTGACCCAAAAAAATGATGAAAAGCCTAACATAACTATAAAACAATTGTTGCAGCCGCCTCAAAACGCATTGAGGCTGCGTTTCAAAACGGACAGCCTCACTACCATGAGGCGCACACATCATTGACAGCTTATGAGGCTTATGCCTCATAACGTTTTTTTGAAAATCGCCTCTGAGGCACGCCTCATTGCACGCCTCATTGCACGCCTCAATACACCTTTTTGAAAACCGGTTCCAATCTACATTATTGTAAGCCTTCTAAAAATCAACTTTAATAGTCCTTTTTACACTCATTCACAATTTTATTAGCCACCAAAACTGTATAAAATTTCCCACCTTGAACAAAATCTAAGTGGAAAGGTGAAATAATGTCTTCACAATCTTCCAACCATATGAATTGCTCTTTAGCTATGATTTTATAGAGGCTATACACAAGGCCGATATATGCCTACAATCTCCAATGTGGCAATGTTTAATAGGCTATTGTCTTTTGTATTGAGCAAATGAAAACAGCATTTGAATCACACTTCTACCTAAGAATTACAGCCCTGCACCCACCATAATGAAGTGGTTTATAACATAATTTTGGCTTTGACCGGATCAAAATGTATAACTGATTTGAAAACATACTTAACGCAAAATGAATCTATGCTTCAGGTGCATTTCTAATGGAGATAATGGCATATTGCATACTACTTAAAAGAAGATCTCAAACACAATACTAAGCTGACTTCAACCAAACAAATCAAGAATTTAATAAGCATAACATCAGGCACCATCGGTAGAAAAAGATCATTTGTACATTAGCTGCATCAGTGAAAAGATATTTTAAGGAAATTTTATTTCACAAGTTATGATCAGATTATCAATGGTAAGGACTAAAAGATAACAGGGGAAAACTAGCCATCTGTAGTATAGCGAATATACCAGTTACTGAGAGAATAAAACAGTAAAACACATATGCAAAAAACTTAGAACATTCAAGTCAATCATAAGTATTATCGCATTGTGTGACACGCAAACCTTTTGACACAACTCAAGCTCTATTTTCAACTGCTTGTCATTGCTCCTCTTCATGGATTTTTCAACATCTTCTATTCTCCTTTCCATGAATTCAACATCCTACAAGTCACATTAAATGTAACAAGTTTCTGAATATCTGTTCAACGGATAAATTGTAAGACCAGAATAAGACAAGAAAAAAAAGGCAAGTGAATAAATGTGAAATAAACAAAAGAAATTCTGGCGAAACAGCCTAGCATGCTTAAAAAAAAATCATAAACAATCAAAAAGTGGGCATGCTGATCTTAGCAGTGGTATAAGTTGTACTGGACAAATGAACCAAAGTTAACAATCAATTAATTTATCCTTAATTGCAAAGCACAACACAAGAACTCAAAAGGCAGGAGATAACAGTGATATAAATTGTAGTAGCACTCAAAAAGACAAAAAGCAACTATAATGACAAAAGGAAAACGACCAAGATTACACAAGCAAGGTGCATGTTAAACAACCTCATGTTAAAAAGGGGGCATGACAGACTTAAGACACTGGAAGATAGTCATGGCATTATAAGTTTCAGCATGCAATCACACAACCCGGTAGAAACAACAATCCAGATTTTCAACCTCAAAAATTCTGACTCCTTAGTGGTTTTGACGATTTTGTCTATTATAATCTTCTAACATATTATATTATGGCTTTAAGAAAAGATTTCTTAATACAATTGCCATTATGCCTTAAAATATATTTTATTTAAAAAAAATGATCTTTTGAGTATTAAAATATTAGAATGCAAAAATTGACATGAGAAAATCACTTGTATGCTTCATATCATACTCTTAACATTTAAAATGAACAACAGAATTGGTGGTAAGAAGATAGAATTTGGATATAGAACAATGAATCAACGAATTAATATACTAGTGCTGCTAGTATAGTCATAATGGTAGGTGATCTATTTCCAGCATGTAAATTTTGCATATAATCACTGAATTTACCATTCATACTAAATAGAACCTGGAAGACTAATGTTGAACACCAGGATATACATACATTTGCCCAAAGGTGAGGAAATACACATCAGACAAATTTAACGAACTCAATCACAGAATTTTAAAGTATAATGTCCTAATCTTGCTGGAAAAAAAAAAGCTGTCAAACACTCAAACACATTACTGGAATAATCACTACTGGCGTTTCTTCTACTGTAGTTTCTTTCTACCTTAAACCAGACAGATATTTATGATCATATTGCAACGCAATCAAGTACCCACCAACTACACAAGCCAAAGGAATAAAGATTTGTCTGCATGAATTTAGCCACACCCATACCTTTAGCCGTAATTCTGCACTAATAACCTCTAAATCCCTCACAGGATCAACAGAATCATCAACGTGGATAATATCAGGATCTTCAAATGCACCTAATAATTGTAACTTAATGATTAAAAAGGTGAATTTCACCATAATAACAATTACGAGAAAAAGAAAAAAAAAAGCAGATAATGCATCTTTACTTAACTACTACGACACATACGAGATGTACAACAACGAACCTGGAAGATTTCTGTATGGGAATAGTTATTGGCTCCTTAGAACAAAAAATTGACAAACATTATCCAGATATACATAGTTTTCCTTCCTTTGAACCTCCCAATGGTTTATGAAAATATGAACAAATGCTACTATCGTCTCAATCATAGTTGTCAGAAGCGTTAGGCGACTCAAGGCGATATGGGCCTCTATCGCTTGAGGCGCTAGGCGCCTCTATCGCCTGAGGCGCTAGGCGCCAAGCGAGGCGCACACCCAACTGAAGCAAGGCGAACCTATTTTATGAAAAACATGTATAGCTAATTTATCCACAATTTTTTTAAGTGACTACTTAAAAAACTACCTACAAGGGCCACAACACATGATAATTAAATAAAAAAACAATTTCCATCATAATTCATAGTTCAAAATAGACTTAAAATTGCAAAACAAAAAATTAGAATCATCACAATTCTAAAAAAAAAAAGATCATGCATCAAAATCAAATTCTAAATCATCATCTCCTCCAATCTCCTCTTGAAGTTCTTCTTGTTAAAGTTGATCTCCCTCATCTTGTCCTTCAATCTCTTCTTTAGGTTTGATGTTTGACTCGCATTTGATGTCGACATTAAGAATTTAAAACCTATAATCATAAAAAGTTGACAAATTAATCATATATATGTATTTGACAGCCAACATTACAAGCAAAATTTGTAAACTTCATATATTAAAAAGAAAAAGCATCAACAGATTTTAATATATAAGTACAAGACAGCTATAACACTACAAGCAAACTTCATTAATAGTTCAAGTGTTCAACATTGCCAAGTGCCAACATCAACCAAAATTTGTAGACATTCTGACATTCATCAACAGTTCATATATTCATCATAATATCATATTAATCATCAACAGTTCAACACTGCCAACCAACATTACGTTAATCATATTAATCATATATTCATAATTCATCATATATTAATCATCAAGCAAAATATTACATATATTCATATATATATATATATATATATATATATATAATAATTATAGATATTAGACACATTACATTCATTCAATTTTTCAACAAAACTAATAGAAGGATATATATGGAGACTAAAAATAAAAAATTCGGCAGCATAACGGCTTGTATTTGGAGACTAGAAGGATAGAGGAGAGAATGGTAAGAAAAATTGAATAAAATAAAATAATGAAAAACAGTACCTGATATGTTGGTCGGCAGCTGGCTGATCTTCAAAGATCAAGTCTTCAACTACTTCTTTAGTCTTCACTTCAAATGGAAGGATATCAGCAGATTGAAGAGTAGATTGGAGTGTATTGGAGGAGATTGGAGGGGATTTGAGGAGAGAAACAGCCGCCGAAGCTTCTGTTATGTTTAGGGTTTGTTTTTCTTTTTTGTAGTTTTAAAAACGACTTCTCTTGGATGTTAATTTAACACAAAACGACCACAGTAAAAAAATTTGCAGAAGGCACGCCTAGTCGACGCCTACCAGCGCCCGGTGCTTTGCGCTTAAGCAAGAAAAGCGCTCGCCTGGTTGAGGAATCAGCGCCTGGCCAGGCTCAAGGCGATGGACCCTCGCCCTGCCTCGCCTAGCGCCTAGGCACGCTTTTGACAACTATGGTCTCAATTAGTAAATAAATAACGCTTGGTGACACCAAAAACTGGTGAGCATTCTGACTAATAGTTTGTAACTGCTTCATGAATGCACGGATTGGTAGCAGAAAAGAATGCTAATAGTGCACATACAAAAATAACATACTTAAAAAATATAACAGGATAGAATATTATATTGTGCAAGGCATAAAAAACACCAAAAATTGAGTAATGACTTCTGAGATTAGTGTTATAGTCAGTCACATATTGTGTGGATGATCACAAATGTACAAATAATTAACAACAGTGAGTGGCGACATGAAGTATCGACATCTTACGTAAAACATGGAAAATGCCATCAACTGCACGGATGTGAGATAAGAAATTGTTGCCCAACCCTTGTCCTTCATGAGCACCTTTAACCAATCCAGCTATATCATGGATCTCCAAGAACGCTGAGACCTGAAAATCGAAAAGGTGAAAATTATAAATATGTTATACAACTAACAAGAATCTAGCAGCAACAACGTTAGTTACAGATAGTACAAGTTCACACGAAAGGGCGAAACATCACAATTCGCTCTTATAACTTATAAACTGTAGGTTATTAATAAAATTCAAGTAAAAAAAAAATAGAATCCAATTGAACATAAACTTAGTGATTGATGTATATAGATTGTAGAAACATAAGGTTGTGTGTATACCTCACTCTTGGGCTTGTAGAGTTGGAGGAGCCACTCAAATCGCTCATCGGGGATATTAACGCGGGCTTCATTAGGCTCGATAGTGCAAAAAGGGAAGTTCTCGGCAGGTATCGACAACTTGGTGAGCGTGTTAAAAAGTGTAGATTTTCCGACATTTGGCAATCCGACCTGAAAACTCACCATAGCAATCAGTCAAATCCCTTTAATTCGATAACATAAGTTCATGACTCGTACGACCATTTCAGTTCAACAAAGAAAAAAAGTAGAGAATTGTAAGTGACAAGTAAAACGAAGAAATACAATGCCAATCTTGAGGTGAGAAGAGAATCGGCCAAGAATGGGCTTCTCAACTGGTGCTTCTTTGGATTTCGCAGCTTTTGGAGGCATTTTGTTTTTCTTCTACTTGAGAGAGTGAGTTGTTTCTAGGGTTTTGCGAGGAAGAGAGAGTAGACAAGGATATCAAATTATCAATAGATGGCTGCCTGCGCGCGTGTCAAAGCTCACAGTGTCCACATTCCACAACACCTCAGAAAATGCCCGGGCGTCGGATCTTATGACCCAGACCCAGACCCAAGGCCCAAATTGGATTGTACACTCTCTTATGTTAAAATTGCCGAACTTCAAACCGAGATCCGTTTGATTTTTTGTCTTTTGTCTGTAGACTGAACAGTGCTAAATGTTACTGAAGATTGAATAGTGATTGAAAACTGAAAAAACATGTTTATTATTTTTCACTGAAAACTGAATATAAGTAATAAGTTGTTTGTTTTTTTAAGTTATAAATATCTGAAAATAAATATTTGTACATATATACCCTTCTAACTATTATTTGTTATATATTTACATTTTAATATATCTACATTTTAATATATTAAGGACAACTCTAACGTGTAAATTAATTCTAAAATTAATTTATTTAGTTATTAAAAATATTTCATACATTATTCCATTTGTTGAATTACATTAAAAATTAACATAATTTTTTTATGGTGATACATTCTAAAATTCTCAAGAAATATTAATAAAAACAAAAAATCAACTACTACTTGATTTTGACCCAAATAGCATAGGCCGGTGCATCTCATATATATAATTTTTTTTTCTTCCCAAAATTAACATCTCAAAAAAAAAAAACTCAAGACAAAATCATCATGAAAACCATTCTCCAATTAATTTTTAGAACAAGTGAAAAAGATGTACTCAAACTGTAATATAAAATTGATAAAACTAATTATCAAATTATGGAAACAAGAAAGAGTTTTTACCGGAATATGCTAGGAAAATCAGTCACCAATTGTTTTTGTTTTGAAGAAGTTAGGTTTTCTGATATTAAAGTTCTTTAAAGTAAGAAAACAAAAAAAGTATTAATATGATTAGGGTTTTAACAAAAACAAAATTGGAAATATACAAAATTAGTGAGGATAGTTTTGGAAGTAAAAGTTTGTAATTAATTCTACTGGATTGGTGTTAAGTGAAAAGTGGAAAAAATTCACTTTAAAAAAAAAGGTGGTTTTAATTGTTCATTAAGTGATTTTAGCACTTATAAAATCAAACAAAATAGCTGAATGAAACAAATTAAGTGTCATTCAGTGTTAAGTCAAAAAATCAAGCAGGGTCTAAGTATCACATACTCTTACCGTACCCTAAATGTTGTATTGGAAAAATGCTTTTAGAATTTTTATCTTTGAAATTGTCACATCTTTGCGGTTGAATAAACTTGAGAATAAACGATTGCTAAACTAACTATAGATTAGAGAGAAAATGAGAGAAAAACTCTCTGTGATTTTTCGATTTTTCATTATAAAAGAGTACACCCTTATGTATTGGTTGTAACAACCACCTTGATAATCAAAAGAATATAACATAATGAGTATTCATCGTCATAATCTATTCCTCGCGAAAAGCTCTATTTGAGCTCATAAAAAACTGACTTTGGTTACTGAATGTGCTGACCTATCAAGTGTTGAGTCATCACATTCAATTATAAGGAACTGGAATGCGTTATGCCTTGATAAACACCTTCTATTGATGATGCTAACCATTGATCAAAAGGTTCTTTGATGATTAAGATATACCATGATCCTTCACACTTCCCCTCAAACTATGCTACTGTAAATCAACCAGTTTGAAATTGGTTCTTGAATATTGATCATTGTTGTCAACATTATTACTCCCATCCCCCCTTAAGCGATATTGCTCTCTTTCAGCTATAAGCTTTGAAGATAGAAGCTGAAAACAAGAGATGGACAATGGTTAGGTGAATATATCAACAATTTAGATTTCAGTTGGAATGTATTGAATCTCAAGTTTCTAACAACTAAAAAGTCACGGAGAAAGTGAAGATCAATTTCTATATGTTTAGTGCGAGAGTGGAACACTGGATTGTGAGCTAGTTCCTTAGCATGGTGTACCAACCAAACCAATTTGAAGCTCCTTGAACAGAGATTGAAACCAAAGTATGACCCAGTTTAGGAATTGCTTCCTTTGGGACCGAAAGTTGGGTCTAGGTTATTTGGTAAAATTTCAGAAAAATACTTTTGGTAACTTTTGGTTTCCCGACAACAGTTTTGAGAAACTATTTTTTGTTGCTTTTAGAAATCTGTTTCCTAGGAAGCATTAATGAAAATACGAAGCACTTAACATTTTATTTAGGATCTTTTGTTGTCCATTTCAATTTTGTAATCTCATGACTCATTGAAACATATTTTGGTATTTAGAAAAAATCAAAAGAGTTTTCTTCATATATACACAATATATATGGCAATAGATTATAAAAACTTAATAATGTGTTATGATCACCCAAAAATAAAATAAATTATTTATTTAATTTATAACATATTTTAGTCACATAAAAAAAATTATTTATTTTCAAAACATCTTCAATATTCATCTGTGTCATTTCTAGTAATTTTATACATTCGCAACACTTTTTACTTGCAGTTTACCATACACATTGAAATTGCTTTGAGTTTTCACAACACTTTTAAAAATCAGTTTACCAAACACTTAGGTGATTCTTCTTACAGCACATCCAAAAACAATTCCCCACAACAGAACCAAAAGCAATTCCCCTCACAACACAACAATACCAAACTTAGCCTACATCAGGGCCCGCAAAAGCTAAAAAACTATATTCAACTTCCATGCTAGACCTCACCACTACACTTTATTTCTTTGAAAACCAATTTACAAAATTCTCATCTAAACAAAGATAGTAGCCACCCATAGATTTCATGTCATCTGCATTGCCAGCCCAATCAGCATCGGCAAAACATTCAAATGATAACTCTTTAGCTGGTTTTCAAAAGAAGGTCAAACGTAATGGTGCTTTTGATATAACGAAGCACCATTTTAACAGCTAACTAATGCACATGAGATGGAAATGCCAAAAATTGGCTCAGCTTATTCACATCAAAAGCAATCTCAAGTATGGTAAAAGTGAGATATTGAAGAGCCCCAAATAGTACTCCTATACAAGTAGAATCTAAAAAAGGTTCACCATCTTGAGAATATAAATTGCAACCGGGAGCAAGAAGAGTTGAGCACGGCTTTGAAGCCGACATGTTCGTTTTAGCTAGAAGATCTCAATCATACTTTATTTGTGACAAAATGTGACCACCAAGACCTATTTGAGCTTCAAAACCAAGAGAATACTGGAGAGAGCCAAGATACTTTAGAGCAAAACAAAGATTCAAAATTTTGATAACCATAGAAATGAGATCATTGTCATTCCTAGTCAACAAAATATCACCCCACGTATACCAATAGTAGCAAAAAAAGATGTAGCAGTCTTATAGAAATAATGAAGTGTCTGATTACGAATTTTTAAACCCCAAATTGATCATGGTTGGTTGAAGCTTGGCATACCAAGCTCTTAGAGCTTGCTTAAGGCCATACAAGGATTTGTGAAGTTTGCACACAAAAGAGGAATATAAAGAGCTGATAAGTCCTTCTGGTTAGGACATGAAGACTAATTCTTGAAGCTCACTATTAAGAATGGTGTTGTTCATATCAATTTGTTAAATATCTCAGTTGTAAGTAACTGTCAAAGTCGATACAACACGTAAGATTGAACTTTTGACCACTGGGCTGAAAGTTTCAAAAAAATCCAACCTAGGTGTTTGCCCACAACCTTGTTTCAGACCTTTCAATAGAACCATCCGATTTGTATTTAACTTTGAAAATCCACTTACTCCCACACAATATTCATGTCATCTGAATGGGGTACCAAACTCCAAGTGTCTGTTCTCTATAAAACATCAAACTCACTCTACATAGTAGCCATCCGAGCATGGCTATCCAAGGCCTCTTTTATATAGGTATGAACAACATTTGAAATGTCTATAGAGGTCATAGTCTGATACATCTTGGGCTTGGAGATGCCACCCTTAGCTCGAGTTGTCATTTTATGGGAATTGTGAGGTATATCAGTAACAGGTGGATCGATTGAAATACGACTCGAAGACTGATTATGTTGCGTAAGTGGACATGAAATGGTACGGTATGAGAGCAGGTATTCAATGGGGGTTTGAAAATAAATGACAAGGTGTTATGTTTTGATAAATTAGTACCTTTGTTTAAGGGAAATTATCATTTCTCCTCTAAGGTTTACTATATTAGAAAGACTGGTCCATCTAGTTTTAAGAATGACCAGTCAACCCCCTCTCAAACCCTAAATAATGGTCATCTTGCCCCTTCCGTTAGGTTTTATATCAAAAAATGCTTTGATTGTTAAAACTGAAAGGGCAATATTGTAACTTAGCACCACATTTAATGATTTTATTTAAAATAAGAAATTAATGAATAAAAATATATAAAAAATTACAATTTAATCAAAATTCACCATGTACCAGAAAAAACAAAATTAATTATAATAATTTTTCTTTTAAAAAATATTTTAAAATAATAAAAAATAAATCAAATTAAACACCACCATTTATCATCATCTTCCACATCATTTCCAACACCCAAACCCTAACCTAATTAACAACTCACACCAAATCCTAGCCACCATCACTCAAACACCAAATCCTTTCTTTTTTTCCCAATCTCTTTTCTCTCTTTTCTTTAAAAAATACAATTTTTTAAAAAGAAAATAAGATCTAGAGAAAATGAGATTCGAAAAGTTTGAGTCACCCATTTGCCACCAACCAACATTCATCGTCCGAGTCACCTATCACCGCTGACCTAGAAAGCTTCACCGTTCATCGATCACCAAACCCTAGTCATCAACGTCATTGATCTATTCGCTAGAAAACACCAACGAAGTACGAAAAAAAATCATCTTTGTTGCCCCAATTTGTTACGATCCATGGTGATTCAAGTCGTGCTGGTGACACCATTGTGTTTGTCGGAGTCTGTTCTATGTGAACAACTACTCCTCACCGAGGATCTAGTCGTGTTGGCGATCCCACAAACTGGACGGAATGTGAACTGGTGTTGTTGCATTTATTTTTTTTGTTTACGTTCTTGGTTTGGGTGAGATTGATCGATGATTTGTTTGTTTGTTTTTTTTTTGTTTTTTTCATTTCTGAAACTATAGAGTCCAGACTTTCTAATGTAGCAAACCTTTGGGGGGAATGATAATTTCCCTTTGTTTAATGCTGAAAGTTCCCTAGACATAACTTAAATAGGAACTCCAGAGGAAGAGCTAAAACTAATAGACTTCACTTAAAACATGAAAGAATAAGGGAATTCTAGCTCATTGAACACCACATTTCTCTAGACATAGACCTTGCCACTAGAATTTAAACATTTATATAGTTTAGTGAAGTCATAACACCCTATGAACACACATTTGACATAATGAAAATTGAATTTGTGTGTGTTGTATGGTCTAGTTTGAGGGAAACAAGCGCAACCAAAACTTTTTAGTGTATGATAATCTGGTAATTGATGGAATTGACATTTGTAAGGTGCAATATTGTTAAAAACTGATGATGGAAGTCTATTAATGAAATAAGAAGCCATGTGAAAGGATTCCTAACAAAAAGACAACAAAATATCAGTTTGAGCAAAGAGACAAGCCAATTTCGACTATGTTTCTATGTTTACTTTTAGTAATGCTATTTTGCTGATGTGTGTGAGGACATGATTTGTTGTGAACAATGTCATGTTCATTTAGATGAGATGAGAGAGGGATAAATTTTCCCCCATTATCACTCTGAAAGCATTTGATCTTAGCAGGAAATTAATGTTCTACAAACTTGTGAAAAGATACAAAAATCCATTTAACTTGAGACTTGAGTGATAAAGGATAAATCTAACAATATCTGGAGTAAGCATAAATGAAGCTTACATAATACCTATATCCATGTGTAGATGGAAGAGGTGAAAGACCCCAAATATTAGCACATATTAGCTCTAAAGGTGTAGTATATTTGTGCTTAGAGAGAGAATAAGGAATTTGATAAGCTTTTCCTAATTTACAAGCATCACAGAAATTATACAACTGAAAATCAAACACCTTCATATTCCAAGTTTTCAACACAGTAAATAACACATTAGAAAATAAACTGCCAATTTGGTTGTGCCAAATTTTGACAAATTGTTGCTTTGGAAGTGAAAGTAAGCTTGAAGTGAGAGCAAACGAATTACACTCAGTAGTTTTTACATTATTGACAACAGCTTGCGCATCAGTATTATTCAAAGAAACATTAAAAGACGAATATGGAATAACAAACTTGGACTGGTCAAAACCTCTTATGGACAACAGACTTCTCTAAGCATTAATTTTGTATAATCCATCTTTAAGAACCCCTTTAAGCAATATACTATTCATTTTCTTGTCCTTAACCAAGCAAAATTGAGAGTCAAATTCTACTAAGACATTTGTTATCTAGTGTTAATTGAGAAATGCTTAATAAATTCTTGGTTATTCCATGAACAAACAAAATATTGTTGAGTGATATATTCCATAGATGATTAGTTTTCGAAAAAAGCTGTAAAGAGTTGGTATGAGAGATAGGGAGTGTTTGGCCATTACCAACTGCTAATCGTTCATGACCTCTATATTCTAAGTTGAAAGAGAGGTTGTTAAAATCATGAATTATGTGGTAGGTGGCACCACTGTCGATGTACCAATTTGGATCAATAATTGATGAGGAAGAGGCAATCATAGTATTAAGACTACTGTTATGGATCTAATATGAGTTATCATGAGAGTACTCAACTTGTTGAGCAACATTTACTTGTGGTGATGAAGATTACCTGATAACATTGTCATTATAAGACTGATTCACCTATAATATCAAATGTCGGTTGTATGGTCAATCTTACCACACACATGACATATAGGTATATAATTATTGGATCTTTCACCTATGCCTTTATTATGTCAACCTTTGGTTTTTTACCTCATCATGTTTAATTACCTCTTTGATAATGGACTGACTTTCTCTTTGAGTTTTAATATGAACATTTACAGATGCATTAGGAATCTCAACAGAAGTTTCGAATTGTTCAAGCCTAGATTTAAAGCTCATAAGTAAGAATTGAGTCTCTTGCATAGTTATCTCATCCCTTTTTGCAATAATGGTAGCAACAACAAGGTTAAATTTTTTTCCTACACCTTCAAACACGTATGGAATCAAATCATACTCACTGCTGCTTTGACTTGCTGCTCTTAATGAATTTACAATCTCTTTCATCTTCACCAAATAGTCATTAATACTAAGTGCTCATCTATTAGGAGTTTGCAATTGATGTCTTAGATACATAGTTCTAGACATTGAATGTTATGCAAACAGATTAACAATACAATTCCAGATTTCATACGATGTTATGCAATAAATTACCTTTCCTAAAATAGAATCACAAAGAGTAGAAAAAATCCAACAAATAAGAAGTTGATCGATCTTTTTCCACGTTAAATACTCATCAATTATAGTCTGAATCATCTCGCCGGTTTCCTCATCTTCAACTTCAAATTTTTTTTTAGACTTATGACAGGTCCAAACAAAAATTCTTCAAGATCAAAAGCTCTAATTACTGGTAGAATCTGTGCTTACCAATAGATGAATTTGTTTTGATCAAGCTTTATTGGTAAGCCAAAGTTGAGATTCTAAGCAATAAGATGTGATCGAGCCTCTCACTGTTTCTTTGTATGCGTTGGTGTTCATTGTTTTGACTTTGATCTAATGTCTCTTTGCTTCTTAATGACACCTAGTGTTTCTTGATTCAAATCTTGTGAATCTTCTTGATCTGATGCAATAAATGAATCCATGGTTGTCAATCGTCAAAACTCTGATACCATGAACAAACTTGAGAATAAACGACTATTAAACTAACTACATATTAGAGAGAAAAACGAGAGAAAAACTCTATATGATTTTTCATCAAACAGAGTATACCATTATATATTGGCTATAACGAAGTCTAACCACTACCTTGATAATTAGAATAATAGATCATTATGAATAATAATTATCATCATCGATTCCATTATGAAAAGCTCTGGTTGAGCTCATAACAAACTCTAACTTTTGGTAACTGAATGTGTTGACCTGTCAAGTGCTGAGTCATCACTAGGGGTGGGCATATTGGACCCAACCCGATTAACTCTACTCGAATTTAACGAGTCGGGTTGGGTTAGTTGTCTAAAATCACATGATACCAGTTAAAATTCTACAACTCAAAAATTTGTCGGGTCGGGTCGGGTTAAACTGTTAACCCGTAACCCGACCCGACATATATACATATAAAGAAAAGTCTGAAGAAAAAAACATTTTTTTTTTCATTAAAATCTATCTCTTTTCTCGCATCTCTCTCACCATCCATCTACTGCAACCATTTCTCTCATGTTTCTCCAAATCGATGTTGAATCTCCAAGCCGATATCGTTCTTCAACCCTCCACACTGGTGCCGCTATTTGACTCTTCGTTCTTTAAGTATAGTTTTGTTTGGAGATTCTCTCTAGTTCATTGTTTGATGTTGTGTACTTGTACTTGTGTTTTGTTTTGGATTTGGTCTCTCTCTCTCTCTCTCTCTCTCTCTCTCTCTCTCTTGTTGAAGCAGATACGGTGATGATTTGGTTCTATTTGTATGAAAACCAACCACTCATCTCTGTTCTCTTGTCTTAGTTTTTGATTTCTATGTGTTTGTAAGATATATATATATATATATACATATTCGAGGCAGTGAATTGGTGATGATGTATTTAGAACAGTCTTATAAAAAGTATAATAATACATCTTTTCATAATGAAAATCAAATCGATTAATTAATTAATTTAATCAACTTTCATATAATTGATAAGTGATTGAAGAAAAGTGGTTGTATGAACCATGAAGTTTCTGTAAGTTTGATTGCACTTTATAGTTTAATTAGTTACTCAACTTATATGTGTTTCTTTTTGTAGATGGATGAACAAACTCCAAACATTGGCATTATGCGAGAAAGACCAAGAATTGGTCCATCAAATGTGAGGATATTCTTCACGAAGTATGGTGACAACACTAAATGTAAGTATAATTATTGTGGAAAAGATTATACTTGTTCTAGTAAATCTTGTAGCACAAATCCCCGTGGAATCATTTAGAATCACAATGTACAAAATATCATTGTGTAAAGGCAGCAAATGATAAACGTCAAAAAGTCTTAACCTTATAAGCACTAAATAATAATTTAGATTGTACTGATGATATGAAAAATGTAAATGCAAATCTTGTGGATGTGGGGTTTGATAAGGAATGGTGTAGAAAAGCACTTACTAGGATGATTACTTTTGATGAATTGCTTTTTTCTTTTGTAGAAAAAAAGAGGGTTGGTGATTTTTTTAGAATTGATTTCCAATGTTTACCCTTCCCTTTAGAAGAACACTTGCTAGGAATATTTCCTGACTTTACGTGGATAAAAGTTTAAACTCAAAGTATTTCGTTGAAAAAACAATAAGAGTTTGCTTAACCACTGATATATGGGCATCCATTCAAAATATTAATTATATAGTTATCACTACCCATTTAATTGGTTGTGAATGGAAGTTGCATAAAAGAATATTGAACTTTGGTATGGTTCCCGATCATAAGAGAGAGACCATTGGAAAAATTATTGAGTCATGTTAATTGGATTGGGGTATTGAGAAAGTGTTTACAATTACCTCAGACGATGTCTCTGCTAATAAAATGGCTATAGATTATGTTAAAAGAAAGTTGAAAAATTGGAATGAATCCAAGCTTGTGTTAAGACGATATTTTTTGTATGTGAGATGTTGTGCTCATATTATTAATTTAATTGTGTCTGAAGGATTGAAAGACATTAATGGTTCTATTGTTCGTATTCGCAATGCGGTACAATATGTAAGATCTTCTCTTTCAAGACTTACAAAATTCAAAACCAGTGTTGACCATGAAAGAATTGAGAGGCGGAGCATAGTGGTATTAGATGTGCCAACTAGATGAAATTCCACCTATTTGATGTTATCTACTGCTTTAAATTTTGAAAAAGCATTGGAGGAAGATGGATGTTATGGTTTGTACTTCACTGAATGTGATGATGATGGGAGAAAAAAGATAGAACCACCAATTGAGGATGATTGGAGTCATACTAAAGTGTTTGTTCAATTTTTGTATGTTTTTTATGCATCAGTTTAAATTTAGTGTTATTTTATCTGTTATTTCTAATATGTTCTTCCATGGAAATAATTTGAACATTTCTTTGAATTCTATTCATATAGGATTTGGTTATGTTTTTAATGGTCTTATAGTTTTGGATACTAGTTTTGATAGTATTAATAATGATAGTAGTGTTATCTTAATTTATGCTTCTGATAATATCAATATTGATATTTATAATTGACATGCTAGACTGGGCCATATTGGGAAAGATAAAATGTGTAAATTGGTCAAAGAAGGTCTATTGAGCTCACTCACTAGAATAAAGATGTCTATTTGTGAAAATTATCTAGTAGGAAAAAACTACAAGAAAAACACTTAGTAAATGAACTCAGACTGAAATTCCATTGCAAATAATTCATTTAGACATATGTGGTCCAATTAATGTAAAAGCAATGCAAGGAACTTCCTACTTTATTACATTCATAGATGATTTCATATGTTTCGATCATGTCTATTTAATTTATCATAAATCTGAAGCATTGGATTGAGTCAAAATATTTACTAATTTAGTTGAAACTCAATTAGACAAGAAAATAAAAGTTTTGATAACTGATCAGTGAACTAAATATCTTTAAAATCAATTCAAGGAATTGTGCAATGAGAAAGGTATAGAAATGCAATTAACTATTCCTTACACTTCGCAACAAAATGGTATAACGAAAAGAAGAAATAGATTACTATTGGAAATTGTTAGATCTATAATGGCACTAGCAAATCTATCAATATCATATTGGTGAGATGTTTTGTTGACTGCGACTTATATACTTAATCGCGTGCCTTCAAAATCAGTTACTTCCACCTCATATGAGTTATGGACATGTAGAAAATATGTATTAACAAACTTTAGACCTAGGGGTGTGAAGGTTATATCATGATCTATCTAGTCAATATAGAAAATTGGATGCAAGAGGACAAAACCATATCTTTATTATGTTGTTCCCTTAATTTTGTTAGCATATTCCAAGGACTAAAAACATACCATGACATAGGAGATGAGAAGTGATGATTGCAATATGGAGCAAAGCATGGATTGATCTTGAAGATGTAATGCTTTCACAACAAAGGTATGTAATCTAATCACATATCTTGTATACTTCTCATAAGACTTACATACCTTTTGACTTAGGACATATAACTTTAATAGAATATGAGGAATTATGTGAGACATCGTAGTTTTTTCTCATTTTTTTTATTTCTGATGCTCACTCTAATAAATACACATTTCATACTCTAGATAACTTTTAAACTTAGAGGTAACAATTATCTTTTTGATACAGATAGATATTGCACTTACGTAGGAAACAAGATGAGAATTTGATAACAAACCTATCAAACCTCTTATTGATAAACACTAAAGCCAACAAGGTAACTGACTAAATCAAAGATAAAATACTTATGTAACAGATATAACCAATTCCAAAACTCCATTTCAAGTTGGGTTATAGATATTGAATAGTCCCAACTTGAAACTCAGTTTTTTAACACAGTTCTGGGGAATGCTTTGGTGAGGATATCTGTTGTTTGAGACATTGTTGGCATGTAGATCAAATCAACACTCATTTTTACTAACTTTTCTTTGATGAAATGACGATCTATCTTCACATGTTTTGTTATGTCATGGTGAATTGGGCTCTTAACTATATTTATAGCCGTTTGGTTGCCATAGAATAATTTTATTGTCCTATTAATAGAACTTTTTAGCTATTAACAGAAATTTTTAGTTCAAGTAACAGTCTTCTTAACTAGATACCTTCTCATATTCCATGAACCATAGCTCCAAATTTTGCCTCAACACTACTCTGAGATACCATAAAACTTTTTTTGCTTCACCAAGTGACGAGATTCCCCTACACAAAGGTGCAATAACCTAAAGTTGACCTTTGGTTTGTGGTTGAACCAGCCTAGTCCGCATCTGTGAACATTTCCACATCTCTTCTAGACCATTTCTTGAAATACAAGAATTTTCCTGGTGTTATCTTCAACTACCTCAAGATTTAGTACACATCCTTCACATATTCTTCAATTGGGGAGTTCATAAATTGATAGAGCTGACAACAAAGCCAATATATGGTATGGTGTGGGATAGGTAAATTAGTTTTCCCACCAACCTTTGATATTGACCCTTACATACTGGAGCACTCCTCTCAACAGTTCCTGGTTTGATGGTATCATAGTTATTAAATAATTGTGTTAGGAGCACCTAGGCGCTAAGGGTCCTTAGAGCCAGAGATGCAAGGCGTAAGACAAGGCGTGCACCTGACTGAAGTCGGACGCACTTTTTTTAAAACATTAAAAAACCTAATTTATCCTATAAATTTCTATAACAAGACACGAATAAAAAAAATACTGAAAATACAATCAATCACACTAAGATTCAAATTTCAAAGGTTTAAATGTAAACAACCAAACCAAACACATAAAAAATAAAGGATGTTCAAATTAGTTACTAGTTTTTTACTTTCTAGTTTCTATGAATCTAAGCTCAAACATATAGCTATTAAGGATTCAAATTCAATGCAATATCAATAATCCAAATTAGGACCTGAATCATCATCCTCTTCTATATGCACTTCATTCTCCTCTTGAAATTCTTCTCCCTCTTCTTCCATTCACACTCCTCCTCACTCTCATCTTTATCAACAAGTCCAACTAATTGAACTTGTGATTGTGACATCCTTGACCTTGGCGTTGAGGAATAAGGCTTCTTTAATCTAACATGATAACTAGGTTCTACAATTCTTGCAGCTCTAATAACATCATTCCATGTCAAACCATCATCATCTGAAAAAATGACTTCATCGTCTCAATCATCCTGATCATCAATCCTGAGTTAACCATTCATTACTATCATCAATGTCATGTAAAGTGATATGATCTATATGTAAAGTCCTCAATTGTTGATTGGCTTATTTTATGAACAAATCACATGTTTAGGGTATTATGTAAGGGTAGCTTAGTGTCACGGGGTTAAAGTTTGCGCAGCTAACCCGTGCGGCACTTAGACAATTTCTGGGCGAGATTGCTAAGTAAGCCTTGCTTGATCACTCTCAAAGGCTAGAGAGACTAGAGAAGGACTAGAAGAGCTTTGTAGGAAAATAAGGCAAAGTGTATTGCTAAGAGAAAGCTTTACAATGCTTTGAGTATTCTTGGCTTGGATGCCTTACAAATGAGAGGGGCTAGCTATTTATAGTGGTTCACCCCCTCCATGAATGTTCTAGACTACTCTAGGAGATTGAGTCTCTAGAATATTCTACATGTATCTAGTATTCATAACCCTAGATATTTACAAGAGGGTTCTAGAATGTTACTAGAGTCTTCCAAGGTTGACCTTGCTAGATGAGTGGAGAAGACTCTAGAATCTTCCAAGGGCTTGAGCCTAACTTTGGGCTTTGCTTTGGGCTTTGCTTTGGGCTTTGCTTGGGCTCCTTGGATCAGAATTGAGCGGGCCGTGACATCCTCCCCCACTTAAGCTCGCGACGTCCCCGTCGCGCCTTCATCCTTGTATCGTTGGATTTGCTCGGCGAATTGCCAAAGTGTATCCCCTCTTTCCCAACTCGCTTCGCTATCGGGGAGGTTCTTCCATTTCACCAAGTACTCTGTGTAATTTGGGACACCTCTTCTCCGAATCACCCGGTCGAATGCGGTGACTACGGCAGTTGGCGCCCGTTTAGACTCTCCTCTGCTGGGATCTTCCATATCTGCATGGTATGGCTTAAGGAAACTTACATGGAAGACTGGATGGATCTTGAGTCTTGGTGGAAGTTGGACTTGGTAGGAGACCTTGCCTACTCGTTTGATGACAGGAAATGGGCCTTCATATTTTCTCACCAACCCTTTGTGCACTCGGCGTAGTGCCTTGAACTGTTGGGGTAGCAGCTTGATAAGCACCAAGTCTCCTTCATTAAACTCCAAGTGTCTCCTCCTTGTATCCGCCCATTTCTTCATTTTCCGGGCGGCTTTGTCTAAGCATGCTCGCGTGATATCGGCTTCTTCATGCCACTCTCTAGCGAGCTTGTGAGCCGCGGGGCTCTTTCCTCCATAGGTTGAGGCAATGGCTTGGGGGGTCATTGGTTGTTGTCCCATGACTATCTCGAAGGGGCTCTTGCCGGTAGCCTCGCTCCTTTGAAGGTTGAAAGAGAACTGGGCAACATCAAGCAACTTTGCCCAATCTTGTTGATGAGCGCTTACGTAATGTCTCAAGTATAGCTCTAATAGCCCATTGAAGCGCTCAGTTTGCCCATCACTTTGGGGATGGAAGCTAGTTGAGAAGTTTAGATCTGTCCCCAACATCTTGAAGAGCTCCGTCCAGAACCTCCCGGTGAATCGTGGGTCACGATCACTGATTATACTCTGTGGAACTCCCCATAGCTTCACAACATGTTTGAGGAAGAGGCGGGCAGCTTCCTCGGCTGTGCAATCCCTAGGGGCAGGTATGAAGGTGGCATATTTGCTGAACCGATCGATTACCACCATGATGCTCCCACACCCTTCGGATTTTGGAAGTGCAGAAATAAAGTCCATAGAGACGCTCTCCCATGGTCTACCAGCTATAGGTAGGGGTTCAAGTAACCCTGCTGGACGTTGTTGTTCGACCTTGTCTTGTTGGCAAACCAAGCAAGTCCGCACATAAGTGTCGACATCATCCCGCATCTGAGGCCAATAGTATGAGTTTTGAAGGAGCGCCAATGTACGAGTCATTCCTGGGTGACCAGCCCACTTGGAATCATGGCACTCCTTAATGATTTCCTTCTGGAGGTTACCCCACTTAGGCACATATACTCGATCTCCAGTAGTGAGGAGGACTTCGTCGTTTAGCCAAAATCGCCTTGTCTTCCCTTCGTTGGCCAGCTTGATCAGACTCCTGGCTAGAGGATCTTGTTGTAGCCCTTCCTTGATACGGGTGATCAGAGTGCTTCGCGGTTGACTTGCACTCAATGTTGCAAGCTCTGCTTTCCGACTGAGTGCACCGGCCACAACATTGGCCTTACCTGGCTTGTACTCAAGTCGATAGTCGAACTCTGCTAGGAAATCCTGCCATCGTGCTTGCTTGGGGCTAAGCTTCTTTTGTGTCTGGAAGTAGCTTGTTGCAACATTGTCAGTCATTGTGACGAAAGCGGCTCCAAGCAAGTAGTGTCGCCAAACTCTAAGGCAGTGAATGATGGCAGTCATCTCCTTTTCTTGGACAGTGTATCGCCGCTCCGTGTCGTTTAACTTGCGGCTTTCAAAGGCAACTGGGCGGCCTTCTTGCATAAGGACACCTCCAATAGCAAAGTCCGAGGCATCTGTATGTACTTCAAATGCCTTGGTGTGGTCAGGGAGGATAAGTACCGGTTCTTCTGAGATAGCCTTCTTCAACTCTTCGAACGCAAGTTGGCACTTGTCAGACCATTTCCATGCCTTATCCTTCTTGAGCATGTCCGTCAATGGGGCGGCTTTGGCTGAATAGCCTTGAATGAATCGCCGATAATAGTTGACTAGCCCCAGGAACGATCTCAACCCCGGCACTTTGGCGGGTGGTTCCCACTCTTGCACTGCCTTCACCTTGGCACCATCCATCATAAGCTTCCCATCCCGTATCCGGTGGCTAAGGAACTCCACCTCTTGTTGGCCAAACGAGCACTTCTCCAACTTGACATAGAGCTCGTTCTCCCGGAGTACCTGGAAGACTTGCTTGAGGTGTTGGACATGCTCCTCGAGTGTCTGGCTATACACCACAATGTCGTCTAAGTACACTACCACAAACCGGTCTAGGAAAGGATGGAAGAGTTTGTTCATAAGAGTACAGAACGTAGCTGGTGCGTTGGTGAGGCCAAATGGCATGACTAGGAATTCGAAAGCACCATATCTTGTCACACATGCCGTCTTGGGTTCATCTCCGACCGCGATGCGCACTTGATAGTATCCTGATCGAAGATCCAGCTTGGAGAAGTAGCACGCCTTGCCTAGCTGGTCAAAGAGATCGGCTATCAAAGGTATCGGGTACTTGTTCTTGATGGTGATCTTGTTCAGGGCCCGATAGTCGATGCACATGCGAAGCATCCCATCTTTATTTTTCTGAAATAGGACCGGAGCACCATATGGGGCTTTAGAGGGCCGAATGTAGCCCGAGTCGAGTAAGTCTTGGAGTTGCTTACGAAGCTCCTCCAATTCTGGTGGTGCCATGCGATAAGGCGCCATGGCGGGAGGCTTGGCACCAGGCTCCAACTCAATCTGATGATCCACCTCTCGCCTAGGTGGGAGTTTTTTCGGAAGCTCTTTTGGCATAACGTCCTTGTATTCTCCAAGAATATCTCGGACTTCGGTCGGCATCGGATCTGGGGAAGTGATTTGGTCTTCTCCATCGTTGAGCTCCCGGAGGGTGGCTAGGAAGCTAGGATCCTTCTTCAATCCCCTCTTGAACTGCAGGGCGGACAACGCTTTGGACTCTGCCTTGGCTGTGCGTTCCGCTGGGACCATGCAAGTCTTGCTCCCATCAAGGATGCTGAGGGAGTTCCCGGCTGGGAAGGGGAAGGCGTGCACCTGATCGAAGAATTCCATGCCTAACACCACTTGGAAGTCGTCCATGGGTACGACAGAGAAATCAAGTTTTCCACTCCATGTTCCAAGGCCAATTGGAACAGCCTTGGCAATGCCTGCGATTGGTTTTGCCGGTGAGTTGACAGCCTTAATCGTGCCTCCTCCACTGGTGATATTGAGGCCTAGCTTCTTGGCCTCGTCTATGGAGACAAAGTTATGAGTTGCCCCCGTATCTAGCATTGCACGGACAGCTTTGCCATCGATTGAGGCATTTACGAACATGAGCCCTTTCTTGGTGGAAGTTGACGGGGCACTGTTGCTCTTGAGTGCACCAAGCTGTCTGAGTGACCCCATACCTGTCTCGTATCCTCCGTCTTGGCTTTCTTCGTGTTGAGACATTATGGCATTAAGGGTTTTCCGCTTGGGGCAATCTTTCACCCAATGCGGTCTGTCACAAATGAAACAAGGAGACTTAGGTTTAGGGGCTTCGGACTTACCTTCGTTAGGCCTACGTCTGTCCGAGTTGAAAGACTTTCGTTGTCCCTCATCCTTGCGGCCTTGGTTCCTCTGCCCAAATCTATCTCCCCCACTTTTGCCTTGGGTGGCCTTCTTTTCTTTCGATTGGGTGGAGTAATCGGTGAGTGCTTCAGCTTCGGCAATAGCGGTGTTTAGGTCTTGCACGTTTCTCCTTTCTAGCTCCACCCTTGCCCAATCCTTCAGACCATCCATGAAGTAGAAGAGCGAATCTTTCTCAGACATGTCTTCGATTTCCAGAGAAAGGGTAGTGAACTCTTTGACATAGTCACTAATGCTACCCGTTTGCTTCAATCGACGAAGACGGCCTCGGGCCTCTTTCTCTGCATTTGTGGGACAGAATTGTCTTTTGAGTTCCTTCTTGAACTCTTCCCATGTATTGATGGGGTTGATGCCTTTGCCCATGTCGCCATGCTTACGTCTCCACCATAGCTGAGCGGCATCCCGAAGAAATGTGGGTGCGTTTGCAATCTTGGTAGCATCATCACGAGCACCCTTGGCCTCAAAATATTGTTCAAGACCAAAAAGGAAGTTTTCGACCTCTGTGGCATTGCGAGTACCATGGTATATTGCCGGCTTGGGCACTTGAATGGCACTCATGGTGCTAGTACTAGAGGTGGCAGTAAAGCCAACGGTTGGGCTAGTTTTGTGTGTAGCCCATTCAGTGCGAACGTCGGACACTTCCGAGCGTATAGCCCGTAACTCTTGTTATACAAAGTTACGGATATTGCGGAACTCACGTGTGAGGTCCTCTTTGAGGCTCTTTTGGAACTCGTGGATGGTAGACTTGGTTGCTTGAGTGATTTCGCCATAGTCCGTCTCCACGCAATCAAGACGGTCGACAACGTCGCTCAAGGTAGACTCCATCCCTGATACAGCTTCCTCCAAGCCAACAATCCGATATTCCAAGGCTTCCGTGGATGGACCCTTGGACTTACTCCGCTTGGCATGGGGACGTTGCTCATCACGTCCACGCCCTCGCTCTTCCGCTCTAGCAGCAACTTCACTGTCGGATGCCATTGCTTCACGACCTAGTTGTGGTTGCTTAACCAGCCTCTGATACCAACTGTCACGGGGTTAAAGTTTGCGCAGCTAACCCGTGTGGCACTTAGACAATTTCTGGGCGAGATTGCTAAGTAAGCCTTGCTTGATCACTCTCAAAGGCTAGAGAGACTAGAGAAGGACTAGAAGAGCTTTGTAGGAAAATAAGGCAAAGTGTATTGCTAAGAGAAAGCTTTACAATGCTTTGAGTATTCTTGGCTTGGATGCCTTACAAATGAGAGGGGCTAGCTATTTATAGTGGTTCACCCCCTCCATGAATGTTCTAGACTACTCTAGGAGATTGAGTCTCTAGAATATTCTACATGTATCTAGTATTCATAACCCTAGATATTTACAAGAGGGTTCTAGAATGTTACTAGAGTCTTCCAAGGTTGACCTTGCTAGATGAGTGGAGAAGACTCTAGAATCTTCCAAGGGCTTGAGCCTAACTTTGGGCTTTGCTTTGGGCTTTGCTTTGGGCTTTGCTTGGGCTCCTTGGATCAGAATTGAGCGGGCCGTGACATTAGGCTCTCAAGACCTCAAGAGGAGAAGCACCAAAGGTAAAATTCTTGTGCTTACTTGCTTTGAAGATATATGGTTGCACACACTCACAACTCATGCATATTTCTTATTCGTATATGTTGTGTGTTTATATGAGTGTGCATTCATGTTTTGATAACTCTTCTTGCATTTTTATATTGATCACATCCTTGCATTTTTATATTGATCACATCCTTGCATTTGTATTGACATGCATTATGTGTTGCTCACACACACACTTACTTGCATTTGATTTGTTATGCATATGTGCTTCATTGTTGTCTATGTGCATTCATAGTGTGGTTTTGTGTATTATTTGCGCTTGCACGATGGTGTGTTTGTCTTAGTGCATTGAGTGACCATTTGAGAAGGTCGTATTCTTCTCTTGGTTTGGTTATGTGGAGTAAGGTGTCTAGTTTCAAAAGAGTGTATTTCAATGATTTAAATGTTTTTCAAAACTGACCTTTGTATGGTCTTGTAACCATATCTTTTTATACAATGATTCAAAATGAGTTTTGAAAATTTCTGTATAAACTAGATACTCATACCTTTCCAACGGTATATTATTCGTAATATTTCATGACCGTTTTGATTGGTTTTGAAATCTCCAAAGTGACTACAAAAATAGGGCATCTCTGTTGTTGTCTGTTTCTGACCTTTGGTCACTCAAATTACCATAACGTTTTCTAAAAATGTCCAAATTTTGTTTTATAAATTGGTGTAGAAAGTAGACTTCCATACCTTTCCAACGGTATATTATACAAAAGGTTTGGATGTTGTTTGTTCATGTTTTGGGTCGCTCGAATATCGAGCTTTTGTGCTGTCGCGGTTGTACCGGTGCACAAGCGCACCTCACCAGCGCCCCTTGGACAGTAGGTGTGCGCTGGTGTGGCGCTTGTTGACCAGCGCAGATCACCAACGCACTAAGTAAATTTTGGGCATTTTTCAAAACGATGTAGTTTTGTTCTAGGGCTTATATTTATGTGCCATCTTCTTCCTCACTCATTTTTCAGAGCTTCCAAACCATTTTTTAGAGTGAGAAAGTATTTGCTTTGAGAGAGAAGCTCCAAGAGTTATTCTTTAACTCTCTAAACCCAAAATCCCACCATCCTCCATGCATTATTGAGCATCTTTAGGCATGGGTCTTCATCTTTGATTGATTTGGTAAGTTGAACAAAAATCTCATCTTTGTCATTTGTTCATGTTTTCCAAGATGATGTTTTTATTGCATTTATTAGTTGATTAAATGCTAGGACTTCATTCATTGCATCTATTTGTGAGTTCCTTTGCATGATTGGGTTTGTTTGTTGATAGCTTGAATTTAGGACATATTTGCCCTTCTTGCTAAGTCTCTATGAATTGCATTTAGACATTGTTGATTAGGACTCATTAATTGCATTAAGTGATTGCATTATAGTCCTTGCCATGCTTGATGACAACATGTGTTGATATGGCTTTTATAATAGCTTCATAGGATTGCTTGTTCAATGTTTAGCTAAGCTTTATGACATGTCATTTAGCTCTTGATATCTAGGATTGCATATATTGCCATCACATAATTCTAGATAAGCATATAACGTACCCTAGCCTTGTTTATTGTTTGAATATTATCATATATTCACATGGGATGTTTATCTCTTCATTGAAGAGAAGTAAGTCTTGCGTTGCATTCGAGAGTAGGTTGCTTCAAGCGTAAGCAAATTGGACTAGGTCCACTTAATACCGGGATTAGGTAGTGGTAGTGGGTTATTTACCGGGAGTAGGTTGTAACGCCTCTATCATCAGTGGATTCGTTGTTCGAGTGTGGCGCACTTAACAACCCGTGGTTTTTTCCATTTGGAGGGTTTCCACGTATATCTCAAGTGTCTTTATTATTTTCGCACTTATTACACTTGTGGTATTTTTGTAACTAGATAGGGGCATTTAGTAATCTTGACCTTTAACGAAAATTAGGTAAATTTATTTAAAATCTATTCACCCCCCTCTAGATTAATATATTACACACCGTAATATTTGTTTCACTATAGTGTCAAGCAAATTATAGCGATGTTTCTTAGCTCTATTATACTTTACAAATACCAAGTCATTCAAACGTCTTTGAGCCAATATATTTCTCCTTTTCGTATGAAGCTGCAATAATTTTTGAAGAAAACAATAAGGATAATTACATTGAAGTATTTGAATAAGTAACTAATTGGTTAAAAAAACATGCACTTACATTTTCGAAAACGTTCCAATTTCGCTCACAATCAGATGAACTGCAAGTGAGGCTAAGAACTTTGATGACAATTTTTTGTAATGCTGTTGTTTGGTGACCGTATGAAGTCCACCACTGAGCTGTTAAGTAAAAATCATTAATTAATACGATGTTATTTGAGTTTTTATTATATAGAAAAAAATTGCCAAAATAAATACCTGCTGATTTGACATTTCTCTTTCTAACGGCCATGTAATTTCCAAATAACACTGCGCCTCAGTATACATGGTAATCTCATCATCAATCTTATTTTGGAGCTCAAGATCTGGGACCAACTATCTAATACATTCAAGCAAGCCATTTACCACCTTTGAATCTGCACCTTCAATTTGATCGAAGAGTTTCGGGTTCAAGTATCACTCAGTTGCATGTAAGGGGTGATAAAGTTGAACATTCTATCTATTATTGATGATTTTGAAAATCGTTTAATATCTTTGTTCATTCCCCTCAAATGATTTGGCAATGGCTTCTTTTGCCCTATCCATAGCCTCATTAATATATCCCATGGGAGGCTTCCTCTCACCATCCAACAAGCGAAGTACATGTACAAAAGGTGAGAAAACTTTCAAACCAAATACAATATGATTCCAAAACGATGGCATCAATATCACTTATATAACTTTTTTGGACCCCGTTTCTTCGGCCCACTCACTGGCAAACCACTGATTAGAGTTGAACATCATTCAAAGGTTGGATTTTATACTATGCATCTTTTGCAGTGTTATAAAAGCGGTTGTAAACCGTGTTGTAGCAGACCTAAGCAACTCCTTATTGGTAAACTCTCTCAACATGTTTACCAAACTGGAGCGGTTGTAGATGTAACTATTGACCATCATAGCCCTTTCAAATATTTTTTTCATGTTAGACAACCTGTAAATATCTTCTAAAATCAAGTCAAAGCAATGAGCAACACATGGTGTCAAAAACAATATGGGATATTTGGCCTTTAATAATCTCCCTACAATGTAACAATGCAAACAAAAAGTTAACTACATATCTAGTTTCAATTCAGAGGTAGATAAATTAACAAGTGATTAAGTGCCATACCAACCAAAACATTGTTCGAAGCATTGTAGTGACCGCTTGAACCACATTGCTGACACCAATGTTGTCCACAAATTTACTGAGCAACCAAAACAACTTCTCACTGGTCTTTGCATATGATGAAACATCAATTGACTCAATAAACATGCTACCTTTAGGGCAATTGACTAAGAAATTAATCAATGTCATTTCTCTCTTGTCTTTCCTACCGTTCGTCAAAAGAGAGCATCCATGTTTTGCCCACGTCTTCATGTGGTCCTTCATTGCACTACGGTTGTTTTCCACCTCCTTATTTAGAAAGAGAACCCTAACTTCATGAAAACCAGGTGGTCTTATGTCTGAACCATAGTGTCCCAATACCTCACAAAACACTTTAAAGCTATCGTAGCTGACAACATTGAAAGGAATCTCAGCATCGTACATCCACCTTTCAAAATTGCTACAACTCAATCCCTTATCTCTTTTTTTCGCGGTATCAAATTCATCCAACCTTTTTTACTTTCCATTATTTTTCTGCACACTAATTTTTGGATCAGTGTTCATGTACACATCCATCGAGCCCTTTTGTCTTGGTTTTTTAGTAACACTGTTGCTATTAGCTCCACGAGATGTAATTGTTCTTTGCTGAGTTGTATTATGGGCCACATTATCACCATCATCATCCCCTAGACCTAAACAAAAATCATCATCTATAAGCTCTATATTCCGCTCCTTGTACTTCATATCTATCGAATTTCTTCTTGTATGAATGGTGGACAATATTTGCATCCCCTAACGTTCATACACCCACCAACTATATGTTCCTTCACACGAAAGATGCCTCAGTTACACTTTTTACAACAAAAATTATATTTTGTAGTATTTTTATCATCAGGAATAGGGCATGTGACATACTTCCATCCAAGATCTTCCAACTTTGTTCATTGAGTAGACATTTATACCTATAATCACAAATTCACTGTAACAATTACAGACCACATACATTCAATATTTGAACAAGTCAACAACACTTGATAACAAAAAAAGTGAAAAACTTATTAACAAAAAAGTTCTCAAGATATTATAAAATTTCCCAAGATATTCACTAATTCACACCTCCACATACAAAGAAAATCAGCTCCTTGCACATGATCATTTTACTGCTAAATATAATATATTAAATTGTTAATTTACTGTTGGCTTCCTATAATAGTAACGTTATTTTTATTTTTGTTTTTTATAGGAAAAATAAACTATTAAAGAAAAAGTTGATATAAAATTTTGTGTGATACTATGAAGTGTGAACCGAGAGTCCACAAAAGGAAAAAAGAAAAACTTATAGTTGTATGAACAAAAGAAAACAAAACCATACCTCCACCGACCCACCCCTCTCAATACACAAAAAAAAAAACATCACACTTAACATTGCAATTGCTTCACAATCATTTAGAATAAAAATTAAAGGGATATCATAGAGGTCTTACATCCTCCTCTTTAGAATATTAAAAAATCTTTCTGTTTCTTCCATAAAAAAACCCAATAAATTTAGTAATCAATAAATATCTTCATACAATCATACATAAAAAAAACATGTATAAGAAAAGGAAAAAACATAAAAAAACATTAAAAAATGGAGTATTTTAGATCAAGAAAAAATGTAGAGAAAAAAATGGAGAAGAGAGAAGAGAGAGTAACTTACTTAGATGAGTGACAACCGTTGAAGAAGAGAAAATGAGAGAGGAATCGTTGCTTATTGGAGAGGAGTACATGACTGATGTCTGAAACTTTTTGAAGAGATGAGTTAGAATTTAGTTTTTTTTTTTTTTTTGGTTTTTAGGCTACCTTTTAGGCGATGTGATATAAGCTGACTTTTGGGTTTTAAATTGATTCTTTACTTTTTCAAAAGCCCATATTTTTATCAAAAGCCCACTTGTTTAAAGAGGAAAAAACCCAAATATTACAAGTTTCACTCATGCACGCCTAGGCGCTCGCCAATCGCTCGTTGCCTGATACGTCCGGACTCACGTTGAGACAAAATGGGGTGCCTAGCCTAGGCACACCTTAAATAACTATGGATGGAATTATATATCGGAGTATCTACTGGCTTACAATCTAACATACCAGTTTATCGCAGCAAATCTAGAGTATAATTACGTTGAGAAACGGAGACACGGAGACACCTTTCCTTGACTGTGCAATTTTTATTCTTAGAAAATATTTAAGACCTTTAAGGTCTTTAATCTCGAATTCTCTTGGTAGAAATATCTTCAGTTTTTGCACTTTTTCATCATCATTCCCTGTAAGAATGATGTCATCCACATACACTATAAACACTGTGATTTTATTGGAAGAGTGCTTAACAAATAATGTATGATCTGTTTGGCACTGTGAATACCCCGTATTTCTTTACTACTTTTGTGAATCTATCGAACCATGCTTGTGGCGATTTCTTGAGGCCATATAAAGATTTTTCTAAACCTACAGACTTTGTTGATGTTTGCATGTGTCTCAAGCCTTGGAGGAATATCCATATACACATTTTCTTCTAGGTCACTATTGAGAAAGTTGTTTTCCACATCTAACTGGTATAATGACCAGTCGAAATTTGTTGCCAATGTAATAGAACTCAGATTGTATTGAGCTTGGCCATATGAACGAAAGTTTCCTAGTAATCTATGCCATAAGATTGGGTAAACCTCTTAGCTACAAGTTGGGCTTTGTATCTCTCAATACTATCATCTGATATGTGTTTCACCGTGAATATCCTTTTTGCACTCTATTGGATTCTCCCTTTACGACAACTTTGAAACTTCTCATGTTTTGTTTTTCTCTAAGGATTTAACTTTTTCCAATACCACAACCTTCCATTCAAGTATCCTATATGCTTCTTGTATGCTGTTAGGTATCTATACTTTGGAGATATTAGAAACAAAAGAATAGAAACTAGAAGATTGGCCTTCATATGATATGAATTTACATATGGGATAGATGGGATGATTTTGGCATTCCCTCACCCCCTTCCTTAAGGCAATTGGTTGATTATCATCGGGCAAGTTGATCAAATTCTCGGTTGATTATGAATTTTCATTACTTGAGGAGCTCTCATTGATTGTCTCAATTTCACTTCTCAGGTTTAGGTTGGATTCTTGAATGTGCTTGAGAGGTGTTTGTTGCACTGTTTCTATCTGTGACTTCTTTCTCCTAACAGTAGATTATGTGGGATTAGGAGTACGTGTTTTTGTGTTTGTGGGACTGTGGTATTAGGGATTTGATTTGAATCAAAGTGATTTGTATTAGAGTGGTTTGTCGACTCTAGAAGTTGAATAGTTGGATAAGATCCTAGAGTTTCAAACTCATACACCGTTTGAGTTGGACTAGGACTGTGCGACTCACGTGTTTCCCAATTGACAAATTCTTGATTTTTTTCTCCCTCGGAATTTGTGCTTTAGGATAATATGACTGTGTTTCATGAAAAGTAACATCTATAGGGATAAAAATCGTTTAGTTGCAGAGGAATAACACTTGTATCCCTTTTGCGTTACTGAATACCCTACAAACATACATTTCATAGATTTGGGATCAAGTTTGCTCCTATTTTATTTTTGAACATGGACAAACGCAGTGCACTCAAATATCTTAGAGAGAAGATGAGAAATGAGTCGGGTATACAGATAGAATTTTAAAATGATTTGGCATGGAGTTTGGAACTTAAGGACTCTAGATGACAACATGTTAAAGAGATAGGATGCAGTTAGGACAATTTCTCTCCTTGAAATTTTGTATAGGGACATTAGCTGTGAACATTAGGGACCTAACTAATGTCTGTTTTTGCATTTTGATATGTTTTTGAGTTATGATACTCCATTTTACTGAGGAGTATCCATGCAAGAACTTTGATGGATGATCTCTTCTGAAAATAACCCTTAAAGCGCGTGTGTCTAATAACCTAGAGGGTGTGAATATGTTTTAATTAAGTCAATTACCAATTTTTCTTGATTAATCAATATTCAAAATTCACCCAATAAAATAAACATACAACATCAAGTGTAAAGTGCAGAAATATAAATAACACAAGATGTATACGTGGAAAACCCTCCAAACGGGAAAAAAACCACGGGCTGTTAAGTGAGCCACACTCGATCGTAGAAATCAACTATATGAGTAAAACGTTACACCCTCAAGTCATACTCGGACTCTCACTCTCACTCTCAACAACCTGAGGCTATGGCTAATACCACTCACCACTCACCACTCTTGGTTCAGTTCTTAGTGATATCCCCTGATCCACTACTCGTGGCATAACACCTCCTACTCTACCCTTCCGGCCTTTTACACTGGATACCCGACCAATTACTTGCCAACCCACCATTGGTTGCAAGGCTTCTCTTGCTTGTGCAACTTCACACCGAAACCACAAGAATTTGACTTAATGAAGAGTATATGGTCTAAGTGTATATATGACACTATGTTCAAATACAATTATGTGTAAGACCAAACACAAAATACTTAACTAGATGTAGATAATGTAATATAATATTCTAGTTATCAATAATGCCTATATGCCCACAAATAAAGACTCAATAAGATGTAGATAAAATCTAACAACCTAATTGTCAATAAAAGTCCAACCAGCGCAAGTTGTCACAACAAATAATCAAGAGCAATTTTGTAATTAATAAATGCAATCAATAAGGCATAAACAATAATGTCTAAATGCAATACATAAAGACTTAACTAGATATGAATATGCAATAATACAATCTAGTTATCAAACAAAGCCACTTCAACACAAATTGCCAATAAACATGACATGGTCAATAAATGCAATCAACATGACCTAATTAGCTAGAGGGCAAATATGACCTAAATGCTAGCTATCACAATACAAATCCCAAACATGTCATAACTTTAATGAATAAGTAATTAATATGAAGAAATGTTAATATAAGCAATAAATGACATATCTTGGTAATGTTGAACAATAAATGAACTTTAATGGAGGTTCTACTTAATGGAGGTTCTACTTACCAATCAAAGAAAACCCATGCTTTAAAAGATGCTTGAAATGCAAGATGAAGATGGGTTTGGGGCTTGGAGAGTTAAAAACAAAGCTTGAAGCTTTCTCTCTCTAATGGATGTTCTCTCACTCTTAAAATGTGTTCATTGAGCTCAAAAACGATTTGGGGAAGAAGAGAACATATATATATATATATATATATATATATATATAAAAAGCTCTATACAAAAAGGTATCGTTTTGGACTTGGAAAACAAAGTCCTGTCACGACCGTTGTGCGTACCGCATCCTAGGCAAGTGTACAGACCATGGTCTATGCAGCATGGCATGACTGGACATTACCGCTGCCTAGGTCGATGGCCATGCATGTGCATCAAAACCGGTCTAGACCGCGGTACACGCCTGACAGCACAACAATTAGAGCTTCAAGCGACCCAAAACATGACCAAGCGACATCCAAACCTTTCATATAATATACTGTTGGAAAGGCAAAGAAATATACTTTTTACTCCAATTTACAAAACATGAATTAGATGTCTGTAGAAAAATATATGGTCATTTTAGTGACCAAAGGTTAGAAACGGACAACAACATAGATACCCTGTTTATATGGTCACTTTGGAAATTTAAAACCAATCCAAACAATCATGAAATATTACGAATAATATACCGTTGAAAAGGTATGGGTGTCTAGTTTATACAGAAATTTTTAAAACTCATTTTGAAGCATTGCATAAAAAGATATGGTCATAAGACCATACAAAGGTCAGTTTTAAAAAACATTTAAATCATTGAAATCCATTCTTTTGAAACTAAACATCTTACTCCATATAACCAAAACAAGAGAAGAATGAAACATTCTCAAATGGTCACTCAACACGCTAGGACAAGCATACCATCGTACAAGCATGGACGTTTCCGATCAAACAACTATAAACGAATTAAACACACAACAACCACACTTAATACTAAGAATGAAGTGCAAGTGTGATTCCGAGTAAGGATGCACACATAAGCAATAAGACACAAATGCATGTTGATACAAATCATGCATGAAGTTTGTGTGTGCACCTAAACTCTTCAAGATGCAAGGTCAAGTGAATATATTTTTTGCTCTTGAAGTCATGGAGATGCTTAGAAGCTTACCAATGAGGACCTAAGCTACCAATTACACAAACATACCCAATGTGGTGTGGTTTGTCATGAAATAAGTCAATCATAAAACCGAGGTCCTTACACCTTCTTCCAACAAATAATTACCTAAGATGGAATTAAAGTATTATTTCTCATTGTCTGTTCTTAACACTTGAATCCTAGCTTGAAATTGATTTTTGATAATACTATTTTTTTTTTAATTTCCAAATTTCAATTTTTTCTTTCATAAGGAACACCTAAGTAATCTGAGTATAGTGGTCTATAATAGACACAATCCATTTTGTTACGGTGATATTATTGATCCTAGAGGGACCCCAAACATCACTGTGAATTATAGAAAATGGATTCGATGATTTGTATAAGTGATTTGGGAATGGTTGACGAGTGTGTTTTGACCAATCGCCTCTACTATTTACAAGAAACAATCATTATCAATGACATTAAAAGGAATGCCAGCTTGATACACCCATTTACGATATATTTTTGAGTAGCATGTGTCGTCTCCTTAAGGATGGTATCGTTGAGGGACTGTTGCTTTAAAGTCTTTATAGAGATGTAGGAATCAGGGTTGATAGGATTAACAAAATTATCCATAGGGCAAAGAGACTTAGAGGTTTTCCTTGGCACTAACCCTTTCATTTCCTCTAAATCCTCTTCACAACCAATACTCACCGTAACTCTTAACTCTTCTTCTTCCTTTTTCTTATTTTTTCCATCCATTATTGCTTGTCTACACCTCAGTTGATTATCCTTTGATGCCTTTCGACATGGCACAACATTTCCATGCATGTTGGCAGCATGTTCTTTCAAACAGTAAACCCCCCCGAAAACACCTTTTCACACAAGATGCATTTCACTTTATCTTGATTATTCTCTTTAACCAAAACTCCAATCTTCCACCCAATATCATTTGATTTATGTTTCCTTCCAATTCTTGAAGTGGCATTAGAGGCAACCAAAGATGAACTATTGCCGGTATTAGGGACGACATTTCTCTCGGGCTCTGAAGTCATGTCTAGACTCTAAACTCTAAAGAATAAATTCTGAATCTCTAAAATCAAAATATGACAACAATTACAATTTAAAAAATAGTAAAAGTAAAACACTAAAATATGGCAAGTAAAATAAAAGAAACTCCAAGTCTCCAAATTGGAAAATAGGCAAATAGTAATTACATATTTACAAATTGTAATGTATAATACATTAATACTATAATGTATTGTAAAATATGATAGCAATTATTTACAGCAATTACAAACTAATTAAATATGAGTATATGATAAGTATAAACTATAATGTATAACATATAAACGAAACCGTAAAATATGACAACAATTAGTAATTAGAATATGAGTATGTGACATGAATAATGTATTGTAAATTTGTAATCGACTAATTTGTAAGTTAAAACAATTAACACTACAAGAAATTGGGCCTTCTACCACGAGACATCCACCATGGGCACAAAGGACTTGTGTTTGATAACTAATAGCAAACACGGGCCTTTAAATGCCCGTGTCTGGTAATCAATGAAAATATTATCCACCATGGGCCCTTATATGCCAGAGTTGGATATAATTTTTTTGGACACGGGCAATTGTAGGCCCGTGGTGGATATGCTTATAATAAACACGGGCATATAAAGACTCGTTGTTAATGAGAATATATATATTTCAGGTGCCCATTGTGTAAAACAAAATCCTCAAATTGCAACCCTAAAATCACTTTAGTCGTGCTCTCACAATTCCAATCTCCAATTGAACTTGATCTTTCCTCTCTTGATCGACCAAGTCTAGCAACAAGGTGAAAATCAATCGCCATAATATTGTTAGATGCCGTCGCCACAACAATATGGTGAAAAATCTCTCTAGGCTGTGTAGGGGTAGGCTAGAGTGAGGTGATTTTTGAGGTTTGAGATTTTTATCGTTGCTATGAGTTAGTGATAAGTTTGTGGTGCTGGTGTTTTGGTGTGTTTTTTATGCTTTCTGTTGATACTCTACTCTTGTTTTTTATGTGTTTTTTATGCTTCCTTTCTTCACACAGCAGAGTGTTATAGAAATTCTACTAGGCAGTTTTAATATTCTTCAATATTTTAATTCTTGTGTATTCCATTTAAAGTATGAGTGTATTATTGTAGCCTGATTTCATTTTGGTGTCTTATTTTCCATTGTTTCTTCTGTCACTTTCTAGGTGTTCTATGTGGGTAAAGGTGTTTTGTATGGGGTTGGTGTCTTTTTTTCCATTGTTTCTTCTGTCACTTTCATGGTCAAGTGCTATTTGATTGGTCCTTTTTTTATCTTTTTGAGCTCCTTTTCAATAAAACTCGGTTTCAGACAAAACAGTTGTATGCTATATTTAATTTGAAAAATTGTCTATATGGGTTATTGAGTCAGATATTTTAATTTTTTGTTACATATTCAAAGTTGTATATGTTATTGCATCATATATTTAATGGGTTATTGCAGATTCAAAGGCAGCTGTATGTTTTTAAAAGAATTATTAACATTCAACAACTAATGATTGATAAGTAGAAAATCAGAAGCACATGAACAAAAAATTACTGATACCGCTCAATGCTTTTTAATTGGCACTAAGAACACATATTCAACTTGATAATATTTTATGTTCGAGTCGTGTTAAATAAATAAATAAAAAAGAGCTAAAAGTTACCTGATATTTAATACATATCCAATTGGGCAATAATGTGCAGGCAAGAAAAAAAAACAGTCATCAGTTCGTGAACAGTAAAAAAGATTGGAAATTATATTTTTAATGTATGACGAAAACTTAATTGTAAAGATTGGAAATAACATAAAACTAAATTTTCATATTTATAATTTTATTTTGAATGCTTAAATGTTCTAAAAGCCATTTTTTTAGCTACAATATTCAAGTGTTTCAAATCAAGAAGGAAATAGTAAAGGGGCAAAATTTGTTGAATCTTCTCCAAAGATAAATTTGATTAAAAAACAAATAAGTTAAACATTTTAAAATGCATTAAGTTATATATTTCGTTTGAATACTTTTGATTTGTGTAAATATGTTAGTTACAAACTGGGGCTTCTACAAATCAAATTGGTGATTCACAACAAGACAGTAACAAATGCAAGCTATTGCATTTGATTGGGAGTGGAGAAGTTGTGGCAGAAGCTGAAATTGATTGCACTGATCTAGCAGCATCAGTTCATCACATGAGTCTTGAACCATATTGCTGGAGAGTTTGTGTGAAGCAGATATTAGTGAGCAAGGTACATTTGATACGCCCTACTAGTGACCTACAAATCCTTAAAAATGCTAAAGACACTTATATTGCTTGGCTATCAAAATACATCATTAAATATTAGAATTTCGGTGAATATTTGTATGACTAAACTTAATGTTATGACTAGTGTGTGACTTTTGGTTAGATGAATATTTATTGGTCAATGTTAGTACTTGATCATGATTTTTAATTGAATGTTTAGGGATTTTTAAATTTAAATATAATATATATATATATATATATATATATATATATATATATATATAATGCTTATGGATTTTGATATTGAAAGATCTTCTAACCATTTGCACTAATCAGGATACGTTTAAAATTAGTAAATATTTTTTTTTTCAAAATACATGTGCACCACAGACAATGCTCGTTTTACAAACAACAACGATCACTGGCATGACACGTTGTCAATATACTATCTAACACGAGCAATGTCAGTGTATATTACATATCTACAGTGGGCATTGTCAGTAGTGTTTTAACTACTGACAACAGGCATAGCCTGTTGTACATAACGTATTGACCACGGGCAATACTCATTGTACATGACATATCGACCACGGTTGCTAGCCTGTTGTACATAACGTATTGATCACGGGCAATACTCGTTGTACATAATATATCGACCACGAGCTCTGGCCGTTGTCGAAACTCACGCTTTTCCACCACTGCCCCAGCTATAGCGGGTGTGATGCCCGTTGTCGGTAACCTTTTTTCTTGTAGTGTAAGTAAGGTAACACTTACACATTAAGACAATTTTATAACCAAATAGGCAAATATCAATTATTCAATGTTGCACAAATGCACAAACTCAAAGTGACAAATTGACAAAACAAAGTGTTAAGTTGTGGAGATACTGAGATTGTATAAAACCTCATCCTTGGTTCATGTCCATTTGTACTTTGGAAACATGTCCAACTACTGCTAGTGTCGTGTAAGAGTATAACAGTATTGGGTAACTGACATATCTCCTTGACGAAGATCATATAGTGTACTCTCGATTCCAAACAGTTTTGACATGTTGTCACTGCTAGAATAAGCTTCCTTGGCAACCTCCCAAATCTTTGTTGCAATTTCATATAGCAGGAAGTTTTCGCCAGTATTGTTATTCATGGAATTAACGAGCTAGGACATCACCATATTTTTCTGTCTTCTGTTGCTTATAAGTTGGCTTCTCCTTTGCGGGTGACTGCAATTCCAGTGAGGTAGTCATCTTTACTTTGTCATAGATGAACACCATTTCTAATTGTGACCATTTCAAGTAGTTATGCCTATTTAGTTTACGACCAGTGATGATCACATGTGGAATATGCGAATTATATGAACCTCCACCTCCATTATTGTTCGAGGTATATGATTTTGAGCTAGAAGGGATATCAGAAGAAAAACCGGGAGTGGTCATCCCACAACTTTTCATTTCTGGATTTTATGATTCAGAGAGTGTTTTGATACCATGAGGAATTATGTGAGAATTTGTAGTTTTTTCTCATTCTCAATGCAAAAAAAATGACATATAGTGACAATTTTTTTTTGTCACTACAAGTGAAGAAATTGTCACAATTTTAATACCGTGACAAAAAAAAATGTCACTAACAATTCGTCACTTTTACCTCGTCACTAAAAGTATTTATGATAATTTTTGGTACTTGTCACAAATCATAGTTTTTAGTGACATATTATCACTTGACCTTAATTAGTGATAAAATAAAATTGTGTCTCAAAATTTTTATATAGTGACAAGTAACTGTTTGAAGATTTTGTCATTATACATATTTTTAGTGACAATTAACTATTTGAAGATTTTATCACTATACATCTTCTTAGTGTTCATTTATTGTTTTAAAATTGTGTTATTATTCATAAACTTAATGACAATTAACCATTTTAAAATTGTATCACTATACATAAACTTATTGACAATTAATTATTTAAAAACTGTCACTATACACAAACCAAGTGATAGTTAAAACCATATGAAAATTATGTTTGTTTTACACAAATTTAGTGACAATTAACAAGAAGATAACAAGTTACAAATTGTACAAAAATTTAAATACAAAAAGTACAATAAGGGATAGATAATCAGAACACAAGAAAAAGAAAAGAAAAAAAAAAAGAAAGTGAAAAAAATATATTACAAAATTGTTAATGTACATATACCAATTTGCTACAAATTTCGAGATAAATGCATTACATCAATTATGACGAAGATTCTTCAAGCCTCGACACCAGAACACTTTCTTCAATGAAAAGATCGGAAAAAACTTTTCGCCTTGATACAATCTGCAATAGATGAAAGTATATTATTAACACCTCAATATATATATATTTCAATACTACATTAAACAATTGGTTGTTCCATAAGAATCATTTAATCAAACAGTTAGTATGCACATCAATTGATATTGACATGTACCGTGGAAATTTAAGAACAAAAAACTATAAATCATGAAATAATAATTATGGGTTCCTGAACAAAATTAAAAACAAATTAAAATTAAGAATCATTCCTAAACATAAACATAAAATTCTATATATAACATACATTGTTCAAAGAAATTTTCAATATATGAAATTCGAATTTGAGATTCTGACCCTAAAAGCCAAATATAAGAAAACAAACCCTACAAAAAAAAATCAAGAGAAGCTTACCTTTTCTATCAAAACAAAATTTTCTCTACAGTATTGGTGACTTCTAAAGATGAAACATTATTTCAAACCTAAAAAGTGTTTTCAAGAAAAAGAGAAACTCAAGAAGAAAAAAATTTAAAAGAAATTAAAATTAAGAAACATCCCTAGGGGCGAGGCAGGGTGACCTTCCCCACACCCCACACCCCACACCCCAACCCTCATAAACCCCCACCTTAGATGGAGCGGGTTGGGACGGGACAGGGTACAACGGGGAGTGCTTTCCCCATACTCACCCATTTACCCTATTTATATATTTTTTTATTAAAATTACAATTATATAACCATTGAATATGATAAAAATATAAAGTAGTAAATAATTCGATGAATCTATTAGAAAAACATTTCGTAAACATAATTCTTACAAGTAAATTCAATCATTCTCAAACATAAACATAAAGTATGAAGTCAAGATGTTCGAAATTCGTAACGCTAATCATCTAATAGTTGCATCTATTTCTCTTGTTCTCTCTTCGTAATATCAACTTCATCTGGCAGCTCCTCAAGATATTGACATTTACTCACATGGTTCCTGCAACATTCCGAACCAATAAAAAAAATTGTATTCAATCTGATTTGAATATCAATAACTTATTTTGATTTAATATACATGATTTATTTTTTCTCATTAAAATCTAGTTCTTCAAGACATGTGGAACACTCAGTTGTAGTAGAAGAACATGAAGCTAATCATAAGATAAAAAACTTACTGTATTTGAGGTTGAAGCTTGAATAGTGAACTTTGAGTTGTTTGAGGAATAAAGATTTAGATTTGCAGTTAGCAGCTAGGGTTTTTTTAATAGTATTTTGTATTGTCACTTTATGTTAAATAACAACAAAGAGATGTAAAGTTAGGGTTAATATATTTATATATATTTCCTTTTTTAGATATATTTATTCTCTTTAAAACTACATAGTTTAACTAAATATTATTTTAAGCGGGGCGAGACGGGATGGGGTGGGGAGTATAAACCCATCCCCACCCCATACCCATTACGGGTTAGACTATCTATCACCATCGCGGCCCCATGTCCATTAAATTGAAACTCATCCACACATCAAAAGTGCGGCCCCCACAAGTAATTTTGTCATCCCTAGTTGGAAGTATATGTGTTTCTGTTTACTTTATATGATGAACTCATTATGAGCAGGTACTGTTTACACTGATATAAATATATATATATATATTATAGTATCTATCTAGATTAGATTTTTTTTTTTGAAGATTTTTCTATTAGTAGGATTCGAACTGCTGATTTAGGAGTCATTTACCCAAGCTCCAAGTTTATCCATCTACTAATTGAGCTACGTCTCTATCCACCCATGTATAGAGTGAAATTGGATTTACCCGATTAAACACAAATGACCGGGTCTGAAAATTGAAATTATTGAAAGCCTAATATTAAAGGTCCTAAATGAAGACAGGGTTATGATAGACATAATATTTGAACAAAACGGGGCTCCCCCGTAAGTTCTCTTTTAATCAGGAACTTAATTCCTGATATGTGTGTGCGGTACTTGGAACTTAATTCCCAACAAAATTAGTAAACACATGAATTTGAAAATGAGGAACTTAATTTCCTATCACAGACAAGATTCTTAATTAGTAAACACATCCAATCCCATGTTTAACCAAATAAAACATGATATTAATTTAGTCTAGTCTCATGTTTCTCTAAATAAAATATAGTATTAATTTAGTTCAGTTCATTCCATTCCAATTTCATCCGATCTCAGTTTCATTTCAATCCAATCCCATGTAATAATCTAATCCAATGCCACGTACCAAACAAGACCTTAAAGTCTAACCGACGAATACGACCTTAGATTTGTAATACATGAATACATGTCCCACGATATCGACCTTAACCTTATTTTGGATATCTAAAACAAAACTACCCAATAAGAGTGACATTGTAAAACTTAACTAATACCAATAAAATTTCCTTCTAGGGTTCATCTATGGATGGAAGAAACAAACTGGCATGGCATGCCAATGGGTGTTTTTTGATTGATGGTTGCAGTGAATTTTTTGAAGTGCTGTTACCAATTACGTTGGATCATCAAATACGTTTAAGAGACTTTTTTTTTTTTTTAAATTGTAACTTAATTTATTAAAAAGAAATTATTCATTCATTTATAAATTTTGAATAGGAGTATTAAAGTAAATTTACAATTTTAGTCAAAATCAAAGGTAATTTGGTATTTCCAAAACGGCACATTATATTGGGGACTGCGTGAGGATCAATTTGGTAAAGATGACAAGCTAGTTAAATTTTTTAAAAAAGTTCGGCACCTATTTGTTAATTACTTGCTGCAAGAAACATTACAATTTAATGATTTATAAGGAAACCGATTACTAAATGAGAAAAACAAAATTACGTCAAAGACAAGGAAACCGAAAATATTATATTTATTACTAAAATCCAAAATTAATTACACAAAGGCCAAAATATTTTATCAGATTTTTTTTTTCCTGAAAGATACTACTGTAAAATCTAATATATCCTTTAGTGCTGTATTTACAAATTTGAAAGACATTTTTACTTCAACTAATGAGGCTGAAATGTCTTTCAAATAAACAATAATTATCAACAAATTGCAAGCGGGTTATCACAAGCACTTACACATACATAAAGTAAAAATGTGATTTTGAGAATATATGACACTGATGCCATCCTACAATGCATTTGTTCATTTGCACACAAATTACTGTTTCTACAGATTGTTTACAAATCTCTATTCCCTAGTATTGAGTGACGTATGATTAATTAATGAATTGATTCTCCATAGAGAAATCATACAAGTAAAAGCCAAGACCAAGACAAATCATTACATGCTTCGGGCCTTTCGATTTCGAATTAAACTAAGATCCATAAGGAAGCGAACGAAAACTAAAATTAACTTTTGAAGTCAGCTTGCAGCAATTGTTCCTCACACTGATCGGTAGTTTTTGGCAAGCCAACTTGAAAATGTTTCCTAATGTCATTCTAATTGCCCTCAATTTTTATCCTTTCCAATTACCATGTTGAGGAAATGGTGAGATATATCACCTTTTTTAAGGTGTATTGTGATGATGTCACCCTTTTAATAACTTAAGTTTAAATGACACCTATTATGGTGAACTGTCCAAATTACCCCTAAACTTTAATTTTTTAAAAGCCCCTTTCTGAACTCGTTGGAATCTCCTCATAAAAGTTGTCTGAAAAACTTGACTCTCTATCCAGATTCTGCGGTAAAAGGTAACAAATATTTATGATCTTCACTTAAATTTCTTTTATGCATTTCAAATATTTTGCATTCATTTCTGTGTGGGTTAACAATGTATCTATTCCTCGATATCAATGTATCCATTTAAGATTATGCACTAGAATGCTTTTTTCTTGTGTGACCGAGAATATTTAAAGATGAATCGAGCTTATTTTATATTGGAACGAGCTCCTGTTTAGTTTGAAAAAAGCTTGATTATTTGAAAAAAAATGCTTGACAAAAAATGCTCGATCCCTTAGGAAAAGTTCTCGATCTCTGGACAAAGGTTCTCGAACCGTTATAAAAGTTCTAAATAATTTGACAAATAATCTCGATCCCTTAAAAATTTTCTCGATCCCTTCGAAAAATTTATCGGTCCCTTCGAAAAAGTTCTCGGTCCCTTCGAAAAAGTTCTCGGTCCCTTCGAAAAAGTTCTCGGTCCCTTCGAAAATGTTCTCGATCCCTTCGAAAATGTTCTCGATCCCTTCGAAAATGTTCTCGATCCCTTGAGAAAAGTTCTCGATTCCTTGATAAAAGTTCTCGAAAATTTGAAAAACATTCTCGATCCCTTAAAAAAGTTCTCGAACTGTTAGAAATGTTCTCGATCCCTTAGAAAAAGTTTTCGTTTCGTTGTTAAAAGTTCTCGATCCCTTAGAAAAAGTTCTCGTTCCCTTGTTAAAAGTTCTCGATCCCTTGATAAAAGTTATGGATAATTTGACAAATATTCTCGATCCCTTAAAAAATTTCTCGAACCGTTAGAAATGTTTTCGATCCCTTAGAAAAAGTTCCCATTGACTTGTTGAAAGTTGTCGATCCGTTGATAAAAGTTTTCGGTCCTTTTAACAAATATTCTCGATCCCTTTAAAAAGTTCTCGAACCGTTTGAAATGTTCTCGATCCCTTAGAAAAAGTTATTGTTCCCTTGTTAAAAGTTCTCGAACCGTTATAAAAAGTTCTCGATAATTTTACAAATATTCTCAATAAAAGTTCTCGAATCGAACCTTTTAAAAAGTTCTCGATCCTTTGTAAATTATTCTCGAACCCTTGAAAAAGTTCTCGATCCGTTATAAAAAGTACTCGATCCATTTGAAACTTTTGTAATTGTTAGTAATTTTAAAAGTATTTTTTTTATATGTTAATAATTGATTGTGATGATGATTTTCACAGGACAATGGATCGGGTTAGATTAGTAATATCTTACAACGGTCGATGGGAGCAATTACCTGATGGAAGTCAGGTTTCTTGGTTCCGATAACCAAGGAATGTATGTGTCCAGAAATATGACTTACGAAGAGCTTGTGTCGATCGTACAAATCGTTGTGAAGTACGATGTGAAAAAATACATTGTTGATCTACAATCTATATCAATCATTCCCGGGACAACATGTCGCACATTTATAAGAAATGACGACGATGTTTTGTTTATGCTAAGGGAAGATAGGGTAATCCCTCAAGTATGTGTCAGTTTAATTGAGAGGGCTGCATGAGGTGTCATCGGTGAAGAAATCCCTCCTCATGATAACACCCAACAATTTTGATCTTCAGGAAGAAGCAACCAGTTATTCACAGAAAAAAGTGGGATTGACGGTAGAGAAAACCTATGTGGTGTCCCACCGGAAGTAGGCGATCATGGTGATATAGTTGGAGCTCAATTGGACGATGATTTCGGTTGTCAAATTGAATTGAACGCTGGGCAGTACAACCACCAATACAATGAGCGGAACAATGAACCTCATAACCTACCAATCCATGAGGTGGCTAATGAGGCAAATTTGTATCCGGTACATAATGTACCGAACAATGAGGAAGATGAAGAACGATTCGAAACAGAAAGCCGTGCATGACGTGTCCATAGATGTAGTTCCACTATAGTAGATATAGCTGGGACATCTAAGGTCCGGCCTGATGTAACTCCAGCTGATTCTGAGAATGCCAGAACGTGGGTTATTCCAGGAGCAGAATCTTACTCGTTTGGTATGGGTGGAAGTAGAAACTTGGTAGAAAATGAACCTACCATCATGATATATAAAGGTCAATTTTTTCCTACTAAAAAGGATTTGAAGAGATTGGCTGGCCATTTTGCAATACGGTACAACTTCGAGTGGAAGGTGAAAATGTCGAATAAGACAACATTACATCTGGTTTGTTTGATAGACAACTGTACATGGAAGTTAAGAGCGGTTAGGAGAGATGAAGCGACATACGAAAACGGGCTTGAAATCATGCAACTTTGTTAATACGAAAACAATCAACAACTCTTGTTAATAAAAGAAAACTATCATCTCAACTTACCTCCCCATCAAGTCGAACGCCTGCACGGGAATCCCCTGTAGCGGAACCAGTTCCTGGGGTGGTAAACCAAACCTGCCTCACTCGTCGATGAGACGGCTCAGATTCGCCAATGTCCATGCCTCTGAAATCTGGACCTGTAGGGTCTGAAGCCTCCGTCTCAGTACACCTTCCACCCTTACCCTCCTCCTCGGGACGAACTGCACTTGTAGTCGGCTCAGGGACAGTAGGAAGGTGAACCATGTCGTCCTGCACATACGGGCTCCCCCCCTCACTTAGGCCTGCAAATTACGGGGCCACCGCCTCAGCTGCTGTGGCACGATTTTCGTCCTCGACGACATCTGACAACGTAGTTAGATGAATTTCATTGTTACTTATCGTAAGTAATATAAATTACTTAACAAAAAAATAAATTACCCTAGCACTAAAAATCTTCTCCAGCTTCTTCCCTCTAGGTTGTTTGGTTAACTCTTACTTCAACAACCGAGGGGAAAGGTCTGTAACCCTTCGAGTCCTGAAAACGACGCCCAGTTGGGGGATCACCTCAAAAGCAAATATTTGCATCAAAGATACGTACAGTTATAATCCAAAACAATTTTGGATTAAAAATTAAATGTACATGTTGGAAATCAAATTTCTTACCAAAAGGGCGTGTGATAGACCGTAGATGTTGTACCCCTCCATGGAATGTCCAACATCGCCCTGTGACTATTGCCGTCTCTCCTTACGACGTCACGGTAAGGCATGCTTGAATGAAAATATAGAATGCCTATAGACGTGGGCACCCCACGGGAAGGCATCGAAGGCATTGAGGTCATCTACCAACCGAAACTGCCAAACTGGAATCTTCAATCTCTCGTCCACCCCCATCAGTATCCAGTTCAACATGTAAATGAGGCACAACTTCACAACATCGTACGCCTGTTGAAACTCTCCCTGGGTAAGAAGCCTCAAGTCATCCAACGATATCTCATCATGTCCAGTAAAGTACAGTTGATGTATGCCATTCTCAACTACAACATACATACTCGTGTCCGGTACGACTCCAAAACTTAATACGGTGATGAGGCTAAATTCCACCTTTGAAAACCTCACCACATGGTTCCCTAATAAGAACCACATCTCATCTGTAGGCCCATCATGGTCCAACTCCTGCAACAGCAACTGATGAATAACACCACCCGAAAACTTCAGCTCCCGGTGCATCGACATGAAATGCCCGAAACATGAGGTCATGAACCGACACCGATCCTCAACAACAAACTCTTCAGGGACCTGATTAAGTGCATCTTCTATACGGGCGAGGGCTTAAAAATGGTCGCGTCGGGTCAATTTTCCCTTAAATCAATCTCCCTATGCAGTTTTTAGCAATTCCTTCATACTACTCGTCATCTGCAATGTCACAGAAACAGTACATCAGTAAACTGCATAAAAATTAGAAAATATTCTCGACCGTTTGAAACAAATTCTCGATACTTTTAAAATATTCTCGATACTTTTAAAATATTCTCGATTTGTTTAAAAAGTTCTCGATCCTTTGCAAATAGGCTCGATCCTTTGAAATTAGTCTCGACCCTTTGAAAAACATTCTCGATTGTTAGAAAATACTCTCGATCCCTTGAAAAACCTCTCGATTCTTTGAAAAATGTTCTCGATCAATTTAAAAAATCTCGACCCTTTGAAAATATTCTCGAACCTTTGAAAAATTGTCTCGATCCTTTGAAAAACCTCTCGATTCTTTGAAAAATCTTCTCGATCGTTTGAAAACATTCTCAATCCTTTGAAAATAGTCTTGATACTTTGACAAACCTCTCGATTCTTTGAAAAATCTTCTCGATTCGATGGCAAATCTTCTTGATTTGATCATTTTAAAAAATCTCGATCATTTGAAAAACATTCTCAATCGTTATCATAATATTCTCGATCGTTTTAAAAAATTCTCGATCCTTTGAAAAACCTATTGATTCTATGAAAAATATTCTCGATCATTTAACAAAAGCTCGATCACTTTGAAAAACATTCTCGATCACTTTGTAAAACCTCTCGAATATTTCTAAAAAATTTCCTCGATCTCGCTTGAAATATTCTCTATTTATTTTTATTTCAAAACAAAAATTGCTCGATACCAGAATATTGAACCTCATTTCAAACCCAAACCCAAACCACCACCAGTGTCAATCCTAATATACAATTTCAATCAACAGAACAAGTCTAAAATGCAATGATAAGTTATGAACAACAAATCGATAAATAAAACAAACTGAACTTACCTCTGTCATCGCTGCAAAATGTACTGTATTGCCGTTCCGGTCAATAAGCTGTCGATTTGCTCTCCGTCGATTTCATTGTCGTCGGTTTCTTTCTCGGTTTCTTTCTCACTGTTGCTTTTCTCAGACTCACAAAACGATAACTTTTCTCTCTTTTTCAATTTGTCGGGGTATTCTCGTCTATTTATGTTAAATGGTGCCTTTTAAACTTACATTACTAAACTTGTGATATTTGCACAACACCCCTCTCAAATAGTGCCATTTATTTTTCGAGCCCTTACCATGTTGCTAATCCCGTTTTCTCTGTACGTACCCTAATCCAAAATGTTTCTTCAATTCCCATAATCATATATAGTAAACCCCACAAGAATCGTATCAATTCATTCTCCATTTGACGTCTTAGGCCCAGTTTGACATTGTTTCCCCTGCTGCTTTTAGAGCCAAAAGTGATTCTGGACCTAAGACAGGGTGTTTGGTAAAATCGCGACGAAGTGCTTTTGGTCACTTTTAGCTTCTCCCAACTGAGTTTTTGAGAAGCTACAAATACATGCTTTTGGATTTTGGCTTCTGCTTTTACAAAACGCGCTACAGTGATATTAAATGAAATTGTACTAACTTTCCAACTTTGTCCTTGCCTTTAACGAAATTTAACAACAAAAATTGGACTTATAAATCTGCACGAAAAAAAATGTTGTCATAACTGTAGAAAAAAATAGGGATAATTAATTCAATAAAGTAAAATAAAAATGAAATAAAAAAATAAAGTAGAATAAAATAAAGAAATAAAGAAATAAAGAGGGGCTAATTAATTAAATAAAGTAGAATAAAAATGGGGCTAATTAATTCAATAAAGTACCATAATTATATAACACTTAACACTAAACACAAATAAACAAGAAAAATGTAAAGTATAGCACATTAGTACCATTTAGATGTCTATGTCCTTCTAGTAATTTTACACATTCACAACACTTTTTATTTCAATTTACCAAACACATTGAAATTGCTTTTAGGTCTCACGGCACTTTTGAAAATCAGTTTACCAAGCACTCAGCTGATTCTTCCCACAGCAATTCCCCCTACAGAAATTTCAAAAGCACTTTTCTCCACATCACAACAATACCAATAGTAGGTATTATACTAGCATACAATAGCCCGGATGGATGAACTTTGCTATTTTAATTTTATCATCCATAATGTTCTCACCAACAAATTACAAAAGGAAAAGGTTTTAGTTGATCATTGTCACCAAATCCTCACTAACAAAACAAACTAAAATTTAAAACAAAACAAACTAAAATTAAAGGCTTTGCTCAACCCATATAGGTGGATTAATTGGGATGTACGATTTTCCATTAAATGTGGAACTATGCTTCCGTGTTACATATCGTAAATTCCCATGTCTTTCCCTCCTTCTTTGAGGGCATGACAGTAATTTTCTAAATAATCATCTGTGAAATAAATTGAACTCAGTTTGTATTTAGAGACATCAGGCGTTGCAATTTAAATTGACCAGCAATGCTCCAATCTTTAATCTGTTTCATGTGCGGAAGTTTTGTTATGTCATGAGCAAAAGGATGTAAAGGATTCATACTCAAATCCTTAGCAACTGTTATCAACCAACCCTGGGAACAAAAAACTTTCTTACCATTAGCTTCCGGCAACATAAATCTGTGAGTGATCCCACTGGAAAGACAGTAGAAACCACGAGGATCACTGCGTTTTTCAGGTGCAGCTGTGCCTAATATTTTGTAGTAACAAAAAGTGTAACGTTACACTCCCCAATAAATTATCCTAAAAATATGTACAATATAATAAAAGAAATAATGAGAAAAAAAAAACATGACAATTCATTAAATGAGTCGGACTGACACATTGTATTATACATATTTTTGGGACAAATTTTTGGAAAGAGTAGCGTTTCCCTACAAAAAAATCTGATAAAATATGTTGTCCTCATTGTAGTTAATTTTAGATTTCAGTAATAAATATTATATTTTTGTTTCCTTTAGGAAGAATCTGAAAAAAATATTTGACGATTTCTTTTTTCTTACCAGTAATCGGTTTTATATAAATTGTAATGTTAGTTGTATGAAGGGTGAAGGAAACTACTAGTAACAAAAACAATGAGTGTTTCTTCGTTTGTTTTTGGTCATGGAGGCGAATTGATCAAAACTTAGTAAAGATCTTTTGGTGGAAATCGTTGGTCGAACTAAGTTATACAGAGACATTTTGGGTTTTGGTATCACGGCACAGAAGTTGAATTATAGAGTCCTATCTCAGAAGATGTTTCTCATGCTTGCACCTGAAAAATGCAGTGATGGTCGTGGTTTCTATAGTCTTTCCGATGGCATCACTTACAAATTTACACATCCTTTTTCGCGTGATATAATAAGAACTTCCGCACATGGAAAAACTTAAAAATATGCGCATGCATTTGCTCTATCTGCGAGTCCTTTGTATGTATTGATGATCCTCTATGGTCTAAAGGCAAGTTGGCGTGGGTGATAAAGTTTGGAACGTAATTGACACACCGGAAAGATGTTCTAATGCTGATGTTACTTATATTAAAGCTCAGTTTTATTCCGTAAATACTAGTGTGTGATAATCCAACAGTGACAAGTATAGTTATACAGTGATGACAGTGGATGAATGCTTTTCTTTTTATTTACCTAATAACAATAATTCATTTTTAATTTACGTAGATGATTTCAATTTTCTTAGTTACCACTTACCACACATACTTGATTACTTTAAAGTCCACGGAGGTTAATAAATGCATTAATATATTTGGAACTTATTTGAAAATAACCAGATAATTGAATATGTTAATGATAATTACAAATTTTCATAACATCCCAGCATCATCAAATACTGTCACAACGTAAATATATAACAAGACATGAACTGCAAAATTCCCTTTTTGTTTACGGTGTAAATTGAAAAATAAAAATGAGTGGGCTTGCTGAGATGAGATTCCATCTCCAAAATTTATAAAGCTTAACCATATCATCTAATAAGAAAATTAAACTAATTCTCAAATATGTGAACATAATTAAGATTGAAGAGCTGGTTGGCCTAAAGGCCTTTGGACAATGAGTTACTGATGATTTTTTTTTTTTTTTTTTTTACAGAATTGAATGGTGGTGATTAAGATGATTGTACATGCATTAAGATTGAAGAGTTGTTGAATTATCAACGCATCATTATTTAATTACCTTAGAAGATTCCACAAGTGTTTAATTAAGTGATGAGTTAGAATTTACTGTCTAACTAACGTCACCAAGGAATATAGATATCACGAACTTAGGTCCATTTGTTATATGGGATTGGACTGGAATTGTACTAATCTCAATCCAATCCTATATTTGGAGGCACAACAGATTAGCTTGTCCAATCTGGTAGATCCCATTTTTTTTTGTAGTGAGTCAGTCCTGCAAAACCCTGCTATTAGGTGGGTTTATAAGTCATGTTTTGTGTAGGACTTTTTTTTTTTTTTTGTAAAAAAATTCTTTTAGTTTTTTTTTAATAATTAAATTATATTTAAAATATGTTTTAATGTTATTAATTTAATAATATATAGATTATAATATATATTTCATCAAAATAATTTATTATTCAATTTTCATTCGATTATTAGGGACTGTGATTATATCAATCTTAATTCATTCTAGCGGGATTGAAGAATCTAAATTTATTAATCCCACTGTAATCACACACACATATATATATATATATAAATTTTCAAGTCAGTGCGCACTGATATAAATTCGTCAGTGTGTTGGATGTGGACCATTAGATTTACATACTTTGACTCAAAGTGTATGCACTTGTCAAAATTTCTCCATAATCAATGGCTCACATGCAACGTATTGATGGAACTTATATCAGTGCATTGACTGAAAAACCATATAAATAAATAAATAAATAAATTATAAAATTGAAAAATATTTAAATTTATTTAAAAATAATATAAATCTATATTTTAAAAAATATTTTTGGATATTATTACTTTAATAATATATAAAGTAAAACATTTTTTTTTTCATATACATATATCAATAATTTATTTCCCAATTTCAAAATGATATCAAATTAAAAGAATATATTATATTTTCCTTTAAAAAAGAAGAAGAGGAAATTGCAAGAAATAATGAAAAAGTTTATTGGTTTATTGTTTTTAACCATAAATTTATATTTTATTATATTTATCATTTTTATCTATGAACATACAAGATTGCCTTCTATTTTGTCTTTACTTTATTTACCCAAAAATTTAGAAATCAACTAGCATGGAATTTGAAAATCATTGACATGTATGTTGCAAATCGTATGTAAGTTAAAACTTAATCGACATGTAACTTGAAAAATCAACTTGCATGTAATTTGAAATCAAATGGCATGTAACCAAGTTACCTGTCAGGTGAAGTAAAATTTAGGGATAATTTTGTCCAAAAGTGGTCACAAAAACAATAAAATATAAATTGATGGCTAAAAACAATAAACCGATAATTTTTTTGGCTCTTTATGAATTCACCCCTAAAAAAAATTATTATATTTAGGGTACGTTTACTGATCAGGAAAAAGAAGAATCGAAAACAAATTCCACTGGAAATGGAATGGAGGGAATCGGAATTAAGTTATTAAATTTTACCGTGTTTACTAACTTTATTAGAATTAGGGATGGAATCAAATTTATACAAAATTGATTATAAAAATACCCTTGTGTTCGATATATATATATATGAGATGTATGACTGTAGCTAATAAAAAAAAAGTTTATATTTAAAGGAAAAAAAAAAAAGAAATCCAAAGCAAAAGCAATATGAATTCATGTTGATTCACAATTTTTTTTTCCATAGTACGGTGTTTTGATTTTTATCAAACATTTTTTGTTTGTAATTAACAATTCACACACATAAAGTAAAAATCAACTGCAAAAAACATATATATATATATATATATATATATATATAGTTATTTTTAAAAAATAAGTGAGAATATTTTAATAATATCATATGAATTCCTCTATCATTAAGGAAAAAGAACTTGATTACTAGGAATCCAACCAAGTCAATAGAAGACATGAGCCCCTATAGACCTACAAAGTCCATTGAGCTAGTTGAGTCTATGGGTGACGTGTTAACACAATAACATGGGGTTCATCTTTTCTAATCCACTTAGGTAACACATTTTCATTTTTAGTGATCATAGTCTTCAAATTACTAGAATTCCTAGGCTCATCTACTAACTCTATTTATTTCCATCATGCTCTTAACCTTACATTTTTTAACGTACTTATAACAGTTTGATCTAATATGCCCATCAACACCACAAAAATGACAAGAAGATATAAAATTAGGAGACATACTATATCCTTATAAAGTCATCGGAGAATTGTCATGCATTTGATGTCGCCTTTAGTGTTGAGCTGATTCGTTTTGACCAAATTAGTCCCTATATTTTTCAAATATCAAAATTTCCCTCCGACTAACAAACATTAGTCAATATTAGTAGATTTCAGATTAGAATTATATTATTAACAAAAAATAAAATAAAACAATTGACACATGTACTATCTAATAAATTGCCGTGTGTCCTTTTTTTATTTTACACTTACATTTTAAAAGTTACTTTAAATATATACAATTTTTTTTTTGTTGAAGAACAATAAAACTGAAATTTAAAAACAAAAACAAAAATTAAAAAGAAACCGGAGGCCAATGGTGGCCTCCAACAGAGGAGGTTGCAGTCTCTTCCACGATCGAACCAGAGAAGGAGCAGCTCCTCCGTGATTGGATCCAGGACCAAGTGACCAACCATATATGCAGACAAACAACTGTATAATGCTTGAGACAATTTGAAACTCTAATGCAGGTAACTCCAAAGATAACTTCTAAACAGATCATTATAATCAAAATCCAAAGCTGAAAGATGAGTAAGATTGATTTTTCTTTTGATGAAAAATTCAGAGGCACAAAGTGTTGTTTCAAACAGTAATATCAATTTCACACAGATGGTCATAAATCAAAATCTTGATAGATAAACCTGTATTCCCACAATCCGGAGTTCACATAATCAAGCAGTCTATAAACGGAAAACTACACAGTTTCTTCATACTAATATAAACCAAAATCATGATGCTGCCAGTTCATCCCTTTTATCTTCCAATAGCTTCAGTTCCTCTCACCAACCTTCACGTTTCGACAATTTCTCCAACTGCTCTGGCTTCATATCTTGCTGTCTGGTTTTCTGCAGTTGAGCTTCTGCAAGTTTAATCTGCAGCATGAACCAATATTATATGAGCTTTAACATGGATCAATATTACAGTGCTTCAATTGTTTATGTGAAACCTTCACATTTGTTAGTTGCTGCCAAACAGTAAAAATCTAGTCATCTCTTAGGCTAACCATTTGAATTATACAACCAACAACCAACACACCACCAGGAATTTAGACTGAAAGAGGGAAAGAATAAAGTATAGCAACAATGAAAACAAAATTTCGGTAAATAAACACAAGCTAACCAATAAAACATTATTTTGCCTCTATCCTTCATGATTTATACTATTCCTTCTACATGAAGTATATGTCCAATCGAATCATTTTCAGTTAGCTATTCTTTCTATGGCATTGATCAAGACATATATATTCACTACAAAATATCATCTTAAATTATCGAGTCATGGATTACATATTGACAACAAAAAAGAAGACTCGAAAGAAACGGTATTAGGTACTATCGCTACTAGTTTTAATTTCACAACTCCAAATCTTGGCCACAGTCACCTACTATTGTATTATGTTATTCATCATAATCTTCTACAGTTCCATGGAATTGTAGATTTTTGTATAAAAGTAACAAGACACTTATTCGTAATCCTAGAATACTCTAGAGTATGTCAGAAGCTTTTAGCAAGCCATTACAACCGATGGATAACAATTTACTTATCATTTGACCAAACTATCCAAGCAAAAGGTGAATTTTGGAAGTCTAATAGCTAAGTAATAAGGTTCTATTCTATTTTAGGTTCCTTACTTTCCTACTTGAACTTTTCCAAACTTGTGAGATCAAGGCTTACTTAAGTACAACAAGGAGTAGTTGCACACCTATGGCTTCCAGCGTTCTTCCAAACATTTTGAGACAATGATTGTTAGTATCGGAACCAAGGTTCTCTAAGGAGGTTGACACAACGAGAGAGAGAGCACCATATCGAAATTGTGAAATGTGAAAGCTAGGGAAAGGGAACTTATCCTGATGCAGGCAAAAGTCTAGGAGCCAAGACAGCTGATGATGGGTTGAGAACTACGAAAGTTGATGCGCTCGAGGAAGAGAGAGAGAAATAGAACAATTGGACTGATCAGAGAAGCAAGGGTGAAGGAAGCATTGTCCAACCTAAAAGCCCAAATTAAAGAGCTGACAGTAGTTTTTGGAGGATACAAAGATCAAATTATACCAAGTGCAAGCGGGCAACAACCAATATTATTGGTATAACTCTATGGATCGTGGTTCCTAAGTTCAATTGTGAAAAAAAAAGATGCTAAATTATAACAGGGATATATGATATTTCTTTCTTAATTGCCTCTATGGTCAAACATAGAATTTCTAAGTTGCAAATTTAAGATTATTGGCAGCATCCACCGGTAGAACATATCCATGCTCAAACAACATAACAGTCAGATTCTTACTGCCAGTTCGAGTAAATGCAGAAGGATGAGTTGATAAGTTTGTCATAAGCTTTGTTAGACCATGATAGACATTAGAATGTACCTTCTTAATTGTTTAATCAATATATTGACCTGAAGTTTCCTTTGCATCTGAGGGAGGGGTCACTACAACTGGATTTGCAGAAACAGACAGTTGATTCATCAAAGATGACAATGACTTTACAGATTCTGATCCATGATCTACATTTTCAGCTAGTAGTGCTTCTTCGTCTGTCCCCATCTGCCATGGTATCCGAGTTCTTATTCTTTTGCTGATTCGCGACATCATTGGTAGGCAAAACAACAGACTTCAACAAATCACCCAAAAGTAAAGACTAAAGTAACATAATGTAACACAAATTCTAAAAGCCAAGTCCATGAGAACTAGTGTTAATTACAAGTTACAACTAGAGCACATGGAAGTCTAGTCTCAAGATATACATTTCTAATTGCCCTATCATATGCAAAAGCCAACACAATACCAAATTAACTTAGAATTAAAATCAACAGAAAAACACAGTGGAAATCATTACCAAAAAAAGATGGACTCAATCTCTACCTTGAACTTTCTTGTTTCGTATCCGAATCCGCCACACCAAGCGTCCTCTTATTCCCTCTCTTCCTCCGCCTGAGCACAGAATCGCCATTTTCACTTGCATTAATTCGTTGCAGCCAAGTGAAAACGATGAGATATCCGACGTCGTTTTCTATCCTTACAATGAATTACCCGACCCGGTTAAATCGGTTAGCATGATTATTTATAAAATTGGTGTAGATTTCTTATTGGGCCTCTACCCGGCCCACTCCAATCTGTGCAAGTGCAATCCCTAGGCCTTCCGGTATCCCTTTCAATTTCTTTGACTTTGGAGAGCAGAAACAACCAATTTCACTCTCTATTGCCCTACCCATCCCGAAACCCACTGTTTCAGCCACCGTCTCCGACTTCGCCACGGTTTCCAGCCACCTTCGCTGTCGCCGCAACTAGCAATAGCAACTTCCTTGTCGTCGCAGCACGTTCGTGGCACGCCGTCGGGGTCATTCATCGTCGCCGTCCGTCTTCTTTTGGCAGCCTCCTCGTTCCGAAGCAGCGAAACACCGCCGATTTGGGTGCCGTTGTATTTTGTTGGAGGTATTTTGAGTTATGAACCCTAACATTTAGGTTTATGTTTTCGAGTTAGATTGGTTTGATTTAGTGGAATCATCGTAGAAATTGTGTTAAATTTTGAATAAATCCTTGTTTGGGATCATTACAAGCTTCTGGTAGTATGAACTGGACTTGCGTTTGTTTGTTTGTTTGTTTGTTTTTGAAGGATCGAGCATTGTTAAAGAATTTTAATTCATCAAAGAATTGAGCATTTTTAATCCGTTGATAAAACTGACATAATCAACATTTTCTTCATTTATCTGACATAATTCATTTGTTTAAGCTTAAATCAGCCAATAATTACAACGTAAACAACATTGTTATTTTGATCAATTAAACCAAGTCTAGTTTAACAATGCTTCTGGTACTATGAAATGGACTTGCTTTTTTTTTTTTTAAAGAATTTTAGTTTTTGTTCTTCTGTATTCATTGGGATATTCCGCCATAGTTTTGTATGCGGCTGATAGACTCTTAGACATTTATGTGTACTGATATTTGCTTAACTTGTAATCTAGAAAGAGAGCATTGCATTGATAGATAGATTGTAGTAATCTTAATAAATAATATTCTCTTACTTATTTTACACGAGTTTTCAAATGAGTCAACTACTATGTTAGGGATTTTATATTACCTGTATTCTTTTACACTTCAAAACGTGGGATGAAAATAGGGTACTAATGCTATTACATATTCATGCATGCAAGAGAAGCTCTGTTTCAGGCCTTGCTTCTTGGTCTCATAGTTGATCTTTTGGAAAGTAATTCTCTGGTGGCAGTAACAAGCATCAACAATAATTATACTTTGGTTGTTGGTGGTCCCCTGGTTGATGAAATTCATATTCTTTTCAATGCTTTGGGATGAAAATTGAGCCCTGGGACATGGTGACCTGAAGCTTTTTTTCATGGCTTCAAAGCTATGAAAAAAAGTCTCGGGTCACCCTGTCCCAAAGCTTTTTTTTTTTCATGGTGATTCAATCTCAATTGGAATAATAAAAAAAAAAAGGATATATGTGAATTTCATAAGAATAAGGATTATGAGGTTGAAAAAATAAATTTAAAATGTCATAAATTTCATTTGTTTGATAAGTTGGTTGGTAAAAGTAATAAATAATGTTAATAAATATGGGTGTAGTGATGAGTGAGGGTATTTTGTGAAAAATAGGGTTGTTTTGCAGTAGATTTTGATTTCAGGGCACATTTTCAAGTAGCCCCCAAAATAGGGTATTTTTGCTAAAAACCATTCATTCACTAATTCATTTGTTTGTTTTTTTTTTTGTTAAACAAAAGAAAAAAAAAAAGAGAGGGTAAGGCAACGAAAAGAAACAGCTGTTGCCTCCAACGAAGAGAAGAAGCTGTCCAGAGCCCATCGCCATTGGCGATTCCACCGGTAGATTCCATCAAAGATGCAGTGACCGAGGTTAATGACCGTTGAAGCTTCCCCAGAGCTGTTAAGTTGAAGGTTGCACAGCTGTTGTACACTTGTACTGTACCCGATTGAAGACCCAAATTTTGAAGCTGTTTCAGGTGTGTTTTAGATTATTAGTTGATGATGTATGTGTTTCTGCTTTCGAATCTCCATGTTTATGTGTTGTTAATTCATTCTGTGTTTTATTTTGCTTATCTTATTCTTAATTAAGAAGATCACTAACAGTTTTCAATCAAGTTACTCTCTAAATACACTTAGACAGAGTAATAAGACAAGATTATCATGAAAATTGGTTTGTTTGAAATCATGCAGTGGGTGATGTGTGTCTATTAGGGCAATGATGCAAGCTTAATGTGTTATTTCCAAATTCAAAAGATACGATGATTTCTATTTAATGTGATACTTAGAATTGCTAATGTAAGGGGGGTGTATTGGATTGAGATTTAAATGGATAATTTTATGGTGTAATGATTTTATAGATTTGCAAGACTATTAGGATTATAAGGATAATTAGGATTATACTTTTAGGATTATTATGATTATATGGACTAGACTTTGAGAATTATAAAAGAGTCTTTGGACTTTATTTATAGACTATTAGGATTATCTGGACTTTATTTCAAGACTTTTTAGACTTTTATAAATATGGATTTTCAAGAGTTGATTGTAATAATCAATTTTCTCCACACATTAACGAATACCCACACCCAAAACGACACATAATATGAATGTGTGACTGTGATGGAACACCCTTTAACTTATAATTTCAGGACTTCCTTATTAGAGAACCACATACATATTAGTAAAATAGCTGTAGCTTTATCCACACTAGCCATTACAATTTATGTATTAATAAACTATTATTTACACTTATCAAAGGAGCATGAACAATAATAAAGATGTCACGATTATGTATCATTATTCAACATCTGTTCTATGAAATTTAAGTTTTAAAAAAAACGAAGTAAAATTGTTGCACTACTCCACCCTCTTATCTCCAATCTCCAATCTCTGATCATCAATCATCCATCCGTGGACCACAACTCGTCCAAGTTGAAGATCTGATGGGGTATGGAAGATCTGATGAGATATGGAAGCTGAGGAAACTGAAAATTTATGATGAAAATTTGATAGGGGTGTGGAGGTTGAGGAAGCTGAAGATGATTTTGAGTGAGAGAGAAAAGTCTAGAAAGTATTGAGGAAGATGACAAGACAATTTTAGGTTCAAGTTATTTATAATTATTACTAAAAAGTCTGGAAAATCTATTTTGTCATGAAATCCTAAAAATATTGATCTCAATCCAATACCACCAGACAATTTATTGCCTCTTGAAAGTCTAGATTCAATACCACAAGACAATATAGACTTTTAAAAAAAGTCTTAAAAGTCTAGATCCAATACCACAAGACAATATGGACTTTTTTAAAAAAATCATAAAAGTCTTGATCGAATACCATCAGACTTATCTAACTTGTTAAAAAGTCTCAATCCAATACCACTAGACTTTTACTTTCCCAAATTGTCTAATAAAATCTTGAACCAATACACCCCCCTAAGTTTCATGCGATTGCTTTTGTGTCATGGTGATCTTTTCATAAAATTACAAAGTTCAATTTCCCAAAACTGCCAGTAATGGAGTCATAGGTTTAGACTGCAATGGTAATCTTGTGGGTTATTGATGCAAGTTATTTATGTTGCTATTTTCTTGGCCTCTAGGCTATAACCCTAATGAAATTGGACTGTTGTTCGAACAATTTTCTAAATGAAATGATCGAATTAAATTTGATGGACTTGCAACCGAATTTTAAGATGCTTGGTTAATTTGGAGAGTTTTAGTTTTGTGGAAGAAATGTTATATAGGATTAGAGATTATCTGGCCGGGTAAAAAAGTGGCAGTGTGGGTCATGTATTTCTGCCCAGTTTATCTGGTCGGGTCAAAAAATTCGATCCGGTCATGCTTTTAAACCAATATTCATGAGTTCAAATGGAGCATATGGAACGGGTTTGGATTTTTTGTCAATTGTCATCCCTACATGGTAGCTGGGTGTACCCTGTATGGGCAATAGCAATAGCAAATTAGCAATTTAAGAGAATAGCAATAGCAAATTAGCAATTTAAGAGAATAGCAATAGCAATACCAATACCAATTAAGAGAATATCATATGGAATGGGTTTGGATTTTTTGTCATCCCTTCAGGGTAGCTGGGTGCAATAGCAATGGCAATAGAGAGCAGCAATATCAATAGCAGTAGCAATAGCATTAACAATTGCAATTTAAGAGAATAGCATATGGAACGGGTTTGGATTTTTTGTCATCCCTACAGGGTAGCTGGGCGGGCAATAGTAATAACAATTTAAGAGAATACAAATGAATCTATTAAAAAATCATGCTCAACTTTTACGACCCAAACCCCTGTAAAATGGCTTGAACTATAAAGGAAAATTGTTAGTTCTCTTTTCCTGTTTAAATGTGATTATGTGAATAGATCTTCAATTCCACCCCTAAAAATTAAGGAAAAAAGAAGAAGAATAATAATAAACTGATGAAAGAGTAGTTGTTGCTGATTGGTCGGCAACGATGAGATGAGAAAAATGACTTTTATGATTGGTGTCTTCGGTATAGTTTTTTATTTTTTATTTTATTTAAAAAATACATGAAATTTGTTCCTTAAGCATTTTGAATTAAGCTTGCTATAACTGAGAGTGCTTGTCTTAAATAGGGGTATACTAATCAAAACACAATCACTTAATATTTTAGTGTAGATGGCCAAAAAAGAGAACACATAAATTCAAAATTCTTAACAATTAAGATCAATTAATTACTTAATTATATTAAAAACTAGGGGATTTATAACTTTGAGAAGAAGACTTGAACTGATATTGGTGCCTAACTGCCTATATTTTATAAATTGCTACAAACTCACCATCCCTTTTAGATGGACGAGCTTGGGGCTAGGGCAAATAACTCCTATACCAATAGCAAAAGTTTCAAAAAAAATATACGGTATAGATAGGTAGATAGATAGATACCGTAAAAAAAAAAAAACTTTTTTTATAAATGGAACCTTGAGTCCTTGGAAATATGGGGTCCATGGTGGAAACAAAGCCTCAATCATGAAAACATTGGGAGAAAAATTTAGATATGTTGCTTTAAAGAAGCAATGCTGCTTCTAAATTATTTGGAGTTGCAAAATCATATGGGATGGTTTTGGGTTCATACTATTTAAGAGTTTGGATTGAGATGAGAGCTGAAACAAATCAAGCATTTTGTCCGTGTTGTGCCATTTACAACTTAAAAGGGTGATAGTCATGTTAGCATACACACACAGACCCATACACAAAAATTAATTGTTTTTAATTCTCTTTTATGAATGTAGACCGACAACTAGAAGCTATAAAAGTTAAAATCTGATCATGTGTTATGCATTGTGTATTTCAGGAACATCAGAGGATGACAGTTTTAAAGAGGTATGTGCTACGGTTGTTCATATCCTTAAAGTACATCACAGCAAATGTGGTGGACAGAAATAATGGGCGGATAGTTGTGACAGCATCAACAGTTGAACATTCCATAAAAAACTCGCTCGAATGTGGCCGGTCTTGCAATGCGAAGGCAGCAGCTATTGTTGGAGAGGTGCTGGCTATGCGACTCAAGGTGGAGGGACTTGAACAAGGACAAGGTAGAGGAATACATGTTGATGTGGACAAAGAAGTTGAGAAGAAAGGTTTTAAGAATCGCACCAAAATATGGGCAATCGTAAACTCCCTTAAGAACAATGGAGTCAAGCTCTTGCTCGAACATAACGATGATAATACTTCAAGGCCGAGTTACTAATAAGTTTGATCTCTTTCCACCGCTTATTTTGTAGATTTGTATGTTGAATGTAGCTTATGGAAGAGTTTCTGTTGGCCAGTTGAATTGATAAGCCATGAACATAGTTCTGTAAATTGTAAATTGGAGCTTGGGACATGGCATGGGTACATTGTACTCTTAGGGATGCATTTAGTGTACGAGATTGGATTGATCCATTTTATAGGATTGGATTTAATTAAAATGGGATTGAGATTAAATGGGATTGAGTTAGATTGGACTAGACTAAATTAATACTAGGGTGTCGATATTACCATCTATAAAACTAATTAGTACATCCATGTTTTATTAAAAAATTTAATTACAAAAATATATGAATAAAAATTTACTAATAAGGATACATTATTTTAATTAAAAATAAAATAAATACTATATACACTTATTAATTATATTCATTTCTTCAATTATATATCTTAACTAAAAAAAAATGATAAACTATAATTTTTATAATACATTCTAATTAAACTATAATTTTATTTTAAGTATCAATTTTTTTTCATTATTATATTATTATCGTATACCAAAGTAATGGAAAAAGAATTTTTAAAAGACCTTGATCATATAGAAGTAGATATATATATATATTTTTTATCATAATTTATATGTCTAGTTATGAACTATATCAATAAAAAAGTTTTTTTCTTTTTGTTTTTTTTAAAATAACCGTAGATATTAATGAGTTTTTTTTTTTAAATCGATTGAGTTTGGATTAATCTTTTTACTGACTTTCTTACAGGAAAAGAAAGAATGTTTTGCATCGTTAATTCGACCTGACGTTGCCCTTGAACTTGTACTTGCCTGCATGAACAACATGATTGACTTTGCCTTCCCATATCTGTTACAGGTGATTTCTTCGCATAATCTGTAATCTTTCAGATTTGTTATTGTTCCCAAAATTACATGGGTCTTTATGCACTTATCGCTATTGTTACAGTGCTGTGGTATTACTTTAATGCTAGTCTGCACATGTTCAAACCTTGTGCTCCATTTTTTTTTTACCTTTGCCCCTGCCCTTGCAGTTTATCCGTGAATACTGAATACACAGGAAAATTTGATGATATTGTGAAGGACAAAATTGAGGCCCAAAACGAAGTCAAGGCTAAAGAGAGGGAAGAGAAGGATGTAATTGCACAACAGGTTATTTGACTCTTTGAGGCTTCAAATCGTAAAGTATTTGATTGATGTGTTTATCTTTTGTTGCAGAATATTTATGATCATTTGCTGCCTCTTGCTTTGCCTGCACCGCCAATGCCCGGAATGGGAGGAGGTTACAGTCCACCACCACCCATGGGTGGCATGGGAATGCCTCCGATGCAAGCTTTTGGCATGCCATCAATGGGTACCTACTGAAACCAGTGATATACAGTTCAAATTCGAGGTGAAATCCTTGGCTGTTCAGTCTCTTGAGTGAAGTTATCTCAGTCTTTGACGCCTTCCATTTTTTATTTTGCTTGTCTTTATGGGTCGAATGTCTAGTTCAAATAATGCTTCATTTTTTCTGTATTAGGTGTGATGATACGTGTTGTAATATTTTTTGGGTTAGCACAGAGGCATTTTTTTGGCTGCTGCTCGTAGAAAGCTTGCCGAGGATTTCCTGCATTTGGTACTATATTTTTTTTCTCTTGCGATCTGAAATTGTCAAATTGAACAATGGAGTACAAAAATCGAACACTTCCATACCATTAAGTTCCAATTAGATATTTTCTGGCTTTGCTTTCGTTAATCTTTCTCGTTTGTTCGTTGTCTTCTCTTTGTTGGTCATTGAGATTCTAAGTGGGGTTAAATTGATTGTGCAGTTTGATGTTTATCCCAGCATTAATCCAATAAAATTTCTCTTAAAGTGATTTGTGGACGCAATTATTTCTTTTGAGGAAAGGTTTTTTCGTTTTCATGAAGACGGAATAAGGTCTTAATTGATTGAACAGTTTGTTAATAGAAGATTTTGTTGGGTTTAAAAAGTTGGAATACGTTTTCTTTATAATATTGAAAAGGTTAAAGTAAAAATAAAATACCTCTGGCTTTATCCCAAATCATAATCCAAATTATATCAATTTATCTAAAGTAGTTTTTAAGTGATTAGGGTCACTACTCTTATTAGGAAAGTATTTTATTGTCTTGTCGAAATAAGTTGGATTTGTATTCATGTTCCAAATTCATATAAATTAGGATCTTTAGTGGTAAAGTATTATATTGTCTTATCTATATAAGTTAGATCACTGCACCTTTTAAGAAAGTATTTTATTGTCTTGAGATTGAGGTTTTATTGTCTTTCCTAAATAAGTTAACCTTGAGATTATTTAACATCGTTATTTAAAAAAAAACAATCTTTCATGTATTTTGCAAGTTGTTTTTCTCCCACTTATATTTTAGTTGGTATTTAGTTTTCTTTTTTCTTGTTGATATTTGACTTTCTAACATCCCTTTTACGATCAAGATCATATCCTTCGCAAATCCCTTATTTTGCGTGAGTTTTTCGGTTGGAAAATAAAGATTTAATTTTGATAAATTTACGGTCTGATTGATGATGAAATCAGGAAATCCGAGGGTGGTGCCTGAAGCGACGTCGTATCGAGACAAGGTGTCGGTGGTGGAATTGGAGATGGCAGAGGACTCGTTGGAGGAGGAGCATGGACCTCTCAACAAGTGATCCAAGCTGTCTTCAACAACTTCATGGAGTGTTTGTGATGGTTTGGCCAAGCTTCTGATCCCACCTTTGCAATACAATCTACTTAACCAGCTACAGTTGTGTTTGCAGCTGAGGAAGAGCTCTTCATTGTTGGATTCGATTCAAACGAGGCTCTCGCAAGGGGACACTGCTTTGACTACTACTAAAAAGGAGAGCAACAAAGCCACCACATCCTTAAGTAGTACTGGCAAGCTGAAGGCTTCCAATTTTCAAGCTTCGATTCTGAGGATCAGGAGTTGGGATTATAAACCAAGGTACGAAGGCGATTTGGTGGCCAAGTGTTACTTTGCTAGGAAGAAGCTTGTATGAGAAGTTATTGAAGGTGGTCTCAAGAGAAAAATAGAGATCCAGTGGTCGGATATTATAGCTCTTAAGGCAAACATGCCTGAAGATGGACCCGGAACATTGAATGTTGTGCTTGTGTAGATTCAATGTTCAATGTTCAATGTTCAATGTTCCGGGTCCATCTTCAAGCATGCTTGCCTTGAGAGCTATAATATCCGACCACTATATCTCTATTTTTCTCTTGAGACGACCTTCAATAACTTCTCATACAAGCTTCTTCCTAGGAAAGTAATACTTGGCCACCAATTCGCCTTCGTACCTTGGTTTATACTCCTAACTCCCGATCCTCAAAATTGAAGCTTGAAAATTGGAAGCCTTCAGCTTGCCGGTAATACTTAAAGATGTGGTGGCTTTGTTGCTCTCCTTTTTAGTAGTAGTCAAAGCAGTGTCCCCTTGTGAGAGCCTCGTTTGAATCGAATCCAACAATGAAGGGATCTTCCTCAGCCGCAAACCCAACTGAAGCTGGATAAGTAGATTGTATTGCGAATGTGGGATCAGAAGCTTGGCCAAACCATCACAACCACTCCATGAAGTTGTTGAAGATAGCTTGGATCGCTTGTTGAGAGGTCCATGCTTCTCCTCCAACGAGTCTTCTGCTATCTCCAATTCCACCACCGACACCTTGTCTCGATACAACATCGCTTCATGTACCGCCTTCGGATTTCCTGATTTCATCGTCAATAAGACTGTAAATTTATCAAAATTAAATCTTTACTTTCCTACCGAAAAACTCATGCAAAATAAGGGATTTGCGAAGGTTATGATCTTGATCGTAAAGGGTATGTTAGAAAGCCAAATATCAACAAGAAAAAAGAAAACTAAATACCAACTAGATTATAAGCAGTAGAAAAACAACTTGCAAAACACATGAAAGATTTAATATATATATATATATAATGATGTTAAATAATCTCAAGTTGAACAATAAAATCTCAAGACAATAAAATACTTTCTTAATAGTTGTAGTAATACTAACTTATATAGGCAAGACAATCTAATACTTTTCTACTAAAGATCCTAATTATATGAATTTGGAATATGGATACAAATCAAACTTATTTCGATAAAAAAATAAAATACTTTCTTAATAGAAGTAGTGATCCTAATCACTCAAAAACTACTATAGATAAATTGATATAATTTGAATTATGATTTGGGATAGAGCCAAATATATATATATATATATATATATATACTTTAACCTCTAAAGTATTATGAAGAAAACGTATTTGAACTTTTTAAATCCAATAGAATCGTCCACTAATAAGCTGTTCAATCAATTGAGAGTTTATTCCCTCTTCATGAAAATGAAAAAACTTTTCTGAAAAGAAATAATTGCGTCCACAAATCACTTTAAAAGAAATACTGACCAATAAATCTTTGGAATTTCAAATTGACAAATTTTTATATGAACGAAAACTACACATAAAAACGATACAACCAACAGTTCTTTTACTCAGACATCAGTGAACAGAGCTTATGGTTCATCCGACTCGAAATTGAATACCACTAACAAAAACATTAATGGGCACGAAAAGTTAGAGAACGACCAAGTAACATATCAAAGAGAAGACAACAAACAAACGAGAAAGATTAACGAAAGCAATGCCAGAAAATATCTAATTGGAACTGAATGGGTATGGAAGTGTTCCATATTTGTGCTCCATTGTTCAATTTCAGATGGCAAGAGAAAAAAAAATAAGAGAAATTTTATTGGATTAAGGCCTGGGTAAAACATAAAACTGCACAATCAATTTTACCCCACTTTGAATCTCAATGACCAATAAATTTTTGGAATTTCAAATCGAGAAATTTTTATGAATGAAAACTACAAACATAATTGTCCATTTGCAAATCTAAATACTCTTTTCTGCTTGGCGGTGCTCAATTTTTCAATCATTGTTTTTTTTAAAGAAAAAAAATAATCTGCGCAGTTAGTAAAAAAATGTTGTTTGTATTACTTAATGGTTCGAATCTGTAAAAGATAAAAAATAATAAACAGAAACAACACATTAGGGAAATCGAGAATACAACGATTTAACGGTGTAAGTGCAAAGCGTAAAGCATAAACTACTTTCAACGAACCCAAATTAGGTTTGAACTTACCGAACATAGAAAGAGAAGAACGAGAAGAGAGAATTTTGTATTCTATAATTTCGTGATTACCAGAATAATTGAATTATAAGAAAAATACTAGGATTTAAATAGAAAACTTAATTAGTAGGATTGATATAGGAAATACTTAATTAGTACAGTTGTAATGATAAAGGAAAATAATTAAAGAATAATCTTCCAAAAGATATATTTCTAATTAGACACTGATTCTGATTACTTAGTGATTAAGTAAGTATCAAAATCCAAAAAGGAAATCAACTCTTTCCTTAATCTAAATAATTTCTATAACCCAAAACGGAAATTAACTATTTCGTTAATCAACTTTTCCTTATCATTTAAACCGTTTGATTTAGGGAAAAATAAATTAAATTAATTCTTTCTTAATCAATAAAAATCTGATTTAGGAAAAAAGAAATTTAAAATACTAAGTATCAGAATCTAAAAAGGAAATCAACTATTTCCTTAATCTAATTAATTTCCATAACCCAAATGGAAATTAACTATTTCTGAAAAATAAATTAAATTAATTCTTTCCTAATCAATAAAATGTTGATTTAGGAAAAAAGAAATTTAAAATACTAAGTATCTGAATCTAAAAAGGAAATCAACTATTTCCTTAATCTAATTAATTTCCAACCCAAAACGGAAATTAACTCTTTCGTTAATCAACTTTTCTTTATCATTTAAACCGTCTAACTTAGGGAAAAATAAATTAAATTAATTCTTTCCTAATCAATATAAAAAGTTGACTATAGTCTCAAGGTCCAATCGGTGCAGTATTCATGTACGTAGGATGTGCCTGCATGCATGTTAATAAGCTCCTATCACACAATCACCTATATACCATATACAAGTGTTTTCCCAAACCAATGTAGGATGCACATTTTTTTTCCTACACAATGAGCTTACCTTGAGGTTCAATTTCTCATTAACCCGTTAATTATCTTGTGAGTTTGAGTATACAATTCAGAAGCTCTTATGGAGGACAATTCGAATATATTTTGATCTTACATTTTTATGGAATCGGTCATACCCAAATTATACTCTTAAAATGTGTGTTCATCATAAAATTTTCAACAAAAAATTATGATGCTTTCAGTAAAAAATTTACCTGAATTTTGTATAATTTAATAGGAGTTTATGAGTTATAAAACCATTACAATTAATCTCAAAATTATTGTTATTAAATCTTATTCTTATATAGTTATATTCGCTCTTTAATATAAAGGTACGGATATCGATACCCATAAAATTTATCAGTACATCCATTTTTTATAAGTACACCCATATCGAAAAATTAAACAATAAATATTACTATAAACACTCATCCTAATGCCAATAGTATCATAATTGAAAATAAATATATTCATTTTAATACATATTATTTATAAACACTATTAAATTATTATCACACATTCACACCCAATTTAGAAAAAAAATCAGATTTTTTTTGGGAATAAAATTCTCTTATAATGATAGTCCAATTTACTTTTGGAAATATATTGAACGTAGGAGCCTTATAAAAGGAAATATATGGAATTATATATGGAGTCAAAATATTTTCAATATGGAATTCTCTTATTTATACAACTATCTTTTAAAAAAATCTTATTGATATCTAAAGCTATCATTAAAAAAATATTTAATATTTGAGAGAAAACAAAAAATAGCCATCGGAAACATTAAACTTTTGTTAGTAACCACTTTTGAAAATTTAATCGTTAATAACCATTAACCATTTAAAAAAAAAATCAATATATGTCCATAAATTACAAAAATACCCTTGAATTTAGTTTTTTTTTTTAATAATAATTCTGGAAGCAAACATGAAATCATGAATAAAATCTAGAACAAAACTTGAAATCACGACTAAAAACTTGAAGCTTGAAATCTTACCTAAAAACATGAAATTTTGAAACTTGAAATCTTGACTAAATTGAAATATTGAAACTTGAAATGTTGACTAAATTGAAATGTTAAAAATTGAAATGTTCCGGGCTTCTAGGTTTTTTGTTTTCTTCCCCATTTTTCTGCAGATCACATCACCGGCGGAGGGGGAGCTCGACGGCACTGCTGGACGGTCATGAAACCCAGGCGATGGCACACCGGCAAGCCGACAACATCCCGTGACAGAGAGCGAAAAGGAGAGAGAAAGAGAGGTGCGGGGAGAATGAGAGAGAAATAGAGGAGAGAGAGGTGCGGGGAGAGAGAAAGAGAGGTTCAGTGAGAGAGAGAGGAGGTTAGCGATGATTCACCGGTATGGTTTGACGCGGAGAGAGAGAGAGAGAGATCGGGGAGAAAGAGAGAAGATGAGAGAGAAAGAAAAAGAGAAAAAGAGAAAAAGAGAGAGTGTGTGTTTGTGGATAGTTTTTATATGAGGATATTCAAGTAATTTCTAAAAAAAATGGTTATTAATAAATAATTTTTCGCTTGTGGTTAAAAACAATTTTTCTATGTTATATGTGGTTATTTTTGACAATTTCCACTTAATATTTTGTTTATCGATAAAGTTCATAATTATACATAAAAGAAAGACAAATACAATACAGTAATCATGTGATGATGACAAAGTTTGATACTTGAAATAAAATTAGAGTTTAATTAAGGTTTATCATTTTTTTTAATGGTAATTTTTTTTAATAAAGAATATGGTTAAAGATATGAATGCGTATAGTATTTGATTTATTTTTAATTAAAATAATTTAACTTTATCAATCAATTTCTATTGGAATATTTTTGTAACTAAATTTTTTAATAAAATATGATGTATTAATAAATTATTTGGATGTTAATATCAAACCATGATATAGTTAGCTCATTTTTTTATATGTATACTAGGTTTTGAAGCTTACCTGTGCTTACGTTTGTCAAATTGAGTTGTGCACTTGTGTGTATAAACATATATGAAAACCAATAAATTTTGAATTTTTTTTATCAATAGTTTAGTTTTATATATTTGGAAATATAGAAATATATATATATATCCTTGCAAAACTAAGAAGTAATTAAAATCTAAATATGTTAATATAAAGTAAGAGTACAATTTCAATTCATATCAAAAGTAACGTTTTACATCTATCACATGTACAAAATTATAAAGCTCATTGATAGAAAGCTTTTTAGTTTTACATTATCTAAAAATACAAAATTGTAAAACTCAATTATCGAAAATTTTCTAAACTTTCAAACTATAAGAAAGATTTCACAAGACATTATTTCAAATCATAACCATTTGCTAGCTAATCTAATCCATCGTTTTCTAATATAATTTACAACACTCTGGCTTGCAATATTTAGACGAGGACAATTTTTTTTAATAAACTCTTCCAAGAATGCATCATCTTCTACAGTGTTTGGCAACACAAATCCCCCATCCAACACCAATGCATTGGTCTCCACTTCATGATAATATTCCTCCTCCATTTTGTTTTTGCTTACGTATCCAAACACCAAAATCAATCTCCCACTCGAAGAAATTGAAACACTAAAATTTCAAGGATTCAAAGGATTGAAAAAAAAATTGAAAGATCTAAGCCACAAAGAGTAAGATGAACCCCACGAGTGTTGAGTTGTTGCTTCCAATTTAACAAAATGATCTTCTTATCTCACCTTCATTAGTTTTTTATTAATATTCAGCTGTTGACTTTCATTGATTTTTGTGTTCTACCTTCAATATAAGAAATCAATATCCATGATGCAGGAAAGTTGACACAACCTCACAGGGTACAATTATCCCGTGTGCTAGGAGACAAGGATCTTGTTAACTATCAAGGCTTAAAAAACCACAATTCGGTAATAATTAATGTGCTTGATTGCATTGACAGTGGGCAAGGATATTCTTGTCAGCATCCTTCAGGGAAATTGCAACATACAAATGTTAAATACATTTCATATTTCAGTTAATACTGGTATAATGGTGTCTCCAACAGTTGAGTCGTTATAATGGGCAACAATGAGAACTAATTGTAAACACAGATGTCTTTACTTATAAGTTATAACCGATTGCAATATAGAGATAAGATATCATCAAAAATTCCAAAAATATGTCAACATCATCTCCTAGTTATAGGCTTTATCAGGTCATAACATTTTAAGGTTAATTCAATTGATCATCAAGTAAAATCTTGGCAAGGAAAGAAGAATATTAAAATAATGGAATAATATAAAATGAGACTTACCAATTCTTGTTGAGGCTTGCTGTTTCGCTTCAATACATAAATATTTTCGAATAAGAGCTCTTACCTGAAAGCACAAGTATCACTTAGAATATACAACCAAGAATTGCTCTATGAAGGTCAGCTTAAGGTTACTTTAGAAGCATTTGTTTCCATGACCTAGCATATATAAGCTGCCGTAAATAGATTTGACTTTGATTAGGAAAATAACCCTTTAAATAAACAATTAAAAACATGAATCGTGTGTGAATACTGACCATAAAATATTACTTACAGGCATATCTACTTCGAAAGCTAATAATATCACATTATTAAAGTTAAGGTAGAAAAGAAAATAGCTCACTTGAGTTATCTTATAGCTCGTATCGTTCAATAAAGCCTCTCGAAACCTGTAAGCACGCGTATAATCACAAACAATCAATTAAACTGAGGGAATCCACGTAAATAACTCTCAGTTTGCACTCTTCAACTCCTTTTGAACTAAACAAACAATCTAAAACTTGTCTTTACATGGCATGTCCAACGGCACCTCCTTTTGTGCTTGCATAGTAACTAAACAATTGAAAATCAATGATTATATAATCAACAATCTAAAATTAATGATTACATAATTATAGAGTTGGTTTAAGAAATGTAATAATTAACTCAAAAAATAATAAAAAACAAAAATAAATGATCAACATGAGAAAAAAAGAAGCACAAAATTTACCTATAACATCATATGTAGACCTTGGCAAATGGCAACAACTCCAGTGTTGGGCGTGACACAGTACTTCTTCGGGTTCGTTGTTTTCACCTAAACTTTGCATTCACAAATATCTAGGGCACGAAAACCGTAAAAAGAATTCAAAGAAATAGATTTTAACTAAAAATCGAAATTACCTTGAAAGCCACATATTTTTTGGTCTCCAGATTAATTCAGACTAATAAATAATAATATACAAAAGAAAAAGGAAGAATGGGGTGAGAGAGGCTCGAACTCTCGACCTCAGGATCACTCAGAAGCTATGAGACCTACGCGCTAGCCAACTGCGCCACCACCCCTTTGTTGTCACTTGATTTCATCATAAATATTTATTTATAAATATATATATAAAATAATTCTTTTTTGAAGTATTACATATCAAATATATATTTAATTCTATATTTAATAAAAAAGGTCTTAAATCAAACACATAATCTTTAGATGCGACTGTACGAGAGATATATCATTCCACTAACTTCATCTACATTTATTCGCCCAAGATTATGACAACTATCCACTCAACTTATATAAACAGAGTTTATATGTGGGTTCAATTTTTTATTTTTCAATAATGTTTTGATTGGATTTCTTTAAAGATTCATACATATGTATGTATAAATAAATAAATTATTTTTAGTATTTTTTATATAATATTTGATGACATAATAAATTTATAAGTCAAATTAACTTTTCCAATCGGGAAAAAGAATTAATATCTTGTACTTCTGTTGTATCAACTATCACCACACCTCAAATCAGGTCAAGTTTTAATTGTTCAAGCTGGCTCTGTAGGAACATTATATATAGTTGGTATTAGAGGTGTCCACGGTTCGATTCCGGTTCGGTTTCGGTTTCGGTTTCGATTCGATTCGGTTCGGTTTCGGTTTCGATTCCGTGGAGAGGAGAAACCGTAACCGAAATCGTCATACACGGTTTGGGTTCGGTTTTGTAACCGGCGGTTTGGGCGGTATCGGCGGTTTTTATGTGTTTTAAAAAAAAAACCGGCGTTTTTGGTCGGTTTTTGGGGAGACTAAACCGTAACCGAACCGGCTCGTAAACGCTTTCCAACCGGTTTCGTAACCGAACCGGTTTGTAACCGGTTTCGTAACCGTCGGTTTTGGTTACAGTTTTTTATGGGCGGTTTCGGTTCGGTTTCGAACGGTTTAACTGAACCGTGGACACCTCTAGTTGGTAGCCATACAGGACCATACCTGCACAACAAACGTAGGTATTTTTTTAAAAAAACAAGTAATTTGCAATTTTTATAAAACAAACCAAATTAATCCTTTAACTTTTTAATTGTACTAATTATGTCCATCCATTGAACTTCCGCCAGTCAAACCAAAGGAGAAGGAGATCGACAGAGATCTCCTATACTCAATAGAAATGAACCATTCAATGCTTTAAAGATCAGTTGGGTGTGCGGGAGGATTGAACTTTTTAATAGGATTGGATTGGACAAATTCATAGAATGAGATTTGATTGGATTGAGATATGACTGGGTTGTATGGGATTAGATTGGACTGAACTTGACTAAATTAATTCACGACAGAGACATCAATCAATTATAGAGATGTTACCGTGAGTGAAGCGTGGTGCACAGACCGCGGTGCAATAAAGTCAATTCTAGAGGTTGCATGTGGTGTAGATCGCAACCAAGACTAAGAAGCATAAACAACGGTTTTCTAAGCGGTGAAAACAAAGGAAAACCGCGGTCTAAGACCACGAAAAATGACATAATTTTACGAATAAGGTTTTCTCGTGCAGAAAGAAAAAGACTCATTTAGGGTTTTGGCTTACCCTAGTGTTTTTCCCACATTATTGTGTGAAACTAGTTTAACCTAGAGTGTGAGAAATTGCTGGGAAGAGAGAACAACTTGTAGAGAGAGAGAGAGAGAGAGAGAGAGAGAGAGAGATTATAATCAAACTCTCATAGTGGATTTGAGTACTGGTAAGCTCTACGGACGTAGGTTTTTACTGAACCACGTAAAATTTCTTATGTCGTTTCTTTTTCTTCTTACCTTTTTACCTTCTTATATTATCTGCGTGGTTTAGATTTGCATGTGTGTGCGATTTATTACAACAACTGATATTAGAGCCTAGGTTGGGAGGATCTAATGGTTTATGCAAATCTAGGGTTTCTTGAGGCCATAGTTTTTTTTTTCTTGTTGAGTGAATGTGAGATCAAAGAAGGATTCTTACAGGATTGAGAAATTCGATGGCACTAATTTCAGTATCTGGAAGATGCAGATGGATGATTATCTGTACCAGAAGGACTTACATTGGTCGATGGCAGAGAACCTGAATGGTGTATCCGATGCAGATTGGATGGTCAAGCAGATGCCTAAGGGTATGACCAACGAGGAGTGGTTACTCCTAGACCACAGAACATAGTGAACAATTCGTCTCAGTGTAACGAAATCAGTTGCTTTCAACGTCTAAGATCAAGAGACAGTAGCATATCTAATGAAGACCTTATCGAATCTGTACGAGATGCCTTCTACAGCGAGGAAAGTCCATTTAATCAAGAAGTGGTAAATCTGAAGATGTTAGAAAATCAAAGTTTTAAAGATCACCTAAACAAGCTCAATGAAGTTAAAGATGGGTTATTCTCAGTGTCTTTGGTATTTGATGAGGAGTTCCAAGGCAGTATATTACTAACCCGGATGCTAGAAAATTAAGCGACGACATGTCAATCTATTGCCAATTCTTTCAGAAAAGAAAAGATAAACTTCCAGTAGATTGTGAACATGATCATGACAGAAGAAGTCAAGATGTGTGAAACAGGATTACGGGCATCATCTTCAACATTGAATATGTAAGGTAGAGAAAAAAGATGCAAACATCGAAACAGCAATCAACAAGGTAGATCAAAGTCTAAGGCCCATCAGGGCAACAATTTGGATAATTAGCAGCAACGCATGAAAGATATCAAGTGTTGGAATTATGGCAAGGTGGCTCACTACTCGTGACAGGACCCACCCGACCCCCTCTCTTGAGTACGAGGGAAGCCCTGTGGGTTGTGCTTTTTACTAACATGATAAAAGAATTTTGACTAAAATTCCATAGAAAATACTTGCTTTTAACATGATAAAAAAAATGTATATAGAATACTAAATGTATATGACTGTAGGTCTTTTATTGCATACTTCTGTTCATTACAAAACTGTCTGAAAATAACTGACCATACAATCCCGACCAGTCTAAACCCCCGACCTTACAGATACCGATCATTTCCAACCCGATCAGTCAAAACCCGACCATACAATACCGACCATTTTCCAACCCGATCAGTCAAAACCCGACGATACAATACCGACCATTTCCAACCCGATCATGAAAAACCTGACCATACAATATCGATCATGAAAACCCGATCATGAAAAACCGACCAGTCCGACCATGAATCTCAAGATATGTATAACATTTGAGATAATCAAAATGCATGATTCTAATGCTTCATGATGTCATCGAGTTGCCCATCTCAAAACTGAAGAGTTCGCACAACCGAGCAGCTAATTGGAAAAATATTTTAAAGGTAAAATGATGAGCGCTAACACCCAGTGAGTGAATGAAAACCTTAAAAAAATATTTCTAAACAACTTTTTCAATATGCATCCAGAAATACATACTAAATATCATTGCATCATGTCAAATGATTCCATAAACATATCAAAATTGAGTAGTTAAAGGTAATATATCTACTATCGCATTTAATAAAATAATATACAACTCTTTTTTGATCAAGAATAAAATGAGTTATAAAATCTCAATCTTCACCAAACTAGTATATAGGGATATCTTCAATACATATGCCGAATTACTTCGTGCATATGTAGAGTTGGGAATAACTTCTGTCATACGCGTGCAGAGCGACTCAATACTCTTAACATCTGTCATACACGTGTATGGCGACTCATCTGACCTACACATGCGTAGAACGACCCCAAAAGTCAATAATAGCAGTGACTGAGGAAGGGTATCGACCTGGTGCTTTTGTGAAATCAACATAATCTCTTCTCAATATTTAATCAAAGTAATATATCTAATATTTTCGAGTGCTAATATAAGTATAAAACATACTTTTAATTCGCTGTATAATCACTGTATATCATAAGAAGAGATAAAAGCTTTTAAATGATTTCCAAGCAACTAATTTAAATCACAAAACATTGAAAAGTCTGAGTTAAAAACGAGATAGAAGACTTTTTCACTCACAACTTAAACTTCAAGCTTAATCCCGACCAAGTACGCTAGGTTGCTCTACTTCGTCTTCCTTCCCTATCAATCGAACAGAATCTAATTAGAATCTATGGAATTTCAAGAGGAAATCAACCAAAAACTCTAAAAATCACATGAAATCTCCATTGACTTCCTTTCTCTTCATTCTCTTTCCTTCCTTTCTACGCGATTCTACTTCTTTCAAACTGATATCATGTTTATCCTCCTTAATATATATACATATGGATAGACACAACATCAGAGCTTTCCAAGCACACAGCTGTCTGTTAGCTAGACAGGCTACAACTGCTAACTCAGCTGATCACTTTTCACCTTTTTTTTTAGTTGGGCCTGAATGGTTTGGGTCTTACAATTCACCCCAGTAAGTGTAGGTTCGACAAGAAGGTCGATAGCAAGTGCAATGCGAACTGTGTTTCAAAGGAGTCAGGACGATTGCCTCATATGCTTATTGGAAAGCAAGACGAAATGTTAGATGTTAGACTCAGAGGCCTTATTCCATGCCAAATTACACATGGAGTTGTTCGAGAACTTTATCTCTAGAAATTTGGGTAAAGTGTACCTTTGTGACAATTAAGCATACGACATTAACAAGAAGGGAGATGTGAAGATTCAACTGAATATGTCAGTTTGGAAACTCGACAATATGAGACACATACCAGACTTGAGGAAGAATTTGATCTCCATTGGGTACCTTGCATCGGATAGATATGTGACTACTTTCACAGTTGATAAGTGGAAGATCTTTATTTAAGAGAGCTATGATAATTGCCCGATGGACTAAGAACGGTCACTTTACATGACTACTGATGAGTATGAATCGGCTGTAGTGGTGAATGGTAGAGAGGATCCGAATTTATAGCACCAGAGGTTTAGGCACATGAGAAGTCAACGATTGATGTGTCTGCATTTAAGAGGTAAACTATCAGGGTTGAATTCCGTTGACGTAGATTTCATACGGCAATTCGAATCCATTAGTGTCGAAACAGGCGAGAACTTGCGGGTCAGTTTCGGACTGAACCAACGAGTCACGCACCCAGGCGGCAACCACCGGACGGTTTTGTTCCACCCTAGAAATGTTGGTTGACTTTTCGATGGACGACAACAAAAATGTTACTTTGATTCCTAGTTTGAGAAACAGAGGTGTATAGAGAAGGCATCTCCCTTCAATTGAGAGGAGGCTAGCTAGCCTTCTCCCATCGGAGGCAAGGAAGAGGCCGATCAGCCACCTATGATCAAATGGTGTCGCCTCCTCCTCCTACGTGAATTTAGGGTTAGGTTAGTTAGGGTTAAGGTTTAATAGAATTAGGATTTTTTTTAGATTTAGGGTTTGAAGAAATTAAGGATTTTTAATTTTTATTTTACATAAAATGTTGAAATTAATAAATAATTGTATGTGAAAACAAATATTTATTTTTATGTAAAAATAGTATTTGTTAAAACTAACAAAATAAATATGCTAAAATTAAATGGTTTGTCAAAATGGGGTAGGATAGTAAAATCAAAACCACTTAATATTTAAGTACGATAATCTCAAATAAAACACAAACAAATTGAAATATCTTAAATATTAAATGGTTTTTATGCTTGTTTGGTTGAGCTTTCTACTGTCTCAAAAAGTCTAAAATGTTTATTTGAATTTTTTTAAGTTTCCAACCAAACAACTATATATATTTTTTCAAAAACTCTATTTCTTATAAATCTACTACACGTAGATCTAAATAAAGGTTTTTCAAAAATCCAACCAAACAAGATCTTTACTTTACTTAATTGAATAGTCTTTTAATATTTAAGGAAAAAAAAAAAACAAACAACGTCTTAATTCTCTTAAATTGCATAAACCTGGTAAAGGCGGTAATGTTGTCAACCCCTGCATCCATTGCATAATACCTTAAGCATATTCAGATGTTCAATTGAAGATTTCTGGAAAACTCTCAAGTTTAAAGCAATCCTCAAGATTTCAATGTACAAATGCTGGTCGAAATACCTTGTTCAGACTCTGAATTGATGAGGGAACTTCTTCTACTCCAGTCCGACATAAAATCAACCTTGAGAAAACTTTGTGAGATTAATGCAGTCACTGAGATCAAGAAAATCCAGAGCTTGAATCTAAAAGTACACAGACAAGTTTCTGTTACTACAGAAGAAAAACAAAATAATCCCCATAAAATAACTCAAATTAGAGTAGAGACTAGAGATACATTATTCTTGAACACGTTTTCCCTTTAGCTCAACCAGAGGATCAATGGATTCTCTCATTTCAGCATTATCATCACAAGAGCCCCCTCCACTAGTTCCAGCTTCATCATTGCCATGGTGACAACGTTCATGGCTTTTCGGGGTCTTGAGATCTTGAACTGCTGATCGTAAAATTGCCATCATTTGGGTAGTCAAGTGTCCCAACTGAGAGATGTCAAGGCCTTGAAACATTGATTCACCAAAGGTTACATCTTGCATGTACATTGGTCGAAGCCCGCATTTTTTAAACTCCAAACCTGAACCTTCAAGTTCAAAGTATGCCTTAACATATCGCCAATTCTTCTTTTGCAAGTATTGATCAAATGGTAAAACGAGAAGCCATAGATGATTTGACACAGCCAATGTGGCTTTGCTGAAGGTAAATTCTTTGGCATATATTATATGATTCCGCTCGTCCGAAAACAAATAAAACTTGAATTTAAAATCGTACTTGAAATCATATTTGATGGGGATAATAACTGGAACTGGGATGTCCTGGACTTCTTTTCGTTGTTTCTGGCCTTGTCTTCCTTGGAATTCAAAAGAAGCACAAAAAGCTAATCCTAAGAATGAATAATCTGTACACCAATTTTGATGCAGTTCAATTGTAAATGAAGAGCTCGTCGTCTGATATATGAACCAATCTGGAATTCCAGTTCCAGATAGTCCAACTACTAGTCTCGGACTGTCAGAAGGTCGATTTGGTAGATCCTGTCACATTAGTCCTGAATGTTAGTATGTGCGTTTTGAAAAAAACTGTTGCCAGTAAGAATTTATAAAAGAAATATAGGAATTGAATTTACTTTGACTGAATTAGTCTGCATCTAATATCTGAAATGAATGAAAATATATATATATACAGTGTGGTGTGTGGCACCGAGTGTGTGTTTTTGTGTGTGTGTGTGTGTGTGGAGAGAGAGAGAGAGACCTTAAGCAGGATATTCATCAATGTACGGATAAAACTGTCTATCATTGCAATAGCTGCATTGATGTTGCCTTGGTTCTCTGTGAGTTGGCAGTATAACGAAAAAATCAAACGAAACCTTATTTGCCCCAACAAGCAAAGATGATCTTTTATCAATGGAAGTACTACATTGTTGTCGCCTTGACTCTCAATTAATCTGAAACAATTATAATGAGAGAATTCACGGCCACTTGCCGTACCTGATCCCAATACACTTGGTAATTTTGCCAATGATGAGCAGTTATCAGTGCTTAGACTTTGTATATTTGAAGGAAGCTGAGGCAAAGCTTGAAGGTTCTGGCAATATTCCACCTTCAGATCTTGTAGACTAGAAAGTAGATTAATACTTTCAGGTAAGCTAACAAAATCATTCTTGCTAAGATTTAACCATCTTAATGCTGATAAGAGGCCAAGATCTATGGGGATTGCTCCATCTGAGAGATTACAATCACTTAAATCAAGTCGTGTCAAAGAACATAAACCTGCCAGCTGGGAAGGTACTGAAAAACTTAAGGAATTCGGTACTTCTGCAGGCAACAAGCACTTGAGCCAATTCCAAGGTTTCGACATTTGTCCCTTGCATCCTCGAAATGATAGCTTTTTAAGGTTCTTCAAACGTACAATGGACAAAGGTGCCTCGGTTATACCAGTTTGACCTACATCAAGCTCTTCCAAACATTCCAAATCTCCCAAGTTCTCTGGCAACTTGTCAAGTTTTGAGCAACCAAGCAGCAAAAGGACTTCAAGAGATTTCCATCCAGAGATTGTGCTTGGAAGGCCCCGTAGGTTTCTGCAGTCTTTGAGATTCAAGAAAACAAGCCTTTTAAGGTCACTGATTGAAGAATGAACCTCGTATAAATTCGTACAACCTTCAAGAATAAGTCTCTCGAGGTTTGGGACCCCAACAAAATCTGGGGTTCTGATCAGGTTTCTTGAATGACTGAGTTTGATGATTTTCAACTTGTTTAAATGCTGTTAGAAAAGTTCAAGAGAGAGAGAAAATTTAGCGGTGATGAATTTAACAAAACCTACTCGAAGAAACAAACATTTCTGAGAAACAATCATACCGCTGTTCCCTTCCACAGTTGTTCAATGTGACTATGAGACAAATTTAGTTTAAGAAGTTTCTCAGCTTTGAAACTTGGCGGTAAAGATTTCAGTGGGTATCCGTGCCATTTCAGAATCCGTAACTTGTTGGAAAGAAAATCAAGCCCTCTGGAAGGATGAACATCATGGATTTTAAGCAGTCTCAGATTACTCATCCTCGAAAAGGCATCAGCATCCACGTATATCTCTTTCGATCCAGGGGAGTTTTGGTATATGACTTCAACTGCTTCCGTTCCCTAGCAACAAAGAACAAGGATACGAGAAATGAATTGTCAAATCTTACTAGATGATAGAACATTAAAGATCACTTAAATGTCACTTACCGTCTTGCTTGTAAGTACACAGCAGATATCATTATAAATCCATAACCTGCTACGATTTCCAGGCTCTTTTGGTGACTCTTGATGAACGATTCCCCGAGCCATTTCTCGCAGTAAACTGTGGACATATAGCTTGTTGCTGCTGACCGATATGAGAGATTTATCAATCAAAACTCTAAGTCCAATTTCCGGGTAAAAATCACAACATTCTAGTATTTCAGTTACTTGATTTACCTTCTTCCAATTAAAGAAACACGAAACGTCCAGGAAAATCTTCTTCTCAATTTCCTCCAGCCCATCATAACTTATTTTGAGTACATCAAAAATCTCCTTGTTAGGAATTTCCTCAAGTCTTTTGAGTGCACTTCTCCACTCATTCACGCTTCTACCACATAGAAAGGAACCCAAAACCACAAGAGCTAAAGGAAGACCAGAAGCGTACTCTACAATTTTCTTGGACAACTCCACATATTCTTCTGCAGGAAATTGGATTCGCTTAAAGGATTTTAAACTAAACAGCTTAAGAGCTTCCTCTTCATTTAGATCCTTAGCTTTGTATATTATGTTGACACCATGAGCAATCAATAGATGTTCATCTCTAGTGGTTACGATGATTCTACTTCCTGGACCGAACCACTCATGCTCTCCTGCTAAAGCTTCTAATTGTTCTAATTTATCTAAATCGTCAAGAATTACGAAAACCCTTTTGTTTCTCAGCCTATGCCTTATAAAACTGATTCCTCTGCGAACATCCCATATGTTCACATTTTTCTCCAGTAAGATTTCGGAAATAATTTGCTCTTGCAAAGTAGCAAGCCCGAATCTTTCTGAGACTTCTCTAACATTTGCAACAAAGCAACTACCTTCAAATTGAAAGGAAAACCTGTCGTAAACTATCCTAGCAATAGTTGTTTTACCTATACCACCCATCCCACAAATCCCTATGATACGAACATCATCCGACCCCATCCCTAAACACGAATCCAATTCTTGCAAACGAGAATCTATTCCAACTAGGTCCTTATCAATACTTGAGAACGAATAGATCAATTTTCTTGATATTTCTTCAACAATCTCTTGAATAAATGTTGATTCATGCCTACAAAGAATAAAGACATTATCACCTTTTTATCGCCATATTTTATTTACTGTCCGCAGCAGAAAAATAACTTTACATGCAAGAACATAGAAAGAAATTTCAATCATTTAATGGATTGAATAAATGTTGATTCATGCCTACAAATAATGGAAACTTTTCAACAACCCACAAATGAAAATCACTTTGTTAATAACTTATAAGCAATAACATAGAATTGAGTAAAAAAAAATCTAATTTAACTTCATGTTATTATTTAGTACTTATAGATGTATGTAAAGAAACAAATCGAATAATTGAATGGATTGAAAAAGAAAGCAAACCTGTCCTGTAACTCCCAACCAGACAAATTAGCCACTTGTGTCAAAGCTGTCCTCCATTGCATCAATCTCTCTGTTTTATCAGAAGCCTTTTCATGTTCCTCAAATGCCTTGTGAAAAGTCCCACTCTGTTTTCTCACCTCAGATGGAGTCACATCATAGAAAATCGGAAGAACCGTTTGACCCACCATTTTCATGCACTCAACAATCTTGACGAGCTCATCCAAGCACCAGGAAGAAGAAGCGTAGTTTCTGGAGAAGACAACGACGGAGAATCTGGAGTCTTCGATGGCTCTGAGGAGCTCTGGCGAGATGGGCTTTCCTCTCTCGAGCCTCTTGTCGTCCCTGAAAGTGACGATCCCCTTTTGGTCCAGAGCTGCGCAGAGATGGTCGGTGAAGTTCTTGCGAGTGTCTTCTCCTCTGAAACTGACAAAAACGTCGTAGTTCCACCATGGAAGCAGAGAGTTTGAAGAAGAGGACCCTCCTCTGTTATTCAAGGCCATTGAAATTCACTAAGAGTAGCTTGCAAATTTGTTTAAAAAGCTTTGAATGTCATGTGATATTTATGCACAAGATTTCCTAGCAACCGTGTGGTTTTTTTACTTTTGCAAAAGCTCAAAGAATTAAACTGCATATGCTTTGCATGGTTGACTATTTGCTTCATCAAATAATCTTAACTACATGCTATTTATCATAAGGTTAAAATCAAAATCACTCCTGTCCTTTCAAATATTATTTTATGGGTAACCAAAATCCCCTTTTAGCAATTTAAATGATAGGGTGGTAGGGGGTAGATTTGTATATTCCATAAAAACAAAAACTCAAAAGTCAAATACTCTCAAAAAGTCAAAAATCACTCCTGCCGCTCTCTCTCCCTTCTCTCTATCATTTCTCTTTCTCTTTCCTTATTGAATTTTATGTTTAATTGAATTTGCGATTTATTCAAACCAAACACTCTGATATTACTTATCTTGAAGAAAGAAAAAAAAAATCCTCATTTCGATCTCACGAAAGATTTTTTATTTTAACGTAAATTAAAGACGAATTTTATTTAGTTAATTAGTTCAATAAAATCTATTTATATATAAAATTTAAAAAATTATCAAGCATTAGTAAACTACTAAAACAAACCCTTTTTTCTCTTGAACAAATAGTTGCTCTGTTAACTGGTTTCTAGTAGTTCAAACTTATCGGCTTAAAAGACAAGTAGATAGTTGCAGTTTGAGTTCACACTTTGATTCGAAATTCATGCTTTTTACATATGCAGTATGGGTTTTGCATTGACTTAATTGCACGTTCAAACAAATTTGTGTATAAAAGATAAATTGGGTGGTCCCATCCATGGTGTCCCAACTTGCCCAAAATCCCTTGGATTCCGGATTCGGCGTGTCTCGATTTAATTCTGGTCAAGTACAATGTGCTGTAACTTGTAACCGAAGTCTCTGTAGAACTTTCTAGGCAGCAGGATACGTGACCAACACGGATCCTGGCCTATTAAAACTCCATACGAAAATGTCATTGTATTTTCATAGAAGTGCGGTTAGACCATCCTTAATTGGAGTTGCTAGAAGCTTGGCAAGATTATACATTTATCGATTCCTAGCATCATATCTTTACGGCTTTAGATGCATATATCCTTGTATTCTCATAGAAGCATGGTTAGACCATCCTTAACTGAAGTTGCAAGCAGCATGTCTATCTTAACCGTCCTGGCAGTTAGCAAAAAAATTAATATAATTCCTTCAACTGGTTCCTTACTACTAACCTCCTCAATGGCTTTCCTAGGGTCAAATTCAAATTCTCCCGAGGTTTCTTCATTTTATTTTTTCTTTTGGTCTTTTCTTCTAAGATCCCTGGGAAACCTCGAAGGCTCGGTGTCTATCATTTATGGTTAACCACAAGATCGGAGGTTCACCCCCTCCTTTTAGCACCGATTGTTGATTCGATTTCTGAAAAATCTAGTCAGCAATGATGTGTATGTAGTTCGACGCCCGAGGTAGTCTTACAAAATGCGATCAAATCACCTCTGTAATAATTGTGCAATTTAATGAATGGTAGGTGGGTGCAAAAATAATAATGACACGAGTATTTTTACGTGAAAACCCTTAATGCAGGGAAAAACCACGTTCGTTGTGAATGATAGAGAAAAGATTCTTTACTATGTAAATGATGATTACAATTACAAGTGATGAATTGTTTGAATACCGACAACTATACTTGTTCTATTTTGCTTTGATACATATGTTTTATATAGGGGCTAGGTTGTTGCCCTAGCCCTTGCTTTACAAGCAAGAATATTATTGGATGAGATCCCATAGGGATTGTATCTCGACGAGATCCTTGGTGAGTCGAATTCTTTGACATTTATAGTGCAATAACTTTCATTCTTTAGGGGAGTTTTTCTTCAAATCTTCATATTTATTGCTGGATTTTTCAATTATTGGATTGTAGATTTGTAGGTGATTGACTTGCCCAATATAAGGTTGGGTTTTACGGAGAATAAGTTCAAATATTGTTTCATTAATAATGCTTTGTTGTTCTTTATGGGGTGAGTTCGGGCAATTCACCTATTTGGTTATCATTCGATGAACAACTACTTTCAGCGGGGTGAGTTGCTTCCATTTCGCTATTGTCATATATGGTTCATCAAACCGACGTGGATGTTTTGTCCCTTGAATCTCGGGTTCTGTGCTGACGTGTGAATTCGAGTAAAATTAGCTCAAAGAATGTGTTTCAAGTGGAAATGGTGGCTTTTATCACTTTTATTAATTGGTGTTTCAAGACTATCATCACTTTAATAACTTAAGTTTTAGAAGCACCAAAGTAAATGAACTTCCAAAAGTGCCTTTACTTTTTTTTTTCCTTGTTGGTTTTTCAGTTTTTTTTTTTATTTTCTAGAATCGATCTCCAATGGATGTCTGTTCGTTCAACCTCCATTTCATATTTTTTTTTATTAAAACTATATGGATCTTGGATTTTAATATGAGAGAAATATAGAACAGAAAAAATGAGAGGTCTATTCATTGCCCTTAAATTGTGGATCATGGATTTTCATGGCTGGGCATGTTTGTTGAGTCAGACAAGATGGACTGTAAAACCCAAATTCTGACTTTTAGTTTATTTATTTCCTAAAGTGATTAGGTTTTAAAAACACTTTTTCTTTTTATAAATTATATTGTTTAATGGGGTTAAGGTTTAATTTTTTTTTAATAAGTGTTTTATTTCTATTAAAACTCTTACTTTTAAAAGATATTATTAATAAGAAAATCAGGAATTCTAATTTTATTAGGAATCCTACCTTTTCTAAACTCTTTTATTTAAGACCCTCTTATTCTCTTTTACGTTCATAAGAAGAAGAAAAAACATAAATCCTAAAACCCTCTTGAGTAAACGGAAAGTGAAGGAAAAAAAACTCTCATATTTTCGATCAAGAACGTGTTTTCAAGCAAGAAGAATAGAAAAGTTTTCAAGGTATGTTTGAAAACTATGTTTTCATTTTTATTTGTTATATTTATTACTTAGATGCTTAGAGGAATCAAATTTAAGGTTTTGATTAAGGAGAAAATCCTAGAAGCATATTAGAGCGATTATTTGGTTTAATTTTCTGATATCTATTTACTTAGGACTGACCGGTACTTATTCCGAAAATTATAGATAATTTATTTTTAATATCTTTGTAATTTTTCTTTTGAAATTTGGAACTAGACTTACTAAGGGTTCCAAATAAATTCATTTCGATTCAAAATAATAAGTATTGTAATTTTTATGAATTTTTGAGTGTGAAACATTATTTCCGAAAACATCAGTTTTTGTGATATAGTTAGATTTTGAAAATAATTTTCACTATATTATACTTATTGAAAAATTGTAATATTTTGTACGGATGTTTATATATATATATATGTCAAAAGGGTTTTTGAATTTATTTCGATATTTTAATGATTTTATAGAACTTTTTATGAATTTTCAAAGTAGGATACTACAATGTCTTGTGATGGACAGATTTCCTATTCCAAAAGTATAAATGCTTTAAAAATATTAACTTGATATATTTTGCTTTGAACCTTTTATCTTGGAACTTTATATGTGTTATTTACACGATTATGATGATTTTATATCCATTTAATATATATATATATAATTTGTAAAGATTCAAATAGTGAGTAGTATTCGAAACTGTCCAATTTAAGACAGATCAGAATACTAGGTTATCTAAATTATTTTAAGGTGCCAAAATATTTTATTAAATTCTGAAGACAGATCAGAATACTAGGTTATCTAAATTATTTTAAGGTGCCAAAAGGTTTTTAAACCAGCACTGATTAGTTTCTTGTAATAGGATTTCGGTTTGTGGAACGTTTCAGCAGTCCTTGTTCCAGTCCTAGATATTATTAAGCCTTTGATATTGATATGATTATATGATCTTAGGCTAAGGATTGGATTATTAGCTTCGTGGACAATTGCTCTCGTTTGATTTGTTAAGAGGTAAGTATACTATACCCATTTTCAAAATGGAATCACAATGTTATATGTATATGAAATTTGTTTATGAATGTTTTCGAAATATGCTGTGAATGATTTGAAATGAGTTCAAAATGCTTTAAAATGTGGTAGGTATGCATTTTGAAATGTTAATATATGGTACCATACCATGTGTTTTCGTTAGGCTACTTTGTTTATTATTGCTAGTAGGCACCTATGTGAATTTTTATGGAGCCCTATGTGATATGTGATATGTGATTTGTTATATGTGTGGTATATGGAAATGTCTCTAAAGTACTCTCGGGACTAAAAAGTTTTCACATTTGTGTGTCGATGTATTAGTACATGTAGGAGGACTCATCGATGATCACGACGAGGATTTAGCTCTTACTTTCGGGCATGAGTATTTTGTTTTTACAAAAGAAATCCTCACTTGCACTTTCCTTATATACATTAGCTGCTGACGGGTGACTTTGGCTTCTCTCCGTGATATGTGAAAAGTCTTACTATGCAGTAATGGATAAAAGGAATTTAGCAAAATTTGATAAGTATATCATTCAAACGATTTGTGAATTGTGTTTTGAAATATATGGCTTTTCATATTTCTGTGATATTTTGTAAATGTATAAAAATATGTTTAGTATGCTTACTGAGTTTCCAAACTCACATAGTACATTGTGATCCCAAAATGGATAGGCATTTCAGCGGAGTTTAGTTCATGGTTCCCTAAGAGATAGGAGTTTAGTTATCTTTCAGAATATTGTTGATTCTTTTAGATATGAATTTTGGGATTATGTAATTGTATTTGAAATTTTTAGTTTCACATTTTGTTCCTAAACACAGTTCACAAATCGTTCGAATCATGTACTTATCACATTTTGCTAGGTTCCTTTTATTCATTATTGCATAGTAAGGTTTTTCACATATCACAGAGAGGAGCCAAAGTCACCCATCGACAACTAATATATACGGGGAAAGTACAAGTGATGATTTCTTTTTTAAAAACAAAAAACTCATGCACAAAGGTAAGAGTCAGACCCTTGTCGTGATCATCAACGAGTCCTTCCACATGCACTAATATATTGACATGCGGATGTGAAGACTCTTTAGCCCTTAGAGTACTCTAAAGACACTTCCCATATACCACACTTATAACAAATCATATATTACATAGGGCTCCACAAAAATTCACATAGATGCCAAATAGCAATAATAAACAAAATAACCTAGCAAAAACACATTACTGATACCATATATTCACATTTCAAATGCATTCTTATCACAGTTTAAAGCATTTTGAACACATTTCGAACACATTTCAAATCATTCACAACACATTTCGAAAAAATTCATAAACAAATTTCATATACATATAACATTGTGATTCCGTTTTAAAAATGGGTCTAGTATACTTACCTCTTAGCAAATCAAATAAGAGCAATTGCTCATAAAGCTAATAAACCAATCCTTAGCCTAAGATCAAACAATCATACAAATATCAAAGGCTTAATAATGTCTATGACTGGAACAAAGGCTGCTAAAATGTTCCACAAACCGAAAACCTATTACTAGAAACTAATCGGTACTGTTTTAAAAATTGAATAGTATCAAAAGTATGAATTTTAACTTACTACACACATACCGGAAAATTATGAAATTTTGTAAATACACTTTAGACAGACAGATATTTACAGAAATAATTTCAGAATTTAATAAAATCATTCGCTACCTTAAAATAATTTAGATATCCTAGTATTCTGATTTGTCTTAAATTGAACAGTCTCGAATGCTACTCACTATTTGAATTTTTAAAAAATTTACATTTATCAAATGAATATGAAATATTCATAATAGTGTAAAAAATACATATAAGGTTCTAAGATAAAAGTTTCAAAGAAAAATACATCAAATTGTTATTTTTTAAAGCATTTATACTTTTGGATTAGGAAATCTGTCCGTCACTGGACAGATTGTAGTATCCGACTTTTAAAATTCATAAATAGTTCTATAAAATCATTAAAATAGCTAAATAAATTCAAAAACCGTTTTCAAATATTTATAAAAATTTGTACAAAATATTACAATTTTTCAATAAGTATAACATAGTGAAAATTATTTTTGAAATCGAACTATATCACAAAAACTGATGTTTTCATAAATAATGTTTAACACTCAAAATTTCATAAAAATTACAGTACTTATTATTTTGAATCGAAACGAATTTATTTAGAATCCTTATTTAGTCTAGTTCCAAATAGTAAAATAACAAAGATATTACAAATTAATATCTATAATGTTTGGAATAAGCACTAGTCAACCGTAAGTAAATAGATTTCAGAAAATTGAACCAAACAATCACTCTAATATGCTTCTAGGTTTTTCTCTTTAATCAAAACCTTAAATTTGATTCCTCTAAGCATCTAAGTAATAAAGATGACACATAAAAATGAAAACATACCTTGAAAACTTCTCTATTCTTCTTGCTTGAAAACAGGTTCTTGATAAAAAATAAGAGAGTTTTTTTTTTCCTTCACTTGCCTCTCACTTAAGAGAGTTTTAGGGTTTCTATTTTTTATTTCTTAAAAGAGAATAATAGGGTCTTAAATAAAAGAGTTTAGAAAAAGGTAGGTTCCTAATAAAATTAGAATTCCCTAATTTTGTATTATTAGTAATATCTTTTAAAAGTATGAGTTTTAATAAAAATAAAACACTTATTCAATTTTTTTTAAACCTTAAACCCATAAAAACAATATAATTTACAAAAACTAAAAGTGTTTTTAAAACCTAAATGCTTAGGGAAACAAATAAACTAAAAATCAAAATTTGGGTCTTACAACTTCTACCCCCTTAAAGAATTTCATCATTGAAATTTCATACACCTGATCAATCGAATTGGTGAGGATACTTCACTCGTATCTCATCGTCACACTGCCAAGTTGCTTCCTTAATAGAATAATCTTCCTTAACATATTTACCAAGGTTATCTTCTTTGTACGAAATTCCTAAACCTTGCGATCCAGAATTGAATAGGTACCTCATCATAGGTAAGGTCTCCTCTTAGCTAAAACAGTTCATAACTGATAACATTTGACGGATTTGGAATGAATTTATGAAACATAGATGCATGGAACACATTAAGAACTCTAGCTAATGATGGTGGAAGTGTCAATCTATAAAACAAATATCTAATCTTCTTCAAAATCCCAAACGAACCTACAAATTTGGGGCTAAGCTTACCCTTCTTATCAAATCTTGTTACATCTCTAAGGTCCAACACCAAGCAATAAATAATCCTAATCAAAAAATAAAAACTCTTCAACCTAAAATTAGAGAAATAAATTTCATATGAATACTTAACATATCAAACTATAACATTCCTAAATGCTACGGGTCTCGACTACTTATTTAGGGGTCGAACATAACTTGCTATAAGGATCAACATAGAGCACGGCTGAATCTCTGATTTTTAGGAATTTCTCTTCACATATAAACATTCTGAAGATTTACACACTTATAGTAGACATGTGTTCCGAACCCCAGTAAAATTATGAAAAACATTTATCGTAAAAACCTCAGCGTTTTAAGATTTGTCAAATCTGTCAGACATTTTTCAGTAGAGACCTTCCGTACTTCAAAATTACAAACAATTGGAGTATAACACATAAAATCATGAAACTTTCCAGAATCATACTAGACATACAAATACTTGTCCATACCAAATTTTGTAATTTTTTTGATAAAAATAACCTTGTCAAAATAATTTTGTAATTATCCTAATCCGTTGAAACATGGGAATTACAGCAACTTAGGGTTAACTTTGAAAAACCAACCAAAAATGTATAATTAATTTTTTTTATGCAAAACTAATTTAATTTAACCATTAAGATGTCAAGTTTAATTTATAAAAATATAGGATTCAAAAACAAAGTATAAATATTTTAAAAGTTTAGATTTTTCCACCGTCTTTCAAAAACCTCAAATAATATTCGAATCACATATGAAAATTTGATAACATAAAATGAGTAGAACATAATCAAACACAACGATTAAGTTGGTAGGGCTAAAACATTAGCACTTGAGTGAAGTCAAAACCAACTGGTGAATCTTAAAATGAATTCAAGAAACAATTGTGCTATGAATTTAACTTATAATGTTGACCAAAATTAGATTTCAACCTCAAAACAAAAACATAAGCATATAAAAGAAGTTCCTTATAAAATAGTTATAAAACCTTAAGAAACTTCGTTCAAAACCTTAAAAATAAAAGTGTTTTGATTTTATAAAGAAGAGACTAAAATTCTGAACACAACTCAAATTCAGTTTCTGACAAACAAACTATACGAACAAATCAATATATTTAATATATTGGAATATGATATCTATACCATTTTTTTTTTAAGAAAATAGTGTTGGAATTTTGAATAGAATTCAAGAGTCATGTCTATTCACTAGAAAATTGTGTCTCTTCATCAAGAGATGCAACTCTACCAAAAGATGTGTGTTAACCAAGAGACACGTTTGAGTTTATAAATTAGAATGAAATTCATTCAAAAATACAAGAGTTTTAAGAAGAATTTGATAGAAGTTCTTTTTTAGTTAGTTTGTCTGCATAAAAAATAAATATACTGCATTGAGAGGAAATATACAAAGTTCGCTAGGGTTCTAATTTCTAGTGCTAGAAATTAGAATACAGATAGTTGTATCCTGAAAAACAGTCACTTGTAGAACTTCAAGCACAAGAGAATGGGTGAAATACTGTTTTAGGACATCGCAACCATTTGCAAGCCTCTATTTACTTATCAAGTCAGTATTTTAGTTTTTCTGCATTATTTCTTTTCTTTATTATTTATTGTTATGTAATTGCAGTAGGTTATTGAAAGATTAATTTTTTGGTATCTTCAAAATTGTTGTTTACATTTTCTTGTATAAACAATTATATTATTCTTCTATTTTTTTAACTAATTGTTGTGTCCCCAACAATCTAAAGCAGTAATTTATTATGGACTCACAATCAGTGACCATAAATGGAATTGTAAAGATGCATGAAAATACATTGAGTGTAATTTAAAGGCACAAGTGAAATAATTGTTTGTTACAAACATCAAACTATTTTTTAAACAATCATCCATGGTGATGAAATTGGTCAACATATCACTTTAGCCTTCTTGAAGCATGTGTGTGAAGCAAATCATTTCAACTAAATTTTTTGATTTTGCCTTATGTATGTGATAGTCGAATTGTACACTATCAAACACAGAAGTGTATATTTATCGAACTGACGTGATTTTGAACATGTTGGTTCAAGATAAACCGGTGTATTCTATAGTCTGATTCTATAGTTAAGAATTCCACACTATATCACTGTTATGTGATTCATAAAAAATTGTGAAGAGAAAATATGATATAGACACAATTTTTCGATTATAATTGGAAGTATAGTGAATGTGTAATTCAAGTGTTGTAAACTTTCAAACATTCACATGGACAATGTTGACCAAATTATGACCACAGGCAATGTTGCTCAACGTAAAAAAAAAATAAAAAAAAATTGGTATCCAAAATATTACATGGAGCAAAATGCTTTGGTCAAATTCTAAACAAAATTTGAAAAGTAGAATAGTGAGTCTTGAGATTTCCATTTGTTAATGTTGCACTAGTTTTACAAATATGATTAGTATAATGCAAATTGGTTAATAAAATTCAAACCATGCTTTGAATAGAGTTCCACATAAGAAGACTAATCAATCTCCTTATGAAGTGTGGAAAGTACGGATACCAATTTATAAGACCCTTAAAGTGTGGGGTTGTCTTGTAAAAATTGAAGTTCTTTTACAAGAAACAACTAAACTGTGAATTAAGATGGTTGATTGTGTGTTCATAAAATTTACAAACAAAAGTGCAACATATAGGTTCTGAATTATTAAATTTGATGTAATTTAATCTACATCATAAATTTATTAAGCAATTGCTCTGAAATAGAGTTATATCCATTGAATATGTGAATTCGAATGAAAAAAATTATAGATCCTTTGACAAAATTCTTACAAAGAGCAAATTAAATTTATATCAAAGGGAATGAGTTTAAAGCCACTTAATAAGTCGAACCGGGTGGAAACCTAACCTAGTTGATTGGAGATTGTAGAACACACAGTATAACTCATTCCTATGATGGTTGGTGTGTTGTATGTGGTTGTTAAGGATATGCTATGTATTTAATGACACTGATATCTTGTTATCAAGAGAAGTTAAGCATAAACTTTTAATTAGTGTCACCTATATGATAGTAAATGCGGGGTCGCATTTATGAGAATAAAAAAAAGGCTAAATTCTCTAAAGATATCATGAAATCCGGGATGTGTTCAGGACCAAAATGAACAAAAACGTATGAACTAACGTATATTAAGTTGTGTTATGTGTGAGACATATTGTTTTGATTTACTGCAACGGTAAACAGTTCAAGATTATCTATATCCACTGCATCACCAAGTAAATCCGATATATTTTCACTTGGGTAAGTTCAAGTCCAAAAGACACTTCTCCCGATGCATAACACTTATGTTCCTCTCAAATGCATTCACTTGATAGTCTAAGGTTGTAGCATAAGAATAGAATCTTGAATTTCAATTCAAATGTGGGGTATTGTTGGAGAATAGAATTCGAGAGTCATGTCTATTCACTAGAAAAATTTGTCTATTCATCAAAGGATGCAACTTTTCCAAAAGATGTGTGTTAACCAAGAGACACATTTGAGTTTATAAATTGGAATGAAATTCGTTCCAAAATATAAGAGTTTTAAGAAGAATTTGATAGAAGTTCTTTTTTAATTAGTTTGTCTGCATAAAAAATAAATATACTGCATTGAGAGGAAATATACAAAGTCCGCTAAGGTTCATGAAATTCCCTAGAAAGTGTGTATCTATAACCTATAACAATTCTACCCCATTTTACTTAAATGATCAATTAAATGACAATAAACATAAAACAATAACAACACGGAAAATATAAGTGGAAACCCTCCAAATGAGAAAAACCACGGACTATTTAGAGCACCACCCTCGATCCTCAAAATCAACTATTGAGTAAAAGTTTACAACCTAGGTTGACCTCTCGTCTAACCCTAAAATTACTAACCCTTTCACTCTATCCAACGGGCCTTAATAGCAATTTTGGATCACTAGCCTTGTGCACTAACCACTTAGCCACAAGATAAAACAACAATGAAGAGATAATGGCAACCTAAGTGAATATGCAAGAATATTCAATATGCAAAAATGCTAGGTCAAGACATTCATGTTTATCTAGGATTAATAATGACAATAAAAATAAATCCTAGATATCAATGTTCTAAATGCAAAGGCAAAAAGAATTAGCTAGAAGGGTAAAATTATCCTAAATGCTAGCTATCACAAATTAATGTCTCTCAACCAACAATCAACACACAAGCATGTCATAAAAGCAATTAAACAACCAAGCAAGCAATTAATATGCAATAAATACTAAAACCCTAGGTATACATGTCTTAGTAATGAAAACATAAAGTTTAGAACATGTAGAGAATACATAGTCATGAACACACAAGAAATCCATGCTTGAAAGATGCTTAATGCTTTGGATTTTAAGGATGGTTGAGTAAAAATGCCTTCTTGGAGCTTCTCTCTCTAAAGACCCTTTTCTCACTCTCAAAATTAGGTTTTGAAGCTCTCCAAACGAATTGGGAAGAAGATGATGTATATATATATGAAGCCTAAAGTGAAACTGCGTCATTTTTGGCAAAACGCAACCAAAACGCGTCAGGACCGTTGGTAGTACCGCGGTCCAGGCAAGTGTCCATACCGCGGCACAGAGAGCTATGTATCGTCTGGACAACACCACTCTGTAGGCCGTTGTGCATGCAGCGTGCACAGACCGCGATCTGGACAACATACATCCTCTGTGAAACTCAGCTTGGGAGGCCGCGGCGTAGGCAACACGCACAGACCGCGGTAGACACAGCTTGCATCCTCTGCCAAACACCGTTGTGCAGGCCGCAACGGGGGCACTGCACTTAGAGCAGTCTAGACCGCGATAAAGAGAAAAAAATCATCTTTCTAAGGCACAAACATACATTCACACTCAAATAAAAAATTAAGACACACAAGGCACTCAAAATGGCAAATAAGCATGCAAGCAAGATAATTAAAATAGAATGCATGAGTGTGAGTGTGTGCACTAAATCTCTTCAATGAAGTTAAGCAAGTGGTTTTACCTTTGATGCTTGAGCTTGGTTATGAACAATGAAGCCCTAAACTACCCTTACAATATTGATCCAAAATTGTGGTTGTCAAAGAAATAAGCCAATAAAAAACTGAGAAACTAACAGTTCTAATTTCTAGTGCTAGAAATTAGAATACAAATAGTTGTATCCTGGGAAACAGTCACCTGTAGAATTTCAAGCACAAGAGAAGGGGTGAAATATTGTTTTAGGACATTGCAATCATTTGCAAGCCTCTATCTACTTATCAAGTCAGTATTTTAGTTTTACTGCATTATTTCTTTTCTTTATTATTTGTTGTTATTTAATTGCAGTAGGTTATTAAAAGATTAAATATTGGTATCTTCAAAATTGTTGTTTACATTTTCTTGTATAAACAATTATATTATTCTTATATTTTCTTTAACTGATTGTTGTGTCCTCAACAAATAGCATGGGACATTTAAAACATATAAATTTGTACTAAATGATGAATATTCAAATCTCACATCTTGATGTGAAATGAATGAGTGATTATTAAAAATAATTTACAAAAATTTAAATAAAACCAATTCAAACAAAAAAAAGAAGTTAATTATCCTATATATCCATAAATTTTGGAACTAAATAATTTGAAGATTGAACTTATAATAACATATATAAATGTATTGTCAAAACTTCAAAAGATTAAATCATAATAAGTTGAAAAGAAATATAATTCAAGACATATTCGGTTCACTTGTTTCAAATCAATAGTATTAAAATTAAATTATGAAATTCATATATATGATCCTAAATAGAAAAAAAAACCGTATATATAATTGAAATATTAAGATATTACATCATGTCAAATCAATTTTTTTTTATATCATAGAGAAATAGAATGATTCCCTTCGTATAACAAATTTATAAGTTAAAGAGGATTAATATAAAACTAATCAGAAAATTGTAAAAAGATAACAATCAATAATTTTCAAAATATGATTCAAAATTTAAACAATGATCAATAATATTTTACATAAACCATTTAGAGACAAATAAAAAAAATTACATATAATGACCACCCAAACTATATCCTACATAAAAAGATATAGCTAAAATATAATGAACTCAAATTGTTATTGAGATAATCATTTCGAAATTTCCAAATCAAAAAAATGAAAGACTTTCGTATCACAAATTAGCTCTCATTCTCACAAAAAGATTTAATACCGTTGTAATAAAAGAAAACAAATCATATGAAAACAAAATAAATACACACCCAATTAAACCAAATTCAATTTTGTAAATCTTGAAATTTTAAATGCGATAACAAATAAAATCGCATCAATAAAATAGTAGTATACTTTGAAAGTCTAGATTTAGTAATAACTTGAATACATTGCATAAATGAAGACACATTTTTTTGAAAACAAGTAAAAAAAAGTTATCAAAGAGAAATTTATGTGCTATAATGATAACTATGAAAAATCATAATTTGAATTCAGAAATATCCACATATATAATGAATAATATCAAAGCAAATATCAGTTTATAAACAATAAAAAAAATCAAATTTCTTAAAACATTTCGAATACATGTATCTATAAACAAAAAATTTTCAAAAGTCGATGGTACACCTTTTCTTTTATAAACTATTCAATAATCTTGAATGTTGAAAATGATTCAATCATTTGTTGTAATACTATAATTATGCTTTTCAATAATTTTAAAATAATAATAACATATTATAAAAAATATAATTTCGAGCAAAATCACAATTGATTCAATTGCACATTATCTCGAAGGAATGATCTGCACTGATGTAACCACTAACCAAGTATTTAGACTTTTGAATCCCTTCCTATTGCCATCACAATCATGAAGGTAACATGTAGCCGCCGACTAATGACATCATCAAAGAATTCTTAATGTATGTATCTCTTATCCCACAAATAAGTCAATGGCATAATCAATTATCCCAACTAAAGAGGCCTTACAACATTTCTTTAGAAAATCTTAAGATTAAAAATTGCTCAACGTATTATCCATAACTTGGTATCAACTAAGGAAAATTCAAATTTACTAATCCATTAAAATATGAGTTCTCTCTTTATCAAAATAAACAATGATATAATATTTATCAATGACTACACCAAAGTCACATGAATCTAAATTGAATAAATCGACTTTGGGCATTATACACATGTCACCAATTTCATTATTGTATACTACAAATCCTCTTAAAAATAAGTAGTGATCTCGCAATAAAAATTACGAAATTATACCCTTATAAGACAATACTAAGTCTATCTACAAATTATAGAACATCAATAAATCGACATATCTTAAGGGGCCGTTAGGTATGAGGTAATATTTACATGAGAATGAGAATATGATAGCATTCTCATGTTTGATAGCATGTTTGGATTTTTTGATTCTTAGGAAAGTGAATCTCATGGGAATCACATTATCCTCCAAGGGGTAATGTGATTCCCATCTCAATAGGTGAGTTTCATATTACCCTCCAAATCATTCCCACAGTAAGACCTACCCTCATTAAAAAAACAAATTATCATTATTCTTTCTTCTATTCTTTTTCTTCTTCGTTAGTTCTTCCACTTTCCTCTCTGCTATTTTTCCTCTCTTCTATTTCTTCTTCTTATTCTATTTTTTTTTCCTGGGTTGTAATAAATCAATCATGTAAATTTTCATTTTTCCAAATCAATCTATTTGACCATTAAATCCCATTTATTTTTTGCCCAGATTTTTTTGTTCTAAAGCTAGATTTAAAACGGGTAAATCCGTTAAAAAAAAATTCCATCTCTTTTGCCCAATAAGTTGATTACAATTTTCATTTTTCTAAAGCCCAGATAAAAAAAAACCCAAAAAATCCCATCTTTTTTGCCCTAACATTATAAGATTTTTGATACCAAATTTCTGAAGAGGAAATCGAGAATTTAGGGAGATTTTATAGGGAGAGAAGAAATCAGACACACTCATATTCGAAAACCCACCAGATGGACGAACCTTAATTCTTCAATTGAGGAGAGATAAAAATAAAAATAAAAATAAATCTTCACAATTCACATGCGATTTTTCATAGTTTTGCTTTCTAGGTCCGGGTTTGTGGTTTCGGTTTCTACGTTTGGCGTTTGGATTAGAGTGATGGTGACTACAATTTGATGATGGGTTGGGTGTTTGGATTAGGTGTTGATGGTGGTTCACTGGTTTGGTGTTGATGACTGGTATTTGATATTGTTGACGATAGTGGTTGTGTTTATGAGATTGATTTTTTTTTCTTTTTACAAACCTAAGTTTGATATTTTTGGTTGTTGAATGTAATTTTCTGATCATCACCATCTCCAGACTCAATCTCCACCATCAGTCTTGGAGATGGACGGTGAATATCAAATCTGGAAATGCTTTTTTTTTCCTTTGTTTTAGTGTAATTTTTTTTATGTAATTATGGAAAAAAATGAAACAAAAAACAATTCCAAATTGATTCAAAACATTAAAAAAAAAACAAATTCCCATGTACGACCAAACATTGTTATTTGATATTCCTAAGACTCCGACATGATATTCCCATACACAACCAAAGACATATATATAGGTTTCTCGGGAATCACATTACGGTGTTTAACTTTCTCAGGAATCACATTATTTTGATTACCTCATACCAAACGGCTCCTAAGTAATTTTTTCACCCTATAAAATTCATATGAGAATATTACTCGATATCACTTACACATATATTGCATATAAAATAATAATTCCACAAACTTTACCATAAAATTGTGATTATGACTTCAATCCCACTTACACGGTCAAAAAATGTAGCAAACACATTTTGTGGTCTATAACTTCAACAAGTAACTTGAAGTATTATAGTGTTGTGCCTAAAGATGAGCATTTCTCCCATGGGGTCCCACCACCACAAGCCCCACCCCTTATTTGGGGGTAAATTTTACCACCAAATGGGGTTTGGGGGTGGGGGCAAATTTTACCCCTAAAATCTAAATAGGGGTATGGGTGGGGAAACCTAAAGCTGCAATTCTTGAGCGGCCCGACCCATTTGACCCGGTCTACCGAGGCCCGTTTTCGAAAACAATGGCATGACACAGCACGCTGGCCTGCCTTAGGCGGGCTGTGCCGGACCGACCGGCGGGCCGGTCCACGGGCTGCTCTATAATCATTTCCGAATCCGATTTTTAAAAATGAAGTTTTTTTGGATTTAGGGTTTAGGGTTTAGGATTTACGGAAAATATAGTAATACACAAAAAAAAAATGGTTGTTATATCAATTTAACAATTCAATTATATAAATGTAATTTTCAAATTAATTTGTTTATCTTTTGAAATAATTTACATGAAAACTAATAATCAATTCCAAAAATGAATAAAGAAAAAATAATACAAAAAAAAATAAAATAAAAATAAATGTTATTACGAAAATGTGAAATGAACAATTTTTATTTATTTAATTATTTTTCACTCATGGAATTTAGTATTACATATTTACATAATTGCCTCATTAAAAACCTTACCAAGAAAAACCCAGTGGGATAAAAACTTGGTAAGGGAAAAATAGTGCAATCGTATTACAACTTATAAATAAATACACATGTAAAAGTATAACCTCATTCTGGCATTGACCACTACCGGAAGGCTCATCAATATATAGATTGTTGAAATTTAGAACAAGTTCTTTATTTACTGATTGATTTTGTAACCTTTTTTTAGCATGCTCACAATCCCGAAGGCATGTTAATACCTCCACCATATCCAGAGACAAATAGCTTCTTCTTGGTTCAATTATGCGTTCACTGGTGCTGAAAGCTTGTTCTGAAGACACCGTTGACACGGGGATAACCAGTACGTCACGTGCTAAATGTGACAGAACTGGATACCTGTTCGTATAGGTCTTTCACCATAATAACACATCAAACTCTTCTTGTCTTCAACAACATCGAACTGTGCTTTAAGGTACCTAATCAGTTCGGTACAAGAAGATGGGCTAGATTTTTGCCCTGAAGAAGTACTTGCTGATTTATCCTTTTTTTTCACTGTTTCAAAAGGCTCCAACTTGTTTGTTTAGGCTCTGTCTCCGGTTGTGTTGATTAGGAGGTGTCAATGTTGTCAAACCTACTCTCATAAATATGGAAAATCTCGAACAACTTGGTTAGAATGTTAGTAATTTGTTCTGAATAATCTATTGACAAATTAGTACCAATAAACTCAAACAAAACTTCTAAGTCAAACAATTTAACCCTAGGATCTACTATAAGACTTAAGGCATAAAGTAGAGGAATGTTAGTCCAATATTTTTTCAACTTTGTCTCCATGAAAACAACTGCAGTGCCTAGATGCTCATCTTCTCTATACATGTTTAACACTTCAGACATTTCCTTTGCTTCAGGACGACCAATTTCAACCAATTTCAACCAATTTCATGTTATAAAAACATGTAATGGTTGTATCATAATCCAAACAATTTTCCAACATTAAGTAAGTAGAGTTCCACCTTACCGGTATATCAGTTTGGAATCGTCGGGGTTTGAGACCGTTTAATTTACATTGTCTCTTGAATTCACTGAATCTAGGATTAGAACTGTAAATCTAAGAAATGGCATCTCTGATGCGATCTATTTGGTCGATTACCTGCTTTGAACCAACCAGTACAATTAAATTTATGATATGACATGCACACCGTTGATGGAAGAAATAACCTCCATCTTGTGGGATATTTCATGTAACAAAGTATGTACTAGAGCTATTATTTACAGATAAATTATCAAATGTGATAGAAAGGATGCTGAAAAGTCCTCATTTGTTGATTGACTTATTTCGTGAACAACCATATTGTTGAGGTAAGGGTAGCTTAGGCTCTCATGACCTCAAGAGGAGAAGCACCAAAGGTAAAATTCTTGTGCTTACTTACTTTGAAGAGATAGTTGCACACACTCACATATTCATGCATATCTCTTGATCTTATATGTTGAGTGTTTTCTTGTATGCATTTTGGTTTTAATAACTCTTGTTGATCTACTTGCATCCTATACTTAAAGTTTATGTCATGCTAGGCTTTTTAGAATATGATGCATTTTCATCACTCTTGTACTTGTTGCTTGTATGGTTGTTTGAGTGTTGAAGTAGGAATTGCGATGGTGGTGCACTACTCGACCAGCGCACCTCACCAGCGCAACATTCACAGTGGATTGTTGCTAGTCATGCGCCACTGAGGTGAGCTGCTGCACCTGCGTATAGTTGAAAAAATGTGCATGCGCTGGTGGTGCGTTACTTGTCTAGCGCAACCTCATCAGCGCAAACATTCCAGAGAATTTACGCTTGTGTTGCGCCACTGTAATGCGCCACTCGTCCAACGCCTATTGAATTTGTTAGGCAGTGCGCTGGTGGAGCGTTACTCGACTAGCGCACCTCACCAGCGCACAATGAAGAAGCTGGAACGTTTTTTTTTTCAAAACGACATCACTTTGTTTGGATCTCATATATATATTTATATATATATATATCTCATTGTATTAAGGTCGTGCCAGAGTTCAATATATCACATATTTTCCTCAGAACACATTTCAAAGGAAAAACACTTCCAAGAACTCATTTTTAATCACTCAAATCATTCCCATGTGCATCAAAACTTTATATTGCATCATCTAAATTCATCTAGAGTGCATCTATGGATATGGTTGCTTCATCACATCTTGTTTGGTAAGCTCTTCACTATCTTCTTACAAGTTAAGTGTTTTTGCTTGCTAAACCATCTCTTTAATTAATTGTATTCTCTTAGAATATTTCTAGATACAAATTAGAGATTGTTGTGATGACATGATTGAGTGTTGTATTATGATAGCTTCATAGGATTGATTGATCTATGTTTAACTAAGCTATTTGAACATGTCATTTAGCATTTGATATCTAGGATTGCATTAATTGTCATCTCATTATCCTAGATAAGCATATAGGGTTTCCTAGCCTTGTTTGTTCATTGAATATCATCATATATTCACTTGGGACACTTTATCTCTTCATTGAGAAATAAGACTTGTGTTGCTTCCGGGAGTAGGTAGCTTAAAGCACAAGCAAGATGAACTAGGTTCACTTATACCGGGATTAGGTAGTGGTGGTGGATTAAACCAGGATTAGGTTGTAGTTCCTTACCATTAGTGGATTCGAGGTTCTAGTGTGGCGCACTCATCAGCCCGTGGTTTTTCCCATTTGGAGGGTTTCCACGTATATCTCAAGTGTCGTTTATATTTCCGTATTTTTACACTTGTGATTTTATTGTAACTAGCTAGGGGCATTTTCGTAATCTTGACCTTTAACGAAAATTGGGTAAATTTGTTTAAAATCTATTCACCCCCTCTAGATTAATTCTATACACACCATAATATTTGTTTCAATTGGTATCAGAGCAGGTTCCTAGATATACATAGGTAATCCTAGCTCATTTTAGTGTGTGTTGCATTTTGTGTGTGTATTGATCATTCATACATTTGCATTCATATCATTCATTCATTAAACACAATGAGTGGAAATAGTGGCAATGAGGGAGCTTCTAGCACTAGACCTCCACTCCTCACCGGGTTGAATTATGCCTCTTGGAAAGGCAAGATGGAGTAGTACATCTGCCAAATTCATGACAGGGCATGAATGGCAGTTGAAGATGGCTACACTCCACCCATGATGACTCCGACAGATGGAGGAGATGATGTACTCAAACCAAAGGCACAGTGGAATGCACAAGAGTTTGAGGCATCAAAGTGGAATAGAAAGGTAATGCATGCCATCCTATGTGCAATGGATGAGAACCAGTACAAGTTGGTTTAAAATACTAGGATAGCTAAGGAGGCATGGGACATCCTAGAAGTTGCACATGAGGGAACCGATGTGGTTAAGGAATCGAAGCTTCAAGTTCTTCAAACGCAATTTGAGTTGCTCAAAATGGATGAGAACGAGTGCTTCAATGACTTTGAAGTGAGGTTGATGGACATTGTGAACCAAAGTCATCAACTTAGTGATCCTTACTCGAATAGGAAGATCAAACAAAAGATTATGAGATCTCTACCCGATAGATTTGAGTCTAAGGTGACGGCTTTGGAAGAGAATAGTGGTTACAAGGACATGAAACCGTGAAGTGATTGGGAAGCTTCTAGTTTACGAATCTAGAAAATGTCCTAATCCCACACCACCGAAAAAGAAAAAAGATATTGCTTTGAAATCCTCCAAGGTTGAGAAGGAGGAATGTGATTACTCGGATGAAGAAATGGCTTTGCTAATGAGGAAGTTCAAGAAATTCTACAAGTCCGAGAAGAAAGGTTTTGGATCCAAGGGTCAAGACTTAAACAAAAATACTCCATTCAAAAAGTTTGAGCTTAGGCAAGAAAAGACCGAGAAGAAAGGGGTCCAATGCTATGAATATGGTGGAATAGGTCACTTTGCCCCGGAATGTGCAAATCACAAGGTCAAGAAGAAGGGAAAAGTGATGCCTGCCACATGGAGTGAGAGTGATAACTCAAATGAAAGAGATGAGTCTTCGGATGATGAAGAACTCATGGCTAACTTCATAGCCTTTACGTCCTCTCTTAGGAGTAGAGAAGCTAGTGAAGAAGAAAGTGAAAGTCAAGAGGGAAACTACTCAAGTGATGATGGATCTTCATCACAATCCATAAATGGAAGTGTGGAAAAGATGGATCTCAAGGACTACATGACTAGGTTTGAGAGTTCAAGGTTGAAGAACAAGAATGAAATCAAGAGATTGAAAGAAGAAAACCTAGACCTCTCAACTCAAGTTGACCAACTAAATGAAGAGTCGGTGAGATCTAAGAGAAGTGAAGAAGGGTTGAAGAAAGAGCTTGAAGATGCTAGAGAATTGTTGGCCAAGATGAACTCTAGCACCAAGAAACTTGACCACATGCTAGATGTTGGAAAGAGGCCAAGTGACAAGAAGGGGCTTGGGTTTGAAGATGACAAGATGTCCTCCACTCCAAGCAAGACCATTTTTGTAAGAAGCATGAACTTCAATGGGTCATTTCCTCATCAAACTCCTAGGAAAAAGCTTGATCTAGGAGAGTGTTCAAGTAGTGCTCAAGTGAAGGTGGCACCAAGAAGCCCATCTCAAGCTCATCCTACAAGGGCTCTTCAAGTTAACTTCCCTTAACCAAAAGCTCACAAAGGGAAGACATCTATCATGCAAGCTCAATCAAGGAAGCAATCAAGTCTTACTTAACAACAAAGAAGGAAAGCTCCTCAACAACAAGCAAGACAACCACAAAGACATGGGAAGGCTCCAATGCATTCTCAAGGATATGGTATAATTCCTAACATACTACCTACATGTCATTTTTGTGGTATTGATGGTCACATTAGACCAAATTGCTTTAGGTATATCAAATTGTGTAGGATTGAAAGCATGATAGAGAAGAAAAAGGCTAGAGCCATGATGCATGATCCTAGGACATCTAGAGCCATGATGCATGTCACTAGGAAAAGTGGAACACCTTTGCATGATCCTAGGACATTTAGAGCCCATGTACCATTGACCACTAGGAAGGAAAATACTGCACCTAGATGGATTAGAAAGGATGAACACCTTTGCCATGTTGCACAAATTGCTTTGAAAGCTCATTCTTGTGATTTTTGGTATTTGGATAGTGGGTGCTCTAGGCACATGACTGGAAATAAGAGTTTCTTTGAGACTCTTATGATGGAGGAGGGAGGAGAATGTCACATTTGGTGATGGATCCAAAAAGAAGGTCAAAGGAAAGGGAACCATTTCCATTCCCGGATTACCCTCCTTATCCAATGTTTTGTATGTTGATGGTCTAAACGCCAATTTGATAAGCATTTCACATCTTAGTGATGATGGACTCTCTGTCTTGTTTAGGAAAAATGATTGTCATATCATATTGCCTAATAAACAAACCTTGTTAAAAGGTATGAGGTCTAGTGACAATTGCTATTGTCTTGAGACTAGAAGTGTGTCTTGTAATGTGTCCAAGGATGAACAAATAGAGTTGTGGCATGAAAGACTTGGTCACATGAACTTTAGGGATTTAAAAATCTTAGATAAGTTCAATGTTGTGCGAGGCCTTCCCAAGCTTGGGAAAAAGGTTAATGGTATTTGTGGACCTTGCCAACAAGGGAAGCAAACCAAGAGTATGCACAAAAAGGGCAAATATGTAACCACCAAGGAACCTCTAGAGCTTCTCCACATGGATCATATGGGTCCTATGCAAACCGAGAGTTTAGGTGGAAAGAGATACATTTTTGTGTGTGTAGATGACTTCTCTAGGTACACATGGACTTATTTCCTTAGAGAAAAATCTGAAACTTTTGACAAGTTTAAAATGCTTTGTTCTAAAATTTAAAATGAAATGAACTCCAAGATTAAAAACATTAAGAGAACTAGGAGTGACCATGGGAAGGAATTTGAGAATGCCCATTTTGAAAACTTTTGCAATAGTCTAGGCATTTCTCATGAGTTTTCGGCTCCTAGGACACCTCAACAAAATGGAGTTATTGAGAGGAAAAATAGGGTTCTTCAAGAAATGGCCTGTGTGATGTTGCTTAGGAACAATGTCCCTAGGAACCTTTGGGCCGAAGCCGTCAATACGGCATGCTACATAGGAAATAGAGTTTTTCTTAGGCCTCACACTAGACAAACCTCCTATAAGTTATGGAAATGTAGAAAGCCAAATGTTAGCTACTTCCACACCTTTGGAAGCAAATGCTACATTTTGAATGACCGTGATCAACTTGGTAAATTTGATGCTAAGAGTAATGAGGGTATCTTCATTGGCTATGCCTTGAATAGTAGAGCCTATAGAGTTTTCAATCTAAGGACTAAGACCGTTATGGAATCATCTAATGTAGTCATTGATGATACTGGGCTCAAATCTAATGACCATGAGGATGAGGTAGGTTTAGTTGATGACTCTCCTTTGGAGAAAGTAGTTGATATCTCTAATGTTGAAAATGCTAATCTTGATGATGACATAGCACAACTTAGTGATAGGATTCCTCACTTGGACTCAAAAGAACCTGCTCCATGTGTTAGGAAACTTCATGAAAAAGATGACATTATTGGTAAGGTTAGTGAGGGTGTTAGGACTAGACGTCAAATGACTTATCTTATTAGCTACACTTGCTACACCTCTCAAATAGAACCCAAGAAAATTGATAAAGCCTTAAAATATGAATTTTAGGTTCTTGCCATGCAAGAAGAGCTTAACCAATTTGAAAGGAATGAGGTTTAGACTCTAGTTCCTCGGCCCAAGAATACTAATGTGATAGGCACCAAGTGGGTATATAGGAACAAATCAGATGAGGATGGCAACATTGTGCGAAATAAGGCTAGGCTTGTAGCACAAGAGTACTCTCAAATTGAGGGTATTGACTTTGAGGAGACATTTGCTCTCGTTGCTAGGATAGAGTCCATTATGCTTCTTTTATCCATTTCTTGTTTGCACAAGTTTAAATTATATAAAATGGATGTTAAGAGTACCTTCCTCAATGGCTTCTTGCAGGAGGAAGTATTTGTTGAGCAACCCAAAGGGTTTGTAGATTCTCACCACCCTAATCATGTCTATCATCTCAAGAAAGTTTTATATGGGTTAGAACAAGCACCAATGGCTTGGTATGAACGTCTCACCCAATATCTCATAGACAATGGTTACACCAGGGGTAGTGTTGATAAGACTTTATTCATCAAGAAAAACGAGGATGAACTCTTTATAGCTCAAATTTATGTTGATGATATAGTCTTTGGCTCCACCAATGACACAAAAGTCCAACAATTTGTTGATGTCATGACTCATGAATTTGAGATGAGTCTTGTTGGTGAGTTAAGTTACTTTATAGGTTTACAAATTAAGCAAATGGATGATGGGATTTTCATATCTCAAGCTAAGTATGCCAAAAACCTAGTGAAGAAATTTGGCATTGAAAGTGCCAAATATTGTGATACACCTATGAGTACCACTTTGAAGCTAAGCAAGGATGCTAGTGGTAAAAGTGTAGACCAAACTTTATATCGTGGCATGATTGGTAGCTTGCTCTATTTGACCACAAGTAGGTCCGATATCTCCTTTAGTGTGGGTGTATGTGCTAGGTACCAATCGGATCCTAAGAGTCCCATCTCTCTTCCGTTAAGAGAATCATTCGTTATGTGAATGGGACATCCAACTATGGGATTTGTACTCTTTTGACACTAATGCTAGTCTTGTAGGCTTTTGTGATGCAGATTGGGCAGGAAATTGTGATGATAGGAAAAGTACATCGAGCAGTTGCTTTTTCCTTGGGAACAATCTTGTCTCTTGGTTTTGCAAGAAGCAAAATTCGATTTCCTTGTCCACGGAGGCCGAATACATTGATGCTGGGAGTGGATGCACACAACTCCTTTGGATGAAGCAAATGCTAGTCGACTATGGATTCAATCAAGGTATTCTTACTCTCTTTTGTGATAACATGAGTGCTATAAATATTTCCAAGAATACGGTTTAACATTCTAGGACTAAGCATATTGACATCCGCCATCATTTCATTAGAGAATTAGTTGAGAGCAAATGCATTGTACTTGAGCATGTAGGTACAAATGATCAACCAGTGGATCTATTCACTAAACCCTTAGATGCTACTCGATTCAAAACTCTTAGTAGATCTATTGGGATTTGTCTCATGGAGTGATTATTTTTCGGTCTTTGACCCCATATGGGGAACTCAAGCAAAGAGAGCTATTGTATACTTATTGCATGCAATTTTTCTTAAATATGTTTTTGCCTCTTTATTGATTGCTTGAGTAGCTTGGTTGCACTTATAGTATATTGTATTTTCTTAAATAAGTGTGAACTTTGCTTTGATTATAATCCATGTCATATTTATGTTCAAACATGCATTTTTGGACTAGGAGATATACATTGGAAGTACATAATTGAATGACCCATAATTATCTCTGTGACATGATGATTCTTTAAATGACATGCTAATGAAAAATGATAAAGCATGATTTGATGATTGCAATTGTTAAATGCAACACATTGTGTGAAAGTTAAATGCATAATGCTAGTGAGACTAAAATGTTTAATCAATGTCTCTCTTTCTTTATTAGTTGAACATGGCTACTATCATACGGGTATTCTCCCAGAAAAATCAAGTAGGGTGCAAAGTTGCTCATGCCATGTTTCACTTATAAAGTTGGATATAGTGCTATTAAAACTTGACATCTATGAACAATCTATATCCTTGCTTCTCTCATGACAAATGGTGAAATTTGTTTGAATTATTTTGGAAACCTTTATCATTTGCTTTGCCAAATACCATTGTTTTTGGACTTGAATGCAACATGTCTTGTATGCAAAGCATTCTTTGATTCACACATTGTCTTCAAATAAATCTCCTTATGTCTCTCCTATCAATTGAGATTGTATAAATGTGGCTTATATAATTATGCAACAATCTTGTATGCTTTTTTCTTTCTTTGCCTTGAGTGACCCGGTTGAGGACTTCTCCTTTGACTATATCATGACAAAAAAGGGGAGTAGTGTTGGCTAAAGGAGAGTAGTATGTGTTGGTTTAAAAAGGGAGTTTACAAGTAAGGGGAGAGATTACATGTAGGGGGAGTAACCCGTTGAGGGGGAGCATTGCATTCACATACATTCCATGTTGTCATATTCATATTCTTAAATGCAAATGCTTTTGTTTTATATTCACTTGATTATCTCACATGCACTTGGTTTGGAAAACGTATTTGTGTTTGCCTTGCATGTAGGGTTGATAGTTCTACAAGAGATTGAAGACTTGAAGTTTTTTTTTTATGTTTATCTCTTTGTAATGTAGAATATCTTCCTGGTGTTTTTCTGTTTTGTTTTGTGAGGATCAATATGAGTGGTGGTTTTGTCACGAAATAGCCAAAGGGGGAGATTGAAAAGTCCTCATTTGTTGATTGGATTATTTTGTGAACAACCATATTGTTGGGGTTCATGTAAGGGTAGCTTAGGCTCTCAAGACCTCAAGAGGAGACACACCAAAGGTAAAATTCTTGTGCTTACTTACTTTGAAGAGATAGTTGCACACACTCACATATTCATGCATATCTCTTGATCTTATATGTTGAGTGTTTTCTTGTGTGCATTTTGGTTTTAATAACTCTTGTTGATCTACTTGCATCCTGTACTTAAAGTTTATGTCATGCTAGGCTTTTTATAATATGATGCATTTTCATCACTCTTGTACTTGTTGCTTGTATGGTTGTTTGAGTGTTGAAGTAGGAATTACGCTGGTGGTGCGCTACTCGACCAGCGCACCTCACCAGCGCAACATTCACAGTGGACTGTCGCTAGTCATGCGCCACTGAGGTGCGCTGCTGCACTCGCACATAGTTGAAAAAATGTGCATGCGCTGGTGGTGCGCTACTCGTCTAGCGCAGCCTCACTAGCGCAAACATTCCAGAGAATTTGTGCTTGTGTTGCGCCACTCGTCCAGCGCCTATTGAATTTGTTAGGCAGTGTGCTGGTGGTACGCACCTCACCAGCGCACAATGAAGAAGCTGAAACGTTTTTTTTTTCAAAATGACATCACTTTGTTTGGATCTCATATATATATATATATCATTGTCTTAAGGTCGTGCAAGAGTTCAATATATCACATATTTTCCTCAGAACACATTTCAAAGGAAAAACACTTCTAAGAACTCATTTTTAATCACTCAAATCATTCCCATGTGCATCAAAACTTTATATTGCATCATCTAAATTCATCTAGAGTGCATCTATGGATATGGTTGCTTCATCACATCTTGTTTGGTAAGCTCTTCACTATCTTCTTACAAGTTAAGTGTTTTTGCTTGCTAAACCATCTCTTTAATTAATTGTATTCTCTTAGAATATTTCTAGATACAAATTAGAGATTGTTGTGATGACATGATTGAGTGTTGTATTATGATAGCTTCATAGGATTGATTGATCTATGTTTAACTAAGCTATTTGAACATGTCATTTAGCATTTGATATCTAGGATTGCATTAATTGTCATCTCATTATCCTAGATAAGCATATAGGGTTTCCTAACCTTGTTTGTTCATTGAATATCATCATATATTCACTTAGGACACTTTGGCTTAGTTTGACATTGTTGTGATGTGGGGAGAATTGCTTCTGGATCTGCTGTGGGAAGAAGCAGATGAGCGATTGGTAAACTGACTTTTAAAAGTGTTGTGGGAACCAAAAGCACTTTTAATGTGTTTGGTAAACTGAAAGTAAAAAGTGTTGCGAGTGTGCAAAATTATTAGAAAGGACACAAATGAATTTTGAAGATGTTTTGAAAATAAAACAATTGTTTTATTTTTGTGTTACCATAAACATGTTATAAAATATCAATTAATATTTTGGTGTGACCATAAACATGTTAGTAAATAAATATCAATTATTATTTTTATGTGACCATAATCATGTTATAAAATAAATATCAAAGAATATTTTTGTTTTATAAATAAATAATTTTGGTTTATTTTAGTGTGACCATAACACATTGTTAATTTTTTGAATCTATTGCCACATATATTACGAATATATCAAGACAACTTTTTTTTTTAATTCCTTTCATAACATTTTCTAAATAACAAAATATATTCCAAAGAGTTATGAGATTACACAATTGAAATTGACAACAAAAGATTTCAAAAAGCAAAATATATTACGGAATCGAGAGTAAATTGTAAATAATTGCTAAGTGCCCGTACTCATTAAACTTTGTGCAATTGAATTTCTTAAAATTTCCATTTCTCGTCTTCCCGGACCATCTTCTTCATGTGTATTGACCTCCATTTCTTCATTAATCTCTTCACTTGAGTAATTTGTACTTTCATCAAAATCTCTATCTCGTTGTGCATATCTTCTAATGTAGTTATGAATAGCCATCGTAACAATAACAATTTTCACTTTCTTTTGATAAGAATAACTTGGCATATCACGTAAAATTCTCCATTTTTTTTCCACACCCCAAAAGTACGCTCAATAATGCTCCAAAGTGAAGAATGTGCATGATTAAATATTTCCTTGTGACCTGTTGGTTCTTCACACCTACGAAAATGTGGAATATGGTATCTTTCACCTTTATAAGGTCCTAAAAAATCTTTCATTTGTGGATATCCGGCATCCACCAAGTAATATTTTCCTGAAAATATAAAATATAAAATATAAATGATTATGATATAATATACAGTTATTATTTGTGTAACTTAAATTTCAAAAATTATCATTTGGAGGTTTTGGAAAATTTGATTGAGGATCACGTAGAGCTGATAAGAATACTCTACTATCATGAGCATAGCATTCTCACCCTGCACATGCAAATGTAAATTGCATGTCAAAGTTACATATAGCCATTACATTTTGGGTGGGTATTCCTTTTCTACCAATATATGGTACTTGATCACATGGAGAAATCGAAGCTTGAATATGAACACCATCTATAGCTCCAATGCAATCCTACAAATTAATTCAAAATAGGTATAAAATAAGGTATTTATATGGATATACCAAATTTAACGGCATTGACAATTATACATACCTTAAAGTAAGGCATATATCTAGAGTCGCTCAATATTTCTTGTGGAGTGCTCCTAAATTAAGGATCCAAAAGCTTTATTATCACCTTAGCCATTTCATATAAAATGTCTAGCATCACATCAAAATACCTACTTACCGTCTCACCAGAACGTTGAAAACGTTCTTGTGCATTCCTATTTCTTATACCTTGTCCTAAAATATAAAGAAATATTCCTAAAATTTCAGCACTACTTATGTTTCTTGAACCCTTCAACTTATAATTATTTTCCAAATCATTCAACAACATTACGAAAACATGTTTGTCCATTCTAAACATGTTATAACAACGACTTTCATTGCCCTGCAACACTTCCATCAACCAAATAAAACCTGTTTGAGAGCTTGTCATGCATGGAGTTTTAAGAATATATTTTTCAAGATAAACTTGAATAAGACGACCACATACACATAAATTGATCTATCTCTTCTTCGTCTCCTGGATTGTCCATACTTTATTTTAATAACCTGAAATATTAATGACCTCATCAAACATCACATATAAATTGGTTCAAAGTAAGTAAAACATTTTCCAATAAGCACAAAGAAAATAAAACATAATGTCATCATCTAGGGTCCAACAATGACAATAATAATAATAATACATTAATGTCTATCAACTAAGGTCCAACAAGCACAAATTTCCATTACAAAATTCAACTACGACAGAGATAATAAAACATTAATATCATCTAATTTTCAGTCTTTTTTTGATTAAGAATCAAAAATTGGAGCTTCAGATCAGAATCTGTCATAACAGAAAACATCTCCCTCTTGTCTTGAGAACAAAACAACTCTGTCGCAAACCACCACAACTGACTACCTTTTTCTGCCCCAGGTAAAGTGGCCACAACTTCCATCACTTCAGCAATACTAGTTCCTTGTGAACTTCTATGCACCGATGTCGCTGTACTTTTACTCTCAACTACCTCAACAAGACGATCAATTTGTTTAGATAATTTTGCTGCACCTCCCAACTTTCCTTTCTTTCCCTTCGACCCTCTTGTAACTCCTTTATTTATTTCACTCTCATCATTTGTTCTCTTTTTCCCCTTATCTTGATTACCATGTGAAGCCTCCTCATTCTCCCTATCGACAGTCTGCTTGTCATACTCTGAATCTTCCACCATTTCTTCAGGAAGTATGGTAGATGATGGAATCATGACACAATTACCAACTGCAGTACTACCATTGAACATCTTGTCATACATATCCATCATGTCGGGACTAATTCCCACGTCACGAAATTTTTGATACTCAACATTCGTCTACAAAAGAAGCAGATGGTTAGAAAATATGCATCTACATGACATAAATGAATAAATAAATAAAGAAATAAAGGAGAATGTTCACACCTCAATTTTACTTTGCCACCATTCTGGAGGTGCATCCACCGTTTTCTTAGCGGGGTCCCATCTGATACCAGTTTCTTTATGCAGTAGTGAACTCCACAATTTCCAATCAGTTTTAAGTGAATCTCACTTGTTTTTCAATTGCTTTTTATCATAATCCCTTCCAGTTATTTCCTTCAAAACCTTGACAACATTTACCCATCCTATCTTATCAAAATGAGTGCCATGCCTATTTCCTTTAGCTACTTCCTTAACACATATTTCACAATATATAGCTACAAGATCATCATTCCATATAGCTTTTGATTTTCCACCTCTCTCATTTTCAGTAATGCTATTTGTATTCTTCTTTCCCATCTGTTTGCCACAAAATTCTCATCGTAAATATATATCAAACCTAATGTTTGTTAACTACAAGAACACAAGAACATTGTACCGAAGTTTATCAACTACAAGAACACATCTTAGCAAGTATTAGCTAAATTCACTCACTAATAACCTCTCTATCACTACGATAAATTACTTGGTTCCTATTTATCAACCAATCCTAACAAGAGATATAAGAGGATTAGCATAAGACAAACTAATAAGCCACTGGTGATGCAGACTAACATTTAAACAAGTAGTGAGCATCCGTGTAATAATTGAAAATTAGATTAACAAGCAATAATAACAAAATACCATAACATGGTTTTGACTTTTGATCATTTTGTTTTTCTAATAATGGTAGGTAAATAATGTAAATATATGGGAGCATGCATAACCCTACAAAAGTGGTCAATATTTACAAGAAAAAAATTATAAATATAGGAACCGTAAAGTGTACAGCCAAGCATAATCTTCAATTGATCTTTAGTTATTATATTAAAAATATTATTTATAGATTAGGATCGTAACTCTAGATTTGGATCATTGAAACTTGTTCAAAACTGGGGTGATTGGCTACCTACCAAGGTTAATTTGGAAATTAAAAATTAAAAGAATTAATGGATGGTGCAGAATTTTATACTATTACTAATGGTAGGTAAATAGTGTAGAATAACTGAAGCTAGATTCAATATGATTAAAATCACATTCAAAGTGACCTAATCAATTCCAAATATAAATATCTTCGAAGGAACACATGATAAGTCCATTGAGTTTGAGTTGATTGTGAACACAAAGGCAACCCCACGTCCCAACCTAAAGACAAACCACAGAAAACAAAAAGACGCTCTCACGCAAGGATGGGATTCGTGGTCCTCTAAAACGCAAAACTGAAAGCAAACACTTTAACCTTCAAGCAAACAAGGATCTATATCCTCAGTCATTTTCTTTCCCTCTAGCTATTTGGCCCACCTTATCAAATAAAACTCCAATTCAATCGATTTTCTATTTCACATTTAACTTTATTAACACACACTCAACTAATTATCAAAAACAACCAAAACAGAATAAATTAAAGATAGATAAACACCACTGATTAGACATTTATTAACAAGTGCAAAATTTTGGAAGCCTTTTTGATCAGGTGGATGTATCTCCTTTTCAAGAATTGAATAATAATTTGATACATAATCGACTAAAAGTAAATCTAATTAGTCATATGTGTGTCAAGAGTCTTGTGTTCTGTCAATTATCAGCCCACGAATTTGAATAAATCTGTCTGATGCCACAACAAAAGATACTTTATATCAGGGAGAGGCATCTAGTGTGTACGTAGGAGTTTGTAATATAATATTTAAGTGTTGAAAATGGTGCCAATGCACTATGGTTAATTAAATCTATAATACCATTATATATGAATATGTATTTCGTGTCGTATCTCCCAATTATGGGCTGTGAAAGTTAAGCAGCCATGGAAGCTCTAAGAGCACCCTCAGTTCAATCACTTTACGTACATGAAACAACAACAAAATACCTTAGATGACACAAGTTTCCTAGCCCACAAAACAAGATATAAAAAAATAGGATTGAGATCCCCTTACCTATTTATACTGAACTTTCAATAATTTGCTGACACTTTTAAAAATTAGGATTCAATAACTTTCAATAATTATGAGTTAGAATTTTAGATTTACATTTTTTTCAACAAAACAAAATACCATGAGCACATGCTTCAATATGTTTGAAGATGAAGCTAATTTCAGGTTAACTTTAGTGAAGAGCAAAAAGCTGGAACATCATCATCAACAAAAACAATCTTTAATTATTCATAACCAAGCAGAGCAGCAACAAAGGAAACAAAGATGAAACCGCTCAATTATTCATCATCAGCAACAAAGACGAAACCACTTAAACACAGCAACAACAAAAACCAAGCATCAAATTTTCGTCTTCAATTTTTCATAACCAGGAAACAAACATACAAATAAAAAAAAACATAACATACAACAACACATGAAACAAACCCAAACATAGGGACACAAAACAGAGACCAAACATTAGTAAATTATTCATAACCATCTTCAATTTTCTCAGTAATCAAAAATAATATGCAAATCGAATTTTCACTTTTTCATTCCCAAAACTCAACAAAAATGACAATTAAATCAATACTTCATCAGTAAACAGAGACTCAATCCATACTTCAAATTATATCAAACAACATTTAAATGAAATTGAATTTTCAATAGTATAAAATTGAAGAATACGAAATAATGTACCTGAAAAATATGAAATTGTTGATGAAATATTACTGGATCAAGACAAGAGAACAAAATGAGATCAATAAAAGAGGGTGTTGATTCTCCGATGTAGCGAATAATCAAACATCAACCGTGGAGATCTCAGTCTTGTGTCTTGGTATCAACAAAGAGAATGGAGATGTTGTGAATAGGAGATGAGAATGGAGAAGTCTGGACTGAGAATGACTCTTCAGATTTTTGAGAAGAGAAAGCGAGAGAGAGAGAGAGAGAGATGTGGTGTATAAAGATGAGAATGGTGAAGTCATGAATGAATCGTTGTTGCTGGCTCTTCAGTTAGGTTAGGTTAGGTTTTTTTGGGAAATTTTATGAAAGCTTAGGGATAAAATAGGAAGTCTTGTATAAATTCATTAATGAAAAACACTGTAGCGCCTTTTTTTTTTGCTTCCTCAGAAAGCATTTTTTCAAAAGCATGAATTTTTAGCTTCTCAAAAACTCAGTTGGGAGAAGCTAAAATGACCTAAAAGCACTTTCCCATAGATTTACCAAACACCATATCATTTGTCCGGAATCACTTTTGACCCCAAAAGCAGCCGGGAAAGCATTGCCAAACTAAGCCTATCTCTTCATTGAGAAGTAAGACTTGTGTTGCTTCCGGGAGTAGGTAGCTTAAAGCACAAGCAAGATGAACTAGGTTCACTTATACCGGGATTAGGTAGTGGTGGTGGATTAAACCGGGATTATGTTGTAATTCCTTACCATTTGTGGATTCGAGGTTCTAGTGTGGTGCACTCATCAGCCCGTGGTTTTTTCCATTTGGAAGGTTTCCACGTATATTTCAAGTGTCGTTTATATTTCCGTATTTTTACATTTGTGATTTTATTGTAACTAGCTAGGGGCATTTTTGTAATCTTGACCTTTAATGAAAATTGGGTAAATTTGTTTAAAATCTATTCACTCCCCCTCTAGATTAATTCTATACACACCATAATATTTGTTTCAGATGCGATGTGTGATTTCAAAGTTTCTAAAACAGAAAGAATGACATTAAAATATTTTCTACGGTATGTGTAAAAGCCATAGGACGAAAACCCAGAATTCTTTTTGTTATCCTCCATTCAGAATCTAAATAGTGTCATGTGACATATAAATAGTCCTGTTAGGAACATGAATTCCAAATATCAGAAGTTAATGCAACAAAGACACTTAAATATTGTATATCAGCAATTAAGTCATCTCTTTGGGTTTCAAACAACCTTATCAAATCATTTCTAGTGGTGGTTCTAGAAACAGGTTCAAATTGGGGGTTGTATGCAGGTGTGATTAATTCTTTATAAAATGGACTATCACCAAAACTGATCGGTGCAATGTATCGTGCTAAGCACTCTCTAGCGTGCATGACATCGAACTGTCATGTCGTAACAGACCCATTTGAGTGCCGTTGTAATTGTGTCTGGGTTGTAGTGTCTACCTGTCCATGTGCATGCGTACATTTGTACATATGTCGTCTCAAATGTTCGATTCCCTTCCGACTTGTGGCATAATCCTTCTGACAAAATTTACATTTAGCTATGGGCCCGGACGTCCCGTCTGGGAGTGTCATTTGGACTATGTTGAAACACTGTCACACATCTGATCTTAATTTTCTAGGACGTGATGTTGGTGTAACGACGGAACCAGAAGGTCCCGCTTGAGTATGGGGTCGGCTCTGAAATATCAAATTCATCGTTGAGCATGTTCAAACCGTCCGAAAAATAAGACTGGTGGTTATGATCCATTTCCTGAAGTACAAATATGAACACTACAGTCATTAATAGTCATATTTAAATTCAATATTTAGTAACAAAATGATTTTAAATTACTTACTACCGTTAACAATCTTTATTTACTAACAAAATATATTAAAATTAACCACTATACTTAAAATTCATAATATACTAATACAAAATATTAAAATAAACAACTACACTTAAAATCCATAATTTACTAACAAAAAAAATATTAAATTCACTAATAAAAATTAAATTGATAAATTTACTATCAACAAATATTAAATTAAATATTACACTTAAAAATCTGAATTTACTAACAAAACATATTAAAATTAACCACTACACTTAAAATTCATGATGTACTAACACAAAATATTAAAATGTTTCTACTACACTTAAAATTCATAATTTACTAACAAAAAAAATATTAAATTCACTAATACAAATTAAATTGATAAATTTACTAACAATAAATATTAAATTAAATATTACACTTAAAAATCTTAGTTTATTAACAAAACATATTAAAATTAATCACTACACTTAAAATTCATAATATATTAACAAAAAATATTTAAATGTTTCTACCACACTTAAAATTTATAATTTATTACCAAAATAAATTAAACAACTACTAAACTTAAAATTCATAATTTACTTGTTAAAAATAATTAAATTCAATAATACAAATTAAGTTTCTAATTTTACTAATAACAAATATTAAAATTAATACTAAACTTCAAAATCTTAATACACTAAACAATAATATTAAAATTAACTAAGTATGCACAAAAATTGATAAACTAACTAACTAAATATAAATGTTATCCTTTAATAACTAAAGTCTAAACATAAAATTATAAATTTACTATAAAAAAATGTTTCAACAAAACTAATAAGAAAATTGTACCTTTAAACTTTGGTGTGCTAGTGGAAAATTTAGAGAATAAGATAGGAAATTGGTATTAAAGTTTTTGTGTAGAGAATTGGAGAATGTAGAGATTGCGATTTAAGAGAATGTGAGATAGAGAGAATGATAGAGAGAGAGAGAATGAAAAATGAAATGGATGGAAGTATTTATAGAAAAATTGGATTTGTGGGTCAAAATTAAATTTGAAAGACTTCAGGGGTTTTTTGTAATTTGTGAAGCCTCCAACGGCTGGAATTCAAAATCTAGCCATTGGAGGGAATATTTTAAAAAATCAAACAAACGGTCCAATTTCCCGCCCGGCGTGCCGGTCTAGTGGGCCGGTCTAGCGAGCCGTTCCTGCATGCCGGCCTAGTGGCGTAGCACACCGGCTACGCGTGTAGTGGTGGGCTGGTCTGCCGAACTTGGCCCGACATGCGGCTTGTCTCGTTCTGGGCTTCGGCCTGGCCTGCTTCCTCCACAGGTCGTGCTTGACACGACCCGTTTTCCTTAGCGGACCACGCAGACCGGACTGTCTTGGGCCGACCCAAATTTACAGCACTAGGGGAACCTACCCCCACCCTCATTCCCCTATTTATTTTAATAGGGGTGGGGGGGTGGAGCCCCATTTCCCCCATATATATTTATATATTTTTACTTTCATTTTCTTAAAAAATAACAACTTTAACTTTATTACTCATTTACTTTCTACTCATTTCCTCAATTTCTCCATATTTATTTATGTGTAAAACTATATTACTATAGTTATTTGTATTAATTTTTGATTAAATTAAATCAATTATATATTTTAGATTATTTATTGAATTGGATATCGATCCAATGTGAATCAAACGATCCGAATAATCGAATTTCAAGCCTAGAATTCTAAATTTCAGATTTCAAATTGAAAAATATTAGGATTGAAAATGGGAAAATGAGGGATGGGGTGGGGCCAGAGGAACCTCCCCCCAAACACCCCCATCCCCACTTCCTCCAAATGGGGCGTGGGGGTAGGGATGAGAGGAGGTTTTAAGAATGGGGGTGGGGGGACCTTCCCCTGCCTCAATAGGCCCCCACACCCATCCCTAGTTGTGCCGTAAAACCATAGTAACCTTCCTTATCTATTGAAAAAAAAAACATTTATCAGAAAGTTAACCAAGTTAAACTCTTCCAAAAAGAATTTTCATGTATATGGAAGACAAAGAAAAACATATCATAAACACATAGTCCTAAGGATTTGGCATTTCACTTGGTTCCCAAAACTGTTTTCTAACTATAAGCTCCAGAATCATATAACCAGCTCTAACACCATTTGTAATAGCACAAACCCACCAAGTAGATATTATTCGCTTTAAGCTTCACGTACGTGTCATTCACCCTCATAGATTTGCTTTGAATCATGGGTTTCACACAAACATCTTCACCTATGACCCAAAAGACATCTACTTAATTAGGAGGGAACAAGACTTGTATAAAAACCATGAACCTCACTCGCTAGTGATGTGAGATGTGACAATCTACCCCCATTCGGTCCTCGCGTCCTCGTGAGGATCCAAACACAACCACAAATCTAAATCCACATCTATACCGGGTAGCGAACCTGGCTCTGATAACATTTGTAACAGCCCATACCCACAAAGTAGAAATTGTCCGCTTTAGGCTTCATGCACGCATCCTTCACCCTCACAGATTTGCTTTGGATCATGGGCTTCACACAAACATCCTTTACCCATGGCCCAAAACGCATCTACTTAGTTAGGGGAGACCAAAACTTATATACAAACCATGGACCTCACTCGCTAGCGATATGGGATGTGACATGGACAGTAAGTCTAAAAATCACAGTTTAGACTTTAATAATGAGACAAAAAAAAAATCAATAGTGGATCTTGGATTTTCATGGTTGGGCATGCGTGTTGAGTTGGAAAAGATGAACAACAAATCTCAAATCACACTTTAGACTTGCATAATGAAACCAAAAAAATAAATCAACACGGTAAGTCAAGGAAAGGTAATAATAAGTCTCAAAATGTTCATAATATGTCTCGAAAAGACATAAAAGTCCTGAAAACTACATGAAAAGTCTCGAAAATACCTGAAAAAAATGGAAAAAAAATTCAAGTAATTTTCGAGGCTTTCAGGTAATTTCCAAAACTTTTTAGTTAATTTCCAAGACTTTTCATATAATTTTCAAGACTTTTTAAGTAATTTTCGAGACTTTTCAAGCATTTCCGAGACTTTTGGTAAATTTTCTAGATTTTTTGGTAATTTTGAAACTTTTAGCAGTTGTCGAGACTTTCTGGATACAGATGAAATTGTACAGACTTTTTGGTAAAAAAAGAAAAGTCTAAAAAAAGTTCATTTTTGCTTAGAAAGTCTCGAAAATTACCGATCTCAAAATGACCAAAAAGTCTTGGAAATGACCAAAAGTCTTGAAAAAAATCAATTTTACCCAAAAAGTCTCGGAAATTATCAAAAGTCTCTGAAATACTTGAAAAGTCTCATTAACAACCTGAAAAGTTTTGGAAATACATGAAAAGTCTCGAAAATACTTGAAAAATCTCAAAAATATTCTGGAAGTCTCGGAAACTACATGAAAAAATTCTCCATTTTTTTTTCATCTTCTTTAATCGATCTCCAATGGAGGCTGATTTCAGTCTCTATTGGAGGCCGATTTCGACCTCCAATGGAGTTTCAACTCTATTGATGGAGGTTCTCTATTGATCGAGGATTTTGAATGAAAAAAAAAATCAAAATAGTGAAGAAGGTTAATATATGAGATATTTTTATCCGTTCATCATAATAAGTGATATTTAAACTGAAGTTATTAAAATGATGATAGTCTTAAAATATATCTTTAAAAAATTCTATATAATTTTTATATTTTTGATGGTTTTTATAACGTGGTTTACAAGATTTGAATGTGTTAAACAATAATTACATAACTAAACACGATTAGTTTCGAAAGAAGTTAAATAAATGTTTCTACAAATAGTGTGAATAACGATGTTGAAGATTGAGTCGGTAAAACCCGGACCTGCAGCGGGTTAGGTCCATATCCGGACCCACCTTTTATTCTGAGTGTCTAGACCCTTTTATATTTTACGGGTCTTTTGCGGTTCCGGTTCCTGGTCGGGTCTAAACCCTTATTTTGCCAACCCTTCTTCTCTCATATGCATAGATATTTCCACAATTCCACTATTGGTTTTCAGCACATGAACATTTTTTTATGGTGTATTATCATGGCGGTTAAGGCTTTGAGTTTGAACTATTAAGACAATTTACATGTTTCTAATATCTGAATGATCTGGACAGGTATCAATGAGAGTTGACTCAACGGAATTCGCCAATCCACTCAGTGAGTCACTGAGTCGTCTTCTTCTTCAAACGATTTTCCAATGTCAAAACTCTGCATCTCGCCGGTCCATGATATGGAAAACGATGAAATTTAACTATTTGATGCTCACTTTATGTTTGTTTCCGGAGAAAATCGAAAATTAGGTCGCCAATTCGTAAACTTTCACGTCGGAATTCTTGGTGAGATGATGCATTCATTTTCCATTTCTAGTTTATGCCGTGTTCTGTGTCCCGTTTTACGTTGAAAGGTCTCGCCTTGTCGAAAATCCAAAAAATCATACCCAAGGAATGGAAACGAAGTGTTGAAATTGAAAAGTTGGATAGCTGAAGAAAATCATGAATCTATGATATCTGACCTTTTAATTGCTCTTAAGGAATTTGCCAGCCAAGGCCATTTAGCGAAGGCAATCGAGGCTTTTTCGCTTATTTGGCGCAATGTCTCTTGTGTTGAATCTCGTGATGTTGTTTTACATTCAACGTCTTCTGTTTTGCTGTGTTGTAAAAATGTTAAATCGATCAAACATGGTCAACAGCTTCATGGGTTTATAATCTTTTCGGGTATGGAACAACACCCTCTTTTGGTGCGCAGGCTTGTTGATTTTTATTCAAGTTTTGATCACGTTGTTGATGCTCGGATTGTTGTTGAAACTTCAAGTGTTTCGATCGCTTTGCCTTGGAATCTGCTCATTTCTTCGTATATTAGAAATGGACTTTTTGGGGAGGCTCTGTCTGCTTATAAGCGAATGGTGGGTAGAGGGATTGTAGCTGATAAATTCACGTATCCATCTGTTCTCAAGGCGTGTGGTGAGATGTTGGATGTAGGTTTTGGACGGGAGGTTCATCAGTCCATTGATGCTGGTTGTGATGAGTGGAACTTGTTCGTGCACAATGCGTTGATCGCCATGTACGGGAGGTTTGGGGAGGTGGGTGTAGCGCATCACTTGTTCGATAAAATGCCAGTGAGAGATGCTGTTTCTTGGAATACGATAATCTCTATTTATGCCTCAAAGGGAATGTGGGATGAGGCTATGGAAATGTTTGAGAAAATGCTAGAGCAAGATGTTGAAGTTAATATCATAACTTGGAACACCATAGCTGGTGGGTGTTTGCGGAAAGGAAATTTCAATTCGGCTCTCACGTTGATTTCCCAGATGATACTTCGTGGTGCTCACTTGGATCCGGTTGCAATTATAATCGGTTTAGGAGCATGTTCACATATTGGGGCTATAAAATTGGGTAAACAGATTCATGGTTATGCGATTTGTAGTTCTTACGATAAGTATGGTAATGTTGGAAATGCTCTAATCACTATGTATGCAAGGTGCCAAGACCTTGAGCGTGCTTATATGATGTTCTGGTTGGTAGAAGAAAAAAGTATAATTACTTGGAACTCTATGCTTTCTGGTTACTCTCACATGGATCGGTCCGAGGAAGCTTCTTTCCTTTTTAGGGAGATGTTGCTCTCCGGGATTGAACCAAATTATGTTACAATTGCGAGCATTCTGCCTCTTTGTGCTCGGGTTGCAAATCTGCAACACGGTAAAGAGTTTCATTGCTACATTACAAGGCATCAAATATTTAAGGACTATTTGTTATTATGGAATGCTCTTGTAGACATGTATGCAAGATCAGGAAAGGTTGTGGAAGCTAAGAGAGTGTTTGACTTGATGAGCATACGTGATCAAGTTACTTATACTTCCTTGATTGCTGGATATGGGGTGCAGGGAGATGGAGAAACTGCATTAAAATTATTCGATGAGATGATCAAGTTTCAGATCAAACCAGACCATGTCACCATGGTTGCAGTTCTATCGGCTTGTAGTCATTCCGGTCTGGTAATTGAGGGTCAAATGTTGTTCGAAAAGATGTCAAGAGTTTATGGTATATTTCCCCGTTTGGAGCACTTTGCTTGCATGGTCGATCTCTATGGAAGAGCTGGTTTGTTGAATAAAGCAAAGGGTATCATTACTAAAATGCCTTACAAGCCAACCCCTGCCATGTGGGCTACACTCTTAGGAGCCTGTCAAATACATGGAAACACAGACACCGGGGAATGGGCAGCTGGGAAATTGCTCGAAATGAAGCATGAAAATTCTGGTTACTATGTGTTGATTGCTAACATGTATGCGGCTGCTGGTCGTCAGGACAAGCTAGCAGAGGTGAGGACTTCCATGAGAGACTTGGGAGTGAAGAAGGCTCCTGGCTGTTCTTGGGTTGACGTGGGCACTGGATTTTCTTCCTTTTTGGCAGGGGATACATCAAACCTCCAGTCATGGGAGATTTACCCCGTGTTGGGTGGACTGACTGAGCTAATGAAAGCTGCCGGTTATGTTCATACAGAGGACTCAGAAGATGAAGTAATTGAAGGAATGGGATGAAAAAAGAGAGGGTTCTTTTTCTCCCTGGATTCTCTGTAGAAGCAGTTAAAATACAACGTTTGAGTGTCCACTGAAATGGAGCAGAAATGGCCCCCATCAGAGCTCAACACTGGGAGAGCTTAGTGCTAGATGGAACTACTATCGAAAAGTCTGTCATTGAAGAATATTTTGGTTGTTTCAAGCTTTAAGCAATTCCGAGCTGATTGCTTCAGATTCCTAGATTCTTTTGGCATCCGCATACCCACATTGCCGCATTGGGAAAGAAATTATAATTGTGCTCTTTTATAGAAACAGGAACATTCCTAACCACCACATTAAATTTGCATTCCATGATATATAATGAAACAGCTACTGTAGCACATTACTTGACAGATTAATGGGAGGATTATTTGTACATTCTAATTTTATTACATATACTGCAATACAAATTCTGATTTCTTTCTCCTTAGATATGTAAACACTGAATCAAAAAATCTGGACAGGTATCAAAACTCCTATTTACTAGATGGTTAGCCAGTCTCTCATTGACAATACTGTTGTTTGGGGTGTTTGACGAATTCCAGAGGAAGAACAAAGTTTATTAGATTTTAGATGCTCTTCTTGCTCAGGTACAGATCAAATATGAATTTTATTTCTTACTTAAGATGACCACTATTTCTAGATGATTCTTGTTACCTACAGTGGGAAGAGCGGATGTTGAAAGGCCATTTCAGATATGATGGGACAACCTCTGAAATTAAGGTTAGTTTAGCGCATCACTAGAATCAATTTTGTTGTGAAATGCCGGTCTTTTTCTTGAATATCGATTTACATCACGGCTAAATGTCTTATTATATTTTTGGTACTTCCTGTGGGTTATTACTTATTAGTGGCAGGGGAAAGTTTCTTACTCAACTGATTGAAAGATGGAACATGGATTATTTATCAAAAGCTGAGGACAATAAAATTTGTCGGCAATTTGATCCATTTATATTTCACTGCAAGAACAATGATGAGGAAATACTTTTTTGTGTAGCTAGCTACCGTGCCTAATGATGCCATCTTGATTATTATAAATGTATGGTTGAGTAGGGTGATTGTTTCGGTTTCTAGTGTCATAGATGGAATATTATACCAATATTGCGAAATATCTTGGCAAACTGTACAGACTTTGGTCATTATTAATCTTGATTGAATGTTTGCAACCATATGAAAATAATTCCTTTCTTTTTTTCCGATTATTTTCTAACTAAAATAGACATGGTAGTTTAGAGGGTATTATATTAAAGACCTGTTAGCCCAGTGGTTTGCCATTTGGCTATTCCATCGAGTCTTCACAGCTTGAAGGGAAGATTGCTATCAATTATGTAGAGAACTTTATGACGCATTCTTGTAATCTGATTGCCCCTTTTGGTTTATAAAGCAACCCCAGCTGCATACGGCCATGTGTTCTTGGTACCTTGGGGATCCAACTGACTTTACCAGTTTGATGCGGTATCCTTGGAAATGATGTTGAGGGTCTCTATTGAGCTTTAAAACATGACTTGTTTTTTTTTAATTCTTATTGCATGTATATTTAATATTGTATTGATTGTGTTGTATTTCCCTTGTACTAAAGGTGTGATCTATAACAAGTACCATGTGTTCCCATGGTGCAGCAGATATTGTTACCTGTTTTTTTTGGTTAATGATTTTACTTATACATTGTCCAAAGTGCCATATATATATATATATTTTTCCATTCTGGTGATGGATTTTTATACCCTGGTACAGACTTTGGCAACCTCATGCAACCTTTCAGCTTGGAAGTGTATTGGATACTTGTTCAGGTCAAGGAAATCAAGTCACTGAGGATGCTATGCGTAAACATCTGAATGCTGTTTAACTCAACAATGAAAGCTTATTGCTGTGAACACTTGTTGGTTCATTTGTTTCAGATTGGTTCTTTCACTTCACAACTCGAAACTGACTTCTCGTTTGTAATAAGATTTTTATTTTCATTTTGTCCTTGTCAATACAGTTAAAACATGTATCATTTTCAATCCTGGAACTATATAATTTTACTGAGACATTTTGTTTGTTGAAATATTCCAATCTTTTTTACAGTGCAGTTGGCTACAAACCTCTAATCCTTGAATCTGATTGCTTGAAATAATTGAAATCTTTGAAGATATACACACTTGATATAGATGATGTTTCTGCAGTTATATGGTTGTTGATATTATTATAATAGATAGAGGAGAAGACAGATTTTAGATATCATTGAAGAAAGAAATTTTAAAAATTAAGAAACACATCTTTAAGCTTTTAAAAATGATTTGGATAAATTTTCATTAAAAAAAAATCAGAGAAAACAACTTTTTCCCTTTAGACTTTAGATTTTACCAACTCAGGTGTCGACTAGAGCAAGATCGAGGTCCTAAAGGCGTTCTCTGGCTACAGACCGCTGTTGTGATTAGGTTCACGTCGTGTTGGTTATGGAGTTGACATGATTGGTGGGTCCGCTTTAGCTTGAACGGTTTGAGTCACGCCTTGAGGGTTGTCTGTCGTTGGCGTAACCGAGGATGTCCTCGACATCCTCCGTAGGGTCGTTCACTTGGACCGAGGGTGCCGGTGGTAGGTTGCTAGGCACACCCTTGATTATTGCTCGCAATTTAACGTTTCTGGTCCGGACCAACGCGTTCTCCGCTTTGAGCTCCTGCAGTTTCTAAGCGTTGGTAACCATCTGAGCAGTCGGTGAGGCGAGTTGTTCTTCGTCGGTTGGGGTGTTTTCATCTCCCGACATATTTGGAGTCCTTCGTTCGGTTCAACTAGTTCACTTAAGCTGCAATGGGCCCCATAGTGTGTGTCAAACTGTAGATGGTCGATCTACGGTTGATGTGGATCGGGTTGATTCGAGTTAGGCTCAAGCAACTTGGCCAAACTGAGTGTGTCGTCTACTCCAAATACTTGCAAAAAAAAAAAATGAAATAACCAGAAACGAGTTAAAAAGAATAGGGTGGTGATTGATTTGTGGCCTTAGGTGCGTTTGGGTTGAGCGTTAAAGAGATTACGACCCAGTTTGACATTGTTGTGCTGTGGGGAGAAGTGCTTTAGAAATTGCTGTGGGGGAAATTGCTTTTGGAATTGCTGTGGGAAGAATCAGCTGAGTGTTTGGTAAACTGATTTTCAAAAGTGCTGTGCGAACTAAAAGCAATTTCATTGTATTTAGTAAACTGAAATAAAAAGTGTTGTGAGTGTGTAAAATTACTAAAAGGACATAGACATCTAAATGGTACTAATGTGCTATAATTTACATTTTTCTTGTTTATTTATGTTTAGTGTTAAGTGTTATATAATTATGGTACTTTATTGAATTAATTAGCCCCATTTTTTATTATATTTTATTTAATTAATTAGTCCAATTTCTTTATTTCTTTATTTCTTTATTTTATTCTACTTTATTTTTTAATTTCATTTTTATTCTACTTTATTGAATTAATTATCCCAATTTTTTATACAGTTATGGCAACAATTTTTTTTTGTACAAAAATATAAGTCTATTTTTTTTTGTTAAATTTCATTAAAGGTAAGGACAAAGTTGGAAAGTTAGTAAAATTTTATTTATATCACTGTAGCGCGTTTCTAAAAGCAGAAACCAAAAGCCAAAATCCAAAAGCGTGTATTTATAGCTTCTCAAAAACTCAGTTAGAAGAAGCTAAAAGTGACCAAAAGCATTTCCCAGCAATTTTACCAAACACCCTGTCTTAGGTCCAGAATCACTTTTGACCCCAAAAGCAGCTGGGAAAGCAATGCCAAACTGGGCCTACAACTGCAAATTGATTGGAAATAACTATTCCGGTAACTGGAGTTAGGATTTTGGCAGAGTTTCGGCTAGCAAAAGCGTGAAAAAATTGGAAGAGAATTCCCAATGCCTTTTTTGTGTACCAAGGGTCTATTTATAGACCTCCCAATAAGCTAATCGTGGAACGCCGTTGGAGATCTTTTCCCAAAATCTCGGTCAGATTTTGAAGGATTTCAAGATCTATGACCAGTTCAGAATATTCAATCACGTTTTATCTGATAAGCTCCATCAGTTAATAATTGAGTCAAGCCAAGACTCTACTAGACTGTCATGGGTCGACTCGTATCATATAGGTCTGGACTGGACCCGACACGAAGTTAGTAGTGTGCTTTGAACGTTGGGCCTAAAGGCCATTTTTGACTATGTTTTTTTTTTATGGTTTTTGTTTCTATATCACATATTATTTGGGTTTTATTTTTTAATTAATAGATTTTAATTTTAATTTTTTATTTATGATATGAAAATTATATATATATTATTTATGTTTGTTTCCAGAGAAAATCGAAAATGTTGGTGAAATGATGCATCCATTTTCCGTTTCTAGTTTATGTTGTGTTCTTCGTATGGATGGCCATGGGACGGGTTCAGGGTGGAGTGGTTCTTTAGCATATCGCCCTATTTATTTTTTGAAAACCTATCCCCTCATAAAACTCTACGATAGATGAAGTGGGATAGGTTTGGACGGGGCTGGGTACGCTTTCCCCATCCTCATCTAATTTAACTTATTTAATCCATTTAATAAAATTATTTATTAAAATCTTATCAAAAAATAATATTTATTAAAATAATAAATATATAAACCAATAAATATATAAAGTAATTCTAAAAAACAAATTGAAGACCATTGCATAAAATGTAAATCTTAAAACTAAAAAAATAAATTCAATCATTTTAAAATATGGTAAATCGTATTTTAGTCCCTATAATTTACACTAATCTGTGTTTAATCCACAATTTTTTAGAATTGTAACTTTTAGTCATTCTGTAAAAGAATTCGTTAAAATACACTTTCTGGCATGTCAGTCGTGCGAAATGACCTTAATTCCCCTGATGGGTGCTGAAAATAATGAAAAGACCATTTTACCCTTATTTTTATCTTTTTCTATGAATGAATTACTTTACATGAAATTACATTTTTACCCTTATTATGTATTAAAAAAACACAAAAAAAAAATGGATATACACCGTCCATCTCAAAGATGGGCAGTGGAAATATATCTCTTTTTTCATTGTTTTATTAAATTTTTTTTTTTAAAAATATAATAATAATTTGGTGGATTCAAATCTAAAACATCTGGAAACCCAGATTATCTTCTCCAACACATCTTGATCATTATCTTCTCCAACAGTTCATTTCATCTTTATCGGTTCATTTCATCTTCATCAAGCACAAACCTGATAAACCCAAAATCAAACCGAAATCAAACCTACAAGTTAAACCCAAAAATTCATCACAAACCTAATATCTCTGTCCAAATCATCACCGTCCACCATATAATTTAAAAACAAACCCATAATCCATACACCAAAAACACAACCAAACCCAGAATCCAAACCCACGCCACAATGTTTCCTCTTCTCTCTCATTCTCTTTCTTTCCCAAACAAGAATAATCCTCCAATCATCCACCATCATCAGCAAACCAATCCCACAAATCAAATCAACAAAAAAACCAAAAAAATATCAAAAATCTGGAAACAAAAAGAAACACCCACCTGGAAACCAATCCCATTTTCGAAACACATACCAAACCAAAAAATCTGGAAACCAAAAATTTGGAAAAAAAAAACCAATCCAATTTTCGAAACACCCACCAAACCCAAACATCCACCAAGAATCAACTTAGTTCATCAAGCAACCTGTTAATAGTAAAATTTGGCCAGGGGTTAAAGAGAAATTTTCCACTCACTCAGTCCAAGTCGAAGCCCAAAGTCGACATTCATGAAACCCCGGATGTACCATAAAACTACCCCGCAGAAGCACGGAGGGGCGTCAAGCTTCAAAACTATTAGGGAAAAAGCTAGGCACGACCAGGTAGAGCCCCCACGCTAACACTTGAGTCCGGGCTTCCCGAGATCACCTACCGGGGAACCTCGGTTCCTGGGGTCGGGCTCCTCAGCCTCCCCTTGAAGGGCAGAAGGGGTTGCCAAACTCAAGAAACATTCAAAAGAAGCCCAACAAGCAAAGCAAGCCCCCTCCGGGTTAAGGTTTTTAGAGGTCAAACTTAATTCATGGCCTGAATAAGAAGTCCACCAACCTCTCCAGAAGTCTGCCGTTCCCGTTGGGCATGAAAGAAGAATCTCGCCTATCCCACACTACCTCTAGTAAGTGTCCACGAGTCTATCTCAGGCTTCTCTGAATATAGCCAAAGCATGGATCTACCTCGCTCTATAAGACAACGACTAGTTAATTCGGCGACCTCCATGAAGAAAATGCCGTAAGCACACACATGATCAAATCCACGTAACAAACAACATTAATCCCACGTACGCGTAAGTCAAGAGTTTGATTCCAAAAAGGAAACAAACTTATAACCGTCGACGATATCATCGAATCCAGTAACAATTCAAATTCAAATGGCGAATCCCGCCTGATAAGGAGGGAACGGATTCATGAGATCGTGGCAGGATATTTGTGAAATTAAAACCTACTTGGACCAAATATAAATAAGGCCAAGCATGGTGAGAAAAAAAGAGACGACAGATAGATGATAAGAAAAAAAGGAGAGGAGGGCCTAAATTCAGTAATCAAAACACGTCCGCCGTTGTTTCCACTATTCGACAAGTACAAAGCGACCACCTTCTTACGTCTCAGATAATGTATGAGAGAGAATTATGTATATCAAAGTGATCAATAATAAAAGCTCCCGTTTTTCATTATTATACAAATCTTCATTCCCATCTAAACAGGTTAGGTATCAAAGGTACTGACCACGGCCACCACCTCCGTGGTAGTGGTCTTGAGGGTGTTAGTAGGAATTTCTCATCCTGAGTATCTTTCCCGTTAACACAACCAAAAGAAAAAAAATAAAACCCAGAAAGTTAAATCAAAACCAATAACAAAAAATCTAAATCATATCCCGAAATAACCTCGAACCAATCGAACCAATCGAACCAAACCACTCATACCCACACCAACATCCACACCCAAACCCAAACCCAATCGACAGAAGAACAAGACCATACCCAAACCCAATCGACGGAAGAAAAGACCTATACCCAAACGCCATCGACTAAAGAAAAAGAAGAAGCCAAGCCCAATCGACATAAGAAGCAAAGAAGAAGAAGAAGAAGAAGAAGAAGAAGAAGAATAAGAGAGAAAGAGATAGACGTTAGATCGTGAGAGAGGAGAGATGAACAGATGACAGAAAGAGATGAGAGAAATAGATGTTAGATCACGAGAGAGGAGAGAGAAACATATGAGATACATATGAGATTTTTTTTTAAATATATTTATATGTTTTTTTAAATTAATTTATAAATTACTATTATACCCTTTAGTTATATAAGATTCTAGAACATCTGATGTTATTTTACTTTTTTACCCTCGTTGACCTCCGTTGACTTGACGGAACCCTAATAGAATTGGACGGTAGAGACTCAAATACATATTGTCAGAGAAAAGATAGACTAAAAGCTACAATTCTAAACAATCGTGGATTAAACACATATTAAGACAAACTATAAGAACTAAAAAACGATTTACTATTTAAAATATAAATATTGAAATAAATAATAAAAAAATAAATATTATATTTTAAACGGAAAGCCCACCCATACTCCATTCCTGCCAAATTGAAACTCATACGGTGCGGGTCCCTGCGGCTTAGTTTGCCATCCCAGTTCTTCGTCCGGTTTTACGTTGAAAGGTCTTTCCAAGTCGAAACTCCAGAAAGTCATACCCCAGAAATGGAAACGAAGTGTTGGAATTAAAGAGAATCATGAATCTATGATTTCAAACCTTTTAATTTATCTTGAAGAATTTACCAGCAAAGGCCATTTATCGAAAGCATTCGAGGTTTTTTCACTTGTTTGGCGCAATGTCTCTTGTGTTGAATCTCGTGACGTTGTTTTACATTCTATATCTTCTGTTTTGTTGTGTTGTAAAAATGTTAAATCGATCAAACAAGGTCAACAGCTTCATGGGTTTATAATCTTATCGGGCATGGAACAATACCCTCTTTTGGTGCGCAGGCTTGTTGATTTTTATTCAAGTTTTGATCTCGTTGTTGATACTCGGATTGTTGTTGAAACTTCAAGTGTTTTGAACACTTTGCCTTGGAATCTGCTCATTTCTTTGTATAATAGAAATGGACTTTTTGGGGAGGCTCTGTCTGCTTATAAGCGAATGGTGGGTAGAGGGATTGTAGCTGATAAATTCACGTATCCGTCTGTTCTAAAGGCATGTGGTGAGATGTTAGATGTTGGATTTGGACGGGAGGTTCATCAGGCCATTGATACTGGGTGTGATGAGTGGAACTTGTTCGTGTACAATGCGTTGGTCGCCATGTACGGGAGGTTTGGGGAAGTGGGTGTAGCGCATCACTTGTTCGATAAAATGCCGATGAGAGATGCTGTTTCTTGGAATACGATGATCTCTATTTATGTCTCAAAGGGAATGTGGGATGAGGCTATGGAATTGTTTGAGAAAATGCTAGAGCAAGATGTTGAAGTTAATATCGTAACTTGGAACACCATAGCTGGTGGGTGTTTGCGGAAAGGCAATTTCAATTCGGCTCTCAGGTTGATTTCCCAGATGATACTTTGTGGTGCTTACTTGGATCCGGTTGCAATTATAATCGGTTTAGGAGCATGTTCTCATATTGGGGTTATAAAATTGGGTAAACAGATTCATAGCTATGCGATTTGTAGTTCTTATGATAAGTATGATAATGTTAGAAATGCTCTGATCACTATGTATGCAAGGTGCCAAGACCTTGAGCGTGCTTATATGATGTTCCGGTTGGTAGAAGAAAAAAGTATAATTACTTGGAACTCTATGCTTTCTGGTTTCTCTCACATGGATCGGTCTGTGGAAGCTTCCTTCCTTTTTAGGGAGATGTTGCTCTCCGGGTTTGAACCAAATTATGTTACAATTGCAAGCATTCTTCCTCTTTGTGCTCGGGTTGCAAATCTACAACATGGTAAAGAGTTTCATTGCTACATTACAAGGCGTCAAATATTTAAGGACTGTTTGTTATTATGGAATGCTCTTGTAGACATGTATGCAAGATCGGGAAAAGTTGTGGAAGCTAAGAGAGTGTTTGACTTGATGAGCACACGTGATGAAGTTACTTATACTTCCTTGATTGCTGGATATGGGGTGCAGGGAGATGGAGAAACTGCATTAAAATTATTTGATGAGATGATCAAGTTTCAGATCAAACCTGACCATGTCACCATGGTTGCAGTTCTATCGGCTTGTAGTCATTCAGGTCTTGTAATTGAGGGTCAAATGTTGTTCGAAAAGATGTCAACAGTATATGGTGTAATTCCCCGTTTGGAGCACTTTTCTTGCATGGTCGATCTCTATGGAAGAGCTGGTTTGTTGAATAAAGCAAAGGGTATTATCACTAAAATGCCTTACAAGCCAACCCCTGCCATGTGGGCTACACTCTTAGCAGCCTGTCGAATATATGGAAAGACAGACACCTGGGAATGGGCAGCTGGGAAATTGCTCAAAATGAAGCATGAAAATTCTTGTAACTATGAGTTGATTGCTAACATGCATGCGGCTGCTGGTCGTCAGGACAAACTAGCAGAGGTGAGGACTTCCATGAGAGACTTGGGAGTGAAGAAGGCTCCTGGCTGTTCTTGGGTTGACGTGGGCACTGGATTTTCTTCCTTTCTGGCAGGGGATACATCAAACCTCCGGTCATGGGAGATTTACCCTGTGTTGGGTGGACTGACCGAGCTAGTGAATGCTGCTGGCTATGTTCGTTCAGAGGACTCAGAAGATGAAGTAATTGAAGGAATGAGATGAAAATTGAGATGGTTCCTGTTCTTCATGGATTCTCTGTAGAAGCAGTTAAAATAGTATACAATGTTTGGGTGTCCCCAAAAATGGTGCAGAAATGGCCCCAATCAGAGCTCAACACTGGGAGAGCTCATTTTGGTTATTTCAAGCTTTAAGCAGATCCGAGCTGATTGCTTCAGATTCCCAGATTCTTTTGGCATCTGCATAACCGCATTGCCACATTTGGAAAGAAATTATAATTTTGCTTTTATAGAAACAGGTACATTCTTAACAACCAGACCAAAATTTGATATATAATGAAACAGTTATTGTAGCACATTACTTAACAGATTAATGGGAGGATAATCTATACATTGTAATTTTATTACATATACTGCAGTTCAAATTCTGATATCTTTCTCCTTAGATATGTAAACACTGAATCAAAAAATCTAGACAGGTATCAAAACACCTATTTACTACATGGGTAGCTAGTCTTTCATTGACAATACTGCCATTTGGGGAAATCAAGAATTCCAGAGGAAGAAAAAAGTTTATTAGATTTTAGATGCTTTTCTTCTTGCTCAGGTATAGATAAAATATGATACTTATTTCTTAGTGAAAATAATCACTGTTTCTAAATGGATTCTTGTTACTTACAGTGGGAGAGCAGATGTGGAAAGGCCATTTCATATATATATGATGTGTCAAACTGTCAACCTCTGAAATCAAGGTAGTTAGTTTAATGCATAACTAGAATCGTTTTTGTTGTGAAATGTCTGTCTTTTTCTTGAATATATTTTAGGTACATCACAGCTGAATGTCTTATATTTTAGGTACTTCCTGCAGGTTATTAGTGCCAGGGTAATGTTTCTTACTCAACTGAATGAAGGATGGAACATGGATTATTTATCAAGCTGAGGACAATAAAGCCTGTCAGCAAATTGATCCATTGCAAGAACCACGATGAGGAATTACTCTTTTGTGTTGCAAGCAGCGAGAAGGCAAACTCAGAGATTATAACTGCAGCTACTGTGCCTAATGGCGCCATCTTGATTATTATAAATGTAAGGCAGAATGGGGTGATTATTTCAGTTTCTAGTGCCAGGATGGAATATGCTGCAAATATTGCAAAAATCTTGACAAGTGGTACAGACTGTGGTCATTATTAATCTTGATTGAATGTTTGCAACCACATGAAATTCCTTTTTTTTTTTCCTATTATTTTCTAAGCAAAATAGGCGTGATATTAGAGGGTATTATATTAAAGACCTGTTAACCCAGTGGGTTGCCATTTGGCTATTCCACTGAGCCTTCATAGCTTGTAATCTGATTGCTCGTTTTGGTTTTTAAGGCAACCCCAGCTGAATATGGCCATGTGTTCCTGATAACTTGGGGATCTAACAGACTTTACCAGTTTGATGCTGTATCCCTGGAAATGATGTTGAGTGTCTCTATTGCAACAAATAACCCTTCTTTCCACTTGTTCTATGATTCCTCTGGGCCCAGTGCTTCTCATTTTTATTTTAAAGCATTGAATTGCTTTTTTTTTTTTTACTTGCTTCTACCAGTGTGTTGTTAATTTAAATATTATTGGCATCCTTATTCTTCAACTTTGTTCCATAAGATAGTATGTGAGGGCTGGAGAACCACTGATGGTCAGGAAGTCATTTCTTAATAAATGTTCAGAGCTCTTAATAGACAGGACATTGGTCTATGGTAAAGGTTTTCTAATTTTTAATTCTATTATTAAGTTGAATATGTTGAATTTTTTGCTTACATGAAACGAGTTTTATTTTCACGGGTAAAGCAAGATAATATTTTTTATCTTAAAAATGGTTGTTTGTGTATTATCTTAATTTGTTGTTCTAAATCTTGAACATTAGCATCAAAGTTAGAAGATTGTCTATGTAAAGCATTGTCATCTTATATAATCAGTGGAGGTTCTATTGTATTACATTCTGTGTTTGTGAGGGAGGGATTGTAACCGAAGAAGTATTAATGTTAAATATGTGATGAAATCAAGGTTTGCTAATTGAATTATTTATTGGGTTAGCACCCTTATGCATTCTAAGTGTTTTTTCTTCTAGATGTGTGCATCAAACTAAAATTTATTTATTTTCTTCTGTTGGTGTAGGCCTTCTACTTTCCAGATCATTTGCCTGTGGACCTCATGCCTGTTGATACTTTCGTTACTGATGGGCGAACAGAAACTCGCACCAGTAATGTGACGGATTACCCTGTTAAGGCCTCCTCCTTGAGTGCACCTATAACATTAAGATGATGGTGGAAGTTATGTCTGAGACTTGGTTCTTATTCACAGGAAAAAAATCATTCCATACAATATTCTAATATCTGATTGTGGCAAAAATATGCTTTTCTTTCTTCAAGTATAATGGCCGTTAATCCATTATGTCTATTACTAGTAAGAGGCTCCTTCTTGGCTTTATGTTACACGCTAGAAGAGATTTGTAGGCAATTAATTAATTTAAACCTTCAATTGTGATTTTTTTTTTTTTTTTTTTTTTTTTTTTTGCGGGCAAGGAATCTGAGCACATTGATGTGTCTACTTTCACTTGATTTGAGCTGAAAGGGAACTAAACAGATTTTATGTTCAAGTTTCTTGGCACTTTCCTTTTATTATTTGAATTTGAAGTGTGATTCGCGAAAGATAAGGGATGAGGGGTGAAGGGGGGATGGGTTGTATGTGTTTGATATTGAATGTATCATTAGTGTAATGAACAACAGTTGATATAATTATGTTGAGCAACAGTTCTTTTGGCAAGAACTGGAGAGTGAGTAGTTACTTCATGAAGTGATCTACACTAATCATCTAGTGTTTAGAGGAAGAGAGATGGGACACAAGAAAAGAAACAGTAGTTTTGTGGGGAATTGCAAAATGTATCTTCTTGACTTCTTCATATTTGACCCATACTATCATAGGCTAGCCCAAGATACATTATTTTTTATTACTTTTTCCTGTTCAAATATTGAGCTCTAAAACATGACTTGTTTTTTATTCTGATTGCATGTATATTTAATATTCTATTGATTGATTTTGTTGTATTTCTTTTGTACTAAATGTGTGATCTATAGCTAGTAAGCTGTGAGTTCCCATGGTGCAGCAGGTCCAGCAGGATATTGTTGCATGTTTTTTTGGTTAATGCTTTTACTTTCTTATAAATCGTCCAAAGTGCCATAATTTTTTATTTTTTATTTTTCATTTTGGTGATTGATTTTTATACCCTGGTACAGATTTTGGCAACCTCATGCAACCTTTCAGCTTGGGAGTGCAGTGGATACTTCTTGTTCAGGTCAAGGAGTGAATTTGACCAAATCACTGAAGAGTGAGGACGCTATGCGTAAATATCTGAGTGCTGTTTCACTCGACGATGTAGGCTTCAGACAGTGCAGCAGCTCTGTTGCAGCATTGCAAGTAAGCTTGCCGATTGAACTCAAAACCTTCTCTGATCTATGACACACCAAACTTGCTGCAAATAATTAAATTTTATTGGTGCTCACACTAGTAGGTTCATTTACTTCAGATTGGTTCTTTCACTAGATAAATCGCAACTGACTTCTTGTTTGTAATAACTAATAAGATTTTTTTATTTTTTTTTCATTTTTTCATTTTGTCATTGTAATATGAGTGTTGTGCTCTGTTAGGTCAATAATGTTCATATTTTTTACCTTTAATCCCTTTAATTTATGTTATGTTTTCGTGTGAAATTGGACGTTTTGATGTGTTTCGTTAAGTATCTACAGGAATTAACTCTTGAGATGAGATTGGAGATAAAATGATGATTTTAGAAGATATTGAAGAAGTCTGTAATTCAAGAGAAGAATTGAAGCTGAAATGAAGAAACAAAGTATCAGGTCCTGCGGGCTAGACATCGCAGTTAGACAAAATATAATTCTAGTAGCTTTCGCAAGCTGACACCGTGTTTTAGGATTTGTGTGATATTTACATTCTAGAGTCCAACAATCACTATGGAGTCAATTTCACTATTCGTTGAGAAGGATAATTTTGAAGCAAAATAAACTTAAGCATTTTTTTTTAAGTTTCAGTTCTTCTCTCTAACTTCAATTCAACAGCACCCAAACCTAGTTCGAAAATCATCAATAATGGCTATTTAACTTATTATTGCACAGTAAAACCCCTATATTTTCTCCAAATTTCTCTCCATGCCGTTGAACTTTTGAGAAGAAGCTCTAAGGGTAAAATTTTACAGAAATGTTTGATATTCCACCGGCCTTTATCGTGAACATAATCTCGAGGTTGCCAGTGTCTCTTTATCGATTTAGGTGCATATCCAAAACTTGGTTGACTTTTAGTCAAGGACCTCAAGGTCTACTCTCAGAGAAGATTTGTGGTTACGTATTCCAAGCAATTTGATTTTGGCTTTTGTGATTAAAAGGTATAACCGTTACTGGGTCTATGTCAATGGAGCTATCCATTTTGTGATTTTTTACCATGAACGCCCAACCATGATTCAGCCTTTGAATGGGTGGAAGAAAAGTTCAAAACCTTACCTCCACCGGATTTCATGTTAAATGAGGTTGATGACGTTTTTAAATATAGAACTAATTTTGGACATTTGAATGGTTGTCTTTGCTTATCAATTCAGGCAAATTTTACGAGAAGGGGGTTATGAAAGAATACGGTGTGATAGGATCTTGGACCAAGTTTTGAGAACCGAATCAGTCCATTTGCGTCAGTAGTGCCCATCATGTTATTTGAATAACAAGGAAACAATTTTGGTGAATCTTCCGAAGAACAACCTGATATTTTGAGATTCTGGAGATGATGAATTTAAGGATGTGAAGATCGGTTGCATTCAAGGTGATCGGAGTGTTGAGAATGTGTACGTGAAGAATCTTGTCTCACTAAATTGCATTAATGGTTTTCACAATCGAAGGTATCAATAACTCTTTCCTTTTCTATATTTGATCTTTTATCGTCATTAGTATTTATATATTATAAGAACAATAGCAGTTTTAGTTGTGTACGATTTTGTTTTTGGTCATGGTGTTGGTGCATATGCAAGTATCGATGAACCTTTTAGAGGCCAAGCTATGATTTTCCTTATGAGGAAGCCAAATGAAAATAATTACTAAGGGGGTCGTTTTTTTTTTCCACTTTAAATTTAATGGGTCTGAATCGTAATTATTAAGTTGTTTTATTTGTTTTTTTTAGTGGTTAAATAACTTAAAAATACAAAAAAAGAAAAAACAACTGAAAATAAAAAAAAAATCATAATTTTTCACTTAATTGCAAATCACTTACATTAAATGCAATCCAAAATCTTTTCCTCCGATATTATCCCCCATATATAATATATTTCCAATTGAAAATAGCTTTAAAAGTAAAAATGAACCCTAATCACTTCTCATATTGGTATTTAATATCAATTCGTTATTATGACTTTAGGGTGATGTATATATATATTGTGTTTTGTGTGAGTTTTCCTGTTGTCCATTCTATTTTTTGAATTTTTTTTCTTTTCTTTATAAAATTGAAGTTTGTTTGTAATCGAAGAAAAATATCATGATAATATGTGTTCATATATAATAATTATTTTTTGATAGTTTTTATTCCATATTATATGTATAATTGTTTAACATTGATATAAATGTAAAATTATTTATTTTCAGACAATTTACTTTTAAAAAATAAACGTGTTGACAATACATTCATATGTGAAAAAAAAATGTCATTCAAGTTCAGATTACAATCTCTATTCAGTCTTCAAAAAAATTCAGAACTATTCAGTCTTCAAAAAAATTCAGAACTGTTCAGTCTTCAAACAAAAAACAAACGACCCCTAGGTTTCATTGGTTGTTTTGCGGTTGAGCTTAAGTTTCATTCAGCCTTATATATATCCATCTTCTTGTTGTTATAACTTATAATATATGTTGATGAAGCAGGAAGTTGAAATTATAAGGTAAAATGGATATAAATGCTTATGAATGACTGAATTATAAATTTTATTAACCGATTTTATGTTTTTACTTTTTAGGCGTTTATATTAACCTTCGTTTGTATTTTTATTACAAGTAAAAAAATATATTTTATTCTAGTTTCGTAAATAAAGTTTTTTTAAAAATATTATTAAATTAAAAATATATATTAAATATTCAAAATTACTTTTCATTAATAAAACCAAATGTAATATATATATCATTTAATCAAAATAATAAATGCAATGGTTAAAAATAAACTACAATTAACAATAATAAACAAAAGCAAGGGTTTTGCTACCTTACTGTTAACAACAACTTAACCAAACCCAAATAATTAATGGGTTCGAAAAATAAATAGCATTATTTGGGGGTGGTTGTTGTGTAAATATCACCACATTAATTCATGTTTAAAAGGCATCAATTAAGGTGAACAGACTAAAATACCCTAAAAAGTGAGTTGTTGTCGTTTTCAAAGTGAGATAGAAAAAGTATAGTGAGTTTAAATCGGCGAGAAGTGAATCGACGGTAACGATTTCGACGGTGAAGTAACCGAAAGTTGGAGAGCAGTGAAATTTCGACACTTCACCAAAAATTTGCAATCGATAGAGGTAAATTGAGTTAGATTTTATTATCGTTTTGGTTGTTGATAAGTTGTTGTTGATTGAAAATGTAGATTATGTTTGATTTGTGGATCTGAGAATGGTTATAGGTTAGGTTAGGGTTGAAATCATGTTGAATTTTTTGTTGAGAAAGATAAATTTCTAGGTTTCCGAGACTTTTTGAAACATTGTCGAGCTTTTTTGAACCTAATCCGAGCTTTTTTAAAACACCTTTGAGGTTTTTGTTTAGTAAACTTGAGTTTATTTAACTTTGAATATCAGACACTTTTTGAAACTTGTCCGAGCTTTTTTGAACCAAATCCAAGCTTTTTTAAAACACGTCCGAGTTTTTTGATAAAGAAAATAAGATTTGTTTAACTTTGAATCTCCAGGATTTTTTTAAACTTGTCCGAACTATTTTGAACCAAATTTGAGCTTTTTTGAAATACGTCCAAGCATTTTGTTTAGGAAAATGAGGTATATTAAACTTTGAATCTCCGAGACTTTTTAAAACATGTCCGAGCTTTTTAGAACCAAATCCGAGCTTTTTTTAAACATGTTCGAGCTTTTAATTTAGGAAAATTAGGTTGGTTAAATTGTGTAGTGTCCGGGCTTTATTGTGAAACGTCCGAGCTTTTTTGTAAAGCTCTGAGCTTTTTTTTTTTAAATCTCCGAGCTTTTCAATACTTTGTCCTAGACATTGTTTCAAATCTTCGTGCTTTTTAAAGGAGTTTCCAAGCGTTATTCTTGCAATGTCCTAGACTTTTTTTTTTCTTTTTGAGCCTTTTACAATAAACTTATGTATTGTTTTTGTGAAAATGCAGATGATGAATCGGTTAAAGGATTTGTTTAGAATTCCAAAGGAAGAATGGTACGAGGGCAAACTTACTCGTCTCGACTATTTTGCCGCCCTTGAACAGACATATGACATACTGAACCAGGTTTCTAAAAATTTTACTATTGAAGACCGGTGTCGGTTCATGGAGTCATGTTTTGGGCATTTCATGACGATGCATCGTCAGATGAAGTTGTCCGGGGGGATCGGCTCCTTATGCGGGACCTGTATCATGATGACCTAGCAGATGGGATGCGCTTCATGTTAGGGAGTCATTCGGTGAGGTTCTCGAAGGTAGAATTTTGCTTGATCACCGGATTACAGTTCGGAGTTGTAACATACATGACGATGTATGATAGCGTCGAGAATGGCATACAGCAGCGGTACTTTCCCGGTATATATAAGGTCGACGTCGAACAACTGAGAGTTGTTATATGTCTCGGTATTTTTCACCAGCCGTATGATGTTGTGAAGCTATGTATCCTCTATATATTGAATTGAATACTTATAGGGTTGGAGGAGAAAGAGAAGATTCCAGTATAGCAGTTTTGGTTGGTCGAGGACCTCGATGCGTTCTTGTAGGGTGCCCATGTGTACATGTACTCTATTTGTTGATTCAAGCATGTACTTAACAAGCGACATGAGCGATTCGAGAGACTTTAGTGAGCAAAAGGTGATGACGTACACACGATGGACACCTATAACATTTACAGTCTATCTCACTCCTTATTGGTAAGAAATTTGAATTACAACATTTTGATTATTTATCGTGTTTTAAATTTTTACAGATTCTAATCGTACTTATCTTTTATACAGATATTTGCTTTCGAGGTTATTCCCGAGATTGGTATCCAATTCGAGACCCAGATGGCTATCAACCTGTTTCCCGTATTCTGAAGTGGGAGTTGAACAAACAACCGAGAGGGGATAAGCTAACCAAGATTTTCACAGCGAGGGTAAGTATCTTATTTATTAATGTTTATAGTTGTTACTGTGTATACTATTATAATGGTCTAACTACGGTTTCAGATATTTGCGAGGACGGAACTGGTACCCACAGCAGCTGAGAGGGGTCAACGGTACTTCGCAGGTATAGAAAGGGGGGGCAGTCTGTATAAGGATATCGATATAGTCGACGTTACGATACCGTATTCGGATTCCGTAGGCCATACGAGTGTCAGACCCAGTGATACAGAGGGTTCAGAGCCGGAGTTTGGTGAATTTTAAATGTTAAATGTTTATAGATCAAATTGTAAAAGTATAAATGTTAGTTATTGGATCAGCTTTTCTATGTTTTCTTGGAAACTTAGTGAATTCTATGAAGTATAAGCTCAAATCAGTTCCTTTTAGTGATTATATTTGTTAAAAAAAGGGATTTTGCAAGTTGATTGGATTGAATTTGGAGGTTGTATGTACTATGTATTATGTAGTAGTTTAATGGATGGAATATGTGGACTAACATCTAGTGGGTAAGGGATTTCAAACTCTGTAATATTAGGCAATGAGCGTGTTGTATAATATTAATATAGATGTCGAAATGCTCTAACTATGTTAACTTAATGGTTGTGCTTTTTGCCTCGAGGTTTATTATTTTCTATGTTTTCTTGTGTTCACCTAAAATAATGTTTACGTTGTGCACTATGGCTGGTATACTGGATGAAATTAAGTCAGGATGATGTCTCCGTTTTGTAGCAGATAGTGATTAGGTGGTTATGAGGTTGAAAGCAAGTTATAGGAAAGTGTAGATATACAACATGTTAGATCTTGGGATTATACCTAGGGATACCTCCCGTCCATTTTGATGCACCCCTCCCCACAGGGACACCTCCCATCTATCTCGTCGCACCCTTCCACGCGACCTCACGGACATAGATCCTTCTCCTAGCACAGCCTAGTGGCCCACAGTCAGCATAGGCCGCTAGCACGCAAGCGATGGTAGCAGTTGTTGAGCCTATACACTGACCCATATCGGCCAAAGAGGCCAAGGACAGTGGCCTAGGCATCATATCATGCATTCATCCTCAATGTTTTGGTAGACCCAGACCAGTTTACGGCTTACAAAGCATACAAGAGGAAAGACACAGGGGAATTGTAAGTATAACACTTTCCATCATATTGAAACACTTATGTAAATTATATGGTTTTCTAACTTTCTGTAAAAAATATACAGACATGATGTGGGTTTATGTAAATTATATGGCTTCACGCAACTCCTTCAAGTTATGTTCTAAACGGGCCTGAAATCATGCAACTTTGTTAATACGAAAAAAATCAACAACTCTTGTTAATGAAAATAAAACTACCATCTCAACTTACCTCCCCATCAAGTTGACCGCCAGTACGGGAATCCCCGGTAGCGGAACCAGTTCCTCGGGTGGTAAACAGAACATGCCTCACTCACCGAGGAGACGGTTGAGATTCGCCAGTGTCCATGCCTATGAAATCTGAACCTGCAGGGTCTGAAGCCTCCATCTCAGTACACCTCCCACCCTTACCCTCCTCCTCGGGACGAACTACAGTTGTCGTCGGCTCAGGGAAAGTAGGAAGGTGAACCCTATCGTCCTGCACATACGGGCTCCCCCCCTCACTTAGGCCTGCAAAGTACGGGGCAACCGCCTCAGCTGTTGTGGGCATGATTTCCGTCATCCCCGACATTTGAAACCGTAGTTAGATGAATTTCATTATTACTTATCGTAAGTAATATAAATTACTAACTTAACAAAAAAAATTACCCTAGCACTAAAAATCTTCTCCAGCTTCTTCCCTCTAGGTTGTTTGGTCAACTCCCACTTCAACAACCGAGGGGAAAGGTCTGTAACCCTCCGAGTCCCAAAAACCTCAGTCATTTTGGGGATCACCTCAAAAGCAAATATATGCATCAAAGATATGTACAGTTATAATCCAAAACAATTTTGGATTACAAATTAAATGTACATGTTGGAATTAAAATTTCTTACCAAAAGGGCGTGTGATAGACCGTAGATGTTGTACCCCTCTACGGAATATCCAACATCGCCTTGTGACTGTTGCCGTCTCTCCTCAAGACGTCGCAGTAAGGCATGCTTGAATGAAAATATAGAATGCCTATAGACGTGGGCACCCCACGGGAACACATCGAAGGCATTGAGGTCCTCTACCAACCAAAACTGCCAAACTGGAATCTTCAATCTCTCGTCCACCCCCATCAGTATCCAGTTCAACATGTAAATGAGGCACAACTTCACATAATCGTACGCCTTTTCAAACTCTCCCTAGGTAAGAACAACCCTCAAGTCATCCAACGATATCTCATCATGTGCAGAAAAGTACCGTTCATGTATGTCATTCTCAACTGCAACATACATACTCGTGTCCGGTACGACTCCAAAACGTAATCCGGTGATGAGGCTAAATTCCACCTTCGAAAACCTCACCACATGGTTCCCTAACAAGAACCGCATCTCATCTGTCGGCCCGTCATGGTCCAACTCCCGCAACAACAGCTGATGAATAACACCACCAGAAAACTTCAGCTCCCGGTACATCGATATGAAATGCCCGAAACAAGAGGCCATGAACCGATGCCGATCCTGAACAGCAAACTCTTCAGGGACCCGATTCAGTGCATCGTCTATACGGGTGAGGGCTTCAAAATGGTCGTGTCGGGTCAATTTTCCCTTGAACCAATCTCCCTCTGCAGTTTTAAGCATTTCCTTAATACTGCTCGTCATCTGCAACGTCACAGAAACAGTACATCAGTAAACTGTATCAAAATTAGAAAATATTCTCGATCGTTTGAAACAAATTCTTGATACTTTTAAAATATTCTCGATCCTTTGAAAAATATCTCGAATTTTTAAAAAAGTTATCGATCCTTTGCAAATAGGCTCGATCCTTTGTAAATAGTCTCGATCCTTTCTAAAACCACTCGATTCATTGAAAAAATGTCACGATCATTTAAAAACGTTCTCGATTTGTTTATAAAGTTCTCGATCCTTTGCAAATAAGATCGATCCTTTGCAAATAGGATCGATCCTTTGAAATCAGTCTCGATCCTTTGTAAAACCTCTCGATTCATTGAAAAAACTTCACGATCATTTTAAAAAGTTCTCGATTTGTTTCAAAAGTTCTCAATCCTTTACAAATAGGCTCGATCCTTTCAAATTAGTCTCGATCCTTTGTAAAACCTCTCGATTCATTGAAAATACTTCACGATCATTTGAAAATGTTCTCGACCCTTTGAAAAACATTCTCGATCGTTAGAAAATATTCTCGATCCTTTCAAAAAACTTTAGATCCTTTGAAAAACCTCTCGATCCTTTGAAAAACCTCTCGATCCTTTGAAAAATGTTCTCGATCAATTTAAAAAATCTCCACCCTTTAAAAATATTCTCGAAGCTTTGAAAATTATCTCGTGCCTTTGAAAAATATTCTCGATCATTTTCTAAAAACTGGACCATTTGAAAAACATTTTCGATCGTTTGAAAACATTCTCGATCCTTTGAAAATATTCTCGACACTTTCACAAAACTCTCGATTCTTTGAATAATCTTATAGATTATTGGAAAAATCTTCTCGATTCGATCATTTTAAAAAATCTCGATCCTTAGATAAACAATCTCGATCGTTATCATAATATTCTCGATCGTTTTCAAAAATTCTCGATCCTTTCATAATAGTCTCGATCCTTTGAAAAACCTCTCGATTCTATAAAAAATATTCTCGATCATTTAACAAAACCTCTATCACTTTGAAAAACCTCTCGATTCTTTCTAAAAAAAATTCCTCGATCTAGCTTGAAATATTCTCGATTTATTTTTTTTTCAAAACAAAAATTCCTCGATACCAGAATATTGAACCTCATTTCAAACTCAAACCAAAACCACAACCACTGTCAACCCTAATTTACAATTTCTTTCAACAGAACAAGTCTGAAATGTAATTATAAGTTATGAACAACAAATCGATACATAAAAAAACTCAACTTACCTTTGTCACTCGCTGCGAAATGTACTGTATTCCCGTTCCGATCAATAAGATGTCGATTTCCTCGTCGTCGATTTCGTTGTCGTCGGTTTCTTTCTCACTGTTGCTTTTCTCAGAAACACAAAACGGCAAATTTTCTCTTTTTCAATTTTGTAGGGGTATTCTCGTCTGTTTAGTTTAAATAGTGCATTTTAAACTTACATTACTAAACTTGTAACATTTGCATAACACACCTCTCAAATAGTGTATTTATTTATCGACTAGTTGGCATGGTAATTATTCATATGAATGTAATCGTGTTAAAAATTGTCACATGTACGACTATACAGATTAAGTATCAATTAGTAATTGATATTCTTTTGTGAAATTGTATTATGGGCTTCTGATCCAACTTTCAAACCCAGTTGGTACATTTCATTGGACAATCTATGATATGATTGAAAATTATGATCAATTGCATTGAGACTTCATTCTCTCAAATGTACAAACTAAACCAAAGAAAAGACGAGTTTCTGAAAACATTAATGTTAGACAAATAAAAAATTTAGTCTAAATTTCAATCAAAATGATATGACAAATGATTTTTTCATTAACCACATCATCACATGTGCTTGGTGATAACAAGTCACTTGTCTTATCATTTGAGTTGAAATTTGGATTAATTATTTGAGTCGTATGAAATTAGTCTTTAGAAGATTACTTTTAATAGTTGGTATTCCTTTGTTGCGATGATTTTAATTAGTTTTTATATTGTTTTGTCGGATGACGAAGAGTTGTCGGAATATTGGTTTAACTAAAAAAACATGGAATGCGAATGAATAACATAGTGTACACATTTTTGCTTTTTTTTTCCTAACTAGAGATAAGATATTTGGGTATGTTACCGTATTTTATCATTTCTCATGTATTCCTCCTACATATCCTATTTATGTGCTCAAGTAATGTGATTCTTGAAAATTATTAAAGCTAATTTGAAATAGCCTTTTGGGGTTGAACTTTGAAGCTAGTATTAGTTTTTGATATTATAAATTAATTCTTTCCAAGAATTTATTTATTTTCATGAAACATTCTTCATGTATTCTTTGACATAGCAATACAGTATGGCTACTACATATGTAGAATGAGTTAGATTTGATTACATCATGTGAATTGAATTGTCATGACACGTTAATCGAAAATGAAATGAAAGTGATCCAAATTCTAGAAAGGGAGATCAAGAAAGGGAAGTTGATTCCTTATATAGGTGGAGAATTAAATTCCTTCTTATTTATACGTGGGACTGACCGATCTTAGTAAATACTATAATTCTCAACTAAAATGTAAAATATAATGTATAAAATAGTGGGAAATTGAAATCAAGTGTTATAAATTTCTCGATGTTATAAATTTCGCTATCTATTTATAATGGTTTTGAGTTGTACAGCTGATCTAGCAATGATTATTATAAAAGTTACAGTAATATCAAATTGCCCTTTGATCATTTTTCAAATTTTTACACGATAAAACTTGTTCCAAGGGTATTTTTAATCCACAAAACGAAAAATATGGACCAAAACAATATACTTAATGGGATTTGAGAATGGATAAATTTAATCTCTTTAATAATTTATGAAAAAGATCAACTTGTATGATCAAAAGACCTTACATGCAGTCCAGACTCATGGATGTATATAACTGAACCTCCTCCCCAAGAAAGACAGCTGCAATCTTATATCATCTTCCTATATATCATCACAATAAGCTGCAATCTTATTACTACGAAATTATAAATCCATACGTATTTAGTTATTGATGACCATATCTACTAGTACTAGATACTTCTCATAACAGTTGTTCATTTATTGATATATATATCTTTCGTGAAATTTGTTGATGACTACTGTTGTATAGAGTGATGTTTGGGATCAGGACCTCCAGGGCTCACTCGTTTGGACTTATATATCAGGCTCTTTTATGTGCTTTCATCTCCAGCTCTGATTTTAATTAATACATCCAACAATCTGATTAACCTGCTTAAGTTCCTCCCATCTCTTTCGTCATTTGGATTAAACCGACCAGCATCAGACCAGGAAATCGAAAGCATTACTAGACTTGGGGGAAGCGGATTCGAACTTTGATCCTCTAATATTTGTTGAAAGGTGGTGCGGACCATAATTGTTCTACATTATCAACACAATTGTCAGACCACAAATCATACGGTGTAACATAAATAACCGATCACATATGAAATGCATGCCATATGATATGATACATAAACGTATAACGTACAAGCTCTAACATATCGAAGTTTTTCTACAGAACAACACCATTTGTTTTCTACGAGCAGTTATAAAAGATCCATTATCTACTTTTATTTTTATTGAACTAATGTATCATTAATGTTCATGTATATAAGCTAAATCTATTTTCTTCTCATTTTCTCACGAAATCATACATAATTTACAAAAATCATACTCTTTCATAAAACGCTTCTCACCTCAAAACTCAACTACCAAGCTATTCGGTCAATGAAATGAAATATCTTTCTCTTTAATGCATCTTTAACTTTTTTCTACTCGTTGCAAGGCTTTGAATCTTCAATCAATTCCAATAAGTTGGGTTGATTTGTGACCGTTAACGGAACCATTTTGATTCGGTGACGTGAGAGAGTTGAGTCGTGACGTGCATAGGCACGTCAGGCACATCACGAATCAACTCTCTCACCTCACCGAGTCCCCACTCCCATTCCGAGTCGGGCGATTATCGATTCAAACTTGTTTTGTTAGGATGCTGAAACATGAGTACCCAAATATGGATTATGCATTGGTTTTGAAAATCAAAGATGATAATTTTGAGTCAGTCACGTGAGAGAGTTGATTCGTGACATGCATGGGCTATGGGCGCGTCACTAATCAACTCACTCACCTCACTGAGTCCCCACTCCCATTTCGAGTTGGACAATTATCAAGTCAAATGTGTTTTGTTAGGATATATGAATTATCCGATTATACATTGGTTTTGAGAATCAAAGATGACAATTTTCTGGGTACGGACAAACACAAATTTTAAGAGAGAAGCTTGATACAAATTGAACCATTTAGAAGAAGAAATATTTATTACTCAATGAACAACAAAGACAACAATGCAGAAACAGAAGTGCTGATTTTAGCAAAAGCTAACGACTTTATTTATACTAAAACTTTCACTAAAAAATCTCAACTAATTTTGACTGAACACCCAACTTGCTCCTGAATTTATTAAACTTACAAAAGACCATAAACGCTTCAACCAACTCCTAAATAAACTGAAGACTAGATAAAACTTACAAACCGAGGCTGATTCAACTCTTCCTGATTACTGGGAAAAAAGCAGTGGTCAGTTGCGCTCTAATTTGTAACAACTATTCCTGACTACTAGGAAAGAAAGGAAGGATCAAGCAAACAACTTTTAGAATCTTTTGTAAAATAAAATCAGCATTTAGTATGAAAATTGACTTTTAGGCTTTTCCCATCTATAATTGGATGGATAAACATTTCATAAAGCAAAAAAAAAAAAAACTTTTGGACAGATAGGGACTTGGGTTTATGAAAATTGAATAAGAAACACCGAATGTGAGACAAATTCTTAAATTGAAAATGATTGATTTAAATTACCCAAATTCCAAAATGCATAAGACATCCGGTATAATACCAATTCGATCATTTTTAGTAGTTATTAAGTATTAACTTACTATATACTCTAGGTTTTATACAAATACGACGGAAAGTAGTGTTAGGATTTATGTTCATCCGTTCAAGTCACATTTGATGTCAACCGGTTCATGTCACGATTGAAATCTCACAACCAACTTATGAATTGATAGTAGGTACTAACTAACTTGGTTAGATCTCTTATTCGTTATCAAAGAGATTTAGAATCCAAATCTCACTAACAATTGGACAGAGAGGGACTTAGGTTTATTTATTGCAATATATATATATATATATATATATATATATAGAGAGAGAGAGAGAGAGAGAGGACTTGAGAATGATACTTTACGACATCTCCATACGATATATTGTGCAAAGGTAAGCCATAAAAATAGCCGAGGATGAGAAGGATCAAAAAAGAATACACTACTTTTATGGACATGTCAAACTAGGTGCTATTAGAAGCAAAAGCAACTTAGGTTGGTAATTGACACAGTTATGTCCAAAATCATTATATAAAACCTGGAAACGCTGAAGTAAATTCAACCTATGACATTATATCGAGTTCTTTACATTTCGCATTTCGGTAGGGGTGGACATAAAAATCGAAACCGAATTGAACCGAATTGAACCGAACCGAACCGAACCGAAAAAGGGTGTTTGGTTCAGTTCATAGTTTCTATTCGGTTCAAACCGATTTGAAATTTAAAAACCGATTTGAATTCGGTTCGGTTTCGGTTTTGAACATACAAAACCGAACCGAACCGAACCGAATAAACCGAATTGTCTTAACTAATTATTTTATAAGGTTCAATTTTATTATGGATTCTTTATTGATGATGTTTTATTTTTGGACTACATATATATACTACATTTTTTTTACTTATATTTATAGAAGTTATGATGATTTTATATTTTGATTGAGTATGTAGAACGAATATGATTGAAATTTTAGATTTTGATTCAAAATTGGATTGTATTTTGTTTAAATTAATTTTTACGTATTATGCTTTCTTAAAAAAGTTTAAGGCTAAATGTCAAAAATACAACTTAAAAACCTAAAAAATTAAAAAAAACATATTAAAAAACCTTTAAAGCCCATTAGGCCCAAAACCAAATTGAACCGAACCAAATTGAACCGAACCAAACTGAACCGAGATAAAGGTGTTCGGTTCAATTCGGTTTTCAAGTTCAAACGGTTCAAACTGATTCACATTTTTAAAAACCGAATATATATCGGTTCAATATGGTTTTGGTCAAAACCGAACCGAACCGAACCATACCCACCCGTACATTTCGGCATAATCCAAGAGATGCCATTGTTCAAATTGTAGCAGTAAAGAGAACACATTCTCTCTGAGATTTGCAATTGAAATGAATCTGAAAGAGACAGAGGTACCTTCACAAGGCAACTCTTACTCCTAATAATCAATTGGAATTTCCTTGAGCATCAACGGCATGGCAAAATTCCGAACCATACGAATGTTTTCAATTGTGAAGTATTTTCATACTAAAATGAATTGCAAAGGAAAATAATACAGCAGCTAACCACAAAATTAGAAGGATATCTTCTCTTCATAGATTGGATGGTTAAAAATGAGCAGATTATTGTTATTCACAGTAGCTAGAACCAGTAGTTCTTTGGCTTCTTCATGCTTCTTCTTCAGCATATTGCATATCTGAAACTCAGTTTAAAAAGAGAACAGGTTTCATCAAGGTACAAATGACGAAGATTCTGAGATAGATATTGTTAATAGTAAAATCTAGTCAGGGGTCAAAGAGAAATTTTCCACTCTCCTAGCCCAAATCGAAGCCCAAAGTCGACATTCATGAAACCCCGGATGTACCATAAAACTACCCCGCAGAAGCACGGAAGGACCGTCGGGCTTCAAAACTATCAGGGAAGAAGCTAGGCACGACCAGATCGAGCCCCCATGCGAACACTGGAGTCCGGGCTTCTCGAGGCCACCTACCTGGGAACCTCGATTCCTGGGGTCGGGCTCCTCAACCACCCCGTGAAAGTCAGGGGGGTCGCCAAACTCAAGAAACATTCGAAAGAAGCCCAACAAGCAAAGCAAGCCCCCTCCGGGTTAAGGCTTTTAGAGGTCAAACATAATTCATGGCCTGAACGAGAAGTCCACCAACCTCTCCAGGAGTCCGTTGTCCCCTCCACGATATGAGAAGGAAGAAGACCTCTAAATAAATCAGATCCATGTTACCTCATAGGAATGACTTCTAGGGTGTCCATTCCAAGCCTCCAAAAAAGGAACCAACGCATAGATCTATCTCGCTCTACGAAAACTATGAACGGCTAGCTCAACAACCTCCATGAAGAATCATGTCTTAAGTACGCACAGGAATATATCTACGTAACAACCAGCATTTACACGCAAATCAAAAATTTGATTCCAAAAAGGAAGTAAATTTATCTTCGTCAACAGTATCATCGTTTCCGCTATTTACTCGGAGTCAACAACTTTCAAATAATGGATCCCGCCCGATAAGGAGGGAACGGATTCATAGAATCGTGGCGGGATATTTATGAGTTTAAACCTACTTGGACCGGGTATAAATAGGGCTAAGCATAGAAGAAATAGAGAGATCGATAAACAAAAATAGAAAGGGAGCCTAAATTCTGTGAATAAAACACGATCACCGTGACATCCACTATTGGACTAGCACGAAGTCACCACCTTCCTACGTTGGTGAGAGATAGTAAGTGTACGAGAGGGAATTTTGTATACCAGGAGTAGCCAATACTACAATCCCCATTTACTATTGTTATACAAGCATTCATTTTTATCTAAACAGGTTAGGTATCAAAGGTACCGACCCTGACCACCATCTCCGTAGTAGTGGTATCGAGGGTGTTAGCTGTAATTCCCCACCCTAAGCAAATTTTTGGTTAACAGATATATTCCAGAACAATATTGTAACAGTATGTCTATTACTAATTGTGGTTCTTCCGATAGTATTGTCATTGGTTCCCAATGTTATAATAATTTGAGATATTTGGGACTAATATCATGGTTTGATAAGCTTTATTAAAATAAACAGTGAAACTTGATGGTAGCAATCAGAGTACATGGATTACTGACATCTTCAAGATCTTGCGTATATGCTTCTGCCTTTTCTGCCTTTTCTACGTTTCCATCATTTTCCATGATCAAAGGAATTTCTAGTTCAGTCATGTTAATCTCCCGAGAAACTTCAGGTCTTGAAGTTGGTTGGTCATGGAAAACGTTTTGGTCTTACTCTGTGCTTGATTCTCATTATTGTAGGTCTGGGAAAAACATAAAGGCAACTGAAGTTAGAAATTTACAAGTACCAGATTTAAACCTAATTCAGGTTCCATGCAAATTTCTGTTGTATCAAGCCACAAGCTTTTTATTTGTTAGATACCTCTTCTTCAACAGCTCTTCCCGAAGATTCTTTAATACTTCTGCAGGTTTCAGGGAAAAGATTATGATATTCCAGCACATAACCTAGTAAAGGTGCATATAGTCAAAGTCCTATGGTACCTGCTTTCCTTCGGTGACACTACATCTGCATAGGACTCCTGTCAAATAGCTCCATATTATACATTAGCGGAACATCACAACAGTGAAGCTGAAGCTTGAATGACCTCGGATATTTTCAGACTTTTGTTTCTCAGTGCCACCAACAGGATGTGCAATTTTGGATGTTGTATTTCCCGCAAGTTTTGTGTTCTGCTCCGTGTTTCTTAAGGAATTATTTTGCCTCAGAACAGTTGGGATATCTCGATTGGCTCCTACTGTCCTGTGATGAGAGAGGAACAGTTGTTAGGAGGTATTATAAACTTACTCGAATAAATACAAGCATGAAGGCATACCTCAAATTTTTCAGGTGTCCTCTTTCCAATTTTATCCCCTTCAACAGAATGGATCTGCAGGTTCTGGGTAGATTCCTTTCTTGAAATCACAAATTTAGAATTTCCACTTGATCTAGCTAGCTTTTCAGTTGAGCTAGAAGGATTGAAATCTGCTAGATAATTGCACAGCATTACAAAAGCTTGTCTCAAAATAATGTTTTCCAATCGAATAACAGAAATAACTTATCACAAGATATTACTGTGTTTATTTTTTATTATTTAAGAAAAAGAAGAGATTTCATGTTTAATACATAAGTTGAAGATTCAGAAAACCATAATGGAAAATGATATCCTTTTTCTGAAGTCCAAAAACATTAATGAATAGTGGGAAGCAAATGAGGATTGGAAAGAACTGAAAAATAAATCTCATAACATCTCAAAAACAATTATGATTAACCATTGTAAAGATAAAATGCATATACCTCAGACAAAAGGTAACTTCCAAAATGTGAAAGGAAGAAGGAAATCAATATGCTAAAACAGCTAAAAATTTTGGTGCATAAAGGAGGGTGGAAACTCTATCCGAAACTTATCACTTGATAAATCTATGAAGACAGGGGTATGAGATGATGGTTTAAAACCTGCATGTTATATGCCATAAGTACTATATTGTGCTATTTAAAAAGCCAAATTGTTTAATTTTGAGTAAAAGGCATTGTATCAAGAAGTATAAGAAAACAATTATAGATATAATATAAAAAAAATGGAAGAGATTCTTTTCTTTTCCAGGCAGAAGAGAAAGAGCCTGGTGAGCTCATTAAGTTCTGTCTCGTCTCACAATTAGTTCACTCTTAACTATTGTACCTCACATCATTTTTAATACTATAGAAACCCTTGACTCTCAATGCAGATATAAATGAAGAAACTCACTTCTAGTATTCAAGAAAAGTATCAGGATCATATGTTTTAAATAAACATACCAGAAGTACAGATGCCAAATTGAAGCATTAGAGTAGACACGATTTTAGAGGTTTTAAACTTCATTATAAAAAGGCTAATTGGCTCTGATGCCCTCTGAATTATGCCCGAATTTGCACCTTACCCTCTATACTTTTTTTTTGCCATTAAACCCTTGAACTCTTACAAATTGGCAACAACCGATTGTAGATGTCGCCTCACATGAGGCAAAAAACCTAAGTGTTTGCCCAAAAAAACGAGGGTTCAAGGGGTTTAGTGGCAAAAAAATATATATAGGGAGCATAGTGCATATTTTGGAAGAGTTTAGGGGGCATCTACGCCAATTAGCCTTATAAAAATTACTTCTGGAGGGACTGAAATATAACTCAAATTTATAATGTCTTATATATCAGAAATTCACTCAACATAAAATTCAAACAATATAACCCTTTTTAAAATCTAAATCTTAAAAATCCCATATATATCTTGAGCTATAGATGCCTTACACTAGGCTGTTATCACTTCTTAGCTGAACAGGTTTTCCGCTAGTTGCTTCCTTTTTCTGTGACCTTGAATTACCAACAACTTTGCTGCCATTCTGTACTCCATCAACATTGATACCCTTCCTGTTGCAAGTTGCATAAGACAGTATTGAAAATCCATAATGACACTTAGAGTGTTGATTCTAAACTTTTAAGGATCGAATTCATTTCTTAAGGGACAATATTCAACCCAATGTCACTATATAAAAGGTTTTGATGTCAAATAATTTCAATCAATTGCTACGTCACCTGATATTGCTAAGATTTTTATCATTCTTTTCACTTTCGTCCAAAAAAGCTTCAGTTTTTGTGAATTCTCTGGATGGTAACTTTAAAACAACCAATTGTTTTCCAACTTGTGTGTTATTAGTGTTGAAGCCCTCCCTGTAAGGATTAAACAAGAAAATATCGAGACAATGAAACAGAAATAATTAGCACAGCCAAGATGAACAGTCAGAATGGACATAAGTTGATGGTATCTAAAATTCAATGTGAAGCAACATTACACCCCGGAGTGACTGAAATACAGATGAAAAATAAAATTTATTCTGTACTGATATTCAATATCTTGGTCAATAATCTTTCATCTCCTCTATCACCCATAGTGATTTGACAAAAGTGAAATTTGAAAAACCCTTTAACTGTCAGGAAGATACCAGAACCAGGTCACTTACAGGAAATTATTGAGTTTATACTCATAAAACGATCAATAACAGTTGAAAGCAATGCTTTCCGGTTTTATACTAGCAAGATCTAATCAGTTTTTTGATTAAAGAAGTTTACCAGCAACCCAAACGCAAAAAAAAACTTATAGCTTAAGACCATCAAAAAAAAAAAAGGAAGGATAAATCGAGATATACCTCACCCAGTGTTATTTTCACTTCATGGCATAACAGATTCCCCTTTTGCCGTTTGTTTATCTTGCAGCCTTACATTACCAACTAGTTTGCTATCATTTTGTTTGCCATCAAATTCAAAGGCATCCCTGTTGAGGATTGTTTAAGGATCTGTCATTCAGCATTAATAATGGCTTGTATCTAATGGTTCTAAACCTACATAATCTAGTTTCATTTCCTGAGCAAAGAAGTTTCAACACCATGTCAGAAAATGGATACTTCTGGTGTAAAAATGGTTCCAGGAATAGATGCCTGACCTGATATTACTTAGATTCTTGACATTGTCCTCACTTCTCAGCAAAATGGGTTCACCCTCTGTTAAATCCCTGATAACTAGCTTTGAATTACCCACTGATTGGCTTCTAATTTGCACATCATTGGCATGAAGCTCCTCCCTGTTGAAAACCAAGTGTATCAACAATTATTTTACTTGTCTAAACTTCCACTAGTAAAACCATTTCTGGATTAAAGAAGTTTGACTCCAAGAAAACATGAAAAACAAATTGAATAATAATAAAAAAGAACCCCATATATAGACGACTCACCCAGAATTCTTTTCACGTCTAAGCATATCAGGTTCCCCTTGTATCACTTGTTTATCTAGAGACCTTAGTTCACCAACCAGCTGGCTACCATTCTTTACACCGTCAGAATTGGAACCCTCCCTATTGAAGATTGTAAAAGACATCATTTGAGCAAGATGCTTTTACTGTATTGGTCTAAACTTACATGATCTAATTCAGTTTCAGAGGAACGAAATTTTAACACCAAGTAACTTAGAAACTTGTGGTATGAAATGGTTAATTCTCACTTATCAGGAAACCAGATTCACTATCTGTTAACCCTCTGGTAGGGCAGTAGGTTACTTAGAATTATCCCCCAGCTGGCTCCCAATTTGCACATCATTCTCGTGAAGGTCCTCCCTGTCAAAAGCCAAGGATCCCAACCATAATTTTATTGGCTTTAAACTTCTACTATCAAATAAGTTTCTGGATCAAAAATGTTTTAACAAAAAATACCCAAAACGTAATACACAAATAAATAAATAAAAACGATATAGAAATCACACCCAGTATTATTTTCACTTCTTAGCATAGTAGGTTCTCCTTGTATCCCTGGTTCATCTAGCGGCCTTAAATTGCAAACCACTTTGCTCACGTTTTGTACTCCATCAAAATTGAAATCCTCCCTAAAGAAGATTATATAAGACACTGTCATTTGTGCACTAACAGTGGTTCTTATGGAATGATTTCTTAACTCATATGATCTAATTCAGTTTCCAGAGGAACAAAAATTTTACACATCATCATAAAATACATGGTTTTGGCATGAAATGATTTCCATTGACTTATGCCTCACCTGTTAGTACTGAGGTCTTTTACATTCTCCTTACTTCTCAACAAAACTACCCAACAATTTGCTCCCAAATTGTGCATCATTGGCAAAGTCTTCACTGGTTGATGATTATATGAAAAAGGTTGATCAATTACCTACTATAGAATTCAATACAGTATAAATTTACATATGAAGGTTAAAATATGCCTTAAAAAAGGTTTAGTCAACTTACTCATTGAAATCGAAAGATAAACTAAAATGATCTTTTTTCCCTTGGCTATTTCCTATGGAACTGGAAGAGTCTTCAGTTCTTTCCTTGGGTTTTGCGATCTTCTCTGATGGGGAAACGAAATCAAGGTCTGGCTTGTCCACTTTAAATGATGATAACTTGTTAAAATCAGCATCCAGATTATAGTCCATATCCCTGGAGAGACTTATCTGCCAACTAGAGAGACTCATGCATTTATCTATCATATATCTACTGAATTGGTTAGTGAAAATATGTGTCAAAATCTATCCCTTCTATGAAATATAATGAAATTATATCGAGGATAGAGATAAGGCTCTTGATATAAGACCCTTCAATGGGAGTTGATGTAAACAACATGCAATGTAATTCAAGAGTTCAATTTACCAGAGTCAGACTAAAGCAACGAAGCATGCGTTTGGCAGAAAATGGTTTTACCAAGTGACATCAACACTTACAGTTTTTCAAAGTTGAATGTTTTTTTCTTTCAACTTGGAACTGTGTCAAAGTTAAAATCCATGGCATTATCTTGTGGCACTGACATTGATTTCCAAGAGCTGAGAAAGTCTTGTCCAATTTCATCATCTGTTTAAAAGAAAACATAGAATCTTAATACATAAGTGATATCAAAGTACAACATTAATGCAACGTCTTGGGAAGCCAAGCAATTTGAGACTCAGATTTTCCAAATAACCCGGTGTAGGAGAGGTTGGTCAAGCAATCCCCAGAGTAGGGAAATAAGAGAAAGTATATAGTTTAAGATTAAATTTAGAGTTGGTTCCTCATTCTCCTGTTAGGGTCTCTTGTCGCCCTAACACTTCAAGCCAATGTCTTGATCACATATCACAACTGTCCCTTGCCAATTTTATCCCACGCTAGTTACTTCACTATGCTGAAATTTGGCAATTCATATCGAAAGAAGCCATGGACATCCTCTACCAGTTTATTTTCTGATTACTATTATCTCCGAAATGGACACTACATTCATTTAAGAGAAAAAAAAAAGAGTACCTAGAAGAGATTTTTTCTCTTTTGGATTTACAGAGGCTGAAGTTCCTTCCCCTGACTCTGCCATTTTCAGTAAATTTTAAGCTTGAACTCTGGATACAGTGAAAAGATGGTCAGATGCTCAATTATGGATCTCAAAAAGGCAGAACTCCTGCTACATAAGCATGCTATAATTGAATAATCCAATGAGCGGTGACAAAAGAATAATCAAACGAACATTGAAGATGGAAAATGAACTTCTACACTATCGTTCGACTCCCTGCAGGAAAGTATTACATACATACACAAATGCATATCAGCATATGCATACATAAATATATGCATGTATTTATATTACCATATTTGCATCTAAACCAACCAAAATTAACCCCAGATCACAAAGAATCAATCTAATGGAGAAACCCTAACCTCTACAAAACAATGAAACACCTTAAAAGTTCCTATATTTCTTCATCCATATTCTTCCTAGCACCATAAAAAAAAAAAAAAAAAAATCTTCTTGGAAGATGTGTCAATTCAGATTTTTCAAAAGCCAACTTTATATTGGTAATAGAATATCTCCCTATTTTAAAACTTCTTGAAGATAGTCATCAAAACTGTATCATACACTCTCAAATTGAAAAAGAACAACCAAGCAAGGATTGTATTAAAGGCTAAGGAACTTCAAGAAACAACAATTGGAAAAGATTAATGAGACAAAAATAGAAAAATAGAAAAATAGAAAAATAAAAAAATAGAAAAATAGAAGAAACTTGATAAAATACATCTATCGTATGTAAATTTTATCAGACGTATATATCATTGATAAAAGGAATAAAATTGTTAGATAGACATCCAAATAAGCATTCAGAAAATATCCTACAAGACATCACCAAAGAAGAGAAGTCCGAGTATACAAATATTAAACAAAACCCACTCGGGGTCAACTGACGTCATATACTACTCTGGGTCAGTTAACGATGATCGGGGGTAATGGATGACATATTCTACTCGGGATCAGATGATGTCATTCGGGACCAGCTAATATCATGTTCTACTCGGGACAAACAAGAAGAAAACCGAATAAAGAAGCCCAACGCGTGACTCACGAGTCGAGTAGTTGAAGTATGCGAAGATACCCACATCAAAAAAGAATTCCAAGAAGAATAGAATACCAAACAGAAATGGTTCCAAATCAAGCAACAATTTTATATCTTCAAAAAGACTACATCTATATAAGGAAATAAGTCATAACTGGACTACATCACTAGAGTCCCATTCGATCTCAATACAAGTTTCCGAAATAGGAAAGCAGACATACTACTTCAAACAAGTAACCAATCATAATTAAATATAAAAATCTTTTGTTACTTGTAGATAGAAGATTAGGGTTCTACGAACATATAAATAGACTCATAATCTCGTTATAGGAAATATATAGAAAAATACAGAGAGTAAAAGAGAGATCGAAGGTTGTAAGTAAATCTTTTCAATAGTGGATTTTGGCTTGGTTGATTATTCAGTCACCCGTTGACGTTTCTCCGGTCATCGGAGATTTACCACGTAAAGCTTGCGTTCTATTACTTTCTCCTTCTCTCTCTCTCTTTGAAATCACAGCTAAAATCCAATCTTGTTGACTCTTTCCATACATCCAGAAATCGATGTCAACAATTAGCGCTAGAAGGAGGAGATGAACCTCCGACCTTATTAAAAGTAATGGCGGGAAGCAGAAACAGTCCTGAGAATATCCAAAAATCTCCAGATAATGTCCATATTGGCAGTAGTTCACGATATCTCGCCGCAACCACTGAGAACCAATCAACATCCCTGGCAGGAATTCAACAAATCCCTCTGACCAGTGAAGCCCTAACGCAACGTTTCTGCGAGGCGTTGCAACAGTTAGTGGCAGACGCAGCAAAGGAAGGAGTTGATCTACTGGTTGCAGAAGAAGCGCAACTGCCTAACCTCTTACCTACAAGGATTCGCTAGGTTGTAGTGGGGCCAGAACTAAATGCACCGGAAGCCGGAAAGAACTTTGTTCCAATTAATCATGCTGGACGTGAAACACCCGAAAAGGAACAACCACTCCAGAGGCATAACCATGATCATATATCCCCTGCAAGACACCGCAAGCATGACCGACACAGGGGTCGGTCGTCATCAGAAGATAGTGATCGGCACCATCGCAAGCGTCATCACGGAACCATAAGCCTGCAAGAATCAACCTGTGAAACTCGACATCAAAGTGAAGAGCCAGAGAGAGGAATGACAATCACCCAACGGTTTAACCATCATGGAAGTCCGGTGGGAGATAGAGATGTCGTAATTCAAAGCCTAACTTTAGAAGTCAAAAACAATAGGCGTCAAATGGACGCACTGGTCAGACATTATGGGTACAACGACTTATCTGACGAAGATTCTGACAGTCCATTCACTAGACATATCTTGCGGACTGCATTCCCAGAAAGATTAAAGATGTCGCACGTGGAGCAGTTCAAGAAGGATACAGACCCTAAAGAACACGTCAGACGCTATAAAAGTGTTATGGCCCAGTATGCCCACAACGATCCCTTATTATGCCTCAATTTTCCACAAACTCTAGGAGACACGGGCCAAGATGGTTCGGGAGATTACCCCCAGCGAGTATCGGAAGCTTCAGTGAACTTAGCAGGAGTTTCTCAAAACAATTTCTGAGCAACGTTCACAGGAAAAAATCAGTGGCTTACCTTTCTCAGATAAAACAAGGAAAAGATGAGTCATTGAAGAAATACCTAGGGAGATTCGGCCAAGCGGTATCAAAAATCGGCAGTGCAAATGACGAAGCGATAATTGATGCATTCATCAACAATCTACAGAATGGACGGCTATCTTTTGACCTAAGAAGAACCCGTCTAACCAGATATTCATATATGATAGACATGGCGGGAGGATATGCACTAGCCGAAGAAGAGTAGTTATCCACGGGAGGATGCTACATGCATGGAGGAAAACCCGAAAAGGACGCAGAGTCCAAGGTACAGAACCAAAAAGAAAAACAAAAAGGAAACAACAAAGAAAAAAGCAAGGACGAGGGAAACAGGCGTAATGCCAAACAGACCATGGAGAAATTCTGAGGTAGATAAGCCAACTACACCTCTCTTCGAAAAAAGCAGGAGGAAATCCTGGCCATACTGGAAGAGAAAAATCTGGTAAAAGAGTCACGCCGACAGTCTCAATTTGCTCGACGAGATACAACCAAATACTGCAGATTCCACAAGAAAACCGGTCATGAGACTTCCAAATGTTACCAGCTCAGAGATTACATAGAAACCCTCATTCGGGAGGGACACCTTCAGGATGTAATCTTGAAAATGGATGAGAAGTCAGAACCAAAGAAAGAGATCATGGTCGATCACCGCTCTGGTCGAAATCAAAGGTCCAGCTTAGAGGCCAATGAAGTAATACAAACAATCTTTGGAGGACCATCATTTGGGAGAAGTAACCGAGAGCGAACGCAGGAAATCGGAGAAGCAGTGGAGGCAAGACATAACTTTGACGTGAACTCGGTCGAGCCAGACCCGAAAAGGGTAAAGAAAGGATGGGACCCAATAATATTCACATAAGCTGACTCACATGGGGTCGATGTTTGCCCAAATGAAGCTCTGGTCATAAGCGCCCTGATTGGTCACCGGGAAATCAGGAGAATCCTGACAGATAATGGAAGTTTCGCAAACATTCTCAATGTAACCGTCTACGATAAACTCAAGTTAGACATAAAAGATTTACATCCTTTCCATACCCCACTCAGAGGATTCAGAGGAATTGAGGTCAGGTCTCTCGGGATGGCAAAGTTACCCATAAAGATTGGAGCGGCACCTTGTCAGAGAACAGTATTGCTCGATTTCGTGGTGGTAGACTTAGACAATTGGCGGTATAATGCATTGTTGGGTCGATCATTCTTGAATAAAACTAAGGCCGTAACAGTCATTTATGCATTGATGATCAAATTCCCAACCGAACAGGGGGTCAGTGTAGTCAAGGGGTCCCAAGAGATGGCCCGAAGAGCTAACCTGTCAGTATACAAAGACAAAAATGATGGTGAACAAGTATGCACTATAACGCAGCCGAGTTAGAACAAAGAGTCACTGTCATTCGAATTTGATCCAAGGGAAGAGTCGAATGAGTCCAAAAATGAACCGGTCGAAGAAATTATCTTGAAAGAAGATGAACTAGATAAGAAAATCAAGATCGGGGCCAATTTGGAAGGAAAAGTCAAACAAAGCCTCACTGTGCTGCTTAAAGAATACAAAGATGTGTTCGTCTGGAGTCATGAAGACATGGTCGGGATAGACGCCCGAATAATATCTCATCATCTCGCAATAGACCCGAATGCAAAACCAGTGATACAAAAGAGAAGGTCATTCAATCTCGAGAGAAGTCAGGCAATCAAACAGGAAATGGAAAAGCTACTCGTTGTAGGGTCGATTAGAGAGATCAACTTCCCTCAATTGGTAGCTAATGTAGTCCTCGTCCAAAAGAAGAATGGACAATGAAGAATGTGCGTAGATTTCACAGATTTGAATAAAGCATGCCCAAAAGACAGTTTTCCACTCCCAATGATAGACCAGCTGGTGGATGCTACATCAGGCCATGAATTGCTCAGTTTCGTGGACGCCTACTCGGGATATAACCAAATCCGGATGAACAAGGCTGATGAAGAAAAAACTGCGTTCACAACCGATCAGGGCTTGTACTGTTACACAGTGATGCCCTTCAGATTAAAAAATACAGGAGCAACATATCAAAGGCTGGTCAACAGAATCTTCGCACGAAAAAATAAGAAGAAGCATGGAAGTATACATTGATGACATGCTGACCAAGAGCATCTCGGCAGACAAGCATACCTCAGACCTGCGAGAGACATTTGATGTTTTGAGGAGATACCAAATGAAGCTGAATCCGAACAATTGTTTATTCGGAGTTCCTTCAGGAAGGTTCCTGGGCTTTCAAGTTCACCAAAGGGGAATCAAAGTCAATCCTGAAAAAATCATGCCCTTTAGAAAATGACTTCACCAAAGACACTAAAAGAAGTACAGCGCTTAACATGATGCTTAGCTTCCTTGGGTAGATTCATCTCAAAAGCCATATACAAATGCGCACCCTTTTTCAAAGTAATTATAAAAGGAAAAGGACTCGAATAGAACGAAGAGTGCAAGCAGGCATTCTTCAAAATCAAAGAGCACTTAGGGCAGGCTCACATCCTTTCGAAACCACAAATGGGAGAGATGCTCTATTTATACTTATCAATTACGGAACTAGCAGCAAGCTCAGTCCTAGTCAGAGCAAAAGATGGAGTACAGAAGCCAGTGTATTATACCAGCAAGGAACTTTTACCCGCCGAGACCAGGTATTCACAGGCAGAAAAAATGGCCCTAGCATTGGTTTCAGCGGCAAGGAAGCTAAGGCCATACTTTCAGGCTCATACAATCCAGGTTCTCACCGGTTGCCCATTGAAACAAATTTTACAGAAGCCAGAGATTTCAGGAAGACTAACCAAATGGGCAATCGAGCTAAGTGAATTCGATATCCACTACATCCCCAGGACATCTCTTAAAGGGCAAGCAGTGACAGATTTTATAGCAGAGTTCACAGAGCCAAACCTGGAAGCAAAAAATATGTTGGAAAAAAATTTCCCATGGAAATTGTATGTTGATGGCTCTTCAAACACTCACGGCAGCGGGGCAGGGATCGTAGTATGCATTCCAGAAGGTGATGATGTCGAATGTGCCATAAGGTTTGACTTCAAAGCAACCAATAATCAAGCCGAGTACGAGGCGCTACTAGCTGGACTCAGAGTCTGCATAGCTCTCGGGGCCGATGAAGTCGAGATATTTAGCGATTCATATGTAGTTGTCAACCAAGTCATGGACGAATACCAAGCTAAGGATGAAGGCATGATAGCCTATCGTGACATTGCAAGACAGCTCCTCCAAAAATTCAAAGAATATAGGATTGCCCAGATCCCTAGAGAGGTGAATGAAAAGGCAGACGCTTTGTCCAAACTAGCATCAGCAACAACCACAATCAGGGCAAAAACTATTCTGGTTGCACATCTCCTCAAACAGAGCACAGCTGAGCCAAAAAACTTTAAAATTTTAGAAATCCGAACACCGACAGACGGTTGGATGATCCAGCTGAAAAGGTTCCTGGAAGAAGGCGTGCTCCCAGAAGATCCTCTACAAGTAAAACGTATCAGGTATCGATCAGCAAGGTACACATTGGTCGGAGGAGAACTATACACAAATGGGGTTTTCCCAAACACTTCAAAGATATGTGTCAGAGGAAGATGCATGTCATATATTATAGGAAATCTATAGGGGGAGTTTGCGGAAACCATATTGGGGGTAAAAGTATAACACACAAGGTACTCAGGCAAGGTTATTATTGGCCTACTTTATTCTCAGATGCACAACGATGTTCGGAGAGTTGCAATACTTGTCAAGGGATTACTAATGATATCCGAAAACCCCCTGAACAACTCAGAAACCTCACATCCCCATGGTCATTTGCCATATAGGGTTTAGATTTAATCGGCCCAATGCCAGCTGGGACAGGGGGTGTAGCGAAGTATGTCATAGTAGAAGTTGACTATTTCACGAAGTGGACAAAAGCTGAAGCATTAGTGCATATCACAGAAGCAAATACCACAAATTTCTTGAAAAAGAATATACTCTAGAGGTTTAGAGTCCCAAACACTATCATCACTGATAACGGCACCCAGTTCGATAACCTGAAATTTAGACAGCTGTGTAATGAGTGCTGAATTGCCAATTACTATGTCACACCTGCCCATCCTCAAACAAACGGGCAGGCTGAAGCAGTAAACAAAATCATCAAGCATACACTCAAAGCAAAGATGGATGCCAAGAAAGGAAGTTGGTTGAAAAGCTTCCCGAAGTATTATGGGCGTATCGGACGACACCAAGAACGTCAATAGGAAAGACTTCATTTACTTTAGCGTTTGGAACAGAAGCTGTTATCCCCATAGAAACGTCATATGTATCACCCCGATGTTGGAACCCCGTTCACCAGTCACGCAGCGGAACTAGGTTTTAAAATTTTTATACAAATCATATCTGTATCTGGGACCAGTGAACTTTTGATCGTAATTATTTTTCGGAACCATTACATACAATATGTAAACACAAGAAATTGTAATCAATATAATCAGAAGAAGATATACTTACCAACGTTTGGAGACTCCTTCACTTTTCGATATGCTCCTGTCTGAACCACTCGATCTTCCTCGCTATCTCCCGGAACTGGTAACTGCGTGTGGGCGCGTCACGGTCTCAAAAACTTGAATGGAGGATGTAGAGAAAATTGAAGAAACTCTTTCTTCTATGTGTTTCGAAAACACATAAAACATGAAACAAAATAAATATATTAATATATATCTCACGCTGCTGCTCTTGATTATATATATTTATATTTAACTGCTGCTTTTGCTATATGACAAAAAATTGTCAATCTCGCATACTATTGCTATATATATATATATATATATATTGCTTTTGTTGTATCTATATCTCTCGCCTTGCTTCACAATAAAAATCTCACACACCAGCTTCAATTAATATATATTATATATGTATTAAGTATTTACGTCCTATGTAAATTCTTCTTTTGACTATTGTTTCATGTATACACCAATTTGCATCCAATGAAATCTCTTGTGTTATTAATTGATATATATCTTTTAATTATCCTTTTCAAATATATATAATATATTAAAAGTGATAATAAGTCTTTTAAATTTAAACTTAAATTCAAATACTTTGATAAATGATTTAGTAAAATAAAATAATCATATTATTTTATCTTCACCTAAATTCATATATCAACTAACACCCTCCATTTAATAGTTAATTAATAATTCATAATTATCAATATAATTAAATAATCTAATTATTTAATTAATTTAACTATTAACATTCATTAATTAAATAATCTTATTATTTAATTAATTTAACTATTTACATTCATTAATTAAATAATCTCATTATTTAATTAATTTCCGAATATATACGTGTCACTTTTGTAACACAGTTAATTGGACAATCCAATTAATTTACCGTGACCCTTGTTACCTAAATCGATCGGGCTAGTAAGGGGACCTAATGGACCCACAGTATTTTGAGCTCCATTAATCTTCGGAATCATTAATTAAACTCTTTAATTAATATTCCTTGATTATTAACTCCGGTGTTATCCCACTAAAAACCCGAAGATGTACTCTCTCAACTGTAGACGCTTTTACACAGACCGATACAACTCGGTGTTCATCGATATAGCTATTACCTATGGTGTGATCCTCCACAGTAGTTCATAATTAGAGCTGGGTCATAATATCCGTTATACCCCTCTAATCACATATATCATTTAAGTACCATTGATTCTCTAATGAACAATAAATCTTATTTCCTCACGGAATTAGGAGAGCGCTCATATTGTCCAAGCCCCGAACCAACCCTTAAGGGAACTACCATCTACTTCTCACAAGAAGGAGTGGATTCCACTATTGTGTACAAACCTTCTCAGCCACAAGCCAAACCACAATCCCAACATACGGAGTATATTGATCAAGAAATGCATCTGACCTCACCCATGGTATATTAAAGACTACGATTTAACCTGAAGGAGTCGATAAGACACTCAGGATTAAGATCACCCACATATAGCCATCATTAGTTGATATATATAAATCTCATCGATAAACGGATCTTGGTGAGAGATTCATATAGATCATGGTTCAGTCCTATATGATCACATCATACAAGGTGCCTCAATTCCCATATCTCATATGAATGATTCAGGATAGAATCATCGTACATTACGGAATGGACTGCAGCTATAGATTAACCATAAATAAAGTACCCAACTTTATTTGCTATCTATGGACTCTTTAGATTGCACGTCTCTTACTATATCCATCTGTATATAACACTCATATACACAGTTTGAGATTACATCTGGCAATCTTGGATGTTTAAATATATGCACAAGTTTATAAAATAAATAACATAACATGAATGAATTGAACTTTTTCTTTTATTTATTTCATAAATCCATTTACAAATTACATCTTTAAGGCGTAAAACCCAACACCCGGGTCAGGTTATATAATGAAGAGCAGAATGTTGATATGCTGTTACAAAGTCTAGACGAGCTAGAAGAGAAAAGGGAGAAGTCCCGAATACGAAATACGGCATATCAGCAAAGAGTAGCTCGCCACTACAACTCTAATGTTCGGGTCAGGAAATTCCAACTAGGAGACCTGGTACTCAGAAAGGTGTCATTGAATACAAAAAATAAAGCTGCAGGTTCCCTGGTCGATAAGTGGGAAGGCCCATACAAAATCGAAGGAATAGATAGCCATTGAGCATATTGGATTGCACGACCCAATGGAGGGGTTTTACCCCGACCATGCAATGCCCAATATCTGGAGATTTTCTATCCTTAAATTATTTTGTTTCCTTTAGTAAGGACAATTTTAGTTTAGGAATTTAATTTTTTTTTGGTTTTGCAGTTATAAATAAAAGTCAAACTAGGGATTTTCGAAAAATAAAGCATATGATAATAAGAACATATGAAAGACGAGCATGATAATATGAACATGCAAATAGAATACTCAGGACCATTGATTCCCGAATGGACAAAGAAGCTCGAATGAGCATGTCCGCCGAGCAAGGTCAATTAACCTTAGCAAAAAGGAAAACCCGATGCACCAGATTCTGGAAAAGCTTGGGACGCCATTGAAAAAAATTCAGGTGAAATGCGTAGCTGTGTTAAGCGGTTCGAAAAGCTTAACGATTCGGCAAACTCTTGTACAAAAAAATTGGGGAGACGTCCCCGGTAATGTGTAAGGACTTGAACATATGATCATGGTGAGCGAGTATGAAACACAAGTATAAATATACTTGTCTGTTTTAAGATGACTCGGTTAATAATATTAGCCAGATTAATAAGATACTTGGCGTTAAAAATTATTCAGGTAACAAAATAAGTTTAATAAGATACTTGGTGAAGTTGCCCGAACATCAGAATCAACCAGTTTAATAAGATACTTGGCGTTAAAAATTATTCAGGTAACGAAACAAGTTTAATAAAATACTTGGTGAAGTTACCCGAAAATCAGAATTAGCCAGTTTAATAAGATACTTGGTGTTAAAAATTATTCAGGTAACGAAACAAATTTAATAAGATACTTGGTGAAGTTACCCAAGCATCAGAAGTAGCCAGTTTAAAAAGATACTTGGCATAAAGATTGCAATAGCCGGTTTAATAAGATACTCGGCAACAATAGAATCAAGTTAAAGAAGACTCGGTGAAATTTCTAGAGCAATGAATCAGATCAGACCACTCGGTTTTCAGAATTACAGTTAACTCAGAATTTCATTGATAATCTTTACAAAGAATTGTTACAAAGAATCTTTACAAAAATGAAATTTCTACAAAATAAATCAAGGTGTTAGGAGGATTTAGAACTCTTGTCGATGCTCAAGTCAGGTACCATTTCATATTCGCAGAGCAGACTTTCATTGGAAGGCCAAGCAATCGTATCGATCGAATCATCCATCCATTTACTATAATCTTCTCCTGGGATCGGTCCGACATCTGGCACCACACCTTCCACGATCGACTCCTGACTGGCATAAAAGGTCGAGAGGAAGTGCTCGGATGGACCTCCAAATGCATGGGATGGGGCTCTTTGCCTCGACTACGACAATAAGCTCTCCACTCCTTCATCTGAGTCTGAAGAGTTTCCAGGGACCGATCCACGTGATTCTTGATCGATAGTTCCCAATTGGTTCGGGCTTTTTCAGTTGCCCGATTCTTGACCTTGAAAAACTCGCCAGTTAAAATTAGCTCTCGTTGAAATTCCCGATGGAGAAGGGCATCGTAAACAGGGGATCTTTTAAAATGATCAACCCTTGGACTTCAAGTTCCAGTCTAGCCTCTTTGGATAGAGACTCGACTGTCAAAGCTTGGCGTTCCAAGTCATCGATCTTCTGTTCATATGCCGACTTGGACTGCTCCACTTCCTGTTCGGCTTTAAGCATTGATTCCTGGGCAGAAGACAACAAGTTTTGAACTGACATAGCATTCTCTTCTACCAAAGAAGCCCTTTCCTCAGCCTTCACTTGCCTCGCCAAACAGTGGTCGGCAAACACTTGGGCAGAGCCCACCTCCTTTTGATAAGCCGTCTCAACTCGAGCACGGCTATCTTCGCTTTCTTTCAGCTGAGCCTCAAAACGCCTTATTCGATCGGCTTGATGCTATTGCGTCTGAACTAGCTCAGAAAACTCAGCCACCATTTACAAGGAAACATAATACAAATTCTAGCAAGCAAAGCAAAGCAAGCAAGACGATGAAAGTTGGGAATAAAACCTACATGAGATGCGCCATTGAAAATATTCTGAAGACGGTCCGTTAAAGAGCCATCTCGAAAACAGCTCATGTGGTCATCCCTGATGAAAGCCCGACCGGATGACATCTTCCGTAACATATCCCATGGGGAAGGATAGGAAGGGCTTCCTGAGGGTTCAGCTCTGGCATCTTCAACCTCATGAGGTAAGGAGTCCTTGTCCGGACCAAAAGCTTCCACCCCTACTGATGCTTCTACATGAACGCTTGGGGGAATCTCAGCCTCGGCATCTTCATCACTTGATTCAACAAATGAAACTACTCGAGGGATCTTATGAGGGCGAGTAGGAGAGTTGACTGCTTTCCATTTCTCAGCCCGAGTACGGTGGAAGTTGAGATCAGCCAAAGGGTCTTCCTGGTCATCATCTAGCCAAGTGGAAGTTGAGATTCACTTGTCCCTCAGAGGTTTTACCCCCATCATCGGTGTCCGTCTGCTCCGTAGGGACCACAACCAGGGAGCTTGATCCACCAGGCCTCTCACCAAGACCATCACTCTGCCTCCCTCCGTCTACAGGCAACTCCTGAGTATGGCCACTCGAACCACTAGACTCCCCTACGGTCGGTCGGTCGGTCGGATGAGTTCCTTAGGGACACTTTTGGGAATCTGCTCGCCAGCCTCATCAGGGTCCTCATCTGACTCAGGTGGGGCAATGCCCTCTTCGCCCTAACGAGAAACTTCTTTTTGGCTCGCTTAAAGAATCGACTTCATTTGACGAGCTTGAAGGTAGCAGACGATGTCCGGGTCATACACTTAGAAGAAAAAGGGGAATCACATCAGAATATATATATAAAAAAAGGGTGTACAAAGATCACTTACATCGCCTGTAGTAGCCTGAAATCTGGCTAAAGAAGCCAAGCTCTATCATCTTTTTCTCAATGAAAAGATAAGTCATACTCCTCTTCTCCAGAGTGTGAACTGCTGCCCGAGCAAGTCTGGTCAATTCAGTATCGCTGAATTCAAGTTTTTTTCTTGTTCCATACCTTGGGGGAACAGAAAAAATGGGGATCTTTCAACACCCTCCGAGTTTTCCCAACCGAGAGAGTGACTTCAAGACCTAGATTTCCTCCGGTAAAAAATCAATTGTTCTTTCAGTACTTGTTGGAAAAAGGAAATCCCCATACGAAGCCTCTCTTCTTGGCGTCATCATAGGTGTCAACTCTCTGATTCACCTTCGTCCCCTTGGGGACCCAGCAATCTGGCTGATTAGACATGAGAAAATAAGTCTCTGTCTTACCAGACTGCCTTAGCGTATAGAAGTGCCTGATTTCACTCAGGAAAGGCGGTGACAGGTTCATTCGGCTCCACATGTGCCACATGTACATCAAGATCTTATAGCTATTCGGAGCCAATTGATCTGGAGCAATCCCTACTTCAGCCAGAAACCAGGCAATGAACGGCTGAAGAAGAAGAGTAACACCGCAGCAAACCATGGACCCATAGTTTGCCACCATGCCCGGGGGAGGATTCCACGCAGCTCTATCACCAGCAGGAATCAGAGTAACTGAATCATCCAAGTAGAATCGGGCACGATATTTCCCGATCTCACCTGCCCCGACCATATTCGGTTCGGTGTCAAACCCACTCGGGCGATCAACAGAAAAAGAAAGATGAGATTTTCTAAACTCCTCTTCAACGTCCTGCTCATTAATAATCTGCTCTCTGATCCGGACGATGCCCGAGTTGTGCTTATGAACTTCTCTTTTACTTTGATATTTTCCCATCCTTGATCGAACTGGTACCCTGTAATTAGAAACGACAGATTCAAAACTAGATGAATCAGAATCAGAACTGGATACAGAACGAAAAAGGACGTTAGGGTAAAGCCCAGAAACATCGACTTCTAAAAAAAGAGGTTCATCCGGGGGGATTTCCCCCAGTTGTCTTCAAGCGCAAGATACCAGTTGAAAATCCCCACGATCAAGCACCTCGAGAGCTATAGTAAAAAGTCGATGACGGGAAGTCAGATTCATTAAAACTAACCTTGAATGAAGAAATCTAATGCAAAATCTTCAACGGAGAATAGCGATTTTCTACGTAAAGAAATCTGGGCTGGAAAAACTTCTGGTTTGAGTCTTTGAGAATGAACCAACGCAACTCCTCGGTGGAGAATTTAAAGAGGTAATAGTACGAAACCCTAGGATCTCAAGGTGGAAAAAATCAACGACATATTTGATGACGTAGGCGGCGCACTAGAAGACGCCTAGGTCGCTTCTCATAAATGGCATCGAGAAATGAAGCGGTAGAGGACACGTGTTAAGAAAAGAACTGACTAAGGCCGTCAGAGCTCCAAAACGTCGCAATCATTGAGATCTCGCGTGAGGAATTTACATGGTCACTATTAAGACACGCCATTATGACAAGACTTTTACCCTGACGTTACAAAGACAAAAAACTTAAGGGTTGATTAAACTAGTTTTGCCCGGAACGAAACCCTGTTCAGTAAAAATATTTTAAGGGGGTATTGTCGTATGTAAATTTTATCAGACGTATATGTCATTGACAAAGAGGATAAAATTGTCAGGTGGACATCCGAATAAGCATTCAGAAAATATCCTACAAGACATCACCAAAGAAGAGAAGTCCGAGTATACAAATATTAAACAAAACCCACTCGGGGTCAACTGACGTCATATACTACTCAGGGTCAGTTAACGATGCTCGGGGGTAATGGATGACATATTCTACTCGGGATCAGATGATGTCATTCGGTACCAGCTAATATCATGTTCTACTCGGGACAAACACGAAGAAAACCGAATAAAGAAGCCCAACGCGTGACTCACGAGTCGAGTCGTTGAAGTATGCGAAGATACCCACATCAAAGAAGAATTCCAAGAAGAATAGAATACCAAACAAAAAGGGTTCCAAATCAAGCAACAATTTTATATCTTCAAAAAGACTACGCCTATATAAGGAAATAAGTCCTAACTGGACTACATCACTAGAGTCTCAATCGATCTCAATACAAGTTTCCGAAATAGGAAAGCAGACATACTACTTCAGACAAGTAACCAATCATAATTAAATACAAAAATCTTTTGTTACTTGTAGATAGAATATTAGGGTTCTACGAACATATAAATATACTCATAATCTCGTTATAGGAAATATATAGAAAAATACAGAGAGTAAAAGAGAGATCGAAGGTTGTAAGTAAATCTTTTCAATAGTGGATTTTGGCGGATTTTGGCTCAGTTGATTATTCAGTCACCCGTGGACGTTTCTCCGGACATCGGAGTTTTACCACGTAAAGTTTGCGTCTTATTACTTTCTCCTTCTCTCTCTTTAAAATCTCAGCTAAAATCCAATCTTGTTGACTATTTCCATACATCCAGAAATCGACGTCAACAACATCAATCAGACATTGAGATAAAGATATTAAGTTTAGAAAAACCTGTGACTACTAAATCTTGTCTACATTAAATTGATGATAAAATCCATTGTTTTACATGATTCACTATATCTTGGAGAATTGAATATCAAATAAAGATTCTACAATTCAAAACGGGCGTGCAAACTGAAGTAGTTCAAATCCAGAAACTTCAAAAAAAAAAATTGTCAAATCAAATAAACACCACGGAAATTGAAGAATACAATTCACACTCACACCTGAAGCATGAGACGATAGTTAAAAGAACGAATTAAGAAACTGATAAGACAAAGCTGAATTCGACACAATTTACACATGAAATTAATCGTACACACCAATATAGATCGAAACCCTAAATTTAATTTTTTAAATACGATTGTTAAGTGACGAAACCAAGAATGTCAGAGAATCTATGCTCAAATGCGTGTGTGCAAGAGTCAGAGAGGGAGAGAGGAGTGAATTGCCTGGATATGTATCGTGAGAGTCCGTCTATGAGTGTGTTTGGTTAGAAGGAAAATTGCGATGGAAATTGCAAAATGGAGTAATTTGCAGTGTGTTTTCTGCTCGAAGGCATGTGAAATTTGAATTTAATCGTTTTATAGTTTGGAAATGCAAAGAAGCGGGAGTGAGATCGATGTAAAGTGTAAAAGCACCGAGGCAAAAAAAAAATCCTTGAAAATCTTGGATGCATAAAAATCCATTATGCATCCCCACTGTACCACTGTGATGCTGCCACGTAAACTTTGTTGACACGGCAGCATCATGGTAGGGGATGCACCATACATCCTGTTGTACCCAAGTTTTTGCCTCTGAAGTAATCAGAACATTTAACTTAATCAAAGGGAGGAACGGAGAATCTGCCCTTTTCAGCTCCAGTGGGTCCTCTAGGAACCCTTCTGTGGGCTCACTTCCTTGATCGAGATGTGGTTTTAGCCTCCCCCTTAATGGGCTCCATATCTGTATATTGTTTGATGGGTAAAAATAATTAAAAAAAAATATCGATAACCTTATTTTCATTATAAATTGATTATTCCTCATTGTAAAATTTCACCCTTCAGACTTTTATGATGGATTATCTTTACAAAAGAATAGTTAAACTTAAAAGATAAAAAGGATATCTTATAGAACAACAATTTTTTTTTTGAAATTTACATGTTTGTTCATTAACGCATTATAAATACTTATTTATTTTTTGAAAACAAAAAACAGTGAAGTTGAAAGAAAATAATAAAAATAGAAAATATATAGCTCCGTTCTGCAGTTGTTTTTCAGTCCGTTTTCGCTTTTATTTTTCGAAAACGTATTCGTTTTAACCGTTTTTCATTTTATTTTCTAAAAAAAAAATGAAAAATAAAACCAGTGTTAAAAGTGAAAGATTTGAAAAACACAAAATACTTGTTTTTGTTTTTGTTTTTCATTTTGTTTTTCAATTTTTTTATATAAAAAAATCATTTTTTTAAACTATTAATTATATTGTTATGCATTTGATATGGCTAGGACAAGACGGGAAAAGATTTTCAAATGACCACAGTACCCCTCTTATTTATATATATATATATATATATATATATATATATATATATATTCCAGAATAATTTATTTTTAATTAGAACTAAAAGCATTCATGCAATAATATATAATATAGTTTATATATATTATAACATATAATATTATAGAATATTATTAATATATTTATATATAAAAAAAATATTATTTATTATAATATTTACATAATTAGTATATTAATAGAATCATATATTATTAAATATAATAATATATTATATACATATAATATATAATATTATATATATATATATATATTACTACCATATATATTATGATATATATATATAATGTTATTTTATACAATAATATATTATATAATATATTATTGTATATATAATAATATCAAATATTATATAATGTAATATATTATGTATTATTATATATAAAAATATAATTCATATAAATTATAATATATGTAATAATATTTAATATATATTTTATATATTATTATAATATGTATACAGTTATATTTTTATTATATAATATATATATATATATATATTGTAATTATTTATTTATAATTTAAGAGTTTAGTTTTGATTAATTCATTTTTTGATATGTTTTTTTAAATTTATTTTTGATGTTGTTAACGGAAAATTTGTTCAATATGAGAAATTACAGCTAACACCCTCGAGACCACTACCACGGAAGTGGTGGCCGGGGTCGGTACCGTTGATACCTGACCTGTTTAGAAATAAACGAGAGGCTAGATTGCAAGGATACAAATGGGAGCTTTTATTATTGATTACTTGCTTTGATATACAGATTACTCTCTCATATGCTCACAGTCTCTCTATGATCTAGGAAGGTGGTAACTTCGTGCTTGTCGAATAGTGGAAACGAAGGAGACCGTGTTCTGAACATAGAATTTAGGTCTTCCCCTCCTTCCCCTCTTTCCCCTCTTCTTTTCTTTTCTTTTCTTTTCTTCTGTCTGTCGTTCTTCCTCTGTTTTTCTCGTCTGATGCTTTTTTTTGTATATTTTGTATGTCATGCTTGGTCCTATTTATATCTGGTCCAAGTAGGTTTGAATTCGCTGATATCCCGCCACGATCCTACTAATCTGTTTCTTCCTTATCGGGCATGATCTTTTATTTAAAAGTTGTTGACCCCGAGTAAATAGAGGAGAAGATGTTATTGTTAACGAAAATGAGTTTGTTTCCTTTTAGGAATCAAACTCTTGACTCATACGTAAACGGAATTAATGTTGGTTATCACATAGATATGGTCTTGTATGTTATCGCGGCATGGCTTTTCATGGAGGTCACGGAGCTAACTGCCTGTCGTCTCATAGAGCGAGGTAGATCCATGCTTCGACTCTATTCTTAGAAGCTCGGGGATGGATTTTCCCTGATCCTTGGGAGCTTGAGGTGTCCTTGTAGACATTCCTAGGAGGTAGTTGGGGTAGTGTAGATTTTGGCGTGATTCCTCTTTCATGCCCAGCAGGGACAGCTGGCTTCTGGTGAGGTTGACAGGTTTCTGTCTAATACTACTGTTAAGTTTGTCCTCAAAATTTCTTAACCCGGAGGAAGCCCACTTTGCTTGTCAGGCTTTTCTCAAATGTCTCTTGAGCTTGGAGACCCCCCTGGCTTTCTCGTGGTGGTTGGGGAGCTCGACCTCAGGAACCCAGGTTCCCCGATAGGTGGCCTGGAGAAGCCCGGGTTCCAGTGTTTGTGTGGGGGCTTGTCCTGGTCATGCCTAGCTTGTTTTTTGATAGTTTTGAAACTGGGTCGGCCTTCCCTGCTCCTGCGGGGTAGCTTTATGGTCTATCTGAGCTTCATGAACGTCGATATAGGCTTTGACTTGTGACGGGTAAGTGGAAAATTTCTCTTTGACCCCTGACCAAATTTTACTATTAATATAAGTCCCCTCTGATTTGAACACCGGAGGTAGAGTTGGGGTTGGAGTCAGATTCCTTGTTTAATTGGAAAATTTTCCCCTTATAAAAATAATTAATGAGACCGAAATCTTCTCATTAATTACTCAATATTGAATTTGAACTAGTATTTTCTTCGAGGAAAGAACGGCTACATAACGGCTCTCTCCGTGACCCTAGGTGATCTTCCCGAGGATATTACCGACATCATTACCGACATCATTACCCTTAACTTCTATTTAAACTCGACCTTACCATCACTTCCTTCACAATTTCTCAATTGTCAAATTTTCAAATTCCTTTTTTTCTTGCTACCCTCTGTCAATTTCCCCTTGTCTTCCGCTTACTTTCAAATTCTCCTCACCCATCAATGTCGAATTCCTCAGATAGCATCGAAGCCTTGGTCGAGGGCACTGGAGGATCTAACATGGTTCCTTGGAAACGGGTGCGAGGAATTTCGAGTGACGAGGACTTTTCCCATGTTCGCCAGCGCCTTTTTTCTAGCAGGAACGTCTCTATTGGCTCCGGCTTCTTGAACCAGCCCGATAAACCTCTAAACTTAGTTGACGAGGATTCTGATGCTGGGGAGAGGGTCGACACTGTCAAGAATGGGGCGATCTCAGGAGTAGCATCCTCAGGAGGAGGTGACAGATGCGGTAGAAACAACCAACAAAAATGAGCCATCACCAGAAAGGGGAACATGGGGCCAGGTTCATCTGGTGGGAGAGAAGGCTGGAGGGCATCGGGAGGATGCACCAGTTTGAATTATATTTCTTGTAGTTTGTTTTGAATGCCCAAAAAAAGGGGTGGGAATTCCATCTTTACATGTGTTTGATCATTCATCATTTCATTTTTTTTGTAGCCCGAAGTCAGGGGTTGGGCTTCCTGTTTGATGTAGCCTTACTGGGGAATAAGCTCCCCAATTTATTAATAAAGCTTAACTTGAGATCTGGTTCACATTTTGACTTACATGTACCTGCTTCTTTTTTGATCTCCCTCTAGGTTCAGCCTCTGTTACAAATCGACTTAGCTTGGGAAGAATAACAAGATAAGAACATTGCTTAAACGTGAAAGCAGACAGCTAGCTCGGGCTTTCTGACTGCCAAGACTTATAGCTTAACGTCTTTAGTCGATAGTCCCTTGTTTGATTGTAGACCTGTTATAGTGAGCAATCACGCGTACAAGGAAAATTAGTAACCAGTAATAACTGGGGTATTTATAGTTTAAGTAAATCGAGCCCTCCATCCTTGAGCCCCTTCATGGGGTTGTAGCCCGAGGGAGACATCAAGTAAAGAACTGTTTAGCCCTCTCTTAGGCTAGGGATCGGGAGGGCTTCTGTGCTCTTAAACTTGAATCCTTCTTGGTGGTGGTAGTCCGACTAAGACATCAGAAGGGCTTATCTAGCTATTTCTGGTCTTGAAATCTGGATGGCAACTATGCTCTTACACTCAGACTTATCTTGGGGCCGGTAGCCCGACCAAGGAATCAGGAGGGCAACTATGCTCTTACACTCAAACTTATCTTGGGGCTGGTAGCCCGACCAAGGAATCATGAGGGCTATCTAGCTATTTCCTGATCTTGAAATCCAGATGGCCACTATGCTCTTACACATAGACTCTTCTTGGGGATGGTAGCCCGACCAAGGCATCATGAGGGCTATCTAGCTATTTCCTGGTCTTGAGATCTGGATGACAACTATGCTCTTACACTCAGACCTTTCTTGGGGGTGGTAGCCCAACCAAGGCATCAGGAGGGCTATCTAGCTATTTCCTGGTCTTGAGATCTGGATGGCAATTATGCTCTTACACTCAGACCCTTCTTGGCGGGGGGTAGTGCCCGGTCGAGGCATCAGGAGTGGCGAGTGGGCTTCCCCAGCCTATCCCTTGGTCTTGGGTGATAATGTCGAATTTCCCATGTAGACCCAAATCATTATAGAACATAGTTGAAGATGGGGAAAATAAGAAAAGCAGGCTTTATTGATATGAATGATGGAGTACATTATTGTTGGAGATAAAAAAAAACTAGGCGGAGGCTACCTGCTCATGAGTCCCCTATTAAAAGGTAGAATTTTCTTAAGTGATCTGCATTCCAAGTATGATCGATGAGTCGGCCATTCATATCCTCGAGCTTGTATGCCTCATTACGGATCACCATCTTTATTAGGTATGGTCCTTCTCAGTTGAGCCCTAGGACCACGTCTGACCTCTTCCTGGTATTCAACGTTACTTTCCTGAGAACTAGGACCCCTTCTTTGAAGTTTCGGGCTTTAACCCTCCTGTTGAAGTACCTGGCAATCCTGATTTGGTAGATTGCTACCTTCTCGGCTATTCGATCTTGTTTCTCTTCCAGGAGGTCCAAGCTAGCTCGAAGCTTACTTTCATTGCTCCCTAGTTCAAAATGTTGGACTCTGAAGGAGGTCAATTTTTGCTCGATAGGTAGGACTGCTTCAACCCCGAAGGCTAACGAGTAGGGCGTTTCCCCGGTAGCTGTTCTCTTTGTAGTGCGGTAAGCCCAGAGGACATCGGGAAGCTTTTCTGCCCATTTGCCTTTCTTCTGCTGTAGTTTTTTCTTCAACAACTTCTTAATGGTTTTGTTAGTGGATTCCACCAGACCGTTGGTTTGAGGGTGGGCTACTGAAGCAAACCCAATTTCGATTCTCAAGCCTTTATAAAAATCTTTGAATCGGCCATTATCGAACTGTTTTTCGAGGTCAGCTATAATGACAAGAGGGGTTCCGAACCTACAAACTATATTAGTCTTGATGAACCTTGTTGTGTTTTCTTCTGCTATCTGGGAGAGCGGTCCAGCTTTGACCCATCTTGTGAAATAATCAATTGTCACGATGGCATGCTTGGCCTGACCCGGAGCGGTAGGAAACGGTCCAATCAAGTCGACTCCCCACATAGCAAAGGGGTATGGCGAGCAAAGGGGTATGGCGAGCAAAGGGATGACAATCGCTCCGGAGGGAGTGACTCAAATTTACGGCCTTCTGGCATTCCTCGCAGGCTTGCACCAAGCTCTTTGCGTCTTGATGGATTGTTGGCCAATAATATCCCATGCGGAGAACTTGATATGCCAAAACCTCTCCACCAATGTTGTTCCCGCATTCCCCAGAATGAACCTCTTTCAAAGCCCACTTGACGTCTTCTGGGTGTAGACATTGAAGCAGGGGAAGGGATCTTCCCCTCCGGTATAGATGCCCATCCACCAAACAATATCGGACCGAGAGCCTTTCGACTCTCCTAGCTTGAGCGGGCTCCCCGGGAATTTTCCCATCCTATAGGCAATCCACTATCAAATTCATCCAGCACGGTTGTCGATCCAAGGTATAAGCTTCCTTACCTGTCATTGTGCTAGGTAAGGGGATCACTTGAAGAGGGACTCCGTGGGGTAAGGTCTGGCCACCATATGCAGCTATCTTGGCAATTACATCGGCTCGATGATTCAGTTGTCGAGGTATCTGCTCGATTTTGAATCCCTTAAATATGCTCTTGAATTATTGAACCAATATCAGGTAAGCGATCATATTATCCTCTTTTGCCTAATAATCTCAGGAGACTTGGTTGACCACGTGCGAAGAGTCGCTCTTGACATTCAGGTAATCAACCCCGAATTCTATGGCTGCCTTTATTCAGGCAAGAAGGGCTTCGTACTCTGCCTCATTGTTCGTGACTTTTAATTCAAATCTGAAACAGTGGCAGCACTCAGTTCCTTCTGGTTCGATTAGGACTATGTCCGCTCATCCCTCGGTTTGCCCGGAGGCTCCATCAGTGTAGAGGATCCACGACTCGTAACCTTCCAGCCAGTTGTCAGATTCTGGAATCCTCTCGGGGGTTACATCTGCTACCGTAGGGGTTGCTTGTCCTGAAGGTACGGAGAGCTCTGCTACAAAGTCTGCTAGTGCCTGATCTTTTATTGTGGTCCTAGACTTGTACCTTAAATCAAATTGGGTAAGCTCCAGGGCCCATAAAACCAGCCTTTCGAAAACATCTGGCCTTTGTAAGAATTGATAGAGTGGTTGGTCAGTCACCACTGCTATTGAATGAGCATGGAAGTAGGGACGAAGGTTTTTTACCGAGGTCACCAAGGCGTAAGTGAGCTTCTCCAACAAAGTATATTTCTTTTCGAGCTTGGTTAGAGCATGACTCACATAGTAAATAGGTCGCTGGACTCTATCTCCGCATTTCTTGACCAAGGCCCAGCTTACGGCGGTTTCTGAAACGGCCAAGTATATTTGAAGCTCTTCTCCAGGACTTGGCTTAACCAGCAGTGGAGGGCTTGATAGGTATTTTTCAAAGCTTGAAAAGCTTGTTCTCTCTCTTGATCCCACTTCATGTTTCTTCCCTGCTTGATGGCTTTGAAGAATGGTAGACATTTATCGGTAAACCGAGAGATGAACCTATTGAGCGCTGCTACCTGTCCGGTCAAAGATTGAACCTGTTTAAGAGATGTGAGGGATTCTAGATCCAGGATAGCCATGATTTTTTCCAGGTTAGCCTCTATGCCTCTTTCATAAACCATGAAGCTCAAAAACTTCCCCGCAATTACCCCAAAGGGGTATTTGGAAGGGTTCAACCTCATCTGGTTCTCCCTTAGGATCTTGAAGGTTCTACGAAGGTCATCCAAGTGGCCTTCAGAGGTTGAAGACTTGGTGATCATATCGTCGATATACACCTCCATTGACCTTCCGATTTCAGGTTTGAACAACCGATTGACTAGTCGTTGATAAGTAGCTCCAGCGTTCTTGAGCCTGAAAGGTATCACCTTATAGCAGTACAAGCCCTGCGCTGTGATGAAACTAATCTTTTCCTGGTCCGCGGGGTGCATCATAATCTGATTGTACCTTGAAAATACGTCCATGAAGCTCATGAGCTTGTTTCCGAAGGTATAATCGACTAGCTGATCAATTTTTGGTAGAAGGAAACTGTCATTCGGGCATGTCCGGTTGAGGTCGGTGTAATATACACACATGCGTCACTTTCTATTTGCCTTTGTGACCATGACCACGTTGGCAATCCACTCGGGATAACGTGTTTCTCGTATGAAGCCGGCCCGGGTCAATTTGTCCACCTCTTCCTGAACTGTAACATTTCTTTCGGTGTTAAAGTGGCACCTCTTTTGTTTGAAGAGTTTGAAGGTCGGATCCACTACCAATCGATGAGCAGCTAATGTCATCGGGATTCCTGGCATCTCAACATTACTTCAAGCAAAAATTTCATTGAACTCTGTGAGGAGCCTGATCATGCCCTCTTTCATTCCCGGCTCAATGGTGGGTTTTATTTTGACTACCTTCAAGGGATCGCCTACTCGGACAGGAATCTCTTCTAACTTATCCACTAGATGGCCACTGGCCCATTCCCTTCTTTGTTCCTGCATGTCGGGCATTATGAGGTCGTCTTCAGGGTGATCGATGGACTCTACATCTCCGAGGCTTAGTGTAGGGGTTGCCCTGTCTTGGATCATTATCACCTAGGCGAGTTGTTTTGCTAGAGCTGCTGGGTTGGCCGATACTGCGTAGCATCTCCTAACTATTTGCTGATCACCCCGAACTTCCCCCACCTTGTCTCCTACTGGAAACTTCAGGACGTTGTGGTAAATAGAAAGGACCCATTTTCAAGGATGATAGAAATGGCCTCCCTAATATTGCATCGTAGGTCGATAGGGTATCCACCACCACGAAGTCGGTCATGATATTCTGTTGGAGAGGTGTGGCTCCAATGATCACTGGTAGGATTTTTGATCCCACGGGTGTGATTGAGTCCCAGTGAACCCATATAACAGAGTAATGTAGCTATTGTAACACCATTGTTTCAAGTTTAGCTTTTCCAAGGTATCTTTAAACAGGACGTCAACGATGCTACCTGTACCAACGAGCACATGGTGTACCATGCAGTTTGTAATCTGTATCGTGATCACCATGGGGTCATCATGAGGTTGCACGGCGTTGTAGACCTCCGCTTCAGTGAAATGATTTGTGACAGTTGGGAGGGGTTGGTTGGTCTCTGGTCCACCTTAGAGATATCCCGCCCCTCGTTCGTACGAGGGACTTTCCTCTTATGGTTTTTCCTGGAATTGTTGGAGATGCCGGCCAGAGTAGGCACCCCGCTGATAATATGTATTATCTGAATCTGTTACATCAGGTTCGCCTATTCCCCTTTCGTTTTCTCGGTATGTTCTCGGATCTATACTTGCACCTCCCTTCCAGTCTGAATGTTCTCCCTGACTTGCTGTAAGAATTCCACCAGGCATCCTCCACTTATCAAAGCCTCAATCTGGTTCCGCAGGTTGTAGCATTCTGAAGTGTTGTGCCCCACGTCCTCATGAAAGTCACAATATTTACAGCAATTTCTCTTATCGACCGGGGCTTTCATGGGAGCGGGCTTCTGTAACAAACCCTTGTCCCAAATGGTGAGATAGACTGTTTCACGAGATGCATTTAAGGGAGTGTAATGATTGTACCTCCTCTCATCGTAAGCTATAGAGGCCACTGTCCTGGGAAGTGGTGAAGCTTGATGAGGAGTTTGTTTATCTGGATATCTTTCCGATCTGGGTTGAGAAAGGGGGAAACAGAATGTTGATTTATTAGGGGGTTTGTTCTGGTTCTTCTTAGCTTGCTCGGGTCTAGGAGCTTCTTTCTTTTATCGCTTTACGGCTCTCATGTCATCATGTTCCATCTTGACCTTGAGCTGTTCGTCGACCTCAATCTGCTCTAAAGCCTGATCATAGGCTTCTTGGTAGGTTTCTGGAGGTCTCTTGGCAAAAGATTGAAAAAGTTTTTCTGCCCACAGGTTCCTTCTAAAGTTGGTGAGGGTTTCTTTCTTAGTGAAGACCCTCATATGGATGACTTCCTTATAGAAACGCTAGACATAAGCCTAGAGGGTTTCCCCTCTCTCCTGGATCACGTACTGTAAGTGGATTGGGTCCTTCAACCGGGGCTTAACTCCCTAGAATTGTGAGCAGAAATCGGTTGATAGCTTGGTGAAGGAATCCACACAACCAGCAGGTAGTTTCCTAAACCAGGTTTTCACGTAATTCGTGAGGGTAGTGGGGAACATTCGACACATAGCGGCCCTGGTCGTGTTCTGGACCTCCATCTGTAGAACGAAGCTCTCTAAGTGGCTTAGGGGATCCTCAGTCCCAGAGAATCTGTCAGTTGGCATTTTGAATTTGGGCAGGAGCTCCGCCTCTCGGATCTTTCTAGTGAATGGAGCATTCATTTCACTTAGAGGATCTTTCTTATCCTCCTTATACTTTCCCTTCTTCATCAATTAAACCTCTTTCTGAAGCTCTTCCAACTGGTCTTTTAGACGTTTACTTTCGGATTTCCTTGAGTTGATCTCGGTTTCCTCACCATCGGATCCTTCTGACGAACTAGCAACCTCTACCCGGTTCCTTCTTCGGAGTGGGTCTACTCTTGGGCTTTGCTGACTTTCTTCTTTCCTACCTCGGGCTTCCCTCATTGAAGTCGTTGGGTGGAGAAACTCTCCCCACTCTCGGGGAAGGATGTCCGTTGTTGATTTGACTTGCCTTGGTTGGTAGCGTGGCAGCGCTTCGGGAATGAGGGGCATGGGCCCTAACCTGTCCCGGATCGAGGTTGGGAGTCCCGTTCTATTACTAGCTGGTTCTCGAGGAGTAGGTCCCAGGAGATCAAAGGCGGGCTGCCTAGCCCCGGGCCTGATTGACTCCCTCCGATTGCAAAGTTCTGCTTGCTGGATGGTAATACCCTCAGCAAGCAGTCGAAGGCGGACATTTTCTACAAAGGCTGCCACTTTTTGGTCAAGCTCGACCTGATTTCCCAGAGGGGGATCCAGAGCTCGCACAGTGGCTGGTTGGGCTGGAACTTGGCTAGAGAGCCCGGTTTTTCTCCCTTTCTTCTAGACCTTTCGTGTTGACGCAACAGAAGGTTGTCCCGATGCGTCCGGCTGTCCTTGTGATGAGTGGAGTCTCATGATTCCTGTAAAATAACAAACTTTTGAATATAAATATGGTTGTGGGTTCGTTTCCCATAGATGACACCAGAAAGTGTTAACAGGAAATTTGCTCAAGGTGAGAATTACAGCTAACACCCTCGAGACCACTACCACGGAAGTAGTGGTCGGGGTCGGTACCGTTGATACCTGACCTGTTTAGAAATAAACGAGAGGCTGGATTGCAAAGATACAAATGGGAGCTTTTATTATTGATTACTTGCTTTGATATACAGATTACTCTCTCATATGCTCACAGTCTCTCTAGGATCTAGGAAGGTGGTAACTTCGTGCTTGTCGAATAGTGGAAACGAAGGAGGCCGTGTTTTAAACATATAATTTAGGCCTTCCCCTCTTCTTTTCTTTTATTTTCTTCTATCTGTCATTTTTACTCTGTTTTTCTCGTCTGATGCTTTTTTTTTTTGTATATTTTGTATGTCATGATTGGCCCTATTTATATATGGTCCAAGTAGGTTTAAATTCGCTGATATCCCGCCACGATCTTATGAATCCATTTTCTCCTTATCCGGCGGGATCCTTTATTTAAAAGTTATTGACCCCTAGTAAATAGCGGAGAAGATGATATTGTTAACGAAAATAAGTTTGTTTCCTTTTAGGAATCAAACTCTTGACTCATACATAAACGGAATTAATGTTGGTTATCACATAGATATGATCTTGTATGTTATCGTGACATGGCTTTTCATGGAGGTCACCGAGCTAGCTGTCTGTCGTCTCATAGAGCGAGGTAGATCCATGCTTCGACTCTATTCTTAGAAGCTCGGGATGGATTTTCCCTGATCCTTGGGAGCTTGAGGAGTCCTTGTGTACACTCCTAGGAGGTAACAGGGGTAGTGTAGATTTAGGCGTGATTCCTCTTTCATGCCCAGCAGGGACAACGGGCTTCTGGTGAGGTTGGTGGGCTTCTGTCTAAGACTACTGTTAAGTTTGTCCTCCGAAAGTCTTAACCCGGAAGAAGTCCACTTTGCTTGTCGGGCTTCTCTCAAATGTCTCTTGAGCTTGGAGACCCCCCTGGCTTTTACAGGGTGGTTGAGGAGCTCGACCTCAGGAACTGAGGTTCTCCGATAGGTTGCCTGGAGAAGCCCGGGTTCCAGTGTTCGTGTGGGGGCTCGTCCTGGTCGCACCTAGCTTGTTTTTTGATAGTTTTGAAGCTGGGTCGACCTTCGTTGCTCCTGTAGGGTAGCTTTATGGTCTATCTGGGCTTCATGAACGTCGATTATGGGCTTTGACTTTGTGGCGGGTAAGTGGAAAATTTCTCTTTAACCCTTGGCCAAATTTTACTATTAACAAATGTGTTACTTTTGTTTAATTTAAAAATTATAATACAAAAATTATTTTGGTTAATTATGTAATCAATTTGTTTATAGTTGTAATAATATTAAACAAAATACCAAAATTGATATTTTAATTTTTAATAGTTTTCAGTTAATCTAGCAGACGCGTTTTTTCCGTTTTCATTTTCAAAATACAGCTTTCAGTATATGCTGCCAGACGCGTTTTCAGAATTCGAAACTGAATCCAAAAACACTGTTTTCATTTTTATTTTTATTTTCAAAAAACTACAACTGAAAAATGCTTACAGAACAGACCATATCTTTCACTTTAATAGTACAAAAACAGGAAACCTTTCCACTTTTGTTTTCTATTTTTTATAGTTAAGCAATTGGCATATGAAACTTATTAAATTGATTGTATTTATTATTTTTTATTAATAATAAATATATTTTTCTTAAGATTAATAAAATATATTTTTCATCATAATTTTAAAAATAAAAATAAAAAGACATCAATTAATTTAAAGAAAATTACTAAAAATGACCACATCTAACATGGATAATTCGTTTTTAACTATGTACGAAACTTTAATCCTTAATAACCGCTTATTATATCTATAAAAAAAATCAGTGAATATCCGTAAATTATCAAAATACCCCCTAAATAATTTTTGTAATTTTTTTTGTAATTTTTTTTTTTACCTTCTTCTTCTCTGTTGGTTCTTCTTCCTTATTCTCTGTTGGTTCCTGGCACAATTCAAATCTCAGGCCAAAGTTGGTCCACTGGCTATAGTATAAATCATATGGGTCTTTCCTTTATTATTTTGTCGGGGAGTGTCCCTTTCTCTTGTGTCTGGCACTCGTTGCTGATTTTCTTGTGTAATATCAACAAATTCCCTTTAAGTAACCATTTCGAATTAGGGTTTCAATGTGATCCCTCAGATGGAAGCATTCTGACGTGGTATGGCCGATATCCTCGTGGAAGTTGCAGTATTTTGCTTGATTCCTTCGGTTAGGATCTCCTCTTAGTGGTTCCGGTTTTGTCAAAAGTCCGGTTTCATGAAGAGCTACGAGGATTTGTTCTCGAGTGGCATTCAAGGCATGATAATTTACATATTTTGAACTCCATGTTCGAGGTCGCCTAAAAGTTTCTGGATACATTTCGTTTGGAACATTCATCACAGGTTCAGGTTCAGGTTGAAGGATTGGTGCTTTCACCTGGTCGTGCCCTCGGGGCTGCAATCGAGGAATCCCACATGTGATCATAGGGCGACCATTTCGGTCCCCGCGACTTTCTTCCTTGCCCTTTCCTTTTTCTTTTTTAGGACCATGCATAGCTTTTTCAGTGGCTTTCTTTAATTTCAGTTGCTCCTCGGTCTCAATGAAACGCAAAGCACGTTCATAAGCTTCGGTGTAGTCATTTGGTCAGAAATTTGAAAATTGAACTAAAGCCGACATATCCGTATGTTCATAATGAAGTCTTCGAGGGTGTTCTCCTCATCGTATGCTCATAGGTTGATTACCTCCTTGTGAGACCTTTCAACGTACTCCTTAAGGGTTTCTTATTCATCTTGCTTGACATCACGTAACGTTAGGCTTTCTTTCCAAAGGTCGAGCTCCTCTAAACCTCGTGATGAATTCCCGGCATATTTGGGAAAAAATGTGAATGCTACATGGTTTGAGTTTATTGAACCATTTCAAGGTTGTTCCCCCTAGAGTTAGAGGAAAAAACTTGCACATCGCGTCCTCATTCGCCCCTCTAACCTCCATTAGTCCTTGGTAGAGTTGCATGTGGATCATGGGATCCGAGTGTCCTTCATAGTGAGGAATCTGAGGCATTTTGAATCTCCTGTGAGCAATAACTTCATGAATTCTAGCTACGAAAGAAGATTGTAGCTCGACGAGTGGATCAAGATTGTGGTTCTCAGCTTCATTTGCATGCTTAAGATGCATTTTTCCAGTCTCTTGAGGTAGTCATGCAGGTATCGAGGACGAGGATCATTCACTTCAATCTCATATGTCTGCCGACGAGCCTGTCGTTCGTTTCCCGTATGATGTCGAAACGTACTTCTCAAATGGCTCCGTTCGACTCTAGGCCGAGAGCTACTGTGTTGGCTTTCGACCGGGGCTTGAGGTTCACTTTTCCTTTGTCCTTCCCAATATTTATCAGTATGGTTCCGTTCTTTTCGCTTGTTTTCTTCAAGATTCTCTAAATCGTCGCGACAAGCTTCTTCTCTTTGACGACCCCTTGAACGTTTATCTTGAGAATGTGAACGTTGCTCAACACGGTGGTTCTGATCTGTCTGATTTCGCTCTTTTGCATGACCATTCGAGTTAATTCCATTCTCAAGTCTCACATGGTCTTGTCCAAGATCGAGTTGCATAACCTTTCCCGTTAAACTTCGAATTTGACCACGCAACTCTTCATTTTCACGGATAAGCTCACGAGTGTTAGATTGAGCGTTTCCTTTTTTTTGCTTTCGTCATGCCCCTGATCTCTCGGATCGTTTCTTCGCCATCGCTAAGTGTACGATGAATCTTTGATCTAACAAAGCTCCCTGTTTGTGGATTTGGAACTTCTTCAGTTTCTGAAGCCATGCTCAAAATCTCAAAACGAAATGAAGCTTTTATATTCGATGGTTGTCCCCACAGACGGCGCTAGATGTTGATGCATGGAACTTGATCAACAACAGATTGAGCTGAATAGCTTATTTATTGAACTTTGATACAAGATTGGTTGCTTAAGAAATTACACTTTTGAGATTCTTGTTTTATCTCTCTTCTTTCTCTCTATGCTTTTTATTTTCTTCTTTTTTGATGCCCTTCTCCCTTGATGAGCTCCTCCTTTTATACTCTTTCTTATCGGGCAAAGGATAAGTTTCTCTTTTATGCTCGTTACTTCTTTTCGGACAAAGGACAGATTTCTCTTTTGTGCTCGGTATTTCTTCTCGGACAAAGGACAAATTCCTCTTTTGTGCTCGGTATTTCTTCTCGGACAAATGATAAATTTCTCTTGATGTGATTTTGAATTCGGGACTCTCTACAATTTATCTCTAATCAATGATTCGAACACGAATTATTTCTTGCGTTTAATGACTTTTCTTGATAGGATGATTCTTTTACCGAATCGAATTTTCCTTGTACTTTTATTCATGTTATAAAAATATTTACAAGACATATATCAGGTTTAATTTTATGATGTAACAAGAGTTTTTATTTGGCTTTAAATTTGAAAAGCTTTTCCATGTGTCATAATATAATTGAAAAAAAAAATTGTAAACCAAGTTGATTCAGTTTTATACCACATGGCACAAATTTATTGGTCCGTTATACAACTAAGGTTGATGAGACGGATCCATATAAGATTTTCTCTTGAATGCCAATGATTGAATAAATTCTTCTTATAGATACAATATCATTTGATAAATTCCAAACGAAGAAAATTAAGTAAAAATTCTAATTGGCCTTTTGAATTTCCTATGAAATTGTATTTATCAAATCAATTGTTAAGAAATGCTTATTTTTTTAATTTCAAAAATTATTAATTTATTATACATAATTATATCATACATTAAATGTACGATATTGATATGACGTGTACAGTTTATTAATCATATTTATTTATAAATATACTGAAATGTTCTTAAATTAAGAGTCATTATTAGAAATTAACGGATGCCGGGTGTCAATAAATATAAAAATTGTTTCCGGTTGTGGAAGAGCGAACCTTAGATCGGTTGCAATTTCGGGTTTTTTTTTCTCTTTTTATAAATAAATTTGGGTCAAATTAATAGGTGGGTGAAGTTTTAATGTACGGTACAAGCAAACAAGTACGCACTTGTACGTTCGGTGATCAGCCATCTCAATTTCTTGTCTTTTTGTTTATCTACCACGTGTCAAATTCTGATTTGCAAGAACAAGTGTAGTCAGAAAAATCGAATCGTATAGGCATCATGATCGTCAAACACTAGAATTTCAATTATATAACGCAAATCTTCGATTATCTTCAATTCTCTGAAAATAGCAATTCCTCCAAGAATTACTAGTTTGCTTCTCTGTAGATCACGACTTTCAAGGTATACCTTGTAGAATTGTTTAAAATTAATTGATTTTCTTTTCTCTCTTTCAATTTTATTGTTCGTTTGAAGAAATTAATTTCATGTGAAATCTATTCAGTTAATGAAATTGTGGTGTTATTGCAGAAGTTAATTTTTGTTGAACAAAAGCAGGTGGAGGCCCCTGATTGTTTTCTCAATCTCGCTGAGGTCTTAAATTATTCTGTATTTGATTATTGTACTTTGAATTTTGCATGTGTTTGTCTTCAGCTTTATAATCGACCATTAATCAAATCAAGATTGAGTTGAACTCTGCGAATTGCCTACCTTTTGTTATCAAGTTTTACAAATGCAAAATTCAACTTCTTGTTCTCAGTTTTATTTGGCCCCTAGTTTTTAAGCTGATATTTAGTTAGTTTTTTTGTAATTATAACAGCTGAAATCTGAAAAAGTGTCTACATCGAGTTTCAGGTTTATATAAAAATTCAAAACTGGAAATGAGTTTTCAAGTTTGATGGCACTATGGCAGTCAGTTGTTTGATTTAGTAATGGTTGGGGTTTGGTGTTGATGGTTTTGATGGTATTAATGATATTGTTAGCATGTGGTGGTCATCGTGATGGTGTTGGTAGTATCGTTAATAGTTGTAATACCGGTTGCAATGGTGGGCTCTGATTATGTAGTGATGTCGTTGATTGCTTTGATAATCACAGTGGAGTCAAGAAATTAATTACATCAAATTTAGAATTCATCATCTTCAGCATTCGTCTATCAACATTGTATACAATGGAAGTTACTTTACAAATCAAGTAATTTTTTCGAAACTAAGACTGAATTGTAATTCCATTATTTAACAGCGTAAGATATGGAGCTAAAGACAATTTTGTTAATAGACCTGCTGGATTTCATTTTTCAGCATGCATGTGGTTATTAAACATTCCCAAGGCAATAACATAGTTATACTCAAGTACAAATTCTTTTCCCTTTTGGTTCAATTAATTAGAAGATTCACATCATGGCTTGTGTGCTTTTTCCACATTTTTTTTGAAAACCTGAAGAAGCATCAGTTGATACATACTCATCATTTTTTTTTAAACCAGGAACAAGGAAAGTAATAGGTTTCAGTTACTATTTCTTTTTTCTATTTGTTTGGTCTTTTGGTGTTGGAAACAGGTTCTGCTTCTCCTGTGTGAATTTTTGTTTGAAATATTACTGGCTGATTGTCTGCTGATTTTATTTTTCACAGTTGTCTTTCAAGATTTGTAAAGAAGCAAGGTGATCTGCTGGCCAATTAGGGCTGGCTTGTCCATTCAACCACGGCTTTAAGAAGAGAGACTAGTAGTAAGATTAGAAGGGGCAAAGAATATGTGAAAGCAATCTCTAAATTCTTGATTGCTTCCCCTTCATTTCACGGTGGTCGCGGGGCCCTACCTTCAGCTGGTGGGCATCCAGCTGATCTTACCTTCCTCGCTGGTGGTGGGTTCTGATATGGGAATTCAACAGATCTAGTCCTCATTCTTGTGGTCTATCATAGATTTCTTTCAGTATTGTAATCAGTTACAAAGACACTCTTAGAGCATGGTTACCGTCAGGAAGTTTGAACGTAACAAATTTCTGTCAAAGTTTGCAACATCTGAACAGCTAAAATGTTCTCTGTTCTCTTTTCAAGGTTAGTTCCAGCTTGTCTTTATTCATTTATTAGAAATGTGAATAATTCTTTGCTACTTGTTCCTATGTTCATTCTTTTAAGGCATTCTTTCTTAATTTTGTGGTATTATCCCAACATAATAGGATTAAATTCATAAAGTTTGCTTTTGATTCCCCAAGCACTAACAAATAAATAGTTCATCTTGTGATTTTCATTGTTTTTGTATTCAAGCAATGCATAAGATTTGTATGAGTTGGTTGTGTGAGCGCCCACTCAGAACAATATTACCCAGTTTTCATTGAAATTATAAACAAAATCATTTAACATTTGATATTCAGTCCCTTAAATGAAATGGAAAGTTGGAAACTGACTGTGGTGACAGTGCAGTCTTGCTAGCTTACCGGTGACTTTCAGTCCCTACAATGCTATAGTGCACTTTGGCAATAAACCAATTTCATCTTGTGCTCTAGTTATAAATAAGAACATACATAGCAGGCGGACCAACTGTTTCAACCATAAGGAATTCATCATTGATGATGTGCATTGAAATATTTCTTTGGTATAAATTTAGTTATTTACCATCTTATATGCCTTGGTCTTAATCTTATGTTGTAGCTATGATGGGGTACGTGACCTAAGTTTTAATTACAACTTTTACCTGTCAATAAGCATTGTCTGACATTATTAGCAGAATTCTTAACATTAATGTGTGAAGTGTCAGAAAGGAATTGATTTAATTGCTATCTCGAGAAACTGTGCTCAAACCACCTTGTCAGGTATGGTTCAACGTATATAGTAGAAATGTAGAATCTTGTTGATTTTACTTATCAGTTCTCAAGTCATTTGGAGAAGAAAATAACTGAAAGATATAGTTTTGGACAATGCATAAGTATGATTGTAACTGACTTTGTTCTCATACTCGTTTGTCTTGGGAATAGTAAAATCGGAAGAAGTTGAGAGGCAGAAAGAGAGAGATTTGCATGCATGAGGGAATGTATTTGACATTGCTGTATACAGATATTTTAAATACAATCCCTCTGGCATGCAATCAAATATTGTTAGAAATACATTAGTGTCTCTGCTCTCTAGCTTCCAAGGTGAATATGGTGGTTTCTCGTGTGTCCATGCTAAGAAAGTCTATCGCCCGAGTTACTGATTATTGATTACTCAGTTGTCTAATCATGCTATTGAAAATCATGATTTTCCATGGCATGATTTTTCATTGTTTGACTTGATTGGTATTGCCATCTACACCATGTTTTGTACATTATATAGCATCTCTGTTTTATTTGCATAATTTAATTGATAATGAGATATGCATACGTTTTTCTTTTTCTGCATATGAACTTTTTTTATGGTGTATTAACATGGCAGTTAAGGCTTTGAACTATTAAAGCCATTTACATGTTTCTAATATCTGAATTATCTGGACAGATATCAAAACTCCTATTTACTACATGGGTAGTCAGTCTCTCGTTGACAATACTGCTGTTTGGGGGCTTTCCAAAATTCCGGAGGAAGAACAAAGTTTATTAGATGCTCTTCTTCTTTCTCAGGTATAGATCAAATATGAATCTTATTTCTTATTGAAAATAATAACTATTTATAAATGGATTCTTGTTACTTACAGTGGGAAGAGCGGATGTGGAAAGGCCGTTTTAGATATGATGTGACAACCTCTGAAATTAAGGTAGTTTAATGCATCACTAGAATCGTTTTTGTTGTGAAATGCCGATCTTTTTCTTGAATCTAGATTTACATCACGGCTAAATGTCTAACATTTTAGGTACTTCCTGCAGGTCATTAGTGGCAGGGGAAGGTTTCTTGCTCAACTGAATGAAGGATGGAACATGGGTTATATACCAAAAGTTGAGGACAATAGAATTTGTCAGCAAATTGATCCATTTATATTTCATTGCATGAACCACGATGAGGAATTACTCTTTTGTGTTGTAAACAGCGAGAAGACAAACTCAGAGATTATACCTGCAGCTTCTGTGCCTAATGGCGCCATCTTGATTATTATAAATGTAAGGCTGAGTGGAGTGATTGTTTCAGTTTCTAGTGTCATGGAAGGAATATATTACCAATATTGTGAAATATATCGGCAAATGGTATAGACTGTGGACATTATTAATCTTGATTGAATATTTGCAAGCATATAAAAATAATTCCTTTCTTTTTTTCCGATTATTTTCTAACTCCTGGTAGTTTTGAGGGTATATTAAAGAACTGTGAACCCAGTGGGTTGCCATTTGGCTATTCCACTAAGCCTTCATAGCTTGTAGGGAAGATTGCTGTCTATTATGTAGAGAACTTGATGACACATTCTTGTAATCTGATTGTTCCTTTTGTTTTTTAAGGCAACCCCAGCTGAATATGGCCATGTGTTCCTGGTACCTTGGGGATCTAACAGACTTTACCAGTTTGATGTGGTATCCTTGGAAATGATGTTGAGGGTCTCTGTTGAAACAAATAACCCTTCCTTCTACCTGTTCTATGATTCCACTAGCCATGCTGCTTCTCATTTATATTTTCAGGTATTGAATTGCTTTTTTGCTTGCTTTTTTAGGGAGGGATTGTAACTGAAGAAGTATCAACGTTAAAGATGTGATGAAATCTAGTTTACATTCATTCTAAAGTTTTTTTTTTTTTTTGTAGTGAATTATCTTTCTTCTAGATGTGTGCATCAATCTTTTTTTTTTCTGCTGTTGGTGTAGGCCTGCTACTTTCCAGATCATTTGCCTGTGGAGCTCATGCCTGTTGATACTTTCTTTGCTGATGGGCGAACAGGAACTCACATCAGTACTGTGATGGATTACCCCATTAAGGCCCTCCTCTTTGAATGCACCTATAACATTAAGATGATGGTGGAAGTTATGTCTGAAACATGTTCTTATTTACGGGAAAAAAACATTCCATACAGTATTCTAATATCTGATTGTGGCAAAAAGACATTTTTGTTTCTTCAGGTATAATGGCTGTTATGTCTATTACTAGTAAGAGCTTCTTTCTTGGCTTTATATTACACTCTAGAAGAGATTTGCAGGCAATAATTTAATGTAAACCTTCAAATGTGATTATTATTTCCTATTTAAACCCTGGTACAGACTTTGGCAACCTCATGCAACCTTTCAGCTTGGGAATGCAGTGGATACTTCTTGTTCAGGTCAAGGAGTGAATTTGATCAAGTCACTGAAGACGCTATGAGTAAACATCTGAGTGCTGTTTCACTCGACAATGAAGGCTTCCAGACAGTGAAGCAGCTCTGTTTCAGCATTGCAAGTAAGCTTGCCGATTGAACTCAAAACTTTCTCTGATGTATGGCACACCAAACTTGCTGCAAATAAAAAAAAATTGTTGGCGTGAAGACTTGTCGGTTCATTTACTTCATATTGGTTCTTTCTCTTGACAACTCGAAACTGACTTCTTGTTTGTAATAAGGTTTCTTATTTTCATTTTGTCCTTGTAGTACGAGTGTTGTGCTGCTAAATTGCTTTCATGTCGATCAACGAGTTAAACATGTATCATTTTCAATGCTGGAAGTATATCATCTTTATGGAGACATTTTGTTTGTTGGAGTATTCTTATCTGTTTTACAATGCACTTGGCTGCAAACCTCTAATCCCTGATTCTGGATACTTGAAAAAAATTGAAATCTTTTAAGAAATACAATACAATTAAGTTTATGCAGTTGTTACATGGCGGTTGATATTATTATAATTATAATAGATAGGGGGAGAAAAAAGATTTTAGATATCATTGTATCTTCCTTGAGATAAAAAAGAAAAAGAAAAAGAAAAAGAAAATTCTAAATCATTGAAGGAATAAATTTGAAAAATTAAGAAACACAATTTTAAGCTTTTAGAAATGATTTAGATAAAATTTCATTAAAAAATACAACAAAACAGAGAAAACAACCTCTTTTTCCCATTAGATTTAAAAATACCTCTACTATTGCATGTAAAAGTTTTCTTTAAGAAAATAAATAAATAGATTATAAATTAAAAGCCGAAAGAAAGCACCTCAGCCTCAGAGTTGTCTGTGTGAGGGCAGTTTCTGGTTCTTTCTCAAGGTTGTGTCAAGCTTTCCAATCTCAACTCGACTTTATATTACAAAGAATAGAATTTGAATCAACTCTCTAGTTAATCAAAATATTACAAGAAGAATTCAAAGTTCACATTGAATTCACTGAAACAAATAAAAAAGAATTAAGAAACGTATAAAGATTAAAATTGAATAAAACCCGCAGGAGTCAGGACACCTCTGTTGCTACTTACTAAACCTCAATCTCCTGCCATTTTGAGGTTTGAACTATTATTGTCTTCATTTATAGTTGGAACTTCTTGGGCATCTTTTACTTCTCTTTCTTCTACCTCCCCCAAAGCCTGACTACTTGAAAATGAATATTGTTCATCGTTGCCGCGCATCCAAGCTTCATGGAGTTGCAACACATACTCCAAGTGCCACAAAACTTCACCCATCGTAGGACGGTTCTTTCCCGCGCCATCAAGACATTTTTCTGCTATCTCCCCGTACTTTGCCAATGACTCTGGACAATAACCCCCTCGAAGATGTTGATCGATAATGCTTTCAAGTGATCTTTGCCTCTGCCGCTTCATTGCCCAGTCTGCAAGATTGATCTGATCTTTTGGTAATGTTGGATTTATAACAGCTCGAGCACAAATAACTTCAAACAATACCACCCCAAAAGAATAGACATCGGATTTCTCAGTCAACTGCTGTCTCATGAAATATTCAGGGTCAAGATACCCAAAACTTCCTTTGACTGCAGTACTAACATGGGTGTGATCCATGGCTGGACCAGTTTTCGACAACCCAAAATCAGACATCTTCGCTACAAAATTTTCATCTAATAGAATATTGGTTGTCTTAACGTCCCTGTGGATTATCCCTCGCTCTGCTCCTGTATGGAGGTAATGTAGTCCCCTTGCAGCACCGATACATACATCTAATCGCTGCTTCCAACTCAGTGGAGGGAGATCGCTCCCAAAGAGATGGCTTCTTAGAGTCCCATTCCCCATATACTCGTAAACCAAGATCATCTCGCTCTGTTCTTCACAGAACCCAATCAAGGTGACCAGATGCCTATGCCTCAGCTTCGAAAGCATCTCAATTTCTGTTTCGAATTCAGCCAGGCCTTGCTCTGATTGTGGGTTTGCCCGCTTGATTGCTGCAAGGGAGCCGTCTTCAATCTCTCCTCTGTACACCTTTCCAAACCCTCCCACTCCAATCACTAGACTGTCATCAAAATTATTTGTTGCTACACGAATCTCTGCTAACATAAACCGCTTGCCAACTCTAGTAGAGGCCATAGATCCATTTGGATTTTGTGTTCCCTTGGCATTAGTAGTGCTATTTACAAAGGCTCTGTGAAGGAAAAGAGAACGCCACCCATAAGAGTTGTTCTTGGCATCGCTAGATTCTTCTCTCCGATTTTTGCAGATGTAGAAGATGATTGTAATTATAACAGCAAGAATAGCAACAGATGCTATACCTGCTGCCATTCCAACCCAAAGAATCCAGTTCTTTGAGCGGCCACCTGATCTCCCAGCGGAATCATACCATTCCACATAGGCAAGGTTACCATTCCGGCTCAGCTTGAAAATCTCGAGTCCATTCAAGAGAGCATCAGTTCCTGAAGCACCAGCTGCAGTGTCAGGTCCCAATTGAATCCAGAGTGTGTCAACTTTTGAAGACACGGCATCAAAATAGTCCTGATGATATGCCTTGTTCATCCCCCCAGACTGCGCAAAAATATCAAAATTATTTGCTGCAGTCCTGTTGTTTATGTAGATTCTGAAAATCCTTTGATTTGCCTTATCATAGACCAGCTCACAAAAATGCAATCGGACTAAGTAATCGAAATCAGGATCCACTTCAAATTTCCATGACATGTTGAACCTCTTTTCCAATACTTCATTGTTAGACATGATTCTTGCTGTTTTGTAGACAAAAACAGGAGCCACCAAGGAATCATTCATGGAGGAGTAGGTAATATTAGAGGTATTACTGATTTCAGACCCGGCATTTGCTGTAATCATGTAACTGGAATCCACCTCCCAAGTTCTCCAAAGATCTGAATCTTGATTGGGTTTGATCTCAGGACCCCCAACATTTAACCTGTACATGGTTTCAATCCCTCGACCGCTCAAATTAAAGTTCATATCATTTCCACCAACTTTACGAATTGCATCTGCGAAAAGCTCATCAGCCACAGGAACAATCTCTATGGCGTTTATGAACCCAAATGATCCTTTATTTGGGATCAACTCAATCCGCAGCAAATCCAAATGAATCCCCAACATGTACTCCTTAACTAAAGAGAATGAGGCATTACCACCCGAATTTTGCAAGAACATGTTCTTGTGCGAAATCTCACCAGGAACACTCAATTGTGATAACAATTTGAGGCCATTTGCCACAACACTAAAGGAGGATTCATTGACATTGTAATTCTCAAAGGGGAAGGGACAAAAATGGAGCCTAACAATATAATTGCCCGGAACCATTTCAAACGTATAATTCAATCCATCAGCGAAAATCCTAGCAGATTTATATAGTGACTTAAAGATTGAATCACCACTCAATGTAGTAGAAGTGTTGACAGCAACACCAGCAACAGAACTGAGGGTGACATTGTTATTAGTGACCAAATCACCAACCCATTTCCTGCCATCTACAGTAGTGACACTTGAGTCCGTACCGCAATTTATCAAAATAGATTTTGATTGACCTTCCCCAATCTTAATACATGAAAAGATCATCAACACAAACAACAAATCCAAGACTTCTCTGCCCTGGATCTTCTCCATTACCATATTTTCTCAAGACAAGATCCCAATTGATTAATAACAACAGCACTCTAGAACACAGAAATCACAATACATACAAAAATGAATGTTCATCCAAATCTCCTAAAACAAATTCAAATATTCATATAATAAACAGTAAACACAGACAACTATGCAAGTGGCAACAACAACAACATGCATTCATGTTCTAGCTGAAATCACTCAAACCCCAACAGTACCCAGAATGCTATTGACATCAGCAAACCATTAAAAAAAAAACCCCACCTGAGACTTTCTCCAGAATCAACCAATCTCCAATCTCCAATCCCAAAACCCAAGCCAAGTTGTAGATCTGAAGAAAACCAAGAAAAATGATGATAAGGGTACTTATCTTATAAATGAGGTTGGCAGAACATGGGGTGTTGTTTGTTGGAAACGGATTGGAAAAGTGAAATCCATGTTTCTGTGTTTGTTGTATCTTTTAAACCAAAGTATCTGACACAATTAATTAAAAGTTTCCCACTTTATCACAAAACCTCTTCTGTAGACTGTAACTGTTGTTGGTCTGTTTCAACTTTGAAGATACAACAAAACCCCATTAAAATATTCATTTTTTTCTCATCTTTTTAATTCATATTTTTGAATCTTGATTCTTGAGTAGCCAGTGTACCAGTGAGGAGTTGTTGGATGCCAGAGATGGGTCGCCATTATTTGTGAGGTGGGGGGTCACATGCATTTGTGTAATTGTCTGGAAAGTGATGAGCATTGCAATTATTCTATAATTATTTCCAAAACAACCCTTGCCTTCTTTTAATTTTTGACTCTTATTAGAAAGCTGTACTTTGTCCTTTTCTTAAATCCGTACCTGTTACAATACCCTTGATGGGTCCTTTTTGCACTGTGAGAGTGTGAGTCCTGCCTCAATGTTTTTCTCTTTCATTTCATTATTCACCTTCTGCTTCCTGTTCAAGTGTTCACTCTACATTTTTCTTATTTTATTTTTAATTTGTTTTTCATTTTATTTTATTTTTAAAATTTATTTAGCTTGTAAAATAATCCAAGTTGTCTAATAATAAGTTCTCATTGTGATTGACTTTGTTTAGAGATTCTTTAAAATTTGTGTCCTCTTTTTTTAGAGGGAATTAAATTTACTTTAATTTTAAATTTAGGTTAGTGACCGGTGAGTGGGTCATGATTCTTATTTAAGATCTCCTCACCTAAGACAAATTACATGATTATTTGTCAATAAGATCACAAATAGAAAGCAAAAGAAATCTTAAGTATCTACAATCAAATTATTGATCTTTTTTTTTAAATAAATAAAAAATGTATTTATAAACTTTGTATCTATATTTGACATTAATATGATTATAATCAAGTACTTTAATGTTTTTTTTATCCTTTTTACCTTTTGACACTCAAACATAAATTGTTATTTAAAAAAAAAATATTTTATTTCAAAATTATTTTTTTCATTGAGTATTAAAAATTAAAAAAATATTTATTTATTTATTTATTTATTTTATGCAACTTGTTATTGCCAAGGCTTGAAAATTAATTCAGTTATGAATAGAAGAATATTTTATACGAATATGATAAGGTTGTTCTCTAAGAAGAGGAAATAAGGGTTTTTAGCACTTTTTTTTATTGGTGTTACGCGTGAGATGTAACTTTAATAACTTAAATTTAAAAGATATCAAAGTAAGTGACTTTAAAAAATGCATTTACTGTATACATTTTTAATTATTTTTTTTTACTTTAACTTTTGGAATATATTTTGAAGTTTTCTGAAATCTACTATTTCTTTAACTATCTTAAAGTGAAAAGCTCTGTAAACTGAAATCCAAGTTAATCTTCTTCTCCAAAGAGTTCGACATTCATATAATTACATAAGATTACTCATCCTATTAGTTTCCTATCTCAATTTCCATTTTGTCTCTCATTACGTTAATATCAAAATTCACACAACGAAAGGTAAATTGGAAACTAAGATAGGAAACTAATGAAAAGTGTTAATGCAACTTCGAATATTGCAATTTAAAACCAGAATCAACGAAACTCTAGGGCAAATATAATGATGGCTCTCACCTCTTTGAGTGGATTTACAATTGAATGATTTTACTTTGTTTCGAGACTTTGTTCCGAGACTATTGAATAGGGTCCCCGAGTCTTTTATAACATGTCCTGAGACTTTGTATAAGCTTTTCGAGACTTTTGAATAAGGTCCAGAGACTTCGTTCCAAGATTTATTCCGATATTCTGTTTCGAGACTTTGTAAAAGCTTTCCGAGACTTTTGAATAGGGTCCCGAGACTTTGTTCAGAGACTTTGTTTCAAGACTTTGTTTCAAGACTTTGTATAAGCTTTCTGAGACTTTGTATAACACAATATATAAAGTCTCATACACACAAACACAAAATCCTGGACATCATACAAAAGTCTCGTTAAGTTACTGTTCATTATCTTCCCCACTCGAAAATCTCAACCCTTAATAATTTTAACAATGGAAGATTCAAAACCAAAACCCAATTTAGGTTTAAAATTGAACAAAAATCGGAGCACCACTCGGGGGTCGACCACCGCGAGTTCAGCGGAGAGCTCGACCCCCGAATGCGTCAGTATAGCGTCATTTCGTTGCTGTTCGAGATCGCTTGAGTTTCAATGGAACTTTCTCTCTCTACTTTGCAACTATGTAAATGTAATCTGAATGAAAGAAAGCTAACGTTGAACAATTGTTGTGGGTATTTTTGTTCGTTCACCATAATATGTGTTTTTTAAAATAAGTTTTTAAAAGAGTGATACTCTTGCAATACCACCTCCAAAAAGTACCATTTTATTTTTTGACTCGTGAGCACTTGAAGATTGATTTAAAAATTGTTGAGCTGTAAAATCAAAGGTTTAAAAGAAATTGTTTGTCCACAAGATGAAGTTAAACCATTAGTTTGTTCATCACACATATACCATTAATTTATGAGTTTGAGTCTGTCCCCCTCCTTAGATTCCGAATTATTATAAATTTGTAATATATTTAAAAAAAAAATGTTTGTTTCTCGTTATAAATTATTCTCATTGCTTCGAGATAAAATCATAAAATATAACCTTTTTTTTAACAATATTACTATATTGATATTGAAAAAAAATAGTTTAGGGTTTGTAAGGCCCCCTCCTGCTAGAGGTGTCCACGGTCCGGTTCCGTGGAATGGTCAAACCGTAATCGTAACCGGAACCGGAATGGGGCGGTTACGGTACCGACGATTTTTCGGTTACGGTTCGGTTTTGGTTTTGTCCGGTTTTTTTTTTTTTTACAAAAAATTATATAATTATACTTACATCTAATTTATATATATATGTGTTTTTTTAATGAAACTATACAACTAATATTTATACTTTTATATACACATAATTGTGATTTTTTTTAATGGAACTATACAACTAATAGTCTAATTACTAATACAAATTGATAAACTTTAAATTAAAAAAATTGCCCAAACATTTTTATTTGTAATCAAATTTCATTTACAATGTCTATATTTTCAATATTCACATAAAATATGAAATACAATTATCTAAATATACAATTGAACTATTGAAGTATTTTACAATGAATATGTAAAAATAAAATAAATTGACATTAATTAATAAATAAAAAATTACAGTTGCACCTAAATTTTATATAAAAAAATTAGAAGTTAACCTTAATTGAATATAAAATCTAACAAAGTTCAAATAATAATAATAATAATAATAATAATTAGTCTTGCACTTAATGTTGACCACAATTAAGCTGCCTACGTATCCTCCGCCAATGTAGAGGAATCAAAGGCCACGTAGTTCTTTTACCTTTAATTAGATAGTCGGTGTTAGTGGTTAGAAGATTTGAAAGGAATCTATTCGCCGCCTTCTGTTTCCGTGGTTTGATCATCTTTGAAGAAATCATTTACTATTTCTGGCTCAAGTTCTTGTTGTCTAAATTTTACCTTTGTCCAATCATCAACACACGCTTGGGCTTCAAGTGATTGTGGACACAAAACCGACCGCCTTGGATCCATAATATTTCCACCTGCACTAAATTCTTGTTCCACAGCAACGGTAGAAACCGGCGTTCCAAGAATTTGTTTGGCAATAATAGCCAAAATTGGATATTCTTGTTCATAATCCTTCCACCAACCCTGGATAGTAAATTTATCTTCTAAAAATACATGATTTACTTCTAAATATCGATCAATCTCATAATTCGAGTTAGATGAGGATGAATAAGATGTTTGTAATTTTTTGGCTCTTTGGAAAAACAATCGAGATCCTAAACCCTTTAATTTAAATTGTGAGGGACTGGTAGTACCATCATATGTGGGTTGGGGTTGTGAAACCGACATGTTCAAAGACGGACCATATATTCTAAGATATTTATCATATAATTCATATAGCAAAGTCTTAACGGAATTACAACAACTAAGAACATTAGTTTCTATTCTTAAACTATTGTAATGAGTTAAATAATCCTACAAACATTCTAATTTAAAGTGTGGATATTTGGCCTTGGTTACTAGCTTTCACCAATTCGGACGGATGATGTCTTTTAACATGGTTCCAATACGTGCCATATCCAAAGGACTTAGGGGTCTTGTATGTTTTGGGGCAATAGTTGCACATGATTTTGATTGTTCCATCATCTAACTCAATTTTCTTCATATGCAATCTGAAGAGATCGGACTTCAACGGCTTTTCTTCTTCATCTGCATCAAATTCATCTGAAGAGGTAGATATATTTTCATTACTAATGGGGTATTGGGGGGGGGGGGGATCGGATCCAAATTGAGTTTGAAGAAACTCGTGGTAAAGTCGATCATTGTAATTGACGTCTTCACCTTCGTGTTCAAACAAATCTTGCAATGAACCATTTCCTTTGTCCAAATTTGTAGGACCTAAACCTTCTCCCCCACTTGTCATTAAAAAATTAATTATAAATACTAATTGAAAAAAAATAGATAATTGTAAGTAAATAATATATTATTAAAAAATAGAAGAAATATATATTTATTAATTTATATGAGAAATGAGAATAAAATAAAATTGTTGAATGTAGAGATAATTTAGAATTTGAGATTGAGAGAGATTGAGAAAAGGTGGGAGTGGTGTGAAGAATAATGAATTGTGGGGGGTATTTATAGAATTGGAGTGGAGGGGTATTTTGGAAATTAAAATGAAAGAAAAAAAAAGTGTCGTTGGAGACTTGGACAGTTGGGTTGTTGAACAGCGGTCATCTTCCTCCAACCCCCAACGGTTGATTTTTTTTTCATATACATTGTCACGTGTCAGTAATTGATTAGTTGTTGCATTGTTGCATAATTTTTTTTTATTGGACAAAGGTCACTTGCACCGTATAAGTGCATACACCTAAATTCTTTCTTGTTCAAACGGTAAGAACATGCCACTTGTCACAATATGATTTGTTAATTTTTTTTAATATATCGAAATCGACGATTTTTCAGAAATCCTAACCGAAACCGAACCGCCGGGAACCGGTTTTGTAACCGACGGTTTCGGTTTCGGTTTCGGTTTTGAGAGGGCGGTTTCGAACGTTTTAACCGAATCGCGGACACGTCTACGTCCTACAATTGTTTTTCAGTCTATTTTCGTTTTTATTTTTCAAAAACGATTTTGAAAACACGTTTGTTAACCGTTTTTCATTTTATTTTCGAAAAAAAAAATGAAAAACAAAATCAGTGTTAAAAGTGAAAGATTTGAAAAACAAAAATACTTATTTTTTGTTTTCGTTTTTGTTGTTCATTTTGTTTTTCACTTTTTTATATATTTTGTTTTTTGTTTTTTTAAAACTATTAATTGTACTGTTATGCTTTTGATATGACTAGGACAAGACGAGACAAGATTTTCAAATGACCAAAGTGCCCCTCTTATATATATATATTATAATTATTATATATACATATATATATATATATATATATATTCTAATATTATATATTAAATATTATAGTTTAATAATATATATATATTAATGTATATATATGTACATATATTAATATAATATATTTTTATTATATAATAATAATATATATATATATTATAATTATTTATATATAATTTAAGAGTTTAGTTTTGATTAATTGATTTTTTGATATGTTTTTTTGAATTAATTTTTGATGTGTTACTTTTGTTCAATTTAAAAATTATAACACAAAAGTTATATTGGTTAATTATTTAATCAATTTGTTTATAGTTGTAATAATATTAAAATAAAATACCAAAATTGATATTTCAATTTTTGATAATTTTCGGTTAACCTATCCGACGTTTTTTTTCCGTTTTTATTTTTAAAATACAGCTTTCAGTATATGCTACCAGACGAGTTTTCGAAATTTGAAACTGAAACCAAAAATACTGTTTTCATTTTCATTTTTATTTTCGAAAAACAGTAACCGAAAAACGTTTACAGGATGGACCCTAAAATACAAAGATAAAATAACTTGTTTAACTTTTCTGCTTCCTGTTCAAGTGTTCAATCTGCGTTTTTCTTATTTTATTTCTTTTTTTTTCATTTTAGTTTTTAAAATTTATTTAGCTTGTAAAATAATCCAAGTTGTCTAATAATAAGTTCCCGTTGTGATTGACTTTGTTTAGAGATTCTTTAAAATTTGCTTGTTCTTTTTTTAGAGGGAATTAAAATTTACTTTAATTGTAAATTTAGGTTAGTGACTGGTGAGTGGTCCTGATTCTTATTTAAGATCCACTCATCTAAGATAAATTACATGATTATTTATCAATAAGATCATAAATAGATAGCAAAAGAAATTGTCGGTGGTTCGAATCTTACCAATATCGAAAGTTTTTTTTAAAAATACCTTATCTACAATCAAATTATTGATCTTTTTTAATATATATATATATATATATATATATATATATATATATATTTATAAACATTTTTATATCTATATTTGCATTAATATGATTATAATTGAGTAATATAATGTTTTGTTTTAAAAAAAAAAATACTTTTTATCTTTTGACAGTCAGACCTAGTTTGGTATTGCTGTGATGTGGGGAGAAGTGCTTTTAGAATTATTGTGGGGGGAATTGCTTTTGAAATTGTTGTGGGAAGAATCAGCAGAGTGTTTGGTAAACTAATTTTAAAAAATGTTATAAGAACTAAAAGCAATTTCAATATGTTTGTTAAATTGAAGTAAAAAGTGTTGTGAGTATGTAAAATTACTAAAAGGACATAGACATTTAAATGTTGCTATAAATTACATTTATCTTGTTTATTTGTGCTTAGTGTTAAGTGTTATATAATTATGGTATTTTATTAATTTAATTAGCGTCATTTTTTATTCTACTTTATTGAATTAATTCGCCTCATTTCTTTATTTCTTTATTTCTTTTTTATTCTACTTTATTGAATTAATTATCCTCATTTTTTTTATGACAACAATTTTTTTATACAAAAATATAAGCCCAAACAATTTTATACAATTATGATATAAATTTATATGGTATAATTATGGTATAATTTTATACAATATACCAAACAAATATCATTGAAAATTTTAAATAAATTATGCAAACCCAAAAGGATATATTATATAAATGAAAACTATCAAACATAATGCTACGGAACATACTACATGAGTTTTTTCATACTTTCGGTAAATTTCGTTAAAGACAAGAACAAAGTTGAAAAGTTGGTAAAATTTCATTTAATATCACTGTAGCGTATTTTCTAAAAGTAGAAGCCAAAATCTAAAAGCATGTATTTATAGTTTCTCAAAAACTCGGTTGGAAGAAGCTAAAAGTGACTAAAAACACTTCCCCACGATTTTACCAAACACTTTGTCTTTGGTCCGGAATCACTTTTAGCCCAAAAAGCAGATGAGGAAGCAATGTTAAACTGAGCCTCAATTTTTTAAAAACACTCAAAGCATAAAATTTTTTTTCAATTTTTTTTCTTTGAGTATTGAAATTTACAAGTTTATTTATTTATTTATTGCTTCATTTGTCATTGTTTATATATGCAACTTCTTGTTGACGCCAAGGCTGGAAAACTAATTCAGTTATGAAGTGGAGAATACTTTATTTAAATATGATACATTTGTTAGAGGAGGAAATAGGGGTTTTAACACTTTTTTAAGTTGGTATTGTAAGGTACAACTTTAATAACTTAAGTTTAAAAGTTATAAAGTAAATGACTTTCAAAAATACCTTACTGTACACATTTTTTAATTTTTAATTTTTTGACTTCAACTTTTGGAAGATACTTTAAAATTGTCTGAGATATTCAAACAACGAGAGATAAAGTGGAAACTGATATAGGAAACCAACAAAGAGTGTTAATGCAACTTCGAAAAATGAAAATATTGAGTAATATATTGCAATTTAAAAGCATAATCAACGAAACTCTAGGCCAAATATAATGATGAATCTCGCCAATTTGAGTGGATTTGCAATTGAATGATTTTATTTTGTTCTGAGACTTTGTATAAGCTTGTTGAGACTTTGTTCCGAGACTATTGAATAAGGTCCCCGAGTCTTTATAACATGTCCCGAGATTTTGTATAAGCTTCTGAAACTTTGTATAAGCTTACGATACTTTGTATAAGCTTTACGAGACTTTTGAATAGGGTCCGGAGACTTTGTTTCGAGTGCGTCAGCGTAACGTCATTTCGTCGTCGTTCGAGTGATCGCCTGAGTTTCAACGAGACTTTCTCTATCTATTTCACAACTCTGTCATTGTAAACTGAATGAAAGAAAGTTGACGTGGAACAACTGTTTGGGGTATTTTTATCCATTCACCATAATAAATGTCTTTTAAACATAAGTTTTTGAAAAAGTGATACTTTTATAATACCACTTCCAAAAAATGTCATTTAATTTTTGGACTTCATGTTAGAAAGCACTTGAAGTCCGATTTAAAATTTTGCTGATTTGTAAAATCAATGCTTTAATAGAAGTTGTTTGTCCACAAGATGAGGTTAATTAAACTAGCAGTTTGCTCATCACACTTGCACCATTAGGCTGTGAGTTTGAGTATTTCCCCTCCGTAAATCCTGAATTATTATAAATTTGTAATATTTCTAAAAAAAAAATTGTTTGTTTCTCGTTGTAAATTATTCTCATCACTTCGAGATAAAATCATAAACTATAACCTTTTTTTTTAATATAACTTTATTGATATTGAAAAATATATTTTAGGGTTTGTAAAATACAAAAAAGATAAAATAAAAGTGATATGTTAGAGTTTAGCAAAATTGTTTTGCAGTATATTTAGAATTTTTTGTAGTTTTTAGTAAATTTAATTAGGATAATTTTTTTATATAATAAATTTTTTAATCCCTTTTCAACTATTATCCAGTTGTAGGTTTGTATTTTAATATATTAAAAATAACTAAAAAAAAATAATAGATTGCAAAAAAAAAAAAATTAGTTATTGAAAAGATTTCAAAATTTTAATTTTATAACTAATAATGTCAATTAAATATTATTTAAAACACTTTTGTGAAATTCGTCTAAAGTTTCTCCAAATTTAAAACATTTGTTAACGTTAAGGTTTTAATGTTTGATTTTGATGATACCAATATGTTTAATTTAGCTTTGATTTTAGTAAAGTTTCAATCGTTTAAAAGAAGAAACCAAATCCACAATACAATGATCTAATACATTGAAGAATTAGGTTATGAGTTTGAGTCTGTCCCCTCCGTAAATCCCGAATTATTATAAATTTGTAATATTTCTAAAAAAAAATTATTTGTTTCTCGTTGTAAATTATTTTCATCACTTCGAGATAAAATCATAAACTATAACCTTTTTTTTTACAATATAACTTTATTGATATTGAAAAAAATATTTTAGGGTTTGTAAAATACAAAAAAGATAAAATAAAAGTGATATGTTAGAGTTTAGCAAAATTGTTTTGCAGTATATTTAGATTTTTTTTGTACTTTTTAGTAAATTTAATTAGGATAAATTTTTTAAATAATAATTTTTTTAATCCCTTTTCAACTATTATCTGTTGTAGGTTTGCATTTTAATATATTAAAAATAACTAAAAAATATGTAGTTATTGAAAAGATTTCAAAATTTTAATTTTATGACTAATAATGTCAATTAAATATTATTTAAAACACTTTTGTGAAATTCGTCTAAAATTTCTCCAAATTTAAAACATTTGTTAACGTTAAGGTTTTAATGTTTGATTTTGATGATACCAATATGTTTAATTTAGCTTTGATTTTAGTAAAGTTTCAATCATTTAAAATAAGAAACCAAATCCACAATACAATGATCTAATACATTGAAGAATTAGGTTATGAGTTTGAGTCTGTCCCCTCCGTAAATCCCGAATTATTATAAATTTGTAATATTTCTAAAAAAAATTGTTTGTTTCTCGTTGTAAATTATTCTCATCACTTCGAGATAAAATCATAAACTATAACCTTTTTTTTACAATATAACTTTATTGATATTGAAAAAAATATTTTAGGGTTTGTAAAATACAAAAAAGATAAAATAAAAGTGATATGTTAGAGTTTAGCAAAATTGTTTTGCAGTATATTTAGAAATTTTTGTAGTTTTTAGTAAATTTAATTAGGATAATTTTTTTAATCCCTTTTCAACTATTATCTGTTGTAGGTTTGCATTTTAATATATTAAAAATAACTAAAAAAATTAATAGATTGCAAAAAAAAAAAAAAATTAGTTATTGAAAAGATTTCAAAATTTTAATTTTATGACTAATAATGTCAATTAAAATATTATTTAAAACACTTTTGCGAAATTCGTCTAAAATTTCTCCAAATTTAAAACATTTGTTAACGTTAAGGTTTTAATGTTTGATTTTGATGATACCAATATGTTTAATTTAACTTTGATTTTAGTAAAGTTTCAATCATTTAAAAGAAGAAACCAAATCCACAATACAATGATCTAATACATTGAAGAATTCATTTACATGCACGAAGAGATAACACATCAAGCTTTTGGACATCAAATGAAGATTTTACTAAAGCTTCAAGCAAATAAGACTAGATATAACTTTATTACTTTAATATATTGTAAACTAGTTGATTTTTTGTATATATGTTAGAATGATTTGACTCTTAATACCCTTAAGGAGTTAATTTCTCTCATGTTCCTAGGAAAAAAAAAGGCATGTGATCCATTTTCTTGTCTTCACATACATGTTGTATGATCCATCTGTAATTTCCATACATCTTACATGATCCATTCGTGCACTCCATGCATCTCCTAAAAAAAATCATATGATCCATTTGTATCTTCTCTTCAAAACGTTTAATGAATGATATTTTGGTTTTCCCATTTCCCCCCAAATGAGGATAGGGAGGTGGGGATTTAGATATCTGGATATAAATGCCAATCTCTAGGTAAGATTGTGTATTTATCGGTCAAAAACTAGCTACAAAAGATTATTTATAAAATGTTGGATATAACTAATTTTTGTAAATCATATTTGTCTAAAAATAAAATGACCCTAAAAAAAACTCAAAAAAATTATTTGAAAATTCCTAAAATTTGAGTTTTTTTAAGTAGATATCAAACAACTTTTTTAATCGTTTAAAAGTTGTACTAAAATGGCAATCAAATAACACAAAACAAATTAAAAAGAGCTTTTGGAATAAAAAAAGTGGTTTTTTTCTTGATAGACAAGTTCTAATATCCATACACTTACAAATAGAGTTTTTTTTTATAAAATATTAATGGTCATTTAATTGTCAATTAAAAAAACTCATTTAAGTTATAGATCGTTTGGTTATTTAAATATATAATGTTTAAAAGCCTTATAAATGATGTGATTACCAAAAGAACATATAAAATGATTTAAAAGATAACAAAAAAAAAGATATAACTAATTTCCCATAATTAAAAAAAGAATTACAAAAATATTATAAAAGAGTGAAACTAAGAGTTTGTAATAAAATACTACAAATCCAAAAAGTAACAATAATAAATTCTTACAATAACATGTAAATCTATAACATAAACTAATTACTCTTAGTCCATGATAAGAATTTCAATTCAATCGCGTTCCTTATCAATCTCACTTTCACATACTGAATTAGTATTATTGAAAGGACTGAACTTACTATTTATTGTGTCACTGTCAAGAAATATTTATACATGGTGTAAAACATAATCAAAAGTAATTCATCCATGATTACTGTGATCACCTAATTTACAAATTAAATACATATAGCTAGGGAAATTTAATCAATTACATTGTGTTAGAGAATCATGAATCAATGATTTAAATTATGAATATGGTCAACACATGATTTAAGTGATTTGTCAATTTTTAGGAAGTATACCCTAAAGTAAGGGTTTTTCGATATCAAATCATTTGATATAAATAAAAGTTTTTTGTTTATAAATAAATTATGTAACATGTATAAATTGTTTATTATATGTCAAAAGAAAACTATTTTAAGGTTCTAAGAATAAAAAAAAAAGAATTATTCACATAAATAAGTTTATGTATGGTAGATATAATTCCTTTTTAAGTCTAAATACATTCAAAACTTAAGATGTAGGCTAGACACATTATCTTGATTAAAGTTGTGGGTCTTTTGTTTTCAATTTGGGAAGTGATGAGTTTAGAATAACTAAAGTGAAAGATTTTAAACAAAAGACCTAGAGCAAAAGACCTATTAAATATGATGTATTAAACGGATCACGTGAATAATATATTTTTGTTTTACCGTTAATGGAATAATACACTCACAATAAAACAATTGAAATATCTATCTTAATCCAGAGATAAATAATGTATCATATGTACTATGAGTTCTGAAATTTACATTATATGTGCTATGAGTTCTGATTTTTAAGCTATCATTGGGCACATCAACAGAAAAATGGTTTAATCATGATAGTTTGGTGTTATTGATTCATATGTCGTAGCAAGTATATATTTATAGATATGAGCATCATAAAACTATTATAATTAAATAAGAGTAAATACTACATTATGAGTCTTATGAGGGCTTGGATAATAAATCTTGATATCGAATATTCAATAAAAAGTCATTGAATCATGATTTATTATTATTATTTTTAAATTTTTAAGTTGATAAAATTGCTAAAAGAAAAGTAAAGAGTAACAACAACCAAGTACAAAAACCAGGGGGAAATAGCCCTAAACAAATAGTGGCATGAATGCCATACCAAAAAATAACATAAAACATTACGACAACCGAAAAGACTACCGACCCATCCAGTCATTGCTAATTAACGAGGAACAGAACGGTGGGGTGGAGCACTCCAAAGCAGGTTTAGATAGGGCATCCATAACCTAATTTCCCTCCCTGAAAATATGGGACACTTGAAAATCCATTAGCGAAATCTACCTAACCAGCAACCAAACAGCTTCATCTTCATCATCTCAATCTTCAACTCCAACACCAAGACCTGCTCAAAATCAACATGTCAAACTAAACAATTTCTTTCAATATGAGTTCAAAACATCCCATTGAGGGGGAGGGGGTAGGGCCTTCTAAGAATTTGATATTTTGTTATGGTGGAAGAACCATAACAACAATTATCCAGTATTGTCCTAACCATCACGGGACGTATTCGTCATCCCTGTATAATCGAACTTAGAAGCACTTGTTTAACCCCTGAGATGGTGGATGAATTAACATGCCTTAATGATTGGGAGCATGCAGAGATGAGGGTATCAAACAGAGAATGAAAAAGTAATTCAATGTTTTTCCAACCTATACTTCGATAAGGGTTCCGGTTCAGGCAGTAACTAGTTGGAATGAAGAGTTAATTTTTATTTTTTAATTATACATGTACTTGTAATTTTGTAATTCAATTGTATTGTTTTTCCCTTATTGAGTTTTGATCCCATTGAATTTTTCTTTGTAAGGGTTTTAACTAGGCAATCATAAATCGTGTAAACTGAAATCTGAATAAATAAATAAAATTCATCTCTTTCTTATTTTCTTAATTCTTACATCTTTATGGCTTTATTTATTCTTTGAATTATTTTAGTAAATAAATGAAATATAATTTAATCTATTTCTTACATTTTATTTCATTACACAAAAACAAATAAGAAATAAAATTCTAACTTAAAATAAAATAATAAATAAATTTTAAACTTAAAATACATAAGTTAAAATAATAAATAATTTTTTGGTCAAAAGTAAAAAATAAAATTTTAACTTAAAATAAAGAGTAATGAAGAAATTTTCAACTTAAATTACATAAGTTAAAATAATAGATAAACTTTTAACTTAAAAAAATAAAAATAAAATAAAACATGCCAGCATGTCAAGGCCCGCCGGCGTACTATGACGGCGGGACAATCCGTTCCCCATACCCTTAACAGGACAAGGCATTGGCACGACACGTTAAAGGGTCTTGCCTTTTTGGCACAGCCCATTAAACGCACCAGCACGTCCCATGCCATGACAACCCGTTCTGCCACCACTACTCATTAGAAACTTTATTGCAAAAGTCATACCCTAAGTCTCTAATTTGCTCCAATAATTCTCGAATTTATGAGAAAAAAAAATACAAGGGAAAGAACAAAGTAAGTGTATTTTTGTCTTAAAGCATACTTCAGTGCTATTGAAACTTAAGTTATTAAGTTGATGGCAATCCCAAATAAGAGGAGCAAAGAGTGTTATTTACGAGTTTGGATCATTAGAAACTAGATTGCAAAAGCCATACCAACAAACCCTAAGTCTCAAATTTGCTCCAATAAGTTTCGAGTTTAGAAAATAAGTTTTGAATTTTCCCAATAAATATCGAGTTTGACCCAATAAGTCTCAAATTTGTGAGAACAACAATTTCAATAATGCTAGTCAACTCAAAAATTTAGTCCAAATTTTAACCCAAATGATGTGGCAAGGGAAAGAACAAAGTAAATGCATTTTTATCTCAAACCATACTTTGGTGCTATTTAAACTTAAGTTATTAAGTTGGTGTCAATCTTAATTCAGGGGAGTAAAGAGTGTTATTTACGGGTGAGTTCTGATCATTTTCTCACCTTAAATGTCATTATCTTTTTCCCAGTTTCATAATTATTGTCATATGTCTAATATAACAAATCAATAGTCTAAATTATTTATATTTGTTGAAAAATAATATGTGATATGATGTGATGTGATTTGATTTGATTTGATATGATTTGATTTTCTATAGTTGACTTAATCTTTGCGATTATGTTTATAACTAGGAGATGATTTGTTAAAATAACTATAGGTCTAGAATATATATTTTTTCCTTTCTTATTTCCTTGTAAACACTATAAATAGACCGTAATTCTACTCAGAAAATACAAGTATAATTTCATAATCCATTTTTCATATTTTATTTTTTCTACATGGTATCAGACCTCACAGGCTTTTTCTCTAGTGTTTCTGTTAGTTCTTTTTTGGCCTTAACTGCCAAATTGTATGCTTTTAGCCTCGTTTGTTAGGGTCTTGTTTGTTCTAGGGTATTAATGCTCCACATTTCTCTAGGTTCATTCAGATCTTCAATCAGCCCAAATGACAAAAATGTCAGATATTTATTTTTCTGCAACTCAAATAGGTTTTGTTCAAACAGGTAAGTGTTCTCTTACTTTAAATGCTTTTAAAGACCAGTTTACAGGCTGATGGATCATCGATTCTGGAGCTTCAAACCATATGACCAATTATTCCCATTGTTTTTTAACATATAAACCAAGCCTAGGAAGCCAAAAAATAAAAATTACGGATGGAACCTTTGTCACCATAGCTGGTCAAGGAAGTATTTCTTTGACCAAAGATATCATCATTGAACCTGTTTGTATGTCCCAAAACAATCTGTTAATTTGTTGTCCATTTCTAAATTCACCAAAGACTTGAATTGCTCTGTGACATTTTCACCTTCTGAGTGTGTTTTTCAGAATCTTTATACTAGGAAGGTGATTGGGCGTGCTAAGGAGAAGGATGAGCTTTATCTTCTTGGATCTGAAAGTGGTATGACATATTCAACTTCATGTTCCTATTTATTCAAAAATCTCAAGTCTAGTAGAACCCAAGCTTGGTTACTTAATTTTCGTCTTGGTCATCCACCTTTCAATTTATTGAGGAAAATGTTCCCTAGTGATTTTGAAAGATTAGATGTTCATGAATTTCACTTTGATGTATGTGAACTTGCTAAGCACCATAGAGTGTTGTCGACGTCTATTTCTCGATGGTCAAGATATTCAACAACGTTTGATTCGATTTTGATCTGTAAAAAAAGAAAAAGAAAGAGAATGCAACACAATATGATTGTAACACGAGTATACGTGGTAAAACTCCGATGACCGGATAAACATCCACGGATGGCTGTATGCATAACCAAGCCAAATCCAATATTGAATATTAAATTATACCTCTCGATCTCTCTTGCCTCTCTTTTACAATGGTTCTTTTTTTTTTTTGTTCTGCCTTTCAATATAGCATATGGATCTATTTATACATATCTTGCTAGGGTTTCATTCCTTGGCATGCAAGCTGAATATTGTGAAACGAGATTTGTTTCCTACTTCGGCTCATCTACTTATGAGGATCACCTATTTTTCGAGGGGGATATATTTGTTTCCTTTCAAAATTCTTTACTCGTGGTTGCATGTCCAAGATAATTTGTGACATTGCATGTCTTGTGTTGATAACTTATTTACTCGGGCTTCATATGTTGTCCCGAGTAAAGCTTAATAGGCCGAATATTAATATGCAACCTTACTCAGGTTCCCGTGACTGGGCGATGCCACCGATGGTGTTTATTCAGACGCTAACCTGGATGCTTATCTGGCAATCTTCTTGGGAGGTTGTCTTATTTGTCAGTGACGTGTACATTTGATAGAATATACATATAACAATACCCCTTTAAAATACTTTAGCCGGGTAGAACTCATATTTGGTGAAAGTATTTTAATCGTTGTACGCCCAACTAGTTTTTGCCATTTTCTTTATTAATACCTCATTAGTATGGGAATTATTATTCCTAATCAATTCTTAACATTAATGACGTGTCTTAATGACAATCATGTATGTGCAATCTATCTCTTCACACGAAATCCCTATGATTGTGACATTTTAAAATTCTTACGGCCTGATATGCTCTTCTCACAACATGTGTCCTTTTATCGTTTGGTATCTCTGTTGGTATTTATAAGAAATGATCTTCTCATTATCTGATACGTCGCTTATGTCATCGAACGTGCTATTTTTATCTTCCCGCCTTTCCAAGCCATAGGGTTTCAATTTTTTAATCAGTAAGCAGCTTATTTGGGTTGATGGGGGCTATTTTATCGGTATTCTTATGGAAAGAAAAATTCAAGCTTGCTTCTGTCTTTCTGCTCATCTTCTTTATTTACGTACATATTCATCTTCACTCTTCGTTGAAGCTCTTTTCCAGTTCTCCGCGTCTGCTATTCCAACACTTTTAAGGTCAGTTTCCTTGGATCCTGTTGCATGACATAGTTTTTTCGTTATAGCTTTTGACGCCCTTGAGCATGGAGATACTTATTTAGCCTCTTGTATTTACAAATTGTTAGGGGATTCACCCCCTAACCAGTCCTATTTTTTGAATGTTGATGTTTCTAGGTTTTATCTTGGTGTTCCTTCTAACCCTAGCTATAAGCCTTTCTCTAGTTCTGAGTCTTCCATTTCTGATCATAACAAGGTACCTTTACGATCTAGGATGGGAAACCATCAAAGCGATCGCACGGTTCACAGACATATTCTAAGCAACATTTAGATTGAGAGGCAGGTGGTTGATGGGAATGATGTTGAAGAAGAACACTGTGCTTCTCATATTCTCTTTTCTTTTGATCGCCCGAGTGCTTACGATATTGAACCAAACGTGGTCGAGGATACAGAGATGGAATATCATGCTCGGTTTGATCTGGATGATTCCATCTCGATGATACCTGTTGGTAATAGGACCGTCTGGAACCCTCATTCGGGTATGGTGGCAATTTACTGATCTATGATTAGCTGCGGGTTGACTTTTCCCCTATAACCCTTTATTACATGGTTCCTAGTCGAGGCGGGGATCGCTCCGGCCCAGCTTGCCCCGAATAACTTTAGGATTTTGATATGCATATGGCACATGTGGAGTTGGATAAAGTTGTCACCGCCTTCTCCTCATGAAATAATGTATTTTTAGACTCTTAGACAGTCTGGTCAGACTAAGACTTATTTTCTTTTGTCCAACCAACCAGATAGCTGGATCCCGAGGGAGTGAAGGTGAACCGGGACTTCGAAACTTCCCTAGACGATAAGAAAAAAGGGTTTTATCTGGGGTTTTCCCACTTCAAACAAATACTGGAAAAATATTTGGTTTTTCACATGAGGTAATTGGGGAAGCCAATTTGAGCTTTCGGTAGGTGAAGCTCGGGAAGTATTGAAGGTTCCTCGTTAATTTTGCTCTCCTGATCATTGGAACAAAGCGCCGCCTGTTTTCATTGACACTGAGTTGTCTAACCTTGCTTGGGCGACCGTGCGTACGCTGGAGAAACGAATTAGGTCATGCCTTTTTTATGAGGAAAATAATGAAGACCTTGGATTTTTTGCTCGTCGCAGACTGTAAGTTTCTCGGTATTTGATTGGCTTATTTCGTTGACAACCACATTTGAGGATTAATATGTAAGGTTTGTTTAGGCTATTATTGTTTGTGACCAAGTTCAAGCTTCAAAGGTAAATCACTTGCTTAACTTTCATTGAAGAGATAATAGTGCACACACACACACACACACTATCATGTATGTTTTGATCATCTTGCGTGATTGTTATTTGCCTTATTATATGCTTTTTTGTGTCTTAACTTTTACTTGGGTGTTTGGTGCATCTTGTTTGCCCTTAAAAGAGGATTTTCCTCTTAACCGCGGTTCAAATCGCTCCCCGTGCATTGCCTCAACTGTGGTTTGCACAGCGGTCTCCCAAGCGGAGATTCCCAAGCGTTGCATGCTTTCCATACCGCGGTATGTGCACTTGCATGCACAACGGTTGTTAGAGAGGTGTTGTCCAGGCGATGCACCGTTCCCTGTGCCGCAGTCTGGACACTTACTTGTATCGCGGTCCAGCCAGCAGTCTTGATGAGATTTAGTTGCCTTTTGTCCAAAACGACATCATTTCATGTAGGGCACCATAAATATATGTTCTCTTCTCTTTTCTTTGTTTTCAAGGAGTCCAAGAAGCCATCTTTGAGTAACCTAGCTTTTCTAGAGTAGAGAAAGACACCCAAAGACTCATTTTTACTCAGCCAAACTTCATCTCATGGTCATCTAGTTTCATTATAGGATCATCTAAGCATGAATCATCATCTTTTTTTTGACTAGGTAATTTCTACATGTACTAGACTTCATTGTTTCATTACTATGTCATGTATGCCTAGGTTTTAGCTTTTATTGCTAATTGAATGCATGTTCTTGTGTTTAAAAGCTTTTATTACATGTTTGTGATGTTGGTTGTTGGTTGTTGGTTGAGAACATTGATTAGTGATAGCTAGCATTTAGGATAATTTTATCCCTCTAGCTAAATCTTCTTGCATTTGCATTTAGAGAATAGCTATCTAGGATTTGCATTCAATTGTCATATTTACATTCCTAGATAAGCTCAAATGCCTTAACCTAGCATTTTTGCACTTTGAATATCATTATATATTCACTTAGGTTGCATTATCTCTTCATCGTTGATAAGCTTGTGAGTAAGAGTTTAGTAGACAAGCTTGTTGATCAAGAACCACTATTAAGGCCCGTTGGGTAGTAGTGGTGGGTTAGTAACCTTAAAGTGTGACTAGGTGGTCAACTTACATTGTAAACATCATTACAATAGTGGATTTGAGGATCGGATGTGGTTAGAAGGATAGCCCGTGGTTTTTTCCTTTGTTAAGGGTTTCCACGTAAATATCGTGTGTCAATTTTTATTTCCGCATTTTTACTTGCTTTTCATGTTTGTTAATGGGGTGAATCTATTAACATTGCTTACTTCAAAAAAGTTGGTAATCCATAGTGTTAAAAACCTATTTACCCTCCCCCCCCCTCTCTAGGTTTATAGACATACACTTCTTAGGGAATTTCACAGACACTGTAAGTGATGGTTTTCCTATTATTGCTTTTATTGCATTTATACCTTCTAATCCCTTTCAAATTTCTACTGTTCGATATAGACATCGTTTGTGATGATCAGGCTCCCTAAGTTAAGTCAATTATTCGGGTGAGCCATAATGAGGCTACTCGTCAAAGGAAAGAGAGAATTGCTCCTCCTGATGACGAATCAAATGAGAATTTTGAGGGGATTGACGAACAGATTCCCGAATGCATTCCTAAAGAGGTCGTTCAGCCGACTGTGGGGGAACCGAGTGGCCCTATTGAACCTGATAACGACTAGGGAATGCTTGAGGATGAGGGCAGGCAAGTAAGGCATTCTGCTGGTGTAGTGTCTGGGGGGCATAATTCCCCGTTGATGAGGTATCAACTGAGCAGTTTGCCTACAGGGGCGAGGAAAGAATTAGGGAATCTTTTGCTGAACAGGCTGATTCTTCTCATCCCGCTTTTTCTGAGGTTTTTTAGGATGTAAAGGAGGATCAGGAAGATCATGCAGCTGATATTGACTTCCACTGTACACGAGCTAGAAAAAGGAAAGCAACTAACTCCCCTTCTCGACCTCCTTCAAAAGTTTCGTGAGTAGTGTCGTTCATTAAATCGAGTGACGAGAATACTGATACTAGAGACTTCCCGAGTGTTCAAATGGAGAAGCCTTTGGGGGAAGGAGAAAATCCTTGGGAACATTTAAGCATAGAGCATTCCTTGCCCCCCGAAGTTGAAGCTGCATAAGTGGGATCCTCAGAACAGCCTGTGGGCCTTTCCCCCTAAGATATACCGAAAACCATGTCTTCTGGTCGAGCTTTTATTGGCGATGATCATTGGAGTCACTTCAGGAATGGTTCCCCGACAGAGCGCCTTCATAATATTTTCAATAGTGCGACCTACGTAAGTCTTCCTACCTTTGTATTTCACATTAATTTGGACATTTTTAACCTACTTTTCTGCAAATGGTTACCGAGTTTGTAGAGGCTTTCCAGATGCAACAACACCAAACATATCGGATAAGGTGTCTGGAAGCTCAATTAAAGGCGAGTGAGGATAACCGTGCTAGGATTGAGACGGCTTATCAAAGGGAGGCGAGTTCTGTCTAAGAGTTTGTTGATCGCTGTTGGGCGAAGCAGATAGAAGCCGAGAAGAGGACCTCCATTGCGGAGGGGAAGGCTAAATCTTTATAAGCCCTGCTCTTTGCCACCCAGGAGTCGATGTTTCGGGCTGAACAGGTGGCCGAAGAAGCGAAGTCATCTTATGAGTGCAAAATTGAGAACTTTAAGCGCCAAGCTCTAACGGTTGAGTCTCTCTCTACAGAAGCCAAACTGGAACTTGAAGTTCAAGGGGTTGATCACTTTAAAAGGTCATCGGCCTATGATGCTTTCCTCCTTAGAGAATTCCAGCGGGAGTTGGTTTTAGCTGGCGAGTTCTTCAAAGTAAAAAATCAGGCCACTGACAGGGCCCGAGCTAAATGGGAATTTATCAATCAAGAATCATGTAGACCAGTCCTTGGAGGATCTTTAGATTCAGATGAAGGAGTGGAGAGCTTATTGTCTTAGCCGAGGAAAAGACCCCCATTCTTTGCATCTAGAGGCCCCGATCGAGCATTCTCTTTCTACTTTCTATGCTAGCTAGGAAATCGGGGAGGATGGGATAGAGCCTGATGTTGGACCAATCACCAGAATGAACTACAGCGCTTGGATGGATGATCTGGTTGACACAATTGTATGACCTTCAAACGGAAGCCTTCTCCGCGAATATGAAATGGTGCCTGATCCGAGCATCGACAGGAACTCGAATCCTCAGCTCTGCCTTAAATGAACTTGTAAAAAATTCATAATAACAATTTATTTTATAAAATTTTATAGTTGTGTGATTGCTTTTAGCCGAGTGAGTTTGTTAGTTTTCATATGAATATAACTATTCTGATTCGGGTAATGCAAACCCACCACAACTCGAAACGCCAAGTATCTTATTAACTGGCTAATGTCATTGCTTGAGTAACTTCAACTCCATTACAATTTCAAATGCCAAGTATCTTACTAACTGGCTAACATTATTAACCGAGTAATTTTGAAATAAATCCTAGTACATTTGTACTTGCATTCCATGCTCGGTTGCTACCCAAACGTTGCATTGAGGTTCACCACAATCATACGTTTGGGTCATTGCGCATGTCACTGAAGACTTTTTTTAGTTTTTTCTGCGTAAGGTTTACCAAATTGTTAAGCTTTGAGTTGTATAACACAGCTGTTCAACTCACCAGAATATACCCGGCGGTGTCCCGAGCCGTTTTCTAGAATCTGATGCATCGGGTTTACTTTTTGGCTAAGATCTAAGTTGACCTTGCTCGGCTGGCATGCTCTTTGAGCTTGTCCGCCCATTCGGGTGTTTACCAAATCAATGGTCTCGAGCATTCTGTAAAACTAACAAAATATGGAAATATTTCAAAGGATTTCTAAGAAAAATAAATCACTTAAAATATATTCTGACTAAAAAGAAATAAAGCCTAAACAAGAGGATTTCGGGGATAAAAGATCTTCAGGTATTAGGCGTTGCATGGTCGGGGTAAGACCCCTTCTTCTGCTCGAGGTAAGACCCCTCCTTCTGGTCGAGCGATCCAGTACGCTATGTGCTAGACCATTCCTTTGATTTTGTATGGGCCTTCCCATTTGTCAGCCAAGGAACCCGCGACTTTATCTTTTGTGTTTAGCGATACTCTTCTGAGCACCAGGTCTCCCATTTGGAACTTCCTAACCCGGACATGCGAGTTGTAATGCCTAGCCACTCTTTGCTAATATGCCTCATTTCGCACTTGGGATTTCTCCCTTTTTTTATTTTAACTCGTCCAAGCCTTGTAATAACATATCGATATTATGATCTTCATCATATAACTTGACTCTGGGTGACATATATGATGTTTCTGTCAGGATGACAGCCTCTATTTCGAATGCCAATGAAAATGGTGTTTCCCTAGTAAGGGTCCTTGCCGTTGTTCGGTAAGCCCATAATACTTCAGGAACTTTTTCTGCCCAACTACCATTTTTTGCATCCAGCTTCGCTTTGAGCGTGTGCTTGATGACTTTGTTCACAGCTCCAACTTGTCTATTCGTTTGAGGGTGGGCAGGCGTAGCATAATAATTAAAAATCTGGTATTTGTTGCATAGTTGCCTGAATTTTTTATCGTCAAACTGGATACCGTTGTCGGTGATAATTGTATTCGGGACTCTAAATCTGTAGAGTATGTTCATTTTCATAAAGTTTGTAGTGTTTGCTTCCGTTATGTATACTAACGCTTTAGCTTCCACCCACTTAGTGAAATAATCTATAGCCACGATTGCATGCTTTGCTCCGCCCCTCATTCCTACCAGTATTGGACCAATTAAGTCTAACCCTCACATGGCGAACGGCAATGGGGACGTGAGACTTCTGAGGTGCTCAAAGGGTTTCCGAATGTCATTGGCGATCCTTTGGCAAGTATTGCTAAGGATCGCAACTTTCCAAAAATCGTTGGGCATCAGAGAACAAAGAAGGCCAGTAAAAACCTTACCTGAGTACTTTGTGTGCCAAGCTTTTGCCTCCTGTATGATTTCCACATACACCACTATGGATTTCCTTTAGTATCCGATGTGCGTCCTCTTTTGATACGCATCTTTGGAGAGTTCGAGAGAATCCTCTTTTGTGCAGTTCTCCTCCAATCATAGTATACTTAGCTGACCTGTACCTTGTGTGTTTTGCTTTTAAGGGGTCTTTTGGGAGTACATCCTCTTCCAAATACCTTTTTAGCTGGGTCATCCTACCGACAGGCGGTGTTCAGATTTTTGAAACTTTAAAATCTTTCGGCTCAGTTATATTCGGCCTGAGTTAATGTGCAACCGGGATATTATTTGGTCTTATTGTGGTTGTAGTTGACGCTAGCTTTGACAAAGCATCTGCTTTTTCATTTTCTTCCTGTGGGATCTGGACAATCCTATATTCTTTAAACCATTGGAGGAGTTGTTTTGCTATGTCCAAGTAAGCTATCATACATTCATCCCTAGCCTGATATTCATCTAGGATTTGGTTGACGATTACCTGTGAGTCGCTGAATATTTCGACTTCATCTGCTCTAAGTGCGATACAAACTCTAAGTCCTGCCAACAGTGTCGCATACTCAGTTTGGTTGTTTGTTGCTTTGAAGTTGAATCTCATGGCACATTCAACGTCGTCTTCTTCTGAGGTACTTACTACGATCCCTAACCTACTGCCATGAGTGTTCGAGGAGCCGTCAACATGTACATTCCAAGAGAGACTTCTATCCAAAATTCTTTTTACCTCCATATCAAGCTCTGTGAACTTTTCTACAAAATCCGCCATTGCTTGGCGCTTGAGTGATGTCATCAGCACATATTCAATATCAAATTCACTCGACTCGATTGCTAATTTGGTCAGTCTCCCTGAAATTTTGGGTTTCTATAGAATTTACTTAAATGGGCAGTCGGTGAAAACCCTGATTGCGTGTGCTTGGAAATACGACCTCAACTTCCTTACCGCCGAAACTATTGTCAAGGCCATCTTTTTTGCCTGAGAGTATCTGGCTTCAGCCTGGAGTAGAGCCTTACTGGTACAGTATAATGACTTTTGTATCCCTTCCTCTGTCCTGACTAGGACTGAGCTTACTGCTAACTCTGTAAGGGACAAGTACATGTAGAGTGTTTCTCCTACCTTTGGTTTTGAGAGGGTGGGTGCCTGACCTAAGTATTCCTTTATCTTTAGAAGTGCTTGTTCACATTCTACATTCCATTCGAGCCCATTCCCTCTTTCGATTGCTTTGAAAAATGGTGTGCACGTATCAGTGGCTTTTGAAATGAATCTGCCGAGCGAAGCTAGGCATCCCCGTCAGACGTTGTACCTCTTTTAGGGTTCTTAGAGAAGTAATTTTTTGGAGGGTTTTAATCTTATCGGGGATTTACTTCGATCCCCCTCTGGTGAACATGAAAACCGAGGAATCTTCCCGAAGGAACTTCAAACAGGCACTTGCTCGGATTTAACTTCATCTGGTATCTCCTTAGGACATCAAATGTTTCATGCAAATCTGAAGTGTGTTCAGCCGTCGTGATACTTTTGGTTAACATGTCACCTATGTAGACTTCCATGTTTCTTCCTATTTGGCGAGCAAAAATTTTGTTGACCAGTCTTTGATATGTAGCCCCGACATTTTTTAGCCCAAAGGGCATCACTGTATAACGTTATAGACCCTGGTTGGTTGTGAACGACGTCTTATCCTCATCCGTCTTATTCATCCGAATCTGGTTGTATCCTGAATAGACGTCCATAAAACTGAGCAACTCATGACTTGATGTAGCATCGACCAACTGGTCTATTCTTGGAAGTGGAAAGCTGTCTTTTGGACATGTTTTATTCAAATCTGTAAAATCTACGCATATTCTCCACTGACCATTTTTCTTCTTGACCAACACCACATTCGCCACCCACTGAGGATAATCGATTTCTCTGATATATCTTATAGCGAGGAACTTTTCCACCTCTTGCTTGATAACCCGACTCCTCTCGAAGTTAAATGACCTCATTTTTTAAATTACAGGCCTGACGATCGGATCTACGGTCAAGTGGTGTGATATCACTCGTGGGTCTATCCACACCATGTCTTCATAACTCCATGCAAATACGTCTTTGTATTCTCTGAGCAAGTTGATAAGATCCATCATGACCTTTTCTTCTATATTAGCTCTGATTTTGACCCTCCTTGCTGGTTCGTCTTCCTTTAAGATCACTTCCTCTATTGGCTCATCCTTTGATGTCTAGGGTTCTTCCCTTGGGTCAAGTTCAAACCTCAATGATTCTCCTTGCTTAGTCTGATCTAGTTGAGTCAGAGTACACACTTGGTGCTCGTTGTTATCATTGTCCTTGTAAACAGAGAGATTGGCTATTCTAGCCATTTCTTGTGAACCCTTGACCATATTTACCCCTCATTCGGTCAGGAATTCGATCATCAGGGCATAGGTAGACATTACCGACTTTGTCTTGTTCAGGAAAGGTTGATCAAGTAGAGCATTGTAAGGCTAGTTATCCATGTCTACCACTACAAAATCGAGTAGCACAGTTTTCTGGCAAGGTGCTACTCCGATTCTCATAGGTAATTTTGCTGTTCCTAAGGACTTGACCTCGATTTCTCTAAATCCTCTGAGTGGAGTATGAACAGGTTGTAGGTCCTTCCGCTCCAATATTAGCTGATCATAAACAGTTAAGCTGAGGATGTCTGTTGAGCTACAGTTATCCACTAGTATCCTCTGAACTTCTCTATGGCCAATTCGGGCGTTTATGACAAGAGCATCATTTGGTCGGACGTCGACCCTATGCGAATCAGCTTCAGTAAACACTATTGGGTCTCATCATTCCTTTATTATCTTCAGATCAGGCTTAATGGAATTAACGTCGAAATTCTACCTCGCTTCAATTGCTTCTCAAATTTTCTGAGTCCGTTCTCGGTTACTTTTCCCAGTTGACGGTCTTTCTAAGATTCTTTGTATTGCTCTACTCACCTCGGGACTGGACTTCTTGTTCAGATCTGAACTATGATCCCTAGACTTGGCTTCTCTCTGAGTTTCTGTCTTCTCATCTCTCTTCAAGATAATATCTTGTAAGTGCCCTTCTCGGATAAGGGTTTCTATGTGATCTCTGAGCTGGTAGCATTTAGTGGTTCATGCCCACTCTCTTTGAGAAATCTACAATACTTTATTATGTCTCGTCGGGCAAATTGTGACTGTCCGTGTGGCTTCTTAGTCAGATTTTTTTCTTCTAGTATCCCTAGGATCTCATCTTGCTTTTTTCGAAGCGGGGTGTAGTTTGTATATTTTCCTTGAAACCTTTCTGTGGCTTGGTTAGTACTCCTACGTCCGCTTCTTTTCCCTTTGCTATTCCCCTTTTGTTTCCCTTTATGGTTCTGTGGCTTCGACTTGGCATCTTTTTGTTTAGGTTCGTCTGGTCTCCCCCCATGCATATAACAACCTTATGTTGACAATTCTTATTCTTTAGCCAATGCATATCCACCTGCCATATCCATCATGTCCTCATATCTAGTTAGAAGAGCTCTTCTTAAGTCAAAAGAAAACAACACATTCTGTAAGTTATTTATGAATGCAACGATTATTGTTTCATCATTTACATTGCCGATTTTTGAGACCGCCTGACCGAATCTTTTCAGATACTTTTTTAACGGCTCATCTTTTCCATGTTTTAGTTGGGAGAGGTATGCCACTGATTTTTTCCTATGTACATTCCTAAGAAATTATCTTGAGAAGCTTCTGCTTAATTTCCTGAAACTGTCAACACTCGCCGGGGGTAATCTCCCAAACCACCTTGACCCTAAATCCCCAAGGGTCTGTGGAAAGTTAAGGCACAACAAAGGGTCACTGTGGTCATACTGGGCCATATCACTTTTGTACTGTCTAACATGCTCCTTAGGATCTATATCCTTTTTGAATTGTTCCACGTGTGGCATTTTGAATCTCTCTGGGAATGGCGTTTACAGAATGTCAATGGTGAAAGGGCTGTTAGAGTCATCATCAGACAACTCATTGTGTCAGTAACGCCTAATCAACACATCCATTTGACGCTTATTATTCGTAACTTCTCGGGTCAGGCTCTGTATCACGATATCTCTATCGCCCACTGGCTCTCCCAGATGGTTGAACTCTCGAGTGACTGTCAAACCTGTATCTGGTTCCTCTTTAACCTGCCTCCGAGTTTCATAAGCTAATCCTTGTAAACGTATAGTTCCACGGTGGCATTTACGATGATGATGGTCATTATTTTCTGATGATGATGACTGATCCTTCCGTCGATCGTATTTACAGTGTCTATCATGCCCCGTTTGACCATGGTTTCATTTTTGGTGAGGTCGTTCATTTGTGGGCATCTCAATACCTTGATCTGGTTGTGCGATGTACCCCCGGTCTGATTGGTAGGATCTGAGTTTCTGATAGCTGCTAACACGTCTGGTTCTGGGCCAACTATAACTGATCGAAGCCTAGGGGGTGAATGATTTTGAAGGGATGGTTGGTTTGGAGGATTCGTCTCTCTTGCAGCCAATAGATTTATTCCTTCCTCCGTCGCATCTGTCAATAATTATTGTAACGCTTCCTTGAAACGACGCTTTATGTCCTGGCTGGTCAGAGGGATTCACTGGATACCTGCCAGGTATGTCGGCTGGTTCCCGGTGGTTGTTGTGGGATTCTAAGTGATCCCCCTTTTATGAGTTTTATCTGGTGATTTTCGAACGTCCCATAACCGTCTTTATTTTTGTCACCAGACAACATTTAAATAGATGAGATTTGTAAAGGCCATTGCCCATCATTCTAGCGCCAATTATCAACGTCTATTTCTCGATGGTCAAGAAAGTCAACAACGTTTGATTCGATTTTGATATGCAAAAGAGAAAAAGAAAGAGAATGCAACACGATATGATTGTGACACAAGTATACGTGGTAAAACTTCAATGACCGGAGAAACATCCACAGGTGGCTGTATGCATAACCAAGCCAAATCCAATATTGAATATTAAATTACACCTCTAGATCTCTCTTGCCTCTCTTTTACAGTGGTTCTTTTTCTTTTTCTTTTTTGTTCTGCCTTTCAATATTGCTTATGGATCTATTTATACATATTTGCTAGGGTTTCATTCATGACGTGGAAGTTGAAGATTACAGAGCGAGATTTGTTTCCTACTTGGACTCATCTACTTATAGGGATCACGTATTTTTTGAGGGGGATATATTTGTTTCCTTATGAAATTCCTTACTCGTGGTTGCATGTCCAAGATAATTTATGGCATTGCATGTCTTGTGTTGATAACTTATTTACTCGAGCTTCATATGTCGCCCCGAGTAAAGCTGAATAGGTCGAATATTACTCGGGTTCCCGTGACTGGGTGATGCCACCGATGGTGTTTATTCATACACCAACCTAGATGCTTATCTGGTAATCTTCTTGATAGGTTGTCTTATTTGTCAGTGACGTGTACGTTTGATAGAATATACATATAACAAGATTTCCTTTAAGCCGTAAAAGAAATCCAGTTCCTCTGAGTTTGATTTACACTGATGGTTGGAGACCTAAAAGAGTCCAAAAATATTTCTAGGGCAAAGCGGATTGTGTCATTTATTGATGATTGTACAAGAGTAACATGGGTCTATCTTATTAAACAAAAGTCGGATGTTAGTACTGTATTTCCAGTTTTTTACAAAATGGTGACCACCCAATTAAATGCAAAAATCTAAACCTTGAGATTTGATAATGGGAGGGAATATTTTAGCCAATATCTTTCACCATACCTAAAAAGAGGGCATTTTTCACCAATCTTCTTATAATGACACCCCACAACAGAATGGAGTAGCCAAAAGGAAAAATAGACATTTACTTTAGATTAATAGAGCTTTGATTTTCCAAATGAATGTTCTCAAATCCTACTAGGGGGAAGCTGTCCTCACTGCTGCTTATCTAGTTAATAGATCACCCTCTTGAATCCTTAACTCCCAATCACCCATAAGCCAACTTTGTAAGTTACATCCTCAATTTGAAGGCTATAGTCATTTATCTCCAAAAATTTTTGGTTGTGTAGCTTTTGTTCATGTTCACCCTTAAGTGTGTTTTTGTTGGCTATTCACCTCCGAAAAAGAGATATAAGTGCTATCATCTGGGTTCTAGAAAATTTATCATGTCCATAGATGTTAATTTTCATGAGAGCAAAACATTTTTTTTCTCAACCTTATCTTCAAGGGGAGCCATTTGAAGAAGATAAGGAATTTTTCTCAGATTTATCTTTTCAACAAATACCAGTGTTTGTTCTTGAACCTGGATCAATCTTTATTGAACCTGGAAAAACACCATCCACTGAACCTGAAAAAACACCAAGTCATCCTCAAGTCTCACCTAAGCCTACCGAATTTGAACATGAAGTCTCTCAGTCCATTATTTTCGGTCCTATCACCCAAAGGAAAGAAGGGAAGGGAGGAAATATGCTACATCACTGAAGGTTTACTCCAGGATGAGGGTGTCAAATGGGCGGGTCAGGGCCGCCCGAAACCCGAAACCCAGTTTTTAACGGTTGTCCCAATCCCGACCCGTGACGCCGAAAGGGTTTTCAATTTCCATCCCAAACCCCGACCAGTTTGGGACAGGGGTGCCCCAAACCCGACCCCGAATGACCCGTTTCAATATATATATATATATATATATATATAATATTTTACCTTTTATATTTAAAATATATCTTTTATATTGTCAAAAAGACATATTTGCCCTTCACACCGTTAAGCCTATGATAAATCTACCCCATTCAAATATGTCAAGGGTATGTTTTTGTAATTTCAACAAATGTACAATATAACTGTAATATTATAAAAGGCCATGGCATGTTATTGCAATTTATCCTCACAAAAATTCAAGACGGTTCATTCTTTAGATAAAATAACAAACGATCACTTATTATCTATATTACAAAAAAAAAATCCAAAGATTAAAAATAAAATTAGCTAATTATGGAAGTTAATTCAGTATGCATTTATTATTTAGATTACAAAAACTACTGCGATTAAAAATAAATTTAGCTAATTATGGAAGTTAATTTAATATGCATTTATTATTTACATTACCAAAAATCTAGAGATTAAAAATAAATGGAGCTAATTATAGAAATTAATTCAGTATGCATTTATTATTTGGATTACTAAAACCCTAGAGATTAAAAAATAAATCTATCCAATTATGGCAGTTAATTTAGTATGCATTTATTATTTATATTACAAAAATCTAGAGATTAAATATAAATTTTGCTAATTATAGAAGTTAATTTAATTTACTGTGTTTTTCTTAATTAGATTACATCAAATCTAGATATTAAAAATAAATTTAGCTAATTATAGAATTTAATTTAGTATGCAAATATTATTTAGATTACAAAAAATACAACGATTAAAAATAAATTTACCTTTTAGTATACATTTCTTATTTAGGTTACAAAAATCTAGTGATTAAAAATAAATTTAGCTAATTATAGAAGTTAATTTAGTATATATTTATTATTTACAAAAATCTAGAGATTAAAAATAAATTTAGCTAATTATAGAACTTAATTTAGTACGCATTTCGTATTTAGATTACAAAAAATCTAGAAATTAAAAGTAATTTTATTAAATATAGAAAGTTAATTTAGTATACATTTATTATTGAGATTACAAAAAATCCAAAGGTGAGATTTATATTTAGTTTTGTTCAAGACATCAGTTATATTGTACGAATCCTCTCATGTTGATCTTCATAAAAAAAAATGTTATAAAGTAGAGAAAAAATAGTTTAAGATAACATATAATTGCCTATTAAAAATAGGCTCATATTATAATTGTTATAACTTTTCACAATATAGAAATATCTAATAAATTTCATTCGTGGAATTAAAAGATTAAAAAATCTCTAAATTGATAAATATCTTGTGTCAAACAAACAAATAAATAAACAATCGTATATGCATTAACTAAGTGTTAAAATTAATAAACTTACGAATCAGAAACCAAGTTCAAGTTTTGAAAGGTAACTCAATTCCCCCTTTTCACCTCTGAAAGTTGATGTTCTCTTATTTTCATTCCTAATATGTAAACAACTAAGGGATTATTTGTTTTTTTCACTCAAAATTTAATGAGTTCAATGAAGTTGTTTTGTTTGTTTTTGAAGTGGTCAAACAACTTAAAAATATATTAGAAAAAAAGAACTTAAAAAAAATCCTGATTTTTAACTTACGGGTAGTTTGTTTTTTGTCTGAAGATTGAACAGTCCTGAATTTTTCAAAAACTGAATAGGGACTGAAATCTAAAGTTGAATGACATATTTGTTTTTTTTTTCTCACATCTGAATGTATTGTCAACACGTTTGTTTTTTTTAAAGTAAAATTGTCTGAACATAAGTCATTTTACATTTATACACATGTTAAACAAGTATACATATGGTATAGAATAAACACTTTCCAAAAATAATAATTATATATGAGCACATATGATCATGATCTTCTTTTTCGCCTATATTTGTTCAAAAAATAAAAGGGGTAGCTTGAAAACTCACATAAAACACTCTAAATATATATATATATATATATATATATATATATATATATATATAATACATCACCCTAATATTATGATAAAATATTGATATTAAAAACCAATATGATAAGTGATTTGAGTTTTTTTAAAATTTATTTAAAATAAGCAATATATTAAAATAAATATTTTTATAACATGATAAAAATGGAAATATGTTATATATGGGGGATCTTATCGGAAGAAAAGATTTTGGATTACATTTAATGTAATTCAGTGATTTGCAATTAAGTGAAAAGTCAGGATTTTTTATTATTTTAAATTATTTTTTGGTATTTTTAAGTTGTTTGACCACTTAAAAAAATAAACAGAACAACTTAATAATTATGATTTAGACCCGTTAAGTTTAAGTGCAAAAATCAAACGATCCCTTAATTCCAAATCACTGGATTACATTTAAAATATTTTCTTCTAAATCTATCGTCCCAAAGGAGATATATTTCCAAATCTATCGTCCTAAAGGAGATATATTTCCAAATCTATCATGATTTGATATGATGTATAATTCTTTCTTTTAATATATTTTTTATTTTAAACTGCTTTTAGAAAGAAAAAGAAAACTTAATCGAGACCGGTGCATTTAATTCAGGAACCTATTTAAAAAAAAATCAATGACCCTTTTTTTCATATGGTCTATAAAACCAAAAAAAAAAAAATGGTTTCCTCAAATATATACATTGGAAACGTAGACAATATGTAAAATAACTTGAACTTTTTTTTTGACAATAAATTGAAACTGAACTTTGTTTACAGAATATGTAAAATCTTATAAAAAATGATACATGTTAAATTACTTATTTTAATTAATAAATGTATAAATATAAAATTATTTATTTTTAAACTATTTTATTTTTAAAAGATAAATATGTTGTCAGGACATTCATAAATGAGAAAAAAAAACAAGTAATTGAGGTTATGATTTGAGTTCCTATTATCGTCAGTAAAAAATTAAGTACTATTCGATTTTTTGACAAAAAAAAAATACAAACTATTGTACCTATAAAATTGACAAAAATACAAATTCTACAATCCTCATAGAAGTCAACATTGTATGATTACAACTTACAATTACAAGCTTCAATTAATTAAGGAGTGAACTTGCTTTTTATATACTTGTGTGAATAATAATTACCAAAACACACACGCACTTATATATATATATATATATATATATATATATATATATATACTTTTTACATGCTTGTGTGAATAATAATTACCAAAATATATACTTTTTACATGCTTGTGTGAATAATAATTACCAAAACACATACGCATTTATATATATAATCATTTTTCCATCAATGCATACTGATTTAATTATATAAGGACATTGAATGTGAGCCGCTCGTTTCTAAAAGAGCTTTGACAAGTGTTTACATACCAAATCAAAGTATACAAAATGAGTGGTTCACATTCAATGTCCTTATATAATTCCATCAATACGCACTTATGTTATAATTTTCCGATATATATATATATATATAACTTTTCTTCTCGGTGATAAAATTATCAGTACATTACATGTAAGCCATAAATTAAAGATAAACACTGACAAGTGCATACAGACTGGATCAAAACAATTGAATCTAATGATCCACATATACCGTACTAATAAATAAATATTTATTAGTACGCACTGAGTTAAAAAATGAGTGATTCACATTCAATATTCTTATATAATTACATCAGAACGTACTGACTTGATAATTTCCATATATATATATATATATATACCCACATTCAATATCCTTATATAATTACATCAGAATGTACTGACTTGATAATTTATATATATATATATAGTCGAGCTTATATAGAAAAAAATAAAATTGTAGCTTCATTTACAATTGAGTTACACAAATACCAAATACAAGTTGGTTTTTTTTTTTAATTATTACAATATTTCAGAATTAAGGAAGGGTATACATGACTCGAACCCATAACCTCTTATATTATATTACGAGATGTCAAGATCCATAACAAAGTTTCTTAAAACTTCGAGAGATCTAGCTTCTTTTATGTCTTGTGCTTCAAAGAAGTAGTAAGAACCGGCGTTCTCTCCACCCGATTAACAAGATTAATTTCCAGGAGAGTTTCTTCGTAAAAGACAACGAAACCGAAGAGAACAAGCAGAATCAGTAGAGGGATTTCATCGATTTCACATATCACTGGTTGAAAAACTACACAGGAAAAACCATGGACACATTTTCACGACCCGATAATTTTCCTATGCATGGCCAATAGCAGATATGTGGGTTGCATGAGGTAGGTAGCATTTGAGTGAAAGAAGAAGGAATTAAAATTCTTCCTCTGCTGTACGTAAGGATTTCAAATTAACACAATAAAACAAAACAACATGTATAGGTACATAATTAATCCGAAAAACTTAACATAAACATGTTTTTATACATAATTAATCAAACCCTAAACATACAATATTGACCCATGTCAATTCAAGAGAAAAGTGGAAAAGAATCGATAGCGGAAGCGTACCTGAATCCATTGCTGAAGATTTGTGAACGAGTTGTGATCTTCCAAATCATCACGACCTTTATGAACCCTACTGTGTTCTATTTTACCATGTTGATGGGGATACAGACAAAACAAAAGCATCGTGTAATTTATGGACCATAACCCTAAATATATATAATAATAAAATTATTATATGTTGGCTATTTCTAATTCGGTCCCTCAACAAATTAGAAATAGCACTCTGGTATCTACACATTAATTCCATGACAATTATATCCTTAAGCCTTAATACTTTAAATCTTAATTAGATCACTTTAATTTAGGCTTAAGCAAAAGATAGCACAACACATTTAATATTCACATGTGTGGCCCCATATGATGAAATTTTCCAACAATCACCCACTGAGCTACATATGTAACTCTAAAAATATGTATGACTTTATGAGCTCCAAATTTTTACTATCACAATTTTAGGGTATATTCGAACAATCTCGTCCATTGATTATGCCGACATAGGATCAAAGCGGTTTTCGTCACATTTAGCGTGACTAAACCCATCAATGGTCACGTATACCAACATAACCTAATGACATAGATCAATCATGGATGCGTACCATGGAAATTACATGCAATGTGATCTATACATGTCTATTCCAACTATTCCTACTTTATTCCTTAGTGAGATCAAAACTTAATACAATGTAATAGAGTGTAATTAACCGAATACTTTATTTCTGATCAGAAAATATCCAAATACATAAATGCATAAGTATATCCAAAATCAAATATAGAGCAATAAAATATAAAATTATACAAACTCACACTATAATGTGATATCCTCACACAAAATAACACTCATATGAGCAGTGTGCTTATGAAAGACCTTGGGTGGTAATCCTTTTGTAAGCGAATCCACTATCATAGAGTTTGTCCCAATGTGCTCTATGAATATATGTCTACTCTACACTCTTTCCTTCACAATTAGGAACTTAATGTCAATATACTTTGACCTAGATGAGTTCCTGTTGTTGTTAGAATATAGCACTGCTGACTTATTATCACAATATAGTTTGAGTGGTCTTTCAACACCCTCCATAATGCGTAGCTCAGTGACAAAATTCCGTAGCTATATTCCATGGTTGGATGCCACATAGCATGCTACAAACTCTGCTGCCATGGTGGAAGAAGCTATGAGTGTCTATTTGGCACTTATTCAAGAAATAGCTCCACCAGCCAACAAGTATATGTAGCCTGATGTGGATCTCTTAATGTCTTGGCATCCAGCATAATCGGAGTCGGAATACTTTATGATCTCAAACTAATCTGATCTCCTATATGTGAGCATGTAATCTTTTGTTCTCTTCAAATACCTTATAACTCGATTGGCTACTATCCAATGACCCATCCCAAGGTTACTTAAATATCTGCTTAACATACCAACAATGTACACGATATCCGGATGCGTATACATATGAGCATACATTAGACTCCCTACAACTGATGCATATGGAATCTTCTGCATTTCCTTAGCTTCAAGGTTACTTTTAGGGCACTGATTGAGACTGAACTTGTCTCCTTAGCGACAGGGGTGTCACCTGGTTTGTTGTACTGCATGCCAAACCTTTTGGGCACTGTATCGATATAGCTCCTTTGTGATAATCCAAGAATACCCCGAGAACGTTCTCGTTGTATCTGGATCCCTAATACAAATGAGGCGTCACCAAGATCTTTCATCTCAAAATTCTTTGATAGAAATCTCTTAATTTCATGCAACATGCCTATATCATTTGTGGCCAGCAGTATGTCATCGACATATAAAACCAGGAATATGTGCTTACTCCCACTGAATTTGTGATACACACAATTATTAACAACGTTTATATCAAAACCAAACGAGATAATCACTTGGTGAAACTTATGGTACCATTGACAGGAAGCTTGCTTGAGTCCATAAATGGATTTTATCAATTTGCAAACCATATTCTTTGGGTCTCCCGACTCAAAGTTTTATGGTTGCACCATATAAATTGTTTCGTCAATGTTACCATTGAGAAATGCTGTCTTGACATCCATCTGATGAAGCTCAAGGTCAAAATATGCAACAAGTGCCATGATTGTCCTAAAAGAGTTTTTCGTTGAAACCGGAGAGAAAGTCTCTTTAAAGTCAATCCCTTTCTTTTAGGTAAAGCCTTGAGTTACAAGACGATCCTTATACCTCTTCACATTACCTTTCGTATCCCTTTGGTTTTAAATATTCATTTACAACCAATGGGCTTCGCACCTTCTGGTAATGGGACAAATTCCCAAACCTTATTGTCTTGCATAGAATTATACTCTTCATTCATGGCATCAATCCATTTTTGAGAGTTGGAACCCTGCATGACTTGATGGAAGTTGATTGGATCAATTTCCATCATTCCAATGTTTTTCTAATGTTCCTGGAGAAATACGAAAAAATCTTTCGGAATAGCATTTCTCCTTTCTCTAGTGGATCACCTTAACGACACTGGTTCTTGAGGTTGTTGAGTTTGTTCCTCAGGAACAATTACCTCATCTTGAATGGGGGGTTGTTAAACATTGTCTGGTTGAGGATCCAGATTTGTTTCTTGATCAATGACAGGTATAGAAACCTGCACATTGTCAAAAGAGATAGTGGGAATCGAAACCGATTCTTCCTCAAAGACAATGTCTCTAACCTTATTTCTCCCTCCAAACTCAACATCCTCAAAAAATGTTACAGTTTTCGTTTCAAAAATTGACCTAAGTGTGGGATCATAAAACTTAGAGCCCTTTGATCGCTCAGAGTAGCCAATGAAGTAGTTGCTCACAGTTTTGGAGTCCAATTTCTTTTCATATGGCCTATAAGGCCTTGCCTCAGTTGGATATTCCCAAATGTGAAAATGCTTTAGACTAAGCTTTATGCTTGTCCAAATCTCATAAGGTGTTTAGCAGCTTCATTATTCTTCCTCTATTTGCCCTTATCCTTAGAGGTGCTAGCCAAATGAGCACTATCGGTCATGTCTCGCTTCAGTCTCTCTTTCTCTTGTACACAGTAAGAAAGAAGTTCATTAAGAGTCCATTTCTCCTTTTGACAGTTGTAACTGACCTTAAACTGAATGTATTGTACAATAAGTGATATTAATACCAAATGCACGAGCAAGTCGTTAGACAGCTCGAGCTTCAATACCTTAAGCTTAGAAGCAATATGAGACATTTCCATAACGTACTCTGTTAGGTTCCATTTGCCCTTGTACTTCATAAAATCAAGCTTTGCAAAAGCGTGCTTGTTTCTACCTTATCGTTTTTCGTAAAACGCTTTTCAATTTCGGCTAGGAACTCTTTGGCTTTGGTTATCTTTTCAGATACTGCGCTTCATGATCATAAGACTCATGCGATTTGAGCAATCCCACTTCTCAAAATTCTTCCTATTATCAGGAGAACTTGCATCCGTAAGAGAAGCGGGTTGCTCAACCCGAAATGCAAGGTCCAGATCCATGCAGCCGATAACAATGAGTATGTTCTCCTTCCAAATCCTTAAAGTTGATCCCATTAAGCATGGGTATAGAGTTGGTATTAGCAGATATAGTAAAACATTAGCTTGAAAGAGAACAAAATAAGCACACAAACATGCTCACATTAATAACCAAATACAATGATCAACAAATTCAAATAATGGTAAGTCCCATATCAAAATACCTAGCACAACATTAATATCAAGTCTTTGGACAGTAATATTAATTGTAAGTGGTACTCTTATTGTAGTGATCAAATATTGACAATAATTAATGTCAAATAATAAATCTATATTTGGATCAACTTATTATTCACATGTAAAACCTTATAATCGTCACATATTTATCACCACAGGTGTGTGTGTAATTCGGCCAAGTATTAACCTTCCTTTGGGCCGACTAATACTCGTATGAATTTACACACACACAAACATCCAACATCCCTCATGAATAATCTACACAAGAGAGATCACTTTGGTGACATCTTGCTTCAATTAGCCAATTTAGAATGATATACCACTTTATTTAACCATAAAAGATATACCAAATAATGGTCGGTCCCATCTTAAGATACCTAGTACAATATTAATATCAAGTCTTTGGACAATAATATTAATTGTAAGAGGTACTCTTGTTTGTAGTGATCAAACATTGACAATAATTTATGTTAGATAATAAATCTATCTTTGGATCGACTTATTATTCACATGTAAAACCTTATAATCGTCACATGTTTTACCACCACAGATGTGTGTGCAATTCGGCCAAGTATTAACCTTCCTTTAGGCCGGTAAATACCCGCATGAATTTATATACACACACGTGGTACTCTTTTAGTAGTGATCAAACATTGACAATAATTTATGATAAATAATAAATCTATCTTTGGATCGACTTATTATTCACATGTAAAACCTTATAATCGTCACATGTTTACCATCACACATGTGTGTGCAATTCAGCCAAGTATTAACCTTCCTTTGGGCCGGTAAATACCCGCATGAATTTACACACACACGAACATCCAACATCCCTCATGAACAATCTACACAAGAGAGGTCACTTTGATGACATCTTGTTTAAATTAGCCCATTTAGAATGATGGACTACTTTATTTAACTATAAAAGGTATACCACCAAATGTTTGAATTTGAGGTGATCCTTAAAATAAAATAAAATAAAATAAAAATAAAAATTTATTTTATTTTATCAAAATTATAAAAGTGCCCCTGATTTTATAAAATTACAAAAGGCCCCTTAAGTTTTCATAATTAAAATTTAGTCCAAAACTTTTGAAAATTACAAAGAGACCCGTATATTTTCAATAATTGTAAATCTACCCCAAAACTTTTTTGTAATTGCAAACAGGCCCTGTAAGTTTTGGAAATTATAAATCGACCCCGAAAGTTTATTAAAATCATATAATAGCACAAATAAATTGTAAAACAGTCCCTCAAAAATTTCAAATTTTTAAAAGAAGGGCCTGAGAAAAAACAAGCTATGTAAACCCTAGATCGTCGCTCACCGCCGCCGAAGTCACCACGTCGTCGTCTGGAGCCAACGATGCATAGCGGAGCCACCAATTGACGACCCATTAACGCAGATCGAAGCGATAAAGGCTGGCGGTCGAAGCCCAAACCGTTCGAGCGACCCGGCGGCCGATCTAGGCTTGATCTAGACCAAATCGCAATGGCGACCGACGATCATCCTAGTCGCCGTGAATCTCACAGGTTTCGTGCGAGAAACCCACCGGAAAACGACGTTGACCCAAGAAAGATGATGGGTCTAGGTTGGGTTGAAACCTAACAACCCGAACATTCAGATTCAGTTTTTTTTTTATTTCTTAAAACCAAAATCCAAATCTTAATTCTCAAGAATTAATTATGGGTGGCTCTGATACCACTTGTTAGGATTTCGAATTAACACAATAAAACAAAACAACATGTATAAGTACATAATTAATCCGAAAAACTTAACATAAACATGTTTCTGTACATACTTAATCAAACCCTAAACATACAATATTGACCCATGTCAATTCAAGAGAAAAGTGAAAAAGAATCGATAGCAGAAGCGTACCTGAATCCATTGCTGGACATTTTTGAATGAGTTGTGATCATTCAAATTATCACGACCTTTATGAACCCTACCGTGTTCTATTTTACCATGTTGATGGGGATACAGAAAAAACAAAAGCATCGTGTAATTTGGGAACCATAACCCTAAATATATATAATAATCAAATTATTATATATTGGCTATTTCTAATTCGGTCCCTCAACAAATTAGAAATAGCACTCTGGTATCTACACATTAATTCCATAACAATTATACCCTTAAGCCTTAATACTTTAAATCTTAATTAGATCACTTTAATTTAGGCTTAACCAAAAGATAGCACAACACATTTAATATTCACATGGATGGTCCCATACGATGGAATTTTCCAACACTGTAGGCACTGAGCTATTTCGTTACTTCTACAAGTAACCTCTGCATCACAAATATAATTGCCATGCACGATCCATCAATGACAAAAACAGTGACATATATACCAGTGTTGTAATGAGATTACATTTGTTTGTTACCTCGATTATCTCCACTACCGACTCAGATGGCGTACCCAGCGGCGTTCCTGTTACACATGATATCATGCAAGCAACTTATTTCATGATTATTGAAAAGAATTCAACTGAAAAGATTATTCATATAACTATCCTAATAGAAAATTCAACCACAAATATTTAAATATATCTCACCCGGAAACAAATTATGGTAAGTTGTTGAACCGATGAAAGCAAATTTTCTCCATATGATCACCATCTTCGGTTGAATCTCTCCCTTCTCCATTGTTATTCTTCTACTGTAATCATAATATTTATCTAAAATATAATATTTCAACTTGGAACATAAGCTTTTGTTGAATGTGTGAGATGAATGGAGCCTTTGATGGAATTTATAGGTAGAATTATAGGGATTTTAAATTAAATTTCATAGATTCATAGCCGCACAACCCGTAACAAAAATCTACGTCTTTATTATTTGAGGCAAAATTTAGTAGAGTAATGTTACATTTCCTAGAAATGAAAGAAAATGATGAAATTATTTTATATATTCATATCCCGTAAAATTTAACACAAAATTTGTTGTAAATCATGTTTAAAAGACACCATTTAAAGTGTGGAGACCAAAATACTCATACCATCACTTTCGTTGTGAAGTAAGAGAGAAAAAAGTAAAAACAAAAAAAGTGAATTGACGGCTTTGTGTTCACGACGACGATACTGGAACTTCGAAACCAATTTATCGTTGAACAGAATATTGCAATCGATCGAGGTTAGTTGAGCATTGAATTTGTATCGGTTTGGTTGTTGATTAATTGAATGAAATGTTAGATTAGGTTTTATTTGTGGATCTGAGAATAAAAATGGGTTACGTTAGGGTTTTGTATTTGAAAAAAAGTTGTTGAGGAAGATGAAATCGAGCTTCAAGCATTTGTATAAAATCTTGAAGCTTTTGTATAAAAGCTTCCGAGCTTTTGCATAAAAGCTTCCGAGCTTTTGCATAAAAGCTTCCGAGCTTTTGCATAAAAGCTCGATGCTTTTATATTAAAGCTTCGAGCTTTTATATAAAAGCTCGGATTGAGGCTTTTTAAAAGCTCCGAGCTTTTATAAAACCTCGATCCGAGCTTTTGTACAACAGTTGGAGGTTTTATACAAAAGCTTCATCCGAGCTTTTATAAAAGTGTCGAGCTTTTATATAAAAGCTCGAGGCTTTTTTACAAAAGCTCGATCCTAGCTTTTGTACAAAATCTCGAAGTTTTTATACAAAAGATCGGATCAAGGTTTTATAAAAGCTCCGATCCGAGCTTTTATATAAAAGTTCGAAGCTTTAATATAAAAGCGTCGAACTTTTATACAAAAGCTCATAAGCTTTTATACAAAAGCTCGACGCTTTTATAAAAGCTCGGATCGAGCTTTTGTATAAGCTATGTCCGAGCTTTTGTATAAGCTCTGCCCGAGCTTTTATCTTCAAGCTCTGAGCTTTTGTTAAGGTTAGAGCTTGTTATTTCCTCATCTTCCATCTGTTGTGTCGGCCCAACATTCGACTGACTGTTCTGCTCATTGTTTATGTCATTGTAGAAGTCATTATAATGGTGGTTGAACTGCCCATCATTCATCTCAATTTGACATCCAAACAAATCATCGAATTGGCTACCGATTAATTCACCGTGGTCTGCTACTTCCGGTGGGACACCACACAGGTTTTCCCTACCGTTATTCCAAATTCTTTCTGTGAACAACTGGTTGATTCCGCCTGAAGATCAAAATTGTTAGGTGTTATCACGAGGAGGGATTTCTTCACCAATGACACCTCCGGTTTCCCTCTCAATTAGACTGACACATACTTGATGGATCACCCTATCTTCCCCTAACATAAACTAAACATCATCGTCGTTTCTTATAAACGTGCGGCATGTAGTCCCATGAACCATTGATATACACAGTATATCAGTACTGTATTTGTCGACATCATACTTCATAACGGTTTCCACGATCGACACCAACTCTTGGTAAGTCATACACTTTGAGACATACATTCTTTGATTATCAGCACCTAAAAACCTCTAACTTCCATCGGGTAACTGCTCCCATCGACCGTTGTAAGAGATGACTATTCTCACCTGATTCATTCTCCTATCAAAATCAAAATCAAAATCACAAACCATTATTAACAATAACAATATCTAAATTCAATTTCAAATAACAATTAAAAAACCAAATGAATGTTATAAAAAAGCTCAAAAATAATAACAAATGTCGGGATTAAAAAAATTCATTTGGAAAAAAAATACTAGGATAATCAAAGTACAAGCTCGAACCAATACACTAAAATCTCAGAAAAGCAAAGTAAAATTTCGATCCAATACAATAACATCTCTGATAAGTATAGTACAAGAGCTCGGACCGAGTTTTTACATAGCTCGGATAGAGATTTTATAAAAGCTCGATCCAAGCGTTTTTACATAATCCCCAAACTTTTATATAAGCTTGAAGTTGTTATATAAAAGCTCGGTTCAAGCGTTTATATATAAACTGCAAGCTTTTATATAACAGCTCCAACGTTTATATATAAGCTATGAGCTTTTATATAACAGCTTCAAGTTTTTATAGCAGCTCGGATCGAGCTTTTAAAAGCTCGCAGTTGTTATAAAAGTTTGGATCACTCTTCTAAGTTCGGATCAAGCTTTTTTTTAAAACTCAAGCTTTTATAACAAATCTATAACCTCGATCTATATTATATTTTCGGAAAGTAAGAAAATAAACTTAGTGCATATTCTGAATACTAAACTGTCGTATTTTTGTTGCATAAATCTTAAATCACTAGGGAGATTGTAAAAATCAGTTATCTGCAAATTTGTTAAATCTTCAACGCAAAAGCTCTCGTCTCTCTCTTTCACTTTTTGAGTGTTGAATTTCCCTCCCTTTTCTCGTCTCCAGCCATGAGAAACGGCGACGTATGGGCTTTTGAGGACGGCGGTGAAATTCGTGGCGATGTCAACGGATCCGGCGTCGTTTTAGGAGTGGACGGAGGTGCCACCTCCACGGTGTGCGTGTGTCTGCCTTTACTTGCACTCTTGTCCGCTCACAAACTTCCAGATCCTCTCCCAGTTCTCGCACGCGCCGTCTCTGGCTGCTCCAATCACAACAGCGTCGGAGGTGATTTTGCTTAATTATACTTGTTTTTTCTAATATGATAATCTTAGTATCTCCTTTTATGTTGGTTTGCAGTCGTCTAATTTGAGCATGTTATTCATACCCAGTTATTTTATTTAAATTTTCTGATTGGAGCCTTAATTCAATGGATTTATGTGCCACCATGTATTAGCTCCTGGACACTCTAGCACAGCTCTTTTTTTGCTGCAATTGTTTTGATGTAATAAAGTGGTGTAAAAATTTGCCATAAAAATGTGCTTTTCTATAGCTAATTTCATTAAGTTTTCTATAGAATTATAAATCTATGATCCACAATTATACGATCACGAATTTACGATACCAATTTTGGACAAAATAAAGAACACTTTGAATGGGTTGGTTTGAGAGAACTGAGAACCACTCTGTGATTGATTAATCCGGAGAGTATACTCTTTATATAACTTTTAATAATGAAACCGATAACTCAAAAAGCCACCTATGATAAATATAAATTAATACCTTTATAAATGTAAAATACTAACTACTACATAATAACCAGAACCCACCTTTTACTATTATATATAATTAGCTCCTAATCAGATACAACTTCGCTGCATAGATATAGACTAATCAACCATTAAGTTGAAACTAATGCCATGCAACCATGGAAACGAGGTAGTTAAATTGACAAGTAATTGAATCATGACATTATTGACTACAATTGAAATGACTCTTCATATAACATTTATTTGATTGTTGCTCAATTAACTAGGTTAGTAGTTTTTGATACCAAATGATATGAACCTAATCTAAGATAAGAATTGTGGATAAAATTAGAACAATAGTGTTTGGTTGATTCAAGAGAACCACTCTTCGAATAATTAATTTAAGTTCAAATGAAATTCTTTGATTTAATTAAGAAATTTGATAACATGTTAACATTAAAACTCTCATCTTTTTCAAGAATTCTTTCTTCTTCTCTATTTTTTGTTGCCAAGAGCGGTTCAAAGCTAACAATATCATTGGAGATGGAAGAGATTGGCAATGGTAGTTGTTCACGATACTTCACTACAACAAATATATTAAAAACAAGAAGAAATCAAAGCTAACTTTGATGGGAGCCATCATCCTAATCAATGTGGTAAGGCATCAAATATAAATTCCGTTGCCCATCACCCAACAAAATTTGTAACTCTTTGCATAAGCAAAAAACAAACAACAAAAACCAAATTTAGGCCCAAATTAATCCCATTTTGAAACTCGTTCAAGGTGACGAGGAAGAAATAAATTAGGCACGGAAGTAGGTTAAAGGATCAGTGCATCACCCTTTTCATCCTTGAGTACAACTGCACAAAGATGGTTTTAGTGGGATTGTAATTCACTTGCTTAGTTCCATGTATCCAGTTACATGTTCATGGGCCAGAGTTAGTTTAGTGGGGTGAGGTGTGATGCTACATGTTGTTAGTGAGTTTAGGGTAGTTATGGTGTGAATATTGGTATTAACCGTTATCTTTAGAATTTGTATTTGAGCAAGTGAATGGAAAGAAGTAATAAATGGGAGTTTTTTTTGTTATTGATTGTCTTTTAGAAAGTCATTTGGACAGTGGTTCCATCAAATCAAATAAACACTATTGTGCTAACTGCTAAATTTATCCACAATTCTTATCTTAGACTCAAGTTTGCATCATTTAGTTAATGGAGCAACAAGCAAGTAAAATGTTGTTGCAATGAGTAGAGAAACTTGAGCAAGATGTGCACTCTATCATGTTTAGTTATAAAAAAAAATACTAAAGATGATGATAACATTTTGAGAAAAATGAGAGTGCATATTAAAGACTTCACAACTCTTAATTCAGGGGGGCACTGTCATCCAAAATAATTCTACAAGCATTGAGGAGCAATGCATAATTTAGAGGGATAAGGTTGGATCAGATGAAACAAACAAAAATCTTAAAACATTTGTGTTGATGATTTGTCCATTAACAGCCAATACGAAGTAAAGAATGATGAGAATTTTTCTAGCTACTATACTTGAACTTGCTTTGTCATTTAATAGTGTTGGGGCTAATTATGTTCTTTCCTTCATTTTTAGAAAAAAATTCCTCGAAGGGCTTTTGGCTACAAAAATGTTTGAGTTCAGATAACTGCATTATTTCTAAAAATTTACACAAGAAAATCACCCAAATTATTCTTGTTTTGAAGATCCCATAATCCTTGATGACAATTTATTCTTGTTTTTGAGCTTTTGATATTGTTTTGGTAATTCATTGAGACAGTGGCTGTCTCAAATTGGAGAATGGTTCTCTCGAATCAACCAAACACTATTGTTGCAATATTATCCACACATTCATATCTCATATTCAATTTTGCATCACACTTCTTGATCATGCCCTTCAAAATAATGGATGTATTTCGGGTTTGGCACCATCAGTTGTGCTTCCCTTCTTTGTCATCCAAGTTTGCTCAGAATTGGAGGTTTGTGTTTTCCTGTTGTGCGGTCAAACGGTCCCCCATGAATCATGCCGTGCTTTTTCGAGAAATGTAGGTGTTTTTAGATTCACTACATAGATTGTGGTAGTGGACACGGATAAGATTTTGTTATTGTATCTTTGTGTTGTTCTTCGTATTGATTCAACTGAAAACAAAGATAATCATTTTGTGGAAAGCAAAGGGTAACCATGATTTTGTACTCATTGTTTGCCAAAAGAAAAAAGAACCTTGCTTGTCTTTATTGCAGCATAGACCATATATTATATCAAACATAATCTATCTTTTGCCTTGCTCTTTTTTATTTTTGGTGAATTTCAAATGCACTTGAGTTTCACAAACCTTATATTGATTTGGTCAGCTAAATTTTTCACCTGTAATGATCATCCCTAAGATTTCTTCCTTTATGTGCCCATTCCTTTCATCCAAACCCAGATGTAAATGTTAAGCCTCTTGCAATTGATGGGTGTAATTAGCCTATTGAAACCAGTTCACCCGGGTCTTTGTTTTAGTTGATCTCATCTTCTTTACAATTCAATTGTGCGTTATTTATGAGTTTTCTTAGTGGTAACTTTTTAATTCAGATGAATGTCTTGCAGCACTAATCCCACAAACAGATGCAAAAAACAATGCCAGCAAGAAGTATAACGTTATTATGCAATCAAAGAAATAATATCTTCCTTACTGTAAATAGCATAAGAGAATCTCAAAGATCGTTCCATCCTCTCTATTCCATCATTTAGTTTTGAAATCAAGATTTTTAACTTGAACAAGATATGCTTCTCGTTCAAGATAGCCTATGTGGATGTTAAAATCTTTTCTAATTTTGTCAATTCATGAGCGTTGTGCAAAACAATCATTTCAGTGTTTTTTTGAACTGAGTACTTATGCCCATGTTAATTTATCATCATGTTTCATTTTTAGTTTTGTTTAATGTTTCTCACATTATGTTTGCTAAGATGAATGTTCAACAGGAAAATTTCTAATTTGCACTTGTAGATAAATCAACCTGAGGATGCTTATATTTTAACTTAATGTGTCACCTCTTCATTGCCACATAATTAACTACAGTGACACAAAACATATCATGTATCACATCTTCATCCTGTAATTTATAACTTAAAGAAAAGGCCAAAGGAAGGGTATATGTTATTATCAAATAATGATGTTTTAGTCATCATGATATTCTACAGAATCCGCTGCCAGGAATACATTGGAACAGGTCATGGCTGAAGCTCTTTCAAAATCTGGTTCAAATCGTTCTGCTGTCCGTGCTGTATGTCTAGGTGTTTCGGGTGTAAATAGTTCAACAGATCAGGAAAGGATACTAAAATGGATAAGGTTTGATATCTGGGAATTATCTAGCAGTTTCTTTGGGTGCTGTAAGAATGTCTTATTTTTCCTGTATATTAAATAAATTCGGGGTAAGAACTATGGAAAGTTATTGATTTTCTAACTGAAAATAGTAATTAAAAAAAAATGTCACAAGGGGTTGTCTGTCAACTTTCATCCTGCCACATAGGTAAGAGATGAATTTTTGTTATTCTCTTACGATGAAACTTCTTTGTAATTAATTATGACGTCAGTATCATGCTTCATAAATAGATGTAGAGCTGCTCAAGGAGGGAAGGAACAGTTATGCCAGTGCTTTTTGAATCATGCATGAAATTCTTGTGATTGGGCATTGTCTGAACTCTGAACCAGCAAGGATCATAATTTCTAGTTCTTTATTATTGTTGGTTGAGATCCTCTGTGACAACTTAAGTTCTTGTACACCATTGTTGTGGCTTTTGTTATTATTTTCGTTTCTCAATTTGTACTTCTACGTCTTGCATATATTCATTTTCAACTATTTTGTCTTTGTTGCTTTTGATCTGGTTGTGTTCTTATTTGCTCCATTCAATTCCGAAAAGAGAAAAGTGGAGCTGTTTTTTATTAAAAAAATTATTGTGTATTGGGACATATTTAGCTGGCAAAACCTGAGGATTTCTTTTACCTGTATGATATTCCTTCGTGTCTGGTTCTGAAATCTTCAGAATTTATATTTTCAGGGATATATTCCCCATTCATGTTAAGCTCTATGTCCGCAATGATGCTGTAGCTGCTCTAGCAAGTGGGACCATGGGAAAGCTTCATGGTTGTGTTTTAATTGCTGGTACAGGATGCATTGCTTATGGGTTTGCTGAAGATGGTAGAGAAGCTAGGGCGGCAGGTGCTGGACCTGTCCTTGGTGATTGGGGAAGGTATGTGCTGGTTTAGATCACTAGGATATGTAAATTTTTATTCTAAATAATTATAATAATCAAGAAAAGTTTTTTCAACCACGTTTCCAAACAAAATAAAAAAATTACTAATTTGCTTTGGAAAATAATTTGATTTTACTTTATCAATTTAGGTTAGGTAGGAATTTAAGGGTTAATTTTTTTTATCCATCTTAATTTGGGAGAGGTTTTGGGTTAGGTTTGTATACCCTAGGTGAGCTTTGACAGAAGCATTTTGATGCTCCCCTCCATAGTCTAGGAGCTCCTTTTTTGTGTTGTTTGGTCACCTTAGGTTGCGTTTAGTACGGGGACGGGACGGGACAGGATAGAACAGAACAGTTGTTCCGTGACAGAAGTATTGTATTTTTATACGTTTGGTATGGCTAGGATATGACGGGACAAGAGGTTTAAATGTCCAAAGTGCCCCTCTTATATATAATATATAATATGTAATATTATATATATATATAATATTATAATTGATATTATTATATATAAATACTATATATTATAATATATATATATATATATATATATATTAATAGAGATTAATAAATAATATATACAATATTATATGTATTATTATATATAATAATAAAATATATATATTAATGTATATATAATATATTATATTATTATTATATAAATATTGTACTATATATATTATAATATTATATAATAATTATATATATATATTATATAATATTATAAATATATATATGATATAATATTATATAATTTTTTTTATATATATATATATTAAAAATTATATATATACATTTGATATAATATAATTTATTATATATTATTTTATATAATAACATAATATATTATATCATATATAAAATATAATATGGGATGTTAAGATTTTAACCCATCTAGTTTGTATTAATCTGGGTTTGGTCCACTAGTTTTTTGAATTATTAACTTTAGTCCATCTGCTCTCTGACAAAACCTATTCAAGTCCCTACCTTCCAATTCTGTTAGTTTTTCGTTGACTTCCATTAGGTCAACACAGACATAATGGGAATTTTAATAAAAGCTTCTAGAAGCTTTTCATAAATAAGAGTAAAAATGATATTTCATAATGTAAAAATTTTAAAAATTAAAAATTATATTAAACATTAAAAACAGAAATTGAAAAATTGAAAAGACACAAATACCCTTGATAAATTTATATAATTACATTTGATAAATTTATGTAATTATATATTTATCCAAATAATAATTAAACAATAACCACAAAGGTTTACGAAATAAGAAATTGACCCCAACATACCAATCAATCCCTTCCTCACAATTCTCCAACACATCTCTCTCAGTCTCTCACTCTTTCTCCCTCGTTCACCATGACCACCACAACCACCACCAAAAACCAAACGATCCGAACCACCGCCGCCAAACCCTCTCTCGAGATCTCATCTTTCTCTTTCTTGATCAATCTGATCCATCTCTCTCGATCTCGATCATTTCATTGATTCAATGGGTTTTTTTTTTTTTTTTTTTTTGGCAATGCCGATTCAATGGTTTCTTGATTTGGTGATAGTGATTGAGTGATTTGCAATTTATTGGGCGTGGTGGTTGGTTGATTTCAGTGGTGGGATGGATTTTTGGGTTGGATTTTGGTGGTGGGAGGGTTTGGTGATTTCATGAAAAACGTGCGTGTGAGAGGTTGGAATGGGTGGAAAGCGGACCAGATAATGGTCGGTCGTCGATCTGGGGAGAAAACCGTCAGAAACGAGGCCGAAAACGGTGTAGAACATCTGGGTTTCATGTCGGGTCAACCACCCGATCCGGGTCATGCACGCGCAGTCGACGGGTCACTAGTAGAAGAAGACGACGTGACGTCACGCTGATGTCACACTGATGCAATGGGGTGTACTCAGCAATGTTTGGGGTGTGGTTAGTGACCCAAGTTGACTTGTTTCAGGGTGCAATTGGATCTGGGCTGGGGTTAGCTTAGCAGACCCAACAACCAATTTCATTAAGGGTATAAGAGTCTTTTTACAGGCACCAAGGGCAACATAGTCATTTTGTCCTCTGACTTTGACATTTTACGGAAACTGTTACAGAAGGACTAAAGTTAGGTCCAGTTTGGTATTGTTGTGGGCTATGGGGAAAATTGCTTTTGATTCTGCTGTGGGGGAATTGTTTGTGGATTTGTTGTGAGAAGAATCAGTTGAGTGTTTGGTAAACTGATTTTTAAAAGTGTTGTGAGAACCAAAATCAATTTCAAAATGTTTGGTAAAAAAGTGTTGTGACTGTACAAAATTACTAGAAAGGACAAAAATGAATATTTAAGATGATTTGAAAATAAATAATTTATTTTATTTTTGTGTAATTATAAACCTGTTATAAAATAAATAAATAAATAAATTTTGTTAAAAATATATAATTTTGCTTTAATATTTTTTTTTATCTATTACCACATATTGTGAATATATCAAGAAAACTAGCATAATTTGATTCAAGGATTCATAAGATTACACAATTGCAATAGACAACACCTAAATAGCAAAGTATATGTTATAGTAAAGTGTAAATAAAATAATAAATGCTAAGTGCGTGTTTTGTTATGTTGTAAATTTCATAAAAGGCAAGGGATAAAATAGTAAGTTTGGAAAAAAAAATCATTAATAAGAGTATTGTGTGTGTTTTCTGTTTCCAAGGAAGCTGATTTATAAAAGCATCAATTTGTAGCTTCTCAATTTCTGCTGTGAGGGAAGCTAAAAGAGACCAAAAGTACTTTCCAGAAATTTTACCAAACACCCTAGGCCAACATCAGAAGCACATTTAGCTCCAAAAGCAGCCTGGGAAGCAATCCCAAACTGGACCTTAGTAATTCAAAAAACTAGTGGTTCAAACCCTGATTAGCGCAACTAGAGGGATTAAAATCTTAATATCCCATAATATATATATATATATATAATATTGTAATACATATTATTATAATATATATTATAATATAATAATAATATATATAATAGTATAGATTATTATTAAACATGTTTGTAATTTTTAGAAAATTTAATGGGTAAAGTAGTCTTTTTGTACTTGTTCCATGTTATGGGACAAACTTGTCCTAGGGTCTTGGGTGGGACAAAAAATGGTGTTTTTTGTCCCATCTTATCCCGTCCTGTTCCATGTTAAAGACGCGCCAAACGTGGGACAAGAGAAAATTGTCCTACGTTGTCCTGTCCCGTCCCGTCCCGTCCCACGTACCAAACGCACCCTTAGTGCCTTAGCGGACTGCTTATTCAACTTTGATTCTAATTAAAGTTTTCATTTTCGATAAAAAAAAAAACAAAAAAAAAAAAATTTAATGCATTGTACAAAGTGTTGATCACAAGTACTTTTTTATTAAAAAATGCAAGATAGTTAATTATTTAGACATCAAATGAACTGTGGGGCCTTGGAAAGATGAGAAGCTGGGTGAATCTGAAAGACGTGTATTCTATTATTTTGTATCCGCATAAGGAAGAGCCACTATGCATCTTGCAAGCTAAACAATCTTCTTATGAATAAACATAAAGGAATGAATTTTGGTATTCTGTGGCAAATATTTACCGTGAACTTGATGAATGGTATTTGATTATTTGCAGTGGTTATGGAATTGCTGCACAAGCATTAACAGCAGTAATTAGGTCTCACGATGGTCGTGGGATACAGACAATGCTCACAAATAGTATTTTAAAGACACTTGGCCTTTCTTCTCCTGATGAACTCATTGGGTATCTTTCTCTTGAAATCATTGTTTTTTAAGTGAGTGGTTATAATAGTGGTACTTGCTTGGTATGATTTTTTTTTTGTTTTTGAAAGGGTTTTCCTCTATTTTGAAACCTGGAACTGAGCAAACAAGTGGTTGGCTTTTTAACCAAAAACAAAATGGAATGGCAAAACTTTGGTCAAATAAAAAATGGGTAAACCTGTTTCGAGTAATTCTTGTTCTGCAAGTTTCGTAGCAAACTCTGTTATGGATTTTTATTGAATACTACAACCTTCAATTTGTTGCGATAGAAAGCCGTGAGCTTTTTTTTACTGATTGGTTAGGTTGATTAAGGAAAATTGTGATACTATTTTAACCCAAAGAATGATGGCTTGAATTACAGTAATCGAAGTTCCTTTAACAAATCTTAAACATGAGGCTCATTTAACTTGAATGTGTGTAAGAAAAAATTGCTATGCAGAAAACCTGGTGCCTAATTGAATATCATGGAAAGCAAGGCTGTTAGGTTTTAGAGTTAATCTTTATTTATATATTTGTTTTGGTTTTTACCTTTTTCTTATGTAGGTGGACTTATGCTGATCCATCTTGGGCACGCATTGCAGCACTTGTTCCAGAAGTGGTGAGTTGTGCAGAAGCTGGCGATCAAATTGCAAATGAAATCTTAGTTAATGCGGTCCAGGAATTAGCTCTATGTGTGAAGGCTGTAGTTCAAAGACTTTGTTTGTGTGGTGAAGGTGCTCAGCTTTCTACTTCAACATTATAAGTGTCATAATATTATAAAATACAATAACATCACCCACTGATAAATTGTTATACCTAAAAGGATCTCCTTTTGAAAATTGGTGCACATATTCATGCATCCATGTCCCTTATATGAACATGCAACATTCACAAATAGTGATGGGTAAATGTCTATTTATGCATATTTTACAATTCTTCAGGAAGTGTAGTTATCGAATATGAGTTCTGACCTTTGATTGCAGATGGAAATAGTTCTTTTCCTGTTGTGATGGTAGGTGGTGTACTTGAAGCTAATAAGAGTTGGGATATAGGAAAAGAAGTTATCAAATATATTCAAACAAGTTACCCTGCTGTTCATCCAATTAAACCCCAGGTTAGCATTTACTCATTTTCTAGACTTAATGCTACCAAACCCAAGTCAGCTTTCTTTGTTTCCTTTTATGTTTTATAATATATCAAGGAATGTATTACCACTGCACTTAATATAATCATATTGATGATTTATAAAATGGTAGCAGAGAGGATTGAAATCAATTCTCTATAATTTGTATACTTCTTAATTGGTATGACGAATGCAACTCTTTCTTGGTTTATGTAATTATCTGATTCTAATATTTCAAAGAAATTAAAAAGCAGCCTGTTATTCAATATAGACCGAGTTGTAAATTATAATTAGAGCACCAAATGATTTTCTGAATTATAGGTGAAGTTTAAAGTTTATGAAAGGAAAGGAAATGTAAGCACATGTTAAAGTATTTAGGCACTAGTGTCTTATTCCACTTGAGGCCAGCCATTATCACGTAGTGGTAGTGTGATTCTGTCTTATAAATTTATGTACTATTCAGGTGGAGCCCGCCATTGGGGCAGCCTTGTTAGCCTGGAATTACTTGATGAAAGAATCGGAAGAGAAGTGCCACAGGTGATGGGGGCTTTCCTCCATTTGTTTAAATGTAAAGCAGAAAACCTTGACCGAATAAATTTAAACGCCAGTGCATGGAGCTTCTTTGCTGAAAACAATTTCAGCAACTCTTTCCCAGTGTCACGTTTCTCACGCTTTCATGTTGTATTTAACAACAATGTAATTATTCAATAATAGTACAATAAAGAATTGTCATGAAACCGTGTGATGTGAATCTTGTTAATCATTTTGAGCTGGAATGAGCAAAACCAATTCTGGTAGTCAGACACAATTGATCTGATTTCTCTTCACTGCAATTATGTCATTAACAATCTAATTGCTTGCTAAAAAAGAGAAAAAAAAAAAGGAACAAAATATGGCTAGAAATTGTGATACTTGGTTTTTCAATTTCATCCACCATGAAACTAGGGCAAGTATGTCATTAACAATCGTATTGCTTGCTAAAAAAGAAAAAGAAATATGGAGAAGTTGTAATACTTGGTTTTTCAATTTCATCCACAATGAAATAAGGGCAAAACGGTCAGAAGTTGCTAGCAGATTCCACAAGCTTTTTCAAAATTGAGGATGAGCGTTTTGGCCACTCCATATCGAAACCAATTGACATTATTTTTCAAATAGACGAAGGACAATCACCAATTATGGTTAAAGCCTTAAGGGGGTACCCAGAAATCAAGGGCAATTAGGAGAAAACCTCAAGTGCACCTGGGCATATTTTTTCACATGATATATATGGTATGATTTGCAAACCAATGCATGTAGCATCTCTTGACAACCGAATAGTACCCATGAGTTAATAAATAACCTATCATCACATATTGAAATACTATCAATAAGAGTAATCATGTGCAAGGAACACATTGCCATGACTGGAACAAAGTCCCCAAGCCACTCATCAGATGGGTTTGCCTTCTTAAAAAGAGACGTAATCTTTCTGACAAGGAAATTTCATCCAAACTAGCAGATTTATGAGAAATGTTAAAAATAAAAAATAAAATAAAAATATCATACCGAAAGAATTTTCTTGCATTAACTGCTTGATGACAGGAATTTACATTATAGACTATAAGACTAATAACTATATAAAACGGGGTAAAATGTAAAGCTGAAAAACTGCCAAACACAAGAGCTGTGGTTCACTATAACGGATGATATCCCTATACATTTAGACTATACACCTACCATAAACAGTGGGAAAACTGAAACTACAAAAAGAAAAACTATCCACTATGAAAGGAATCTAAGTTCCTCCTTGGCTCTTAACACCAAAAAAAAAAATGAGATAACCCTACACCGTAAACGCCAAGCTGTCTGACTTGCCCTGCCAATATTGTTCCAACTTTTTGGCTCCCTCCCTTTTTTCTTCGCGACATTTCATACAAGAGTCAAGAGTGTATCATTTATGGCTCAGTTCTGCAAAAAATATTTTTCAAGTTGTTTAGACAAAACTCAGATTTGCTTCAAGTAATCCTGCCAAATAATGCTCAAAGATAACACAGCGGGACTGAAGGAAACCGTGCAGAACTCCATCTGTTTAATATAAAATGAAATGCAGAGGGTATTAAGAATCCTTACCTAAGAAGTACAGCTAAATATCATAAAAGTTCAAATCTTCATTTATATATTTATTTTTTCAGATTATTAATCTGTCAAAATGTACAACTTTACTAGGCATGTAGCCTTTAGCCATTTTTACCATTTTTATCTCTTCCAACCCATGAAAGGTTGTGGAGGAAAACAACAATTTACTTGAAAAATTTACCTTGTCAAATATCAAATCAAACTGCTTTAGTAGCTTCCCCACTCAATTCTCTTCTAATCAGCTTTAGAGTCTCCATAATCTGTGGCACAACAAAAGACCAAAATCATGAAACTGAATCTCTTATGAAATTATAATTATGTATTTAGAATTTAACAGGGTAGTTGAAGAATTGCACAAGTATTAATACATCATCAATCGAATTACAAGTTCTTCCCATTAATAACACAAGTTTGAAATTAAGCCAGATGACATGTAGGCATGTTATATCAGTATTTCTCTTCCTCAGCCTTCATAATGACTGCCATTGGTCAAAAGTTGCACTGAGATGCTACACAAAATATGATCAACAAAATTAGCCAATATGTTCAAATACATGAACATGGACCAATTTCATCTTTGCAATCCATGTATTAATCAGTGCAAAAAGAAAAAACTTTTCTTTGGGTTGTGTTTACGATTCCAACAAAATAAAAAACATTTCAATCCTGTGTTGTAATTGCATACTATCGAAGTCAATGCAATGGGAAGTAGTGTCCAACTTCCATACAGTTTCAAATCTATGGTCAAATTCCTTGCTGCCAAACCCAGCCTAAATAAAAACTTATATTGGGGTCAACATTGTTTTCTATTATTAATACCGTCTTCATGTATCCTGGCCTTGACAATCTTTTAAGGAGAACTGCTGTGACTGAAGCAAAAGAACCAAATGATAAATTCCAACTAACATCAATCTCATAGGAGATCACTTGGCAGAAGAAGTCAGGATAGTTGTTTTTGTCACCCTAATGTCTTTCCCGCATTGACAAAAGATCAGATACAACTTGACTAACAAAGTCACCAGCATAAGATATGTCCAATGAATAAAAATTTTAACTTTTGAGCTGAGTAAAAGACTATATGCGTGTATGGACGCCGGATGAATGCTCACAGTTCAGATTATTCAAAAACATGAAAGTCCAACGACACAGAAAAGAAACTTACCCCTGGATAATGTTGCAATATTGGAGAGTAATGATCAAGTGCTATATATATTTTTTCAAGAAGGCTTAAAAGAGCATCCACCTCGTCCCCCAGGAGATCGACCTGAACTTGAAGGTAACAATCCAGTGAAAAAGACAATACAGGAAAAATAAAAAAGAAAAAAAATACAACAATAACAATCAAAAACAAAAAAGTGTATAAAAGAAAGTAGAGGGATGCAAATGTGTGTAAGAAATTCATAAACTATAAATTTTATTGGCTCTTGAATATTAATCAGAAAATACTTGATGAACCTCTTAAGTAGTTGAACAAGGTAGGAATACATAAAAAGATACATATTTTGCCATATTTACTTCCACAAACAAAACATTTGTTTGCTTTCAAAATACCAGATATCATTGGTCATATAAGTTCGAGATTGAACCAGAAAACACTATTTCAGAACGGCCAATCATCAACGTACAGAGTATTTACATAAAATCACACCCAAAAAAAAAAAACAAAGAAAAAAAAAACCAATAAAACTGAAATTATGAAATCTTCCTTGAGAGTAAAGGACTTTTTAGTTTTTCTTCATCTACCTTAATTTCTGGCTTTTCTTTTTCTTGCTTTATTTTTTAAGATTTTCCCAATGGATCAATTGAGGGGGAATGATGAGAAGTCTAATGCAGATCTCCTTAGAGTCATTAGCATCTGAGTCAGCTTGTTATTTGATTATCTAAATAATTACTACTATTAATTATGAAAATAGAGAATTAATTACAGAATTATCTATGGTTTGGGGAATTTGACACAATCTCTGTGTTCCAATATTGAGATTCAAAGGAGTCCATTTATTAGCTATGAGGGATTGCACCGATTACACAACCAATAATCCTATATTCAACACTGCTAGAAACGGCAGTGCAAGTCCCTTTTAAGTTATAAGAGAACAAACAGAGCAACTAAAGATAGTTTCAAGTTTTATCAATTTTTTTTTTGAAATAAAGTTTTATCATCTTATGTATCTTCATCCAATTAATACTTAGCAACAGCCAACAGATGCAGCCTTATGCCTTCTACGGCAAACATAAAACCATGAAACCAAATCAAGCATATCAGTATATATTAGAGTACGGTGTAACTTCCAGTTTACCTCTGCTTCAGCCTTTTGAAGGTCAGAACACCTCCTTTCAAGCTTCTGCTTGTACATCAGCCCTGTTCTTCGGACTATATTAGCTTTCTGAATAAGAGCAACCAATTGAGAGCTCAAATTGTCCAATCTGAAAAGTGAAAACAATGCCACGTGCATATTATTGTTAGACCGTTAGGTATTATTTTTCATGATAAGAGTTAGGTACTCATAACTCATTCAAATTTCATCTCTAAACTCAGATGAGTTATGACATGTGACAAAAACTTCTAATAATAGAATGTTGAAGATGACAGAATATCAAGTTCAATTACAGCTACAATGCACCAATATAGTTCATTACTCTTAAAATCTATAAGTAACGTAGATTCCCAACAACATATTTAATTAGATTGATGACAAACTCGAAGAAACCTTAATAGGATGCATGATAATATATAAATTCCAATCAAATATGATAACTGTATTACCACACAAAGCGAACATGCTGTGAGAAACAAAAGCAACATCCTTGTGCTGTGTGTGTGTTATTTTCCATTTTTGGTCGGGTAGGGGCGATCAGGGAGGATGGATAGAAGAGAGAATCAAGTGGCTACTTTCAAGTCTTGAACCAGCGTAATTTGTGGTTGGCTTGGCAGGCATGCCATTGATCCAGAAAATGAAAAAATGGCATGGCCTGCACATCACAGAGAGAAAAGAAATTAAAAAAAGAAAAGGACAAGTTGGCAAGACCATGGGCAAAAAGTGCAATCTACTACAAGAATCTCTGATCAAATGGAAGCTCTCTTGATCACTTAAGCTTGATAAGCTAACAAATTACAAATCAACAGTAGTAGTATAGTTTAAATTGCACAACCTAAAAATATCTTAACATTTGATGTGAGGGGACTCAAACCCAGACACTGTTGATAAAATTGGCCCTAAAATCAGTCAACTAACCACTAAACCAAAGGTTTAAGTTGATACGTAAGAACCCAAGCAATAATATTAATTTAAAAAAAAAACACTAACAAGCTTGATAAGCTAACAAGTTTATAGAACTGGTGCAGTTTAAACTTCTCGACTTGTAATTACCTAAACAGTTGACCCTTTCTCACAAAAAAGCTGGCATTCTGGAGAAATTGATAGAATCTATCATTGATAAGACTGAATGAGAGCATAAGATGCCATACATGTCCTTTCAATTGTACATGCTCGACTGCTTAAATACTGATGTTGGGCTTTTTCCTAACAATTTAAGCTTTTGGGTCTAGCGGTTATTTAAAAGCAATATTTAAAGCAAAAATATGCCTCAAGATACCTATAAGACGTGGACATTTGGTACATATTTATTTAGATGTGGATATGTATATCCTATAGGACTAAATCAAGCATATACAGTCTGAAGAACCATGCCAAGCCAGAATCAGCTAGTCGTAATGCATATTAATAGCGTAAGACAAATTTGTAAATAAAAACAACAAAAGGAAATAATAACTAAGTACCTCAAATTGCTCTTTTTAATATCCTCCATAACTCTGTATTCATAATCAGCAAATGCTTTTGACAACTCATCAACAATAAAGAACAGGGACTGCATTTGCTCCTTATGCTCCCTTTCTTTAGTTTCAACCAATGATGCAGCATTTTGCTTCTCTTGGGTAATAACAGATAGAAGCTTCCTTTTCACTTCATTAGTATCCCTTACCTCTCTTGTTACTATGTCAAGATTCTTCTCTAGCTCATCCACCTCCACCTTATATTGTTCAATTTGTTGCTTTGCCTCTATCAAGTTACCATTTATAACATTGTATTCTTTGCTGCTTTCTAAAATTAATAGCTTCTGTCGACTTGTCTCTTCTCTTAAATACTCAATTTCTTGAGAAACTAACTCAGATCGTTTCTTTTCTTTCACCAAAGTAGCTGCAGCTTCCTTCGCAATTTTTTCCTTTTCATCTGTCAATGATGTCAATGAGATCATCTCTTCTTTGAATCTTTCCTTCTCTGCAACCACCAATCTCAATGCTATTTCTTTTTTCTGTGCTTCCATTTCAGTAGAAGCTCGGATTTTCTTTTCATTAATATATTTCCCATTCAACTCAGTGAGTTTCTCCTCAGCTTCTTTAAAGGCTTCTCTGAATATAACTCCACACAGCCCTTGCATGATAATAGACTCTAAATCCGAATCTTCAATATCACATTTGTTGGTATGTTCAGCATTTTGAGCAGCTTCTCGGAAGATGATTTCATAAACTTCTTGCATAATTTTATACTCTGTGTTGGACTGTTTGTTCATACTTTTGCTAAAATCCACCACATCCTTAAGAAGGCATTTATACACATCTACACTTATTGAAGCTTCAACCTGTGCATCTTCTAGAGCACATTGAAGATTTTCAATTCTCTTTAGCAAGTTTGCCTCAGCCAAGGAATGCTGCAACATTATCTCTCTGTTATCAGAAACTTGCGAGGAGAGACGTTTAACTTCGCTTTTCTTATCTGCAAGCACGCCCCTCAGGTGGCGATTTTCTGAAAGAAGGGATTCAAATCTGTCCTTCAAACTGCAAAGACTCTCAGCATTCTCACTCAATGCAGGTAACTTCTCATTTTCCACAAGTATGCCATCCAACTTCAAAATGACCTCTGGGATCTTTTTCCTCAATATATCAAACTCCTTATCCCTCTTAAATGGCAGCGAAGAACCCTTTTCTCTCAAGTAATCCCGCTTCAGGCTGAAATATTCTTCGGTCATCTCTTGCACTTCATGTTCATGGTTTCTCTTCATTTTAGTCATCTCAGTCTTATAATAAGACACCAATTCTTCCCTTTTCATGTGCTTCAGTTGGTGAAAGTCCAAATTCTCTGGCATGGCTGTTACTGGCTCATCATGTTTCCCATTTCCCTCCCATTGAAAAGCTGATAATGAAACATGATTGCCCGAAACCTTACGGTGTAAATGATCTGTCCTTTTATTGTTATCCCCTTCTTCACTTATCTCTGCCGACCCATGAGAGGTTATCTGTCCAATTTCAGGAACAGTGAATGATTTGGAAATGGCATCCAATTCCTGACGTAAACTTGAAATCTCTTTGAACTTCTCATGCCAGTTTATACTTTCATTACCATAAAACCAAGCATTTTGATCCCACAATCTTTCTTCAAACTCTTCCTTGAGACTCCGAATACAATTCATCATCACCATATCATCAATTTCTCCTTGAAACTCCTTCTCCTGCTGCCACTGACAATGTGATGTCTTCGACAAGCAAACAAGGTGGTCCACCTGCTTGAATGTTGTATCCAATGTAGTTCTCAAGGAATCAAGTGTTTTATCTACATCCATCCATTTTATGTCAGATACCTTGTCTTGTAGAATACCACTCAATCCCATCATCTCAGACCCCGAGCCCATCCTCTTAATAGAAGAGCTTCCTCTTATGCGGTCAATTTCTTTTCTAAGGATCTTCAACTGCTCTTTAGCCATCTTGTTAAGGCTTCCCAGAGATTCTCCAATCCAATCAAAATCAATTAGAGGATCTGAAAAGCTTGAATATGGTCCATGTTCTGCACTTCCTGGCTGCTCATGTTGCATCACTAGGGACCCAGACGATTCATTTCCGTCCACCTCCATGCGATAAAGGCACACTGTCTCCTTCAACCTAGCCAACTCCAGTTCTTGCAGAGAAATCTTCTCAGCTGCATCCTGTTCAACTGCATTTACCATACCTTTAATGACCGAGTCACTCACCATCCTTGAAACGGTCAAACGGTCATTGATATCTTCCAAATATGAATCCAAATCTTCAAGGATAACATTCTCCGGACCCTCACTCTCTTTTCCATTGTCAAGCATCACTGACTCATCACCATAGGAATTGGCACTACCATTAACAGCACTATCCAAACTAATATGTTTCTCCATAGCCATTAGAAGATCCACCACCTAGTTTTACAACACTGCAGAGTAAAATCCCACAATCAACTAACAAATCTCAGACTGATTTGAAATTTAATGCAAACAGTAACCGCATCAAAAAAAATACCAAGAAAGAAACACTAAAACATCAATGAAATGAAAATTATCATAAACTATTTTTTCTTAGTCTTCTTAATTAATACAAAAAAAAAAAAAAAAAACACAGACTCACAACCAGAATTACAAACACTTAAACTCAATTACTATACTACTAAGCTTCAATTAACACCATTACCAAATAAAACAAATGCAAAATTAAGAGAACAAAAAAGAAGAAGAAGGTAAGTAACGACTTACAACTTACAAGTAGGGAAGATTTAGTCACAGATTGTGGTCCATAGAGACTACACGGTCAAAAGGGTGTTTGAAAATCCGAAGAAGACAGTTGAAAATTCAAACAGCTGCTGGTTTCATTCCACTTCAACTCTGTTTGGTTTCTGCTTTTGGTGTTTTTAGGGTTTTTTTTCCGAAGAAAGAAAAAAACCAAATCAAAAGAGTGGTTTTGATGAGTGAGAGCGGGAGTCAATAAAATAAAAAGAACCCTGGTCTTGGTTATAATTACAGAAAAGTCGTGTGTTTCGGATTTTGATTTGTCGTTGATTAAAATTCAAGCGTGATTCAAGCTTCGGTTCCACTTCCTCATCCTTTCTATATTATTTATTTGTCTGTTCTTCTATAGTCTATACTGTGTTACTACTCGTACGTGAGTTTTTTTTTTTTTTTTTTTTTTGTCTTACCTAACTTTATATTGTATAATCAAATTCAACATTTTTATACCACATTCGTTATAATTGTATTAATATCTCGCTCTTTTCTTTTTTAATATATTTTTTAAATTTTTTTAATAAATTATCTTTAAAAAAAAAATTAATAAACCTTTCATAGTCTCACCTCTACATTAATGAGGTTATGGATTCGAGTTATATACTTGCATTCTACAATACCACAATCACAAAATAGTATAATAGTTAAAAATAATTAAAATATAGTTATTTTATTTTATTTTTTGAAGTAAAAATAATTATAAATAATTTGGTGGTAGAACAACCGTACAATATATTGTTTAAATGTATCAACAATTTGGACCCATTCCTAAATTTGTGCCACGAAAAGATTCATTAATTCCTTTTTTAAAAGAAAAATCATTAATAATAAGTTGCTAATTAGCAATTTGTTTTATTCTAGTCATCTTTTATTTTTCATGGACAAAAATACCCTTTCTTTCTTCAAAAATCACAATCTTTCTTCTTATTCTATCTTTACCTTCACATCTCTTCTTTAAGGTTGATAACACGGATTTTGAAAATCTCTACGGTTCCAAAAGTTTATGGCATCACCCTTTTGATCACTTGAATCACCGTTCTTCTCAATTTCAATTATAAAATAAATAGATTTATTACATGAGAGTAAAAAATATTCACTAATTTTTCAACTATAAATGTTAGGATCTCATATTGACTAAGTATGAGATTAGTCAAGATTTATAATTCATTGGACACCCTCTCCTTACAAGCTGGTTTTTTAGGATGAGTTATACCTAGTGGGTTAGTATCATTTGGTATCACAGCCTACACCACACCGAGCAGTGGGTTCGTCGTGGACGGAGTAACCTGGGGAGGGATACTACCCGAGAAAGAGGGATTTGTGGAGTCACCTAGCTGGAAAAGATGGGCTGCCGTGGATGATGGTTGCTGAAGCGTGGTGGAATGTTAGAATCCCACATTGACTAAGTATGAGATTAGTCAAAGTTTATAAATCATTTGACACCCTTTCTTTACAAACCGGTTTTTTAGGATGAGTTTTACCTAATGAGTTAGTATCAATTAATTATGTGGCTCAAAGTCTTGCCCATCTAGCTCTTTCTTTGGATTTGTACTCTGTTTCTTCCTTTTGCTCCGTTTGAGCTCTTTTGTTTGCCTAAAAAAAAGGATAGATAAAGATAAGAATCCCGTTTGAAGATAAGGGATAAATGAAGATAAGCGGATTCTTTACTAATAGCTTTTTATTCTTCTTATTCCTGAATTCACGAGTTCTCTACAATTACCATGGAAGTGACATATTTATAGCCGAGTAAATATAGGGTTCTTATTGTAATTTCCCTTGTTGAATGCACTGCTTTGCCGCCTCACACCAAAGCCTTATTCATCAAGTTATTATCAAATGGTAAATGGAAAGCGATAGAAACCCATCTAATTTCACATGTATGGGTAGCATGCCACATTATTTTGTCTATTCATCAACGTGCTGTTTTGCGTTCATGATTTTAGAAAATTTTCATCAAAATTTTAGAATTTGTAAAAATTATGACTTTTCCTTGTCAAATTATGATTTCACCGTATCAAATTTTCATACGGTGTGTCCTAAACCTTAAGTATACCATACCTTATGACCTTATGACCATGTGCAAATTGCTTAATTGTTTGTGTGAAATTGCTGACAAATTCTCATTGGTTGGTGGGCAAGACAATGGAGGCTAGTTGTAATTTTTGGCCGATTATGAAATTTAAATGCTTTTGATTAACATTTATACCGGAATCGGAAGGCTTTGTGGATTATATAAATTGTATATAATTTGTAAGCAACTTTGATTAGAATATAACAATATAAAGATGATGGTTAAAGTGGTGGGTCGGGGAACAGCAGAGGCCATAGAGTGTCACTTTCTGAAGTTTAAATTATGAGCAAGAGTTTGTAAATTGAATTTATTAATTAATTGAAAGATGGCTTTATTACTTTTGGAAGAAAACTAAAGAATCTTATAAAAAGTAGAATGCCAAACCACACACATTAACTCATTGTTCAAAAAATAATCATCATCTATGCTCTATATATTCTATCTTTTTCTTGATTGAAAAAATGTTGGTAGTGTAAACTTTAAGATTGAGAAAACTTTCGTAGCATAAACTTAGTGATCTATCACACAATTGAACGACGCACCCAAATTAAATTACGAGAGAATGACCGTACTCTTTTGGACTCATTTTGTGTGATTGTCATCAAGATAATATTAAAGTAATGAAATTGATAAAATACCTCATTTTCTTTGTCAGATCACTTTCTCTCTCTCCCACTATCTCCCAAACTTTGCTCTTTCTTCCTTACAATTTTAACCAAACAAATCTCTAATCTTTTCTAAAATAAACACAAAAGGGCTTATTGTTTTTTTTCCCATAATAAGATTTATTGCCTCTTATATTTTAAATTAAGATAAATCTATTTGTTTGTTTTTTCAACTTATATATCATTTTAAGATATATATATCTTTTAAAAAAAATAATCTAAAAGTAATTTTTTTTTTTACTTTTATCTTATTAAAAAAGTGCTATAGTAGAGTTTTTTAAGTAAATTTTCACAAATGTCCTATAACAATTCATACATTTATAATTTTATCTGCAAATAATAAAACACTAAAAATCAATTTTCAAAAAAATCTCAATTTTGAAGAGACCCTAACACAACCTAATTAATTTTACATTTGTAATAAGTCATTAAAAATGAAAAAAATAAATAAACATATCATAGTATCTTAATTTGTAAGACTTATCATACGTCTAACAAATTAATATCTTATAAGAGATAAAAAAAAAACAGGCCCCAAAATTTAATTCTCGACGGTTGAAGAACTTCATTGTTGATTCATATTCAGAGATTGGGAGAACATATTAGGGTCCGTCCTGTAAGCGTTTTTCAGTTGCATTTTTTTAAAAATAAAAATGAAAAATGAAAACAGTGTTTTTGGTTTCAGTTTCGAATTTTGAAAACGCGTCTGATAACATATACTGAAAACGGTGTTTTGAAAATGAAAACGGAAAAAACGCGTCTGGTAGGTTAACTGAAAACTATAAAAAATTCAAATATCAACTTTTGCATTTTATTTAATATTATTACAATTATAAACAAGTTGATTAAATAATTAATCAATATAATTTTTGTAATGTAATTTTTAAATTAAACAAAAGTAATAGATAACAAATTACTAAAAAAAATCAATTAATCAAAACTAAACACTTAAATTAAAAATAAGCATTATTTTAATAAATATAAATAATTGTAATAAAGTATATATATATAAAATTAAAATAAAAAAAGGAAAACAAAAGGAAATCAGATCGGTCAAGAAGAAGAAAAGAAGAAAAAGAAAAGAAGAAGACCGAAGAAGAAGAAGAGGAAGAGGATCGAAGAAGGAGAAACATTGGAGAGTGAGAAGAAGAGGACCAGAGAAGAATAAAAAAAGGATCGGAGAAGAAAAAGGTTCTGAGATGAAGAAGAAGATGATTGGAAAAGAAGAAGATTCAAAGAAAAAGAAGAAAAAGAGGATCAGAAACTTTTTTTTTTTAAAAGTGAAAAACAAAAACAAAGAAAACATGTATTTTGTGTTTTTTCAAATTTTTTACTGTTAATACCGGTTTTGTTTTTCGTTTTTTGAAAATAAAATAAAAAACGGTTAACGAACGCAAATTCGAAATCGTTTTTAAAAAATAAAAACGGAAACGGATAGAAAAACAGTTGCAGGACCGGCCTTAATTTCTGAAGACTTTCATTTTAGTTTTTAAGTGTTTTATTAGCATTTTTGTGGATTGTAAACTAAATTTTTATGTATAAAACAAAAAAAACACACACATTATAAATAGAAAATAAAATAAAATTGAAACCCAATAATATTAAGTATTGGCCTAACCAAAACCAAGACCAAGACTTAAGTCCCACCAAAGTAATCATGGCCATGGTTCGGTTCCGGTTTTGGTTCGGAACCGCCGGTTCTGGTTCCGGACCGCCGGTTCTGGTTCCGGACCGCCGGTTCTGATTCTAAACTGAGCTAGAACCAGAACCAGAACCAGAACCGTGGATCGGTGGTTCGTCTGGTTCGGTTCATATTTTTTTTTGACAATTTTGCTTAAGACAAATTATATATATATGTATATATTTCTGGAACCGTCGATTCCAGAACCGGAACCGGAACCGAACCGACGGTTCGAATCGCCGGTTCGAATCGCCGGTTCCAGGATGGTTTTTTTCAGAGGAGAACTAGAACCAAACCGAACCTTCAGTCCTTCGATTACGGTTACGGTTACGGTTACGGTTACGGTTACGGTTACGGTTACGGTTACTGTTACGGTTACTGTTACGGTTACTGTTACGGTTACAGTTACGGTTACGGTTACGGTTACGGTTACGGTTCATTTCACACGGTTACGGTTTGGTTCCACGGTTTAAACCGAATCATGGTCTGAACCGAATCATGGTCATGTCTACACCAAAGGCCTAAGACTTAATTTAAGTCTCGACTTTGGTTGAGTTGAAACTTATTCTGGGATTTTTTGTTTCTTTCAAACATATTTTCTAGCTCTTTTTATTTTTAGATTTGTGTTATTTCTTCTCTTCATTTTATTTTGCTTTCCAAATGTATTTTTTCTCTCATCTTCTTCTTTTAATTTTTTTACCAATTCTTCTTTTAATTTTAGCATTTACTTTTTCTCCCTTTTTTTTGTTATTGTTGCCTTTCTCTAAATACTTATTTCTTTCTCTTTTTATGCGCGAGAATTATTTTATCACAAATTCATTTTACGTGTTATTAAAATTTAAGTTATTAACCAGTGATACACAAATTTTCGATTGGGCTTCAATGGTTTGATGATTGCAATTGTTTTGTGTTGGAGACTGAATTGATTGTTGAAGACAGGAAGTTAATTGATTTTTTTCACCAAGACTGGATTAGGATTGGGTGTTGGAGACTGGGTTGGGGGTTTTTGATTGGGCTTTAGGGCTGTTGTTGATTTCCTTAGCAGTTGTTGTTGTTGTTGTTATTAAGGGTAATTGAAATTTGTAGGAGTTGGGAAATCATGCTTGCTATTGCAATTGAGGTTAGAGATCGAAGTGGTGGTGTTGGGTTGTTGGGAAGGTGAAGAAGGTGGTAATGGTGGTGGCGGAGGGGTTTGTGAGGTTGTGCCTGTGTTTGATTGAATCTGGTGGTAGATGTGGTGATGGATGGTTCTGAGTTTGATTGAAGCTGGATTCAGTGGTGATGGTTAGCTTTGTTTAATCTAGTGGTGGTTATGTGTTTTCTTAATTTTATTAACTCATAAAGAACATGTATTTATTTCACTATTAAACAACACTCACAATCAACAAAACCATCTAGATTACAAGAACAATCAAAGTTGATTGATTTATTTATAATGTGTTTGTCTCAATCATCATAGTGGTTTACATATTTCGTGTGTTTAATCATTTATTTTCAGTATAAATGAAACTATACATGATCGATGCATATAAAGAATTATCAAAACCTGGTATTAGAATCGTATAATATGAGATGAATTAAATATTTTAAGAATCATATTAGCAATACACATTGTATTCTAATACAAAGTACACATTGATAAGTCTAATACAACATACATCAACTGGGTTTGTTATTGGAGATTGCTTTTCTTGGCTTGATTTGGCAATTTCAATTCTTGGGAATGGTCTCAAGTGACCTATCTTTTTCTATCTGTTCTTGCCTCAATTTCAATATGGATTTTTTAATACCATTTTTTTTTGAAAATTATCAAAAATAATCCTGTAAAATTATTATTTAATAACATTTTTCAATCACAATATTATTATTTTTGTTAAATATATTATATAAATATATTTGTTTAATAAAATCAAATAAATACTGATATGACATGTCCCATTTGTTCGTATTATGTGGTAATAAACATTAAACAAGACCATATGGGTACTCTAGTCATTTGAACCTCTTGTCTCGTCAGTCATAGCTGTATCAAACGCATAACAATACAGTTAACAGTTATGTTCTAGACGTTCCAAACACAATATGAAACAATTGTCATGTCCTGCTCTGTTCTGTCCTGTCCCGTCCCGTCCCACCGTATTTTGTCCTATCCCCGTACCAAACGCATTCTAATGACACAGGTTAACATTATCCATATAATAAATATGTCATATCATAAACCCAGCCGGATGATTGTTCCTGAAGAACGATTAGAGCAAAAGGCAACAGATAGATCATCTAATACATATCATAAGATTGTAAACGTTTTCGAAAGGTATTGTTCCCTAGAAGAAGGAAGTAAATTATCAGGATCCTAATGTAAACAATACTTGAATTATAAATAAATTCGCTTTCTTCAAGTTAACTCTAGAAGAGTTATATGTCTCTAAAGAGACACAAGGCACTAAAGTGACAAAATCCCTTGAAGTGGATGAAATCACTTAAGAGACAAGAATATAGAAATTAAGAAATTTCTATAAATCATATAAGAGAAATGTGGAATAATGAATAAACAAACATCAATGACATATTTTCATACACAACAGTGCTACTGAAATTATAAATGATGATTATAAAACTCATAATATCGATGATTGTAGATAAATGCTTGATTGACCTAAATGAAAATAATAAATTCAAATACAATTGACTTCATAAGCCAAATGTAAAGTATTTGGACCAATAGTACTCCAGACACCTGAAGACATCAAACTAATTTGATGTTAATGGGTTTTTTTATACGGAAACGTAATGAGAAAAATGAGATCGTAAAATATAAGACATGACTCACAGTACAATATTTCCCATAGAAACTTGGTATTCAATAATGGTGAATACAAATTAAGTTTCAAAGTTTGAAAATTTTGGATGCCTCTAAAAGGCTTGAAATGCGTTTTATTGACTTAATGATCACTTGTCTATATGGTTCACTCAATGTAAATATTTGTAATCCCTGAAGGATTTAAAATGCTAGAAGCATATAAATCGAGATCTCGTTATCTGTATTTGATGAACCTATACAAATCCTTATATAGATTAAAAATAATGTGGACGGATGTGGTATAGCCGTCTCAGTGAATATCTGATAACATAAGGGTATATAATTATATTATATATCCATGTGCCTTCATAAAGAAATCAAAATTTGGATTGTGAATATAGCAATTTATGTTGATGATATGAATTTAGTTGGATCTCCTGGAGAGCTCTTGAAAATTGCTGAATATCTGATAAATGAATTTGAAATGATATACATGAGAAAGAAAATATTGTCTCGACTTGAAGATTGAGCATAGATCAAATGGAATGAATTACATCAATCAGAATATGTTAAAAAGATTCTGAAAAGATTCCATATGGATATTACTCTTCTATTAAATAATCGTATGATACTTGGTCCTGAAGTACCATATCTTAATGCAATTGGTGCTTTGTTATATCTGGATCAATGTATTAGACCATATATTACATTCTCAGTGAATGTGCTTACTAGATTCATTTTAGCACCGACTATAAGGCATTGGAATGAGATTAAACATTTTTTTCATTACCTTCATGGAACGAAAGATTTAGGATTATTTTATACAAAATATAACAAATTTCCCACAAAAAGCTTGTTCACAAACGAGATATATTTTTACTTATAATGACACAGCAAATTCATAACGCTCCATAAATCAAGTCTTTTGCTTATACATCCTCCAATCATTTTATCAAGGGGAGCGTTCTATTAGGGAAGCTTATCGAATGATGTATATTAATTATTTTCAGACATATGTGCATTGTACTCATTTTTCTTTCGATCATTTTTTTATCCCATTTGGTTTTCCTGATAAAGTTTTTAATGAGACAATTCTCTAAAGACACCTAAAAATCATTTGATCCATAAAAATCATCATAAATATTACATCGATCCAGTAAATCATCGAATATATGTTGTCTTAATCAAGAAGATCATTGTAAATACTACTTTGATCCTGCAAATCATTATATATATGTTACCTTGATCCAGAAGATCATCACAAATATTACTTTGATTCGACAGATCAATAGATATCTTTGCTCAGGTTTTTATCCTATTGGATTTTCCTAACAAAGTATAAATATGAGAAAAGTTTTGGAGAAAACATTAACTATGGAAATTGTTAACTGAAAATTCGTTGGGGTTAGAATTTTGATCAACACCCTTAAACTGAAACCTGGGAGATCGCAGCTGGGTAAGTACCCCTAGGTATTGGGGTTTTATATGAGTAAGAAGTAAGGTGCAATAGGTAGGAGAAAAATTACCTCGCCAATTGAGGCTTCAAGGATAAGGAGAAGATATGGCGCTTAAGGTTCCATTGCTGGTGTGAGAGGTTGATCCTGGTCCCTAGTCCCCGGTTTTGGTACCTGGTTTCGGTACCCGGTCTCTTCTTTAGGTCTCCTCTGTAGTTCCCCGACCTAAAGAGCAAGCAAGGATGATGGCTTTTCTAGCTCCAGTGTCGGATCCTCAAGAAGACTGCTCGCTCTTATAAAGAGGGTACAGGGGAGTTCCCCGACTCATCGGTTCTTCGACTCCTTTTAGTGGATCCATATGGGTTTTTCCCATCTTATATATGAGTTGTCATGCGGATAGGTAGATAAGAGAGCTATGACCAATGGGGTCATGGTCTAACTCACATACACGCATAATAAAAGAGATATATGAGAAACTGACAATACTTTTGATAGAATTGGACTGACCTAGGGGAAAAAGGATTACAAATGATCATATGCTGAAAAACGCTTAGGTAGTATCCAGAGGAAGAAGTGAGACCATATATATATATATATATATATATATCACAAGAAGTGCTTTGAGGAGCTTACACCAATAGCAAAGTAGTACATCATAGGTGTTCCGGAGAGCTTACAATGGTAGTCGATGTCAATCTCATTCTTTGATCTCGATTCGTCGATTCATAGCCATCTTTCAATAGGCGATGGTCTCTCTAGTTTTTAGTCGACTTCTGGATCAGATCTGGGATCCCTTCTTGGAGAGAGCTTTGTCATATTTATAGGTTCTAATTCTTGTTACCCCTTCCGTTTGATTTAGTTAATCAATTCACAGTCATAGAAACACTGATTTGGCATTAATGGAGTTGAATATTTTCTTATTAATGGCTTTGTGAATGACCATTAAAGAGTTAATTGATTTCTCATTAATGACGTTGTGAATGACCATTATTTGACTGATTTCTCATTAATGGGGTTGTGAATGTGCTGGAACCCCGTTCACCTGTCACGCAGCGGAACTAGATTTTAAAATTTTTAATACAGATCATAATCTGTATCTAGGACCAGTGAACTTAAGATCGTAATTATTTTTCGGAACTAATACATACAATATGTAAACACAGGAAATTGAAATCAATATAATCAAGAAGAAAATCTTACCAACGTTTGGAGGCTCCTTCACTTTACGATATGCTCCTGTTTGAACCAATCTTACCAACGTTTGGAAGCTCCTTCACTTTATGCTGTACTCATGTCTGAACCACTTGATCTTCCTCGCTATCTCCCGGGACTGGTAACTGCGTGTGGACCCGTCACGGTCTCAGGAACTTAAATGGAGGATGTAGAGAGAATTGAAGAAACTCTTTCTTTTATGTGTTTCAAAAACACACAAAACATGAAACAAGATATATATAAATATGTATCTATCAACCTTGACCATGAAACTCTTTCTTATATATATTATATATATCGTGTCGCTGTGCAGAGCGCACGACTTCCATCAAAACGTAAAAAACCAAAAAATATATATATATATTTTACTTGTTTGATTCACGCCACTCTTTTAAATTACATCACATGCAATTGATATCTATCTTTCTTTCTCACACACCTGCACTTCAGTTTGTTTATATATATGCATATATATATATATATATATATATAATGTGTGTATGAAGTATTTGCATCATATACAAATTCTTCTTTTGACTATTGTTTCATGTGCACACACCAATTTGCATCCAATGCAATCTCTTGTGTTATTAATTGATATATATATTTTAATTATCATTTTCTAATATATCAAATATATTAAATGTAATAATTAGTATTTTAAATTTAAACTTAAATTCAAATACTTAGATAAATGATTTAGTAAAATAAAATAATCCTATTATTTTATCTTCACCTAAATCCATATATCAACTAACACCCTCCATATTAATAGTTAATTAATAATTCATAATTATCAATATAATTAAATAATCTAATTATTTAATTAATTTAACTATTAACATTAATTAATTAAATAATCTCATTATTCAATTAATTCCCGAATATATACGTGTCACTTTCGTAACACAATTAATTGGACAATCCAATTAATTAACCGTGACCCTTGTTACCTAAATCGATCGGGCTAGCAAGGGGACCTAATGGACCCACAGTATTTTGAGCTCCAATAATCATCAGAATCATTAATTAAACTTTTTAATTAACATTCCTTGATTATTAACTCCGGTGTGATTCCACTAAAAACCCCAAGCTGCACTCTCTCAACTGTAGACGCTTTTACACAGACCGATACAACTCGGTGTCCATCGATATAGCTATTAAATATGGTGTGATCCTCCACAGTAGCTCATAATTAGGCTGGGTCATAATGTCCGTTATATTCTCTAATTACATATATTCTTTAAGTACCATTGATTCTCTAATAGACAATAAATCCTATTTCCTCACGGAATTATGAGAGCATTCATATTGTCCAAGCCCCAAATCAACCCTTAAGGGAACTACCGTCCACTTCTCACAAGAAGAAGTGGATTCCACTATTGTGTACAAACCTTTCTAGCCACAAGCCAAACTGCAATCCCAACATACGGAGCATATTGATCGGGAACAACATCCGACCTTACCTATGGTATATCATAGACCACGATCTAACCTGAAGGAGTCGATAAGACACTCAGGATTAAGATCACCCACATATAGCCATCATTAGTTTATATATATGAATCTCATCGGTAAACGGATCTTGGTGAGAGATTCATATAGATCATGGCCCAGTCCTATATGATCACATCATACAAGGTGCCTCTATTCCTATATCTCATATGAATGATTCAGGATAGAATCATCGTACATTACGGAATGGACCACAACTATAGATTAACCACAAATAAAGTACCCAGCTTTAGTTGCTATCTATGAACTCTTTAGATTGCACGTCTCTTACTGTATCCATCCGTATATGACACTCATATACACAGTTCGAGATTACATCTGGCAATCTTGGATGTTAAATATATGCACAAGTTATAAAATAAACAACATAACAAGAATGAATTGAATTTTTCCTTTTATTTAGTTCGTAAATCCATTTACAAATTACATCTTTAGGGCATAAACCCCAACAGAATGACTATTAAAGAGTTTATTATCTTCATTAATGATGTTGATTATCTCCATTAATGAGGTTGGAGGGTACTGCAGGCTTCGTTCCTTTAGACGCGGTCTTGTTCTATGTTGGCTTCCTAGAGCACTGATTCCTCCTTTCTGAGCGGTCTTTCCCTTGAGGTGTTGGAGCCTTCCTGCCATTGTATCCCATTTTGAATGGGTAGGAGATGCTTAGTGGATCGGTCTAGGATAGGTATCGCGGTACCGGGGTATCGGGTAACTGGTGCCGTGGTATCGGGGAAGTGAGATGGTACCGATGAAAAATTCTTCTTTGGACCCCGACCAAAAAAGGCTGTTAACAGAAATATTTGTACAATACTCTTTTTCTCTTCGATCAGGTTTTATCCCACTAGATTTTCCTGACAAGATTTTTAATAGGACAGTTTTGAAAAGATCTAACACCACAATATCCTGATGATCATTGTATATATTTTGTGAGTGTTTATTTTCCATTGGGTTTTCCTAGAAAATTAAAGTACAAGTGGAAATCCAAGGGTGAGTGTTGTAATATATGGCTTTTCACCATATAGTCAAACCTTCTACAATACTCCATATGCATGTGAAGATACAAGTCGGCTTCATACTTAGGGTTCGAAAAACAAATAACACTATTTGGGGTGGTTGTTGTGCAAATATCACCACATTAATAATTCATGTTTAAAAGACACCAATTAAGGTGACTAGACCAAAATTCCCTGAAATAGTGAGTTTATATCGTTTTCAAAGTGAGAGAGAAAGAAATTGACGAAAAGTAAATCGACGGTGAAGTAAATGAATGTTGGAGAGCAGTGGAATTTCGACACTACACCAGAAATTTGCAATCTATAGATGTAAGTTGAGTTAGATTTAGTTATTGTTTTTGTTGTTGATAAGTTGTTGTGCAAGTTTGACCAGTTGTGTGTTTATTGAAATTGTAGATTAGAATTTGATTTGTGGATCAGAGAATGGTTATGGGTTAGGTTAGGGTTTGAAATGAGGTTAATTTTTTTTTACGAAGATGATTTTCTAGGTTTTCGAGACATTTTGAAACATTTTTGAGTTTTTTTGAACATAATTCGAGCTTTTTTGAAACACATTCGAGCTTTTCTTTTTGGAAAATTAGGTTTGTCCAACTTTGAATCTTCGAGACTTTTTGAAACATGTTCGAGCTTTATTGAACCAAATTTGAAACATTTCGAAACACACCAGAGCTTTTTCTTGAGAAAAATTAGGTTGGTTAAACTTTATAGCGTATGAGCATTTTTTTTTGAGTTTCGAGTCTTTTTCAAATGTCGGAGTTTATTTTTTCAAAGCTCCGAGAAAATTATTTTTAAAAGTTTCGAGTTTTTTTTTAAAAGCTCCGGGTTTTTAAAAATTGTGTCTGAGACTTTTTTTTAAAGATTCGTGCTTTTTAATACAGTGTCCAAGCCTTTTTCTTACAATATTTTATGGTACTTACAGATTTTATTAAATTCTGAATTTTTTTATATCACTAGATATGTTTGTTTAAAGGACTTTACAAAAGTTTAGAATTTTTCAGTGTGTTCATAATAAATTAAAAATCGTACATTGAACACAATATGGTTTTCAAATCAGCACTGGTTAGTTCTAGTATTAGGATTTCGGTTTGTGAAGCGATAAAACAGATCTTTTTCTAGTCTTAGATATGAATTAGACTCTGATATTTGTATGATTATATAGTTTTAGGTTAAGGATTGGATTATTAGCTTCGTGGGTTATTGCTCTAATTTGATTTGTTAAGAGGTAAGTATACTATACCCATTTTCAAAACAGAATCACAATGTTATATGTATATGAATGTTTTTGAAATGTGTTTGTGAATGATTTGAAATGTGTTCAAAATGATTTGAAATGTAATAAGTATGCAATTTTAAATGTGAATATATGGTACCTATGTGAATTTTTGTAGAGCCATATGTGATATGTGATATGTGATTTGCTATATGTGTGGTATATGGGAAGTTTCTCTAGAGTACTCTAGGGACTAAAGAGTCTTCACATTCGTGTGTCGACGTATTAGTGCATCTGGGAGAACTCGTCGATGATCACGGCGAGGGTCTGGCTCTTACCTTCAGGCATGAGTGTTTTTTTTTTTTAAAGGAAATCATCATTTGCACTTTCCCTGTATACATTAGTTGCCAACGGGTGACTTTGGCTCCTCTCTGTGATATGTGAAAATTCCTACTATGCAATAATAGATAAAAGGAACCTAGCAAAATTCGATAAGTATATGATTTGAATGGTTTATGACCTTAGTTTGAAATTTATGACACTTCTTATTTTTGTTTTATTTTCGTATAAGTATAAAACATGTTTAGTATACTTACTGAGTTTACAAACTCACTTAATTCATTGTGATTCCAGATTCCTGAGGTTGTATTTTGCACGTAGCGTGGATTGACATCTCGGAGGAGTTCAATTCTTGGTTCCCTAGGAGATAGAAGTTTATATAGCTTCATAATAAAAAAAAATTATGAACTTTGAGAGATTTTTTTTTTATTTCGATTTTATTTTGAAGGTTTACCTAGATATTTAAGAATAATTAAGATCATGTCTTGACTTTCGGGTTGGGGCGTGACAATGCATCATCATATGAAGTTTTCGGGCTCCGTTATCCATCGGCTGCTTATACGGGAGCTACATCATGATTTCCCAGCAGATGAGATGCACTTCATGTTAGGGCGTCATTCGGTGAGGTTCTCGAAGGTAGAATTTTGCTTGATCACCTGATTGCAGTTCGAAGCCATACCAGACACGACGATGTTTGCTAGCGTATAAAATGGCATACAACAACACTACTTTCTCGGTATAGATGAGGTCGAGTTCATATAGCTGAGAGTTGTTCCGAGCCTCGATATTTTTAAGTAGCCGTATGATGCTGTGAAGCTCTGCCTCCTTTATATGCTGAACTGAATACTTTTGGGGGTGGAAGAGAGAGAGATAATATTCCAGTATGATAGTTTCGGCTAGTCGAGGACCTCAATGCTTTCGATGCGTTCGTGTGGGGTAGCCACATGTACAAGCAGTCCATCTATGGATTCAAGCATGCGTTTGACAAGTGATTTGAACGGTTCGAGAGACGTCAGTGAGAAAAGGGTGCTGACGTACACACGGTAGAGACCTACAACATTTACTGTTTATCTCACACCTTGTTGTTAAGAATTTTGAATTACAACATTTATGTTATTTATCGTGCAATAAATATTATGGATTCTTATCGTACTTATCTTTTATATAGATATTTGCTTTCGAGGTCATTCTCGAGCTTAGAATCTATTTTGGGACCCGGAGGTCTACCGACATGTCTCCTTATATTGTTAAGTGGGAGTTGAATAAACAATCGAGAGGGGGAAAGATGGCCAAGATTTTCACAACTGGGGTAAGTATTTTATTTGTTAATTTTTATAGTTGTTACTATGTATACATTTACAATGGTCTAACTCAGTTTCAGATGTTTGTGAGGATGGAACTGGTGCCCACATCAACTGAGTACTTCACGAGTATAGACAAGGGGGGTAGTCTGAATATACAACAGAATAGACTGCATATTCTAGAACTTCTTCTTGATCAGCCTACCACTGACGCCAGTAGTGAGATGGAGGGCTCCGACCCGGATGGTGGGGGTGGGAGGCCCAGTGACACAGATGGTTTAGAGCCGGTGGCTCAGGGATGGAAAGAGGCTCGGGTAGGGAGGCAAAGACGAGTTCGATTTACAATACCCGAAGCTACATCTAGAGGGAATTCCCATAGTGGTGTTGGAGGTGATCGAGAGGTACGTAACAATTACTGTTTTGCAGTATTTATAAATTGAAACTTGTGAATTTTTAGCACTAACAATTTTGACCTGATTTTAGGCCTTCCGGGAACGTCAATTGACCGTAGTTGTTGGTGTCGTCCAGAAGAGTGAGGAGGATCAAAAGCAACAACACCGAGAGTGACTGGATATGATCCAGAAGAGTGAGAAGTATCGAAATCAGTATTACTGGGAGTTGCTAGAAATGATCCAGGGGATTTAGCAGTCCGGGTCGACGTCGCAGACGCACATGGATGATCCACTATCTCATAATCGAGACTTTAGTCCTGGAGGCAGGACGGGTGGTCTTCACGAAGGGACAGACTCAGCGATCGGACCTTATCAGCAACCGTATTCTGGGGGACATGACTTGATCCTAAGCATCAGGTGCCTACAAACGATACATGACCTGATACACAGAAAGTAGTCATATCGGGATAGAGGACTTTTACAGGCCATCCCAGCCCATCAGTCTTGTCGGGCACAATTCATCATAGCGCTCTAGGCGATCAACTTGGACAGAGTCCATCCTTAGATCGCACCGCTCCGATCATTCGATCGGACTAGTCCAGGCGATCCACACAGCGCAGCGACCCCTCCTATCGATCCAGGCGCAGCCCACCAGGCTCCCCTCTATATGATCTACGGGGACAAAGTTCCTCTTCCCACCACACCCTTGAGGTCAGGAGGCGCATACACAAGCGAGGTTGGCAGTTGCTTACTCCTTACGTAGATCCATTTTGACGAAAGAGGCTGAGGACACTGCCCCCATCAACATTTTTAGCCCTCACAAAGTGGTGGACTCTGACCAACTTGAGGCATACCAAGCCTACAAGAGGAACGTGAACGGGGAATAGTAAGTATAACTTTCTGTTTGTATTTACAATTACCTCAGTTAAATTAATGAATTATGTAACCAATGAAACAATTTTACAGACGTGATGTGGATATGGTGGCACCAGTTTCTGACACATGGTTCCACCGGATGCAATCCAACTTCATGGAGTTGGAGGACACGGTATGTTCCTTACGTGAATTGTTTTTGTAAGTTTGTTTAAGTTATGATACAATCCTAACAATGTATACTTTTTATATTGTCAGCATATAGACGCGTACCTGTATATTCCAAGAAAGAGTCAGCGAGTATTCCCCACTGTGTACAACCAGATGATTAACGTACTGGATTCGCAGTTCTATGTAAGTATTCAAAATGTATTGTCTTCACACATAGGTTTTATGGTTTGTTATTGTTTATAACGTCATCTCAATTAATGTATGTACATCCACTTTTGATTATACAGTGGGGGAGATCGATGCCTCGTGATGTTGTCGGGGAAGTCACTATGGCGAGGTGGCTTGTGTTGAAGTACTGGTGGTCTGCTAAGGACCTTATGACGGTCCATGGAGCTACCCCGAATGAAAACCGTTAATGGCACGAGGTTGACCTGGTGAGTGTTACAGACTGTAGGTTTTAATTTGTTTACTTAAAATTTCTTGGTATGTCTTAACACCATCTTGAAACACTTTCAGGTTTTGATACCGTACAACGTTGGTATCCAGCATTGGCTCGTGGTGACCATCGACCTCACCATCGAGAAGATTCACATATTGGATCCTTAGAGACAGGAAGTCCCCGTGCAGATTAGAAAGTAACAGGTTGCACCATTGAGATGGTTTTTGCCATCCATGTATATCAGGTAGGGTTTCACACTACGCGATCACCTGACTGGTCGAAGTTTGATAGGTGGAATAGGCCATTTTCGGTCAGCGTGGTGTCTGCAATACATTTTCCCAACAGGACCAAGGGTACGACATTCAATTTCATTAACTCAAAGTTTGTTTTGTTAAAATCCTATTGTAACACTTGTTAATGTGCCCAATTGCAGGGGTAACTGTGGTGCTCATACGTTGCGATTGATCGAGTACTTGCTAACGAAAAGGAAGGATTTGTTTTTGGTCGGAAGATAATATGTGGACCATTCGAGAGAAGATGACTATGGAGATTTTTTGTAACTCCAAGCCCACCTAGGCATTATTATTTTTTATGTAAAAAAACAATGTAATAAAGATATTATTATTTTTTATGTAAAAAAACAATTTAATAAAGGTATTATTATTATTTATGTACAAAAACAATTTAATAAAGACATTATTTGTTAATAGCCAAATTTGGCTAAGAACCAAAGGTAAATTTTCCACTCTCCAAGCAAGGGTCTGAGTTCGGTAGGGTATCGGGGTTCCTGGGGTCGGGTTATTGTCTAACCTGTAGAAGCGAGGCAAGGTCGCCCACACCCTCGACACATTCTAGGTAAAGCCCAGCGGAAACAGATCGAGTTCCTTACATTGAAATAAGAGCCCGGAACAAGAAGACCTAGGCACCCCAAGGTCGAAATACCTCGTGACCTCTCAAAAAGCCCGCTACCTTTCCCAGATGTATAAAGAGATTCTGAAGGCATCGAGTTTGTACTACAATGTCGCTCCATTTTGCCAAAGGAAGAATCAAATCTATCTAGGCAGATAGGAAAAAACTCACAGAAGCTCCGTTATCATTAAAGAGCACCAACATGGTCATTTCAAGCTCCAAAAGGGATCTGGAAAGGTCAGATCAATCTCCTAACACCAAGATAAGAACATAAATGTACCTCGCCCTTCGAGATAGTGAACACCATATTCGGTGACCTCCATGATGCATCTTATTAGGGCAGTAAACAAGTTCGCCTCCATTCTCCAACTTGCATTGAAAAGCTACCTACGTGCGGGGCAAGTGATTGAGTCCAAAGAGGAAACAAACTCATCTCCATCTAAGAAATTCTCGGATCCGTTGTTAAGCCAAAGTCTATGACATTTAAACAACATATCCCGCCCAATAAGGAGGGATTTGATTCAGAAAATAATGGCGGGAGAATCATGAGTATAACCTAGTTGGACTATGTATAAATACACTCAATCATGCACGAGTAAAGGAAAGAACAAGATATAGAAGATGAGAAAAAAAGGAAGAAAGCTTGGCCTTGGCCTAAATTATGTTCATAGAACACGGCTACCATTGTTATCTACTTCTCGATGGGCTCGAAGCTGCCACACTTATTGTACCCAAGATAGGTTGAGAGTCTTTGAGTGATCTTTATATGTCGTACCTCATTTATTTAATTTAATAAAAGTAGTTCAATTCCCATTATATATATCATACGCATATCGTATCACCACCTGTTTTCATATCCACCATCACATGTGTAAACCAGGTACCGAAGGTACCAACCCCGACTGCGACCTCCAAGTTAGTGGTCTCGAGGGTGTTAGCTGAGATTCTTCACCCCGAGCGAATTTTTGGTTAACACTTTCTGGCGTCGTCTATGGGAACACCCACACCCAATTTATGCAAAGTTTATGTGTTTGTTGTTTTACATGAAAAATGAGGCTTCGCTCTTCTTAGGGACAATCCAAGGTTTCGAGACAACAGTCTACTACTTCAACACGAAAGGCCCCAAAGAAAGGTAGAAGATCCGGGTGCCATAGCCAAGCTCCGGTCCAATCGACCGCTGCACGGGCTTCTGGCCCTCTCTATGATAAACCAAGCCATGCTCGATAAACAAGTAGCAGCTTCCGTGGAGAACGTCCATCTTCACTGTTCACTGAGGGCATTACAACCCAACCGGTGAATCCTAACACTTAATGAGAGATGAGCAGACCCGGATCCAGGCAGCCTGCCTTTGATCGGCTGGGACCTTCCCTGCCAGAGCCATCCCATAATAAGGCAGGGCCTCAACCCTTGATCCGAGATAGGCTAGGGCACATGCCCTCAGTGCATTGAAGGTTATCGTGTTACTAACCCAAACGGGTCAAGTCTACAACAGATGCCTTACCACTAGAGCAGCATGAAGCTCCCCCGTCTGGTAGCCTCCAGAAGGGAAACTTAGGCTAGAGAAGAATGTAACTAGCAAAGCCCTTGGGCAGACCCCCCTTGTGAAGAGGATAAAGCTGAGGTCTCCAGTTCATATGAGGGGTCCAATTGCGAGGAATCTGAGGTTAATTCAAAGAAAACGGGAATAAGCGCTTGAGGGATCAGTTGGTGAAGCTACAGAAAGAGACCCATCAGAAAAAGAAAGGGAAAAACAAGGGGGCCAAGAAGGGCCCTTTGAGCGAAATGAATGATCCCTTCACTAGAAGGATTCAGGAAGCTGAGCTCCAACCAAAATTCAAAATACCAGCATAAAAGTTCTCCGGAACAGAGGACCTTTTAAGCCATCTTGGGAGCTTCATCCAACAAATGGAAGTCCAGAATACCACTAGGGCTAACATGTGCAGGATGTTCCTTACCACCCTGACTGACTATGCAAAGACTTGTTTCAGGAAGTTGCCCGCCGGTAGCATGGATTCATTCACAAAGCTATCAATCTACTTCCACTCACTGTTTCAGGGGGTCAAACCGTGCCTAAAGGATCCCTTACACCTTTAATATGTGGTCTATGAGCGGGGTGAAACACTTAGGTCGTTTGTGGAACATTTTCACAAGGAAATCATTAAGATGGGGGTTTTCATAGAGAAGGAAACACTCGCCAACTTTTGATAGAACCCGTGGGCAGGCAAGCTCTTTCGATCTTTCGCTAAGCAACCACTCGAGACCTACAAAGAGACCTATGATCGGGCTCTCGAGCAGGTCGAGATTGATGAACAACTTAAGGTTAAAATGGAGCATGATGACATGAGAGTGACGAAGCGCCAAAATAAAGAGGCGTCGAGACCTACGCCAGCTCAGAAAAACCAGAATAAACCTCTTAACAGGTCAATGTATCATTTTCTCCATTCCCAACCTCGGTAAGAATAGTACCCGGTAAGGCGAACCCCTCATCGAGCTTCACCTCCTCCAAGGACTGTAGCCTAGGTAACATGAGATGAAAGAGGGTACGATCACTATACCCCTTTAAATGCGTCCCACAAAACAATCTAGCTCACCATTCGAGATAAGAGGCTACTCCATAAGTTTACACCTATGAAAGCTTCAGTAGACAAGAGGAACCGGTATAAGTACTATGACTTCCATGAAGATATAGGGTACAACAATTCAGAGTGTTATAGCCTAAGTAACCAGATTGAAGCTCTAGTGAGGGAAGAATGTTTGGTATAATTCTTACAGCAGGTCAGAGACAACATCCAGACTGGAAAGGATGTACAAACGGAGATCCGTGATTATGCTAAGAAGAGAAAGAGGGATCAGAAGGATTCGATACAACAAATCCAAGTTATACATACCATCAGTGGAGGGTCCACTCTGGCTGGCACCTCTAATAAGTCCAGAAAATACCATGCAAGGAAGATCCCCCGTGTTGATGAAGGTCGGAGAATCTTCAAGGTCGACTAGAGCCTGGCTGGCCCATCCTAGACAACCTATATTATTTTCACTAAGGCAGACGTCTATAGTACTGTGAATCCTCACGATGATCCCCTGGTAATCACGGTACAGATTGTTATCTGCGTGGTTCACAGCGTGCTCGTCGATACAGGCAGCAGTGTATACATTCTCTTTAAAGACACCTTGGAGAAACTCAATTTGAAGCATTGGTGGTACAATAGCTGCACTACCCCGTTGTATGGTTTCACTGGGGATTCGATCATACCAATGGGATCAAAGATCCTCCCCGTGATCGTTGAAACCATACCTCTCCAACAAAATATTATGTCAGACTGCATTGTGGTTGACACCCCGTCAACCTACAACGCGATACTAGGAAGACCATTCCTATCATCCTTGAAGGGGGTCTTGTCCATCTACCATAATGTCTTAAAGTTCCCAGTTGGGAACAAGGTGGGTGAGGTACGCAGGAACCAGCAAATGGCCAAAAAATGCTATACAGTGTCTGCCAATCCAACAATTTTGGCGAAACAGTTCACGCAAGTCACGACGATTCAAGATATGGAAGCATCCGGGATGACACTAGAAGATGCAGAGCCCGTTGATCATCCAGAAAATGACCCTCTGGTACTAGATGAAGAAAAACAGAGCAGAGAATTGGCTAGCGGGCACCCTGTAGATAAGCTAGAGGAGATACCCATCAGAAGTGACGACCTCTCCAAGGTTGTTAAGGTCGGAGCAACCCTTGCATTCGAGAATTCAATGACATCTTCGCTTGGAGCCACAACGGGATGCCGGGGATCCCTATATCTTTGGCAACTCATCGACTAGTAATAGATCTAACATTCAAGCTCATCAAGCAGTAGATGTGTTACTTTAATGTTGAAAGGAATGATGCAGCCCAAGAAGTAGTGGACAAGCTGATCAAAGAAGGTTTCATCAGAGAAGTCTGGTATCCTGAATGGATTGCCAATGTGGTTATGGTCACAAAGGCAAATGAGAAGGGGTGTATGTGTGTCGACTACACCGACTTCAACCAGGCGTGCCCAAAAGATAACTTTTCTCTACCATAGATTGACCAACGAGTGGATTCCATGACTGGAAATAAGCCCATCAGCTTTATGGACACTTTCTCGGGGTACAACCATATTATAATGCACCCTGACGATCTAGACAAGACTAGCTTCATCACGAGGCAAGGTCTGTACTGCTACAAAGTGATGCCTTTTGGCCTCAGGAATGCGGGAGCTACCTACTAGAGATTGGTCAATCAGCTATTCAAGCCGAAGATAAAAAAGACAATTGAGGTGTACATTGATGATATGATCACCAAGTCTCAAGAAGCAGAAGAATATCAAGACTATCTCTGCAGGACTTTCCAGATAGTAAGGGAGAACCAAATGCGACTGAATCTTGCCAAATGTGCCTTTAGGGTGATAGCGGGTAAATTATTGGGTTTCATGGTGAACAACAGAGGAATCGAGACAAACCCGAAAAAGATCCAAGTTATCCTGAACTTAGAGTCTCCGACTACTCTTAAGCAAGTCCAAGTGTTGACAGGGCATATAATAGCGCTTAACAGGTTCATTTCATGTTCCACGGATAAGTGTCTTCCCTTCTTCAAAGCCATCAAGCTGGGGAAGAACATGAAATGGGAATAAGATAACGAGCGATCCTTCTAGGACTCAAAAGAGTACTTCACCAGCCCCTACTGCTAGTTAAGCTAATACTAGGAGAAGAGTTACAAATGTACCTGACCTTGTCATAAATGGCAGTAAGCGGGGCTTTGGTCAAGGAGTGCGAGGATGAGGTCCAACGACCTATCTACTATGTCAGCCACGTACTATCCAAGCCCGAGAAGAACTATCTTCTCCTTGAGAAGCTCGTCCTTGCTCTGGTTACCTCAACCAGGAAGCTTCGCCCGTGGTGGTGGTGACTGATTAACCCCTCCGCCAATTCTTACAGAGGCCGGACGTATCTAGAATGCTAGTTTTGTGGGCTTTGGAGCTCACCCAGTTTGACCTGAAGTACAAATCTCGAACAACAATCAAAGCTCAGGCTCTGACAGACTTTGTAGCCGAATTCTCAGCCTTCTTATATGAAGGACCCCGGCAACATTAAGTCCGGCTCCTGGGAAGCTTCCAAAGGATATCAATTGGCTGAAAGGCTGTGAAACCTGGATTATTTACATTGATGGAGCGTTTGGACAAGCAGGGGGAAGAGCTGGAATAGTACTGATCAACTTTGAAAGGATGGAATGTTGCCACTATTTTAGGTTCGAATTTAAAGCAACCAATAATGAAACAAAGTATGAAGCTCTCGTAGCCAGAATAAAGGTCGTCATCCAGCTTTGTACCGATTATTTGCACGTCAAGAGTGACTTATTGCTCATCGTCAACCAGGTTACGGGACTCTACCAAGCCAAGGGCGACAACATGGTTGCCTACCTGAAGCTAGTCCATCAATTAAGGGAAAGGGATTCCGGATTGAGCATATATCTCGACAGCAAAACCACTAGGCGAATGTCTTAGCAAAGATAGTCGCAAATCAAGGTCAAGATTTACCTAAGGGAGTACCCCTCCGGGTGATCTACTAGTCGAGCATAACAACATGTAAGGAAATCTGCCCCGTAGAGCGGCTACCTTGTTGGATGGACCTAATAGCTGTCTATCTTCATGAAGGAAAGCTTCCTGAAGACCCCGACTAAGCTAAAAAAATCAAGAGATTTTCTTTTCAGTATTGCCTGATAAATGGATACCTTTACAACAGGGGGTAAATCCCTTTATTTGCTTCGATGTCTTCATCCGGATGATGCTAGCTGGGCGTTAAGAGAAGTCCACTCGGGGGACTACGGGAATCACATCGATAGGGAGACTTTAGCATATCAAATACTTCACATGGGGTATTACTGGTCAACTATTCACCAAGACGCGAAAATGTTTATGCAATCTTGTGAACCGTGCCAGAGGACCTCAAACTTGAGTCACCTACCACCAGAGCGACTATCATCTCTTAGTTCACCCTACCCATTTACCATGTGGGGAGTCGACCTGATTGATTTGCTTCCTACTACTCATGGGCAGGCTAAACACGTTATCGTTACAATTGATTATTTCAAAAGGTGGGTCAAAAAAGAACCTCTCTCCCAGATTTCAGAAGAGAATACGACGAAGTTCATCAAAATCAACGTGGTTTACAGGTTCGGGACTTCATTCATCACAATAGCTGACCTAGGCAGACAGTTTGACAATGCATGATTCAAAGACTTCTGTGAAGGCTTAGGAATCGACCCCAGGTTCGCTTCAGTAGCCCACATTCAGACTAATGGGCTAGTCGAATCCACTAACAAGACTACCAAGAAGTTGTTAAAGAAAAAATTGCAGCAGAGGAAATATAGTTGGGTCGAGGAGCTCCCCGAGGTTCTCTGGGCATATCGGACCATGAAGAGAACAGCTACCAGAGAAACACCCTACTCTCCAGCCTTCGGGGTTGAAGCAGTCCTTCCCATCCAGTATAAATTGACCTCGTTCGGATGAAACACTTTGAACCAGAGAGCAACGAGATCAACCTCCGAGCCAGTCTAGACCTCCTATATGAGAAATAAGATCGGGTTTCTGAGAAAGTTACAGTTTACCAGAGCAAGATCGTTAGGTAATTCAATTGAAAGGTCAAAGCCAGAAACATCAAGGAGAGACTTGGTTCTTAGGAAAGTGACACTAAATACCCGGAAAAGGTCGGATGGGGTCCTAGGGCCCAACTGCGAGCGGCCATACTTGGTGAAGGTTACGGTTCGCAATAGAGCATACAAGCTTAAAGACATGGATTGTCGACCCATCGACCACACCTGGAATGCTGAACATTTAAGGAAGTTCTATCCCTAGGCAGGGGATTTTTTAACAGGCTACCTCCATCTAGGTTTTAATATGTTCTCAAACAACAATGTACTCCATTTTGAATATCAATAAAGTCTGCTATTTCTCTACATCTCCGGTTATACTCTCCACGAATAAATTCGCCATGATCGCCATGAACCAAGGATAACTAGATAGCTACCTTGATGCCTTGGCCGGACACCGCCTTCTACCAAGAAGAGTCTGGGTGTAAGAGTAAAGTTGCCATCCAGATCTCGAGACTAGGATATCTAGATAGCCTTTCTGATGCTTCGGTCTGGTTACCACTCCTAAGAAGGGTATGCGTGTAAGAGTATTAATACCATCCAGACCTTGAGACTAGGATGACTAGATAGTATTCCTGATTCCATGGTCGAGCTTCCACCCCCAAGAAGGATTTGAGTGTAAGGGCATAGTTGTCATCCAGATCTCGAGATCAGGATAGCTAGATAGTTTTCTTAATGCTTTGGTTGAACAACCACCAGTCATGCGAGAATCGAGCTTCCTAGATACGCGTAAGCCTGTCAAACCAAGGTCTCTATAAGAGTCCCACCTATCCCCGATATGGGGTAGAAATTCACCCAAAAAATTATAGTATGAATTTTGCCTAAGGTGTCAGAGCTAGACATTTGATGAAGAAAAATCCTTCCAGGATCCAGCATATGCCATAGTGGAATACCATTATCTACTTGTTCTCCATTTCTCCTTTTCAACTTTACAAGGACACAGTTATTGAAGCCTGTTGTGAAAGCTTGGTTAAAGCACATCCAGTTTAAGGTGCGGACAAGGTCGACAATTGTCAACCAAGATTCAATAGATTGAAGATCATTAATTACCAGACTTAATTAGGTTAAGATTACATCGAGGGCTGCGCTTAGGTTGAGGTCAAGAGTAAAGCGAGGAGAATCCAACCTTGGTTTAAGTTCGTGATCAAAGACCAATCAAATCAAACATGAAGGAAATCATAATAAATTTGCATTAACGATAAGGGAGCCTATCCCTTTGCAAGGCAATATTCATCAATCAGGGAGCCCAACCCTTGGTTCCGGGCTACAACTATTAAAAAAAAAACTGATAAAACTGATAACGAGAATAGCAGGGTGCCTACCCCATTTTTCAGGAAATCAAGATAGGTCATAAGAATATTATATCAAGTTGTGGCATCCTCCTGGTTTCCTCCGTCCGCTCCTCCTTCCAGCTAGCCTTTGCCTACCTCCCCTTCTTCCGGTGGATGATCAACCAGATTGCCTTCTCCAGCTACCCCTTATTCCGGAGGCTCCTTAACTGCTTGCTGCCTGACCTGATCCTCCTCCAAGACTTCATTAACTATAACTATAACCATAACCTCAAGGGAAGGACAGCATTCAGAGTGGTAGCCACCACCTCCGTTACCATATGCTCAAGCCCTAACTTTGCTCAAGCGAGCTTTTTAGAGTGATTCCCACCTTTCTCATAGGCTTCCAGATGATCCTCCTAGGGCTGTACAGGCTAGACCCTGCTTGAAGACTCCCCGGGATAAGAGATTTGAAAGACTGAAGGAGGACAAGGAAGACCTGTCTCGATCAGTTGTTTCCCGACTCCAACCGCACTTGAAGGATCTGCTCCACCGCTGACAGGATGGGACATCTCTACGAACTTGGTCATAATCTCCTCTATATCTCAGTTGGAAATGATGGACATATCAAAAGGAAGAGAGCGAGCTTCTACGACCTGGTAGGAGGTGTCAAAATACCCATCACTGAAGAAGGCATCCACCTCGGCTTGCAGCTTGGCCACCTGAGCATGTAGATTCTGATTTTTGATGTCCAACACCTTGGCCTCTGCTTTCCAGAAATCCTTCTACTTAGCCCGATGTTCATATTGGAGGGTCTCTTGGTCAAAAAAACACTTTAGCCTCTCGTTGTCGCACTAAATCTCGACCTCTCTTTCTTCATCTTCTTCTTACTGGAGGTCTTCTCATGCACCAGAGTTTGAGCCCGAGCAAGTAATCCAATAGCCCTCTCAACTTTAGCTTTAGCCGTCAGCGCACGGTCACAGAGAGGATCCACCTGGTGGCCCATAGCCATGTTGAATTTGAAAGCCAGCAGGGTACAAAGCTTAAGTTAGAAACCGATCAAGCTGGCAACCATAGGTAAAGGTGAAAGAAAATACTTACCTCATCCAAGAGAGCGGATCCCTTTGTAAGTAAAATATCGATCGGCATTAAAGCCATCATAGAGAGGCCACCATCTAGGCAGAATGCAATAAACTGCTCCAAGATTTCATCTTGACCAGCAAAGCTCGGTTGATATTGAGAACGAGTGGGATGAGCCTTTACAATACCAGCCACAAGATCCCCCGAAGCTTGAGGGGTTTGGGACAAGAACGGAGGAGCAGAAACATCAGAGAATCTGGACACAGTGGTGGTAAAAGTGAGATAAAAGTAGGAGGGACAATCGAAGAAGAAGCAGTGGCGGTTGCAGCTGCTATAGAAGGAGTAGAGACCCCCTTACCTCGCGTCTTAGAAGCCCGTGATGCGAGGAGCGCCATATTGGACCTAAATTGGAAGGGGATGGAACAAGAGCTGGTGAAATCACAGTAAGAACGGTTGACCCCCCTTTCTCCGAGGCAGCCGAGGAGACTCCCTGGGTTGGTCTGATAGGAGGTGGAGGGGTATGAGCTTGCTGGACTTCATGAGAAGCTGGAGCAACAACCAAAACTGTTAAAAAAATAGGTGTTAGAACCACACTAGCTAGAGTAAAGAGAGCAAGATGGTTCAATTTTATTTTACTTACGGAGATTGGCAACGGAGATTCACAGGTATAGATTCACCTTACGGGGATCAAATGAATCAGCGGTATAAAAATCTAGGTTCAAATAATTACGGGAGATGATGGTCTTTAAGATTGTCTCAGACTCAGCGGGCAGAATATCCTTATCCCACGAAGGCTTAATATTGAAAGTTGTAAGAACCTCGAACTCATGCCCGCTAATGTAGATCGAGCTTCCCCAATCACCCCATACCAGAATCCATTCATCCTTCTAGGTAGGGTCTTTCTTATAAGCTCTGGGGACAATGAAGTTAAGCCTGTTCTTGACCTTCGAGTAGAACTGACCTCTTGGGCCACTAGACAGGTTGCCAATCTGAAAGATATAGGTCAGTTCCTCCACTTCGGGCTCCTTAGCGACCTTGCTCAACTCATATTGTTCCCTTCACAACACGAGGAAGCTGATTAGATGTCTCAAGAAGCCAGGAGTCAACTGGAGAGGAGCTAGCTGTAGGGTGTTGAGAGCCTGTCAGAGGGTGAAGTAAACAGAAAGCCTGACCCCATTCTCGAGAGCCAGGACATGGATCAGGAGCTCATTTTTAAAAGGGGAAAAACATTATAGTTTTAGGGAGGAACGGAGCCAGTGACGTTGTCTGGAATGCCGTACCTGGCCGTCAAACGGTTAATCGACCTCGGGTCAATGGTAGAATTCGGGATAAACCTAAAGTCATACGGAAGAGCTTCCTTCAGTAGGGTACCAATGACCACAGTTTGGTTCCTTACCACCGTACTGTCCCCAGATTCTTTATCTGAATCCTCATCGACTAAGTTCAGAGGTTCATCGGGCATTTTCATGAATTCGGTTCTTATAGATACGTTCCTATTAGAGCGGCGATGTTGTGGGTTTGAAGGGCGATGTTGTGGGTTTGGAGGTGAATCTTCGCTATCGAAGTCCTTTCGTGCTCGCTTCCCATGAGCGAGGCTGGAGACCTCTTCACCCTCAACCATGAGTTCAACTGTATCACAGTTGGATTTTGACATAGTAGAGAAAGATTTTGAGTTTGATGAAAGAGAGATAGAGGCGTTGCTCGAGGAGGCAGAGAAAGAAAAGATTTTTTGAGTTTGAACTTTGAAGGAGTAAGAAGCGAGAGAAGGAAGACGATGTGACCGATTTTAAATATGGGTGAATGGCACGGTAACCGGTAACTTCGATAACAGAAACAAGTAGGAAGGCGAGATCTTCAGTGATTGCCTTGATTCTCAAGGACTGACGTAATACAACCGGATTATTTTGAAAAATACACCGTTCCTTGCTCACCACATTTCACTTGCATTTAATGAGAGGATTCCCTCTCGGATTCTGGCAACTAAAAGAGGAGGGAAGATTTCCCAATTAGAATTGGAAATCTGATTCCAACCCTAACTCAATCACCAGTGTTCAAGTCAGAGGAGACTTCTGTTAATAGCCAAATTTGGATAAGGACCAAAGGTAAAATTTTCACTCTCCAATCAAGGGTCTGAGTTTGGTAGGGTATCGGGGTTCCTAGGGTTAGGTTAACGTCTAACCTGTAGAAGCATGGCATGGTCGCCTGAACCCTAGGTACGCTCTAAGTAAAGAACGTTGTAAATAGATCGAGTTCCTTACATTGAAATAAGAGCCCGGAACAAGAAGACCTAGGCTCCCCAGGGTCGAAATACCTCACAACCTCCCTATAAGCCCATTACCTTTCTTAGATGCATAAAGAGATCCATGAAGGCATCGAGTTTGTACTACAATGTCACTCCATTTCGTTAAGAGAAGAATTGAATCTATCTAGGCAGATAGGAAGAAACTTACAGAAGCTCCGTTATCACTAAAGAACGCTAACATGGTCATTTCAAGCTCCTAAAGGGACCTAGAAAGGTTAGATCAAGCTCCTAACACCATGACAAGAACATAGATGTACCTCACCCTTCGAGATAGTGAACGCCATATTCGGTGACCTCCATGATGCATCTTACGAGGGCAGTACACATGATCGCCTCCGTTCTCTAACTTGCGTTGGAAAGCTACATACGTGCGGGGCAAGTGATTGTGTCCAAAAAGGAAACAAACTTATCACCATCTAAGATATTCTCGGATCCATTATTAAGCCAAACTCAGTGACATTTAACCAACATATCCCACCCAATAAGGAGGGATTCGATTCAGAAAATAATGGTAGGGTAATAACAAGGTTAACCTAGTTGGACTGTGTATAAATATGTTAGAGCATGCACGAGTAAAGGAAAGAACAAAATATAGAAGAGGAGAAAAAGAGAAGAATGCTTGGCCTTGGCTTAAATTCTGTTCATAGAACACGGCTACCATTATTATTTATTTCTCGATAGGCACAAAGCTGCCGCACCTATTGTATCCAAGAGAGGTTGAGAGTCTTTGAGTGATATTTATATGTCGCACCACATTTATTTATATTAATAAATGTAGTTCAATTCCCATTTTATATATCCTACGCATATCTTATCACCACATGTTTTCATATCCACCATCACACGCTTAAACTAGGTACCAAAGGTACCAACCCCGGCCGCGACCTTCGCAGTAATGGTCTTGAGGGTGTTAGCTGAAATTTCTCATCCCGAGCGAATTTTTAATTAACATTATTATTATTTCAATTTCCAGTGTCTGGAATCACAAGTACAACACAAATTTCATACCTTCAACAATATGAAAACTATAATGAACAACCGCATTTAATTAAAAATTAAGTTAATGAATAAGTCATACAATTTCAAATAATTACAATGCCATAAATGTAAACGCCTTCATTCATTCCACGGTAGAGTCCTTGTTAGGGCACGTCTGTTTTTTGTGTCCAACTGAATAACAGATCCTACACTTGTGCCGGTATTCCTCATGAGCAAATCTGCTAGGACATTCATTAATAAAAGGTGGGTTAGAATACCTCTTGCTATTATAACCTGATTGCCCACATCTTCTACATAATTGTGTTGTTTTCCTATCCAAAGACAAGACATATCAACCTACCCTCGGGCATCCTGCTTGTCTCCTAAAGATTGGATTCAAAACCACCAGCTCAACGATGTCGGATGGCACTACCTATGAAGAAGGATGGCCAACAGGCATAATAGGAACCAAGTACGCATCAATAAGTGTCTGTCACTTGTAGTAGTTCGCACACAGAGATGTGAAATCCAAGTTTCCCTCCCTACAACAATAGTGACAAAATCCTTAGAATTTGATTTCGGTTATACAAAGCGTAAACTGTTGCTAGTAATGTACCTTGCCGCTGCGAGTGCCTGCGAACATGGAAACATGTCCTTTGTTGCATGTGCAAGTCTTTCGGGCTAAGTCAACAGTCCACCGCTTGTGTGGATTGACATCATTGACATAATCGAATGAATTCTGGTGCAGGTTACACAACTCTTCTATGTGCCAGTTATATTTCAATTCAGTGTACGATCTAGCTGCTTTATTCATTATGGCGGCAACATCCTTTATGTGAAATCGCTTCTTAATATTTTCAGAAAAGTGTCAGCAACATATGGTATGGGTGGTATCATTGAACACTTTTGAAATCCCTGCTTCAATGGTTGCATGTCGATCAGAAATGAAAACCAGATTATCTATATGACCAAGGACACCCTTCAAGCAATCCAATTTTCTGAGTCGCCGTACCGAAATGCAATTGGATACACCTGTTCGTTTCTATCTTATGTACTTGCAACAACCATTGTACCCCCGAATCTTCCTTTCAAATGGGTATCATTAACTGCAATAACTGGACGCATACACCTTCGAAATCCTCTAAGTGAGGCACCCAACGATATGAAAAAATAGATAAATTTACCATCTTTGGTGCAATGTAAGTCAGTGATTGTGTCGGAATTTTATTGTTCCAATGTGTAACCGAATGATGACAGTAGTTGGAAGCTTTCTTCACGCGTTCCATAGGTCAGTGACAATGCATAATGTAGGGATTGATGTGTCATATTGTACATGATTTGGATGTCATACATTGTTTTCACGTCGGTGATTATGTCATTGGGACACATGAGACGACCATCTTGTTGTTGAAGTCTAGGTGTAACGACTTCTCCAATTATGACTGCACTAGCTTGTCGGTGGCAACGATGAATCTCCTCCAACGGACAAATGTGTTCGTTGATAAAACTTCATAGTTTGAAGTACGTCCCTTCATCTCTCCTCACCGCTCTTAATTTCCACGTACAATTGTCTATCAAACAAACCAGATGTAACATTATCTTATTGGATCTTTTTACCTTCCACTCGAATTTCTCTGTATTGCAAGATAGCCAACTAATCTCTTCAAATTCTTTTTAATCAGAAAAAATTGACCCTTACAAATCATGCTTGAAGGTAGGGGTGGACATAAAAACCGAAACCGAATTGAATCGAACCGAAAAAGGTGTTTGGTTTGATTTTATACATGAATTCGGTTCAATTCGGTTTGAACAGAATGAACCATTTCGATTACAGTTCAGTTTCGGTTTTCAGTCTTTAAAACCGAACAAACCCCTATGAACCGACATATATATTAAAAAAATTCCTAAGTTTTCTAATTCTTCCAAACAACCAGACCTCACAGCAGCTCAAACCTCACGCCCTTCTATCTCTCAACTCACAACTCTCTTTCTTCCGCCGCTTCTTCAACCAGTCAACCCACTGGAAATCTCTCTTCCGCCTACAATCGTCTCTCTTCCATGGTTTCGAGTCCCGACTTTCGCCTTCAATCCTCTCTCTTCAAGGTATTTTTCTTTTTCTTCTTTCACCATTCGGATCTAGGTTATTTCTCAAACTTTTTCCCTTTTTTTTGCCATATACTTATCTATTTTGATCTGATGACTTTGATTTATTTGTTTATGTATATTTTAAGTTGGTCTTCTAACTTGTTCATTCCTTACTGTGTATACAGGCTTCTTAAATCGATTTGGTTTCATCAAGAGACAAAAGGAATACAGGTTTCTTGTTCATTTCTTATTTATCTATTTTTTTTATATAATCTATAAAAAGGAATAAAGGATTATCGATTTATATATATACTTTGGAAGCTCTCTATCTTGAACAAGATCTGTTGTTATTTTGCTTCTGTCTTCTGTGAGAGGTTTGTTGTGTGTATATCAACATAAGACGGCTTTCATTTTCAAAGAGTTTTGAATTATTTTATTATTGTTGCCGAACTAATTTGAAGTGTTTGGGTAATTGGTTTGCATTGTTTGATTATTTGGTCTTTTTATTTTTTATATTTCATTGCATTTAGAAAGTAGACCACTTGACTGTTTTTAATTTTCATTGGGTATGACTGTATGAGGACCTAAAGGTGCTATGGTCTGGCAGCTACTATGCAAACGCTTTCACTACTTATTTTGTGCACTTTTCTTGGAGATGCATGATGCATTATTAGGTTCATCTTCTGTAGAAAAAATACCAGTTTAGATGGTGGAGGCTTGCCCATCATGGTGGCTAGTTGTGACTTGTGAGATTGAAGTGGAAGAAACACATGGATAACATTTGAATTGGAAGATTTGAAGTGGAAGAAACATATGGATAACATTTGAATTATTTTGTTATGTTTTACTATAATTGCGAATTGTATTTGAAGTTAATTTATTTATGGATTGTATGTTGGGTTATGTGTGTGATCATATTTTATTTTGGGTTCCATTTTGGACAGCTATGTAATTGGACTGATATTTTACTCTATTACAATTTACAACTATGTAATTGGATTGATATCTTGGACAACTATATAATTGGATTGCATTTTGGATTGATGCTTTACTCTATGTAATTGAAGTGATGTGGATTCAATTTCTGAACAGCTATTTGGAAGCTACTTTTGAATTTTGATTGACTTGAACTGTATTCATATTTGTATTTATGCTTATATGTTAATTAATGTGGACAAAATTTGATTATGTTATCAATATTTTAGGCTAAATTTGGACCGAACTGTTGCCCAAAGGCCCAATCATAATAATAGCTGTTAAAAGGTAAAAAAGAAATGAAGAAATAAAAAAAAGAAGCCCAATAGGTCAAAAACCAAATTGATCCGAACCGAACTGAGAAAATGGTGTTCGGTTTAATTCGGTTTTGGGTTCAATATGGATCAAACTGATTCTCATTTTCAAAAATCGAATATAAATCGGTTCAATATGGTTTTGGTCAAAACCTAACCAAATCAAACCGCACCCACTCCTACTTGTAGGTTCTTCTTTTACCAAGTTCCTGCTTCCACCCATACCAAACGAGTATGAATCTGCTTAGGGAATAACTCATGTTGTGGCATTACTAGAATCATATAGAGTTATATTAGGTTGGACCTCGGAAGTCACATGCATATCTGCCGCATTGTAACTAACTCTGTGTACACGTCTTCCACATCTTTCGATTTTGACAGACTCTTCCTCTTCTTCAGTGCTCTTTACATGATTTACCAGATCAATATTTGTCTCATTATCCACCTCATGAATCGATCCAATATTTGGTTCAGTGTTCTGTTCATTATTCATATTATTGTAGATCTCAATGTATTGTTCATTGTACTGCCCATCATTCATCTCGATTTGATAGCCAAACACATCATTGAATTGAGGTCCAACTACGTCAGCATAGTCGACTACTATCGGCAGGACAACACACATGTTTTTTCGACCTTCGGTCCCACTTCTTTCTGTGAACACTTGGTTGCTTCCGCTAAAAGATCGAAATTGTTGGGTATTTTCACCAGGAGGAATACCATTACCTATCACTTCTCATGTTGCCCTCTCAATTAGACTAACACATACTTGAGGGATCAACTTATCTTCCCCTAGCATAAACTGAACATCATCGTCGTTTATTATAAATATGTGACATGTAGTGCCAAGAACAATTGATATAGACTATAGATCAACACTGTATTTGTTCACATCATACTTCACAACGGTTTGCACGATTGTCACCAATTCTTCGTAAGTCATACTCTTTAACACATACATTCCTTGGTTATCGGAACCTAAATACCTTTGACTTTCGTCAGGTAACTGTTCCCATCGACCGTTGTAAGATATTACTATTTTTATCCGATTCATTTTCCATTCAAAAGCATCATCATAAACCCTTACTAAAAAAGATTAAAATTAAAATTAAAAACGCTCGGACAGTTTTTCAAAAGTCTCAGAAGCTCCATAAAAAGGCTCGGGGATTGTTTTAAATTTCTCGGACATTTCACCAAAAGTCTCGAAACCTTCACAAAAAAGCTCGAAAACAATTTTAAATGTCTCAAAAACTTATGTAAAAGGCTCAAAAATTGAAATAGTCAGGCATAAAAATTCATTGAAAAACATATCTAAGGAAGAGGCTCGGAACCTTTATTAAAAAGCTCAGATCTTTTATTAAAAATCTAGGAGCTTTTATTCAAAAGCTCTACAGAAAATCTCGGAGCCTTTATTACAAAACTCGGAGACTTTATAAAAAATCTCACAACCATTCAAAAAAAGATCGGAGCCTTTACAAAAAAGTTTGGACCATTTAAAAAAAACTCAATACAAAATGTCTCGGATAGGGTTCAAAAAGGCTTAAATAGGGCTTAAAAAGGCTCGGAGATTCACAAATCAAACGTTATAACTTCATGATACCAACTTTATTTTCACACAAAGACTCGGACAATAAGTCTTAAGGAATTGATACATTATTACAAGACTCGGAAATGCATGATGAAAAAATGAAGTTCAGAAATATTTATTACCTTGTTATGGTGAAACACGAGCTTTTTTCAGACATATAGTAGAACGATTTTCAGACAAATTTTTGAGAGAGAGAGAGATGAGTTACTGCTTTTAGTGATCAAAGTGTGGAGATGAAAGTATAAAGAGAATTAAAAATTGATTATTTAAGGACAATTATGGTAGTTCACTATAATATGAACCTTATAAACTTAACTTATTAAAGTAATGACATCAGTGTAGCGTACCCAAAAAAAGTGAAATTTCTTACCATTTTCACTCATATTTATCACCTAATTTGTTTACCCACCAAGTACATACACATAGTCAGATACTTTGACAATCATCAATCTTTATATTGTCGAGTGGCACATGTAAGTCTTATCTCCATCAAGCTCAACACCCCAAACTATCCTCTCTCTCTCTCTCTATATATATATATATATGTGTGTGTGTGTGTGTGTGTGTGTGTGTGTGTTTATTCCATTATATACTTGATAGGTTTTTTTTAGAGAGAAATTGAATAAAACAATGAGAAGCCATCACCGAGCATTGGATAATTTGAATTTCTTCTCCGGTCAATTGTTTTATATTCTCTCCGTCTATATAAGTTTATTTATTGTTACATAATTACGTTTTGGTTTTACAACAGTACTATAATTATATATAAAAAAAAGTATCTAGCAACTTGCTCTGCCTCCTCCAGTCCAATGGCGACTTGATGCGACTGTGACTGATCTATTATTGGTCAATTTGTGTTGATTTATTTTTGTAAATACAATTTTTTATTAAATACGGGTATACAAATTATATTTATGAATTGTTGACGTTGATTTCTGGATGTATCAGAAAAGCCAACAAGGATTGGATTTCGACTGAGATTTCAAAGAGAGAGAGAATGAGAAAGTAAACAAGACACGAGTTTTTTACGTGGTAAAACTCCGATGACCGAAGAAACATCCACGGGTGGTTGAATGATCAACCTAGCCAAAATCCACTATGATTTCTTGAATATTACAAGCTCTCGATCTCTATTTTTTCCTTATGAATTTTGCTATTATTTCTGTGTATGCTCTATTGTCTATCTCTTTTCTTTGGCGAGATTATGGGTCTATTTATATGTTTATAGAGCCCTAATCTGCCTTGTACAAGTAATGGATCTTTGTATTTAATTACAATTATTTACTTGCTTGAGGCTGATTGTCTTCTTTCCTGTTTCGGAGTCTTGAATTGAAGTCGAATGGGATTCTAGTAGTGCAGTTCAATTTGGACTTGTTTCCTTATATATGAACGTAGTCTTTTTAAAGAAAAAAAGTTGTTGTCTGATTGGGAACTCTTCCAGCTCAGTATTCTGTTCTCTTTGGGATTCCTTCTTGATGGATATCTACGTGTATTTAATGACCTAATCCGTGTGAACTAAGCACTGAGCTTCTTATTCGGTTTTCTTCATATTTATCCCGAGTAAGAGCAATACCTGCTGGTCCCGAGTAGCACCGTTTAAGCCCGAGTGGAGGTGTTATTTAACCAGTCCTGAGTGTCGTTAACTGATCCCGAGTAGGTTTCATTCAACATCTGCTTACTCGGGTTTTCTCTCCGGCACTGTCTTGTAGGATATTTTCTGAATGCCTATTTGGATGTCCACCTGGCAATTTATCCTCTTTGTTTGATGACGTGTTCATCCGATAAAATTTACACATGATAATACCCCCTTAAAATATTTTTACTGAACAAGGTTTGTTCGGGCAAAAGTATTTTAATTAATTATCAATATCTTTTCAGCGTCTGAGTAAGTATCTTGTCATAATGACGTGTTTTAATGGCGACCCTGCAAATTCGATTTGCCTCCTTACGTTAGATCTCTAATGATGGCGATGTTTTGGAGTTCTGACGGCGAAAGCCAGTTCTCATTCTGACACGTGTCTCTTGCCTCTTCGTTTTTTGATATTATTTTTTAGAAATGACCTATGCGTCTTCCCATGCGCCGCCTACGTCATCGAACCTCATCATCGTTATTTCCCGCCTTGAAAACCTAGGGTTTCATGCCGTTTCCTCTTTAAATTCTTCATCTTAGATTGTGTTGATTCATTTGGAAAAATTTACAGCAGAAAGAACTTTTCTCTAACCCAGATTTTTTGCAGATAGTTGCGACTCTCCGTTGAAGATCTTATCAATTCTTTATTTAAGGTTAGTTTCCTATGGAGCCATCTTCCCGTCATCGTCTTTTTAATGTCGCTCTCGACGCATTAGAACGTGGGAGTTCCCGTTAGTTTCTTGTATTATACGTTTACTAGGGGATATCCCTGTAGATGAACCTTCTTTTTTAGAGGTTGATGTTTCTGGGCTTCACCCTGACGTCACTTTCAGCCCTGTATCGAGTTCTTCATATAGTTCTGATTCTGATATTTCTGATCACAGGATACCTTTTCGAAGAATGAGAAAACATCAAAGCAGAAACGAAGTCCGTAAGCACAACTCAGGCAATATTTTGATCAGAGAGCAAATTGTCAACGAAAATGAATTGAAGAGGAGTTCAGGGCGTCTCATCTTTCTTTCTTTCTTTGCTGACCGCCTGAGTGGGTATGACCCGGAGCCGAATGTGGTCGGGGCTGATGAGATTGGAAAGTATCGCTCCCGATTCGATCTGACCAACTCGGTCACGCTGATTCCAGCGAGTGATAGAGCCGTGTGGAACCCACCCCCGGGTATGGTGGCAATCTAAGGATCCATGCTCTGCTGCGGCGTCACTCTTCCTCTTCAGCCTTTTATTGCTTGGTTTCTAGCTGAGGCAGGGATCGCTCCGGCACAGCTAGCCCCAAATAGCTACAAGATTTTGTTGTGTCTGTGGCATATGTACAGCCGCATGAACTTATCGTTGCCATCCCCGAATGAAATCAGGCACTTTTTTACGATGAGGCAAGCGGGCAAGTCGGGGACCTACTTCCTTATGTCCAATTCGCTGGATTGCTGGGTCCCTAAAGGGACAAAAGTAAGTCGAGTAGCTGATACCTCTGATGACCGCAATAAGAGGGGTTTTATATGGGGATTTCCGACATCCAACAAGTTCTGAAAGAACAGTTGGTTTTTTTACCGGAAAGGGTCTCGGGCTCGAAGGTACTGTTTCGGTTGGGGGTACTCGTACAGTGTTAAAAGTCCCCCGCTTCTTCTGTTCCCCCGAGTTTTGGAACAAGAAGCAAATCGAGTATAGTGATGCGGAGCTGACCATAATTGCTAGGGCAGCGGTTCGCACTTTGGCAAAAATGAGCAAGACTTATCTCTTCGTTGAACCGAAGATGATTGAGTTCGGCTTCTTTGAAAAGATTTCGGGCCAACGTAGGCGATGTAAGTGATTTTTGCAACCTTTTCCTTATTGTTACACATTTTATTTTGCATTCTAACGCGGTTCCTTTTTTCTTCTAGTGTTTGATACAGACGTCGTCTGCGATCTTTAGGCTCGCCAAGTGAAGTCAATTATTCAAGCGAATCGGAAAGAGGCGGCTCGTCAAGGTGGCAAAGGCATCGCCCCGCCTGAGTCTGATGAAGAGACTGATGCCGCTGAGGAGCAGATTCCAGAAGATGTCCTTGAGGACGTTTTTCAACCGACGGTAGGGGAGACTAGAGGTCCGAGTGGCCCGATAGATACTCAGCTACCTGTCGATCGCCAAAGGCAGAGTGAAGGTGTCGGTGAGGAACTTTCCGGGCAGAATGACGCCGGTGACGAAGGTAATTTTTCCATGAGATAGGAACCTTTAGGTCCCGAATTAATTGAAGCCTTCCGGGATGATACTCCGGAGGATCCCGCAGCTAATCTCAATTTCCACCGTTCTCGGGGTGAGAAACGGAAGGCAATCAGCTCTCCAACTTGTCCCCTCAAGGTTCCTCGGGTGGTCACTTTCATCGACTTCAGCGATAAAGATATTGTGGCTGAGGCTTACCCGAGTGCTGATGTTGGAGTATCGGCGGATGTGGGGGCTTCGGAGCCGAACATGGGTTCCCCTCATCTTGAGGTTGAAAATCTAGAGGCTGAACCCTCGGGGGTTCCTCCATATCCTTCTCCCCAGGATATGCTGCAGGAGATGTCATCTGGTCGGGCTTTCATTAGGGAAGACCGTTGGAGTAGTTTTCGGGATGGCTTTCTGACCCAACGTCTTCAAAATGTTTTTAATGGTGCATCTTATGTAAGCTACCCCAAACTCCTTTAATTTTTTGCTTGTTTGCCAGATTTCTAATTGTATTCCTTTACAGATGGTGGCCGAATTTACTGAGCTAGTTCAGACACAGCTACATCAAGCTGATCAAATAAAACGTCTGGAGGCTTAGCTAAAGGAAAGTGAGGATAGCCGAACTCGGGTCGAAACGGCTTACCAACAGGAGGTTGGTTCTGCATAAATTTTTGTCGACCACTATCTGGCAAAGCAATGGAGGCCGAGGAAAGAGCTTTTTTGGAAGAAGAGAAAGCAACATCACTTCAGAACTTATTGTTTTCTGCCCAGGAATCTATGCTCAAGGCCGAGCAGGAAGCGGAGCAGTCTAAGTCGGCGTATGAACAGAAAATTGAAGATCTGGAGTGCCAAGCATTGACAATCGAATCCTTATCCCGAGAGGCCAGGCTGGAACTTAAAGTACAAGGGGTAAAAAGTTTCAAGAGATCCTCTACTTACGATGCTTTTCTCCTTAGGGAGTTTCAACGAGGGCTGGTTTCAGCTGGTGAATTCTCTAAAGTCAAGAATTGGGTAACTGAGAAGGCCCAGACCAATTGGGAGTTGTCAATCAAACATCGTGTGGATCGGTCCTTGGAGTCTCTTCAAACTCAGATGAAGGAATGGAGAGCTTACTGCCGTAGCCGAGGTAAAGAGCCTCATCCTATGCATTTAGAGATTCCATATGAACACTCTCTCTCAACCTTCTATGCCAGTCAAGAGTCGGTCGTGAAAGGTGTAGAGCTCGATGTCGGGCCGATTCCAGGAGAAGATTATAACCAATGGATGGATGATTCAGTCGACACAATTGCTTGGCCTTCTAACGAAAGTCTGCTCTGCAAATATGAAATGGTGCCAGACCCGAGTATTGGTAAGGGCTCCAAATCCTCACAATCTTGATTTTTGTAGATCGGATTTTTGTAGTCTTTTTAATTCTTTGTAAATAACTGTAATAATTCTTTTTAAGAGATTAATAAAATTTCGAGTAGCTTTTCTGAATCTGGTGTTTTGATTCTATTGCTCGCGAAATTCCAACTTGCCTATGGTTGCTGAGTATCTTATTAAACTAGCTAACTGATGTTTCGCGTAATTAACCGAGTATCTTATTAAACTGGCTAACTTTGATGTTCGCGTAACTTCACCGAGTATCTTATTAAATCGGTTGTCACCCAAATAATGCCAAGTATCTTATTAAACTGGCTCTTGTAATCTTCATGCCAAGTATCTTATTAATCTGGCCAACTTTGGTGTTCGGGTAACTTCACCGAGTATCTTATTAAACCGGTTGTCACCCGAACAACTTTAATTGCCAAGTATCTTATTAAACTGGCTCTTCAATGTTCGGGTAACTTAACCGAGTATCTTATTAAACCGGTAGTTACCCGAATAACTTTAATTGCCAAGTATCTCATTAAACTGACTCTTTATTATTAACCGAGTCATCTTAAAACAGACAAATTTATACTTGTGTTTCATATTCGGTTGCTACCCGAACATTACATCACGGCTCACCATGATCATATGTCCGAGTCCTTACACATTACTAAGGACGTCTCCCTAGTTTTTATGTGTAAGGGTTTGCCGAATCGTTAAGCTTTTTGAATTGCTTAACACAGCTATGCATTTCACCTGAATTTTTCCCGATAGCGTCCCGAGCTGGTACATCGGGTTTGCCTTTTTACGAAGGTCATTTGGACCTTGCTCGGCTGGCATGCTCATTCGAGCTTCTCCGCCCATTCAGGATTTAATGGTCCCGAGTATTCTATTTGCATGTTCTTATTATCATGCTTGTCTTCTATATGTTCTTATTATCATATGCTTTTTTTTTTTTGGAAATCCCGAGTTCGATGCTTTTCTTTCGAGAATCCCGAGTTTGATTTTTTATTCATAACTGCAAAATCAATAAAGTTATAAATTCCAATTAATATTTATCCTAACTAAAATTGTCCTGACTCCATTAGGTCGTGCAATCCAATATGCCCCATGGCCAGCTATTTCTTCGACTTTGTACGGTTCTTCCCATTTGTCAACCAGGGAACCTGCAGCTTTATTTTTTGTGTTCAATGACACCTTTCTGAGTACCAGGTCTCCTAGCTGGAATTTTCTGACCAGAACGTGAGAGTTGTAGTGGCGAGCTACCCCTTTGCTGATATGCCATATTTCGTATTCGGGATTTCTCCCTTTTCTCTTCTAGTTCATCTAGACTTTGTAATAACATATCAACGTTCTGTTCTTCATCGTATAGCCTGACCCGGGGTGACGTATATGACGTTTCTATAGGAATAACAGCTTCTGTTCCAAACGCTAAAGTGAATGGAGTTGCTCCTGTTGAAGTTCTTGCTGTTGTCCGATACACCCATAACACTTCGGGAAGCTTTTCAACCCAAATTCCTTTCTTGGCATCTAGCTTTTCTTTGATTGTGTGCTTGATGATTTTGTTCATTGCTTCCACCTGCCCATTTGTCTGAGGGTGGGCAGGTGTGGCATAGTAATTGGCAATCTGGTACTCTTTGCACATCTGTCTGAATTTCAGGTTATCGAACTGGGTGCCGTTGTCAGTGATTATAGTGTTTGGGACTCCAAACCTATAAAGTATATTCTTTTTCACGAAATTTGTGGTGTTTGCTTCTGTGGTTTGCACTAATGCTTCAGCTTCTACCCGCTTTGTGAAATAGTCGATGGCTACTATTGCATGCTTTGCTCCACCCCATGTCCCGGCTGGCATTGGGCCGATTAAATCCAAACCCCACATGGCAAATAACCATGATGATGTGAGGTTTCTGAGCTGCTCAGGGGGCTGTCGGATGTCATTAGCAATCATTTGGCAAGTATTGCAACTTTCTGAACACTGTTGTGCATCTGAGAATAGAGTAGGCCAATAATAGCCTTGCCTGAGTACCTTGTGTGCCAAACTTTTACCCCAAGTGTGTTTTCCGTAAACTCCTCTATGGATTTCCTGTAATATTCGATATGCATTTCCTCTGATAAACATCTTTGGAGTGTTCGGGAATACCCCCTTCTGTATAGTTCTCCTCCAACCAAAGTGTACCTGGTTGATCTATACCTGATGCGTTTTGCTTATAAGGGATCTTCTGGGAGCACGCATTCTTCTAGGAACCTTTTTAGCTGAGTCATCCAACCATCCGGCGATGTTCAGATTTCTAAAATTTCCAAGTTTCTTGGTTCAACTGTGCTTGGCTTAAGGAGATGTGCGACCATAATAGTTTTTGGCCTGATTGTGGTTGTTGCTGACGCTAGCTTGGATAATGCATCTGCCTTTTCATTCTCCTCCCTGGGGATCTGGGTAATCTTATATTCTTTAAATTTCTGGAGAAGCTGTTTCGTAATGTCACGGTAGATTATCATGCCTTCATCCTTTGTTTGGTACTCGTCCAGAACTTGGTTGACAACTATCTGTGAATCACTGAATATCTCAACCTCATCTGCCTCGAGAGCTATGCAGGCTCTGAGTCTAGCTAGTAGCGCCTCGTACTCGGCTTGATTGTTGGTTGCTTTGAAATAGAACCTCATGGCACACTCGACAACGTCTCCTTCTGGAGTGCATACTACAATCCCTGCCCCGCTGCCATGAGTGTTTGAAGAACCATCAACATACAGTTTCCATATGAAATTTTTTCCCAACATCTTTTTTGCTTCCAAGTTCGGTTATGTGAACTCTGCTATAAAATTTGCCACTACTTGCCCTTTGAGAGATGTCGTGGGGATATAGTGGATATCGAATTCACTTAGCTCGATTGCCCATTTGGTCAATCTCCCTGAAATCTCTGGTTTCTGTAAAATCTGCTTCAATGGGCAATCGGTGAGAACCTGGATTGTATGAGCCTGAAAGTATGACCTTAGCTTCCTTGCTGCCGAAACTAGTGCCATGGCCATCTTTTCTGCCTGTGAATATCTAGTTTCAGCTGGTAGAAGTGCCTTGCTGGTTTAGTATACTGGCTTTTGTACTCCGTCTTCTGTTCTGACTAGAACTGAGCTTGCTGCCAGTTCTGTAATTGACAAGTACAGTTGGAGTGTCTCTCCCATTTGTGGTTTTAAGAGGATGAGAGTCTGTCCTAAGTATTCTTTAATTTTTAAGAATGCATGCTCGCACTCTTCATTCCATTCCAGTCCTTTTCCTTTTCTAATTACTTTGAAAAAGGGTGCACATCTGTCTGTGGCTTTTGAGATGAATCTTCCTAGGGAAGCCAGACATCCTGTTAGGCGTTGTACTTCTTTGAGTGTCCTCGGTGAAGTCATTTTCTGCAGGGCCTGGATCTTTTCGGGGTTGACTTCGATTCCTCTTTGATGGACTTGAAATCCTAGGAATCTTTCTGAAGGAACCCCGAATAAACACTTGTTCGGATTCAGCTTCATTTGGTATCTTCTCAAGACATCAAATGTTTCCCACAGATCTGAAGTATGTTTGTCTGCTGTGATGCTCTTGGTCAGCATGTCATCAATGTATACTTCCATGTTCCTTCCTATTTGCCGTGAAAAGATTTTATTGGTCAACCTTTGGTAAGTTGCTCATGTATTTTCAGTCCAAAGGGCATCACAGTATAGCAGTACAAACCCTGATCAGTTGTGAATGCTATTTTTTCTTCGTCAGCCTTGTTCATTCTGATCTGGTTATACCCTGAGTGAGCATCCATGAAACTGAGTAGCTCATGGCCTGATGTAGCGTCCACCAACTGATCTATCCTTGGAAGTGGAAAACTATCTTTCGGGCATGCCTTGTTCAGATCTGTGAAATCTATGCACATCCTCCACTGTCCATTCTTCTTTTGAACGAGGACTACATTAGCCACCCATTGAGGGTAATTGACCTATCTTATTGATCCTACAACGAGCAGCTTTTCTACTTCCTGTTTGATCGCCTGACTTCTTTCAAGGTTGAATGATCTTCTCTTTTGTATCACTGGTTTTGCATTCGGGTCTACTGTGAAATGGTGGGATATTATTCGGGCATCTATCCCGACCATGTCTTTATAACTCCAAGCGAACACATCCCTGTATTCTTTAAGTAGATCAATGAGGCTTTGTTTGACTCTTCCTTCCAGATTGGCCCCGACCTTGACCTTTTTATCCAGTTCATCTTCTTTCAGGGTGATTTCTTTAATCGGTTCAGTTTTAGATTCATTTGGTTCTTCTCTTGGATCGAACTCGAATGATAAGGGCTTTTCGTTTTGACTCGGCTGTGTTATAGTACAAACCTGTTCATTCTTGTTCTTGTATACTGACAGGTTAGCTCTTTTGGCCATCTCCTGAGATCCTTTAACTACCCCGACCCCCTGTTCAGTCGGGAATTTCATCATTAAGGCATAAGTGGCTGTTACGACCTTAGTTTTATTCATGAATGGTCGTCCCAATAGTGCATTATATAGCCAATTGTCCAAGTCTACTACCACGAAGTCGAGCAATACGGTTCTCTGGCAAGGTGATACTCCAATCTTCACAGGTAGTTTTACCGTCCCGAGTGACCTGACCTCAACTCCCTCGAATCCCCTGAGTGAGGTATGGAAGGGTTGTAGGTCCTTTCGGTCTAACCTGAGTTGATCGTAAACGGATATATTAAGAATGTCTGCTGAGCTTCCATTATCTATCCGGATTCTCCTGACTTCCTGGTGATCAATCCGGGCACTTATCACCAGGGCGTCATTTGGCCGAACATCGACGCCATTTAAGTCTGCTTCTGTGAATGTTATTGGATCCCATCCCTCTTTTACCCTTCTCGGGTCTGGCTCGACCGAGTTTATATCAAAGTTGTTTCTTGCTTCTACTGCTTCTTTGATTTCTTGGGTTCGCTATTGGTTACTTTTTCCCATGGATGGTCCTCCAAAGATCGTATGTATTACTTGATTAGCCTTTGGGCTGGCCCTTTGACTTCGACCAAAGCTGTGATCGGCCCTGATCTCTTTCTTTGCTTCTGATTTTTCATCATTTTTCAAGATCACATCCTGCAGATGCCCTTCCCGAATGAGGGTTTCTATGTAATCTCTGAGCTGATAACATTTGCAAGTCTCATGACAGTTTCCTTGTGGAACCTGCAGTATTTGGTTGTGTCTAGCCCAGCAAATTGAGATTGACGATGTGGCTCTTGAACCATATTTTTTGTTTCCATAATGGCCAGGATTTCCTCCAGTTTTTTCTGAATATGGGTGTAGTTGGTGTATCTGCCTCGATATTTGTTTGTGGTCTATTCGGTATTATGCCCATTACCCCTATCTTTGCTCTTTTCCTTGCCATTTTCTTTCTGTTTTCCCTTCTGGTTCTGCACCTTGGACTAGGTGTCCTTCTGTTCGGGCTTTCCCCCATGCATGTAGCATCCTCTTGTGGCTAGCTCTTCTTTCTCAGCCAGTGCATATCCATCTGCCATATCCATCATGTCTGCATATTTGGTCAGTCGGGCTCTTCTTAAATCAAAAGATAGCCGTCCATTCTGCAAGTTGTTGATGAATGCAGCGATTATTGCTTCATCGTTTACACTGACAATTTCTGATACCGCTTGGCTGAATCTCCCTAGGTATTTCTTCAGTGACTCATCTTTCCCTTGTTTTATTTGAGTAAGGTGAGCCACTGACTTTTTCCTATGAACATTACTCAGGAATTGCCTTGAGAAGCTCCTGCTTAGTTCACTGAAATTTCTGATGCTTGCTGGTGGCAACCTCCTGAACCACCTTGAACCATATCTCCCAGAGTTTGTGGAAAGTTGAGATATAGCAAAGGATCGTTATGGGCATTCTGAGCCATAGCACTTTTATAGCGTCTCACGTGCTCTTTTGGATCTGTGTCCTTCTTGAATTGTTCTACGTGTGGCATCCTAAACCTTTATGGGAATGGGGTCTGCAAGATTTCCCTGGTGAACAGACTGTCAGAGTCGTCATAAGATAAATCGTTATACCCATAACGCTTGACCAGTGCGTCCATTTGACGTATGTTGCTCTCGACCTCTCGAGTTAGGCTCTAGATTATGATGTCTCTGCCTCCCACCGGACTTCCCCGATGGTCGAACCATTAGGTGATTGTCATTCCTCTTTCTGGTTCTTTACTCTGATACCGGGCTTCACGTATGACTCCGTGGTGGCGCTTGCGATAGTACCGATCGCTGTCTTCTGATGACTATCGATCCCGGTACCGGTCATGTTTGCGGTGTCTAGTACAGACTGTCTGATCCTGGTCTTGCTTCTGGCGTGGTCGTTCCTCTTCAAGTGTTTCACGTCCAGCCTGTTTGATTGGGGTAAGTTTCCTTCCGCCTCCTGGTGTATTTATTTCTGGCCCTACTACCACCGAACGAAGCCTTGCAGGTGGGAGGTTAGGAGTCTGTGTTTCTATGGCCAGTAGATCAACTCATTCCTTTGCTGCGTCTGCCACCAGTTGCTGCAACGCTTCCCTAAAACGTTGAGTCAGATCTCCACTGGTTGGAGGAACTTGCTGGATCCCCGCCAGAAATATAGGTTGGTTCTCTGTTGTTGCAGTGAGATCCCGTGAGGTACTACCAACATGAAAGTTATCCGGAGATTTTTGGACATCCCCGGAATTGCTTCTGCTTCCTGCCATCGCTTCTGATCAAGTCGAAGGTTCAACCCCTTCTTCTAGCGCCAATTGTTGACGTTGATTTCTAGATTGTATCAGAAAAGCCAACAAGGATTGGATTTCGGCTGAGATTTCAAAGAGAGAGAGAAGGAGAAAGTAAATAAGACACGAGTTTTTTATGTGGTAAAACTCTGATGACCGGAGAAACATCCACGGGTGGTTGAATGATCAACCTAGCCAAAATCCACTATGATTTCTTGAATATTACAAGCTCTCGATCTCTCTTTTTTCCCTCTGAATTTTGCTATTATTTATATGTATGCTCTATTGTCTATCTCTTTTCTTTGGCGAGATTATGGGTCTATTTATATGTTTATAGATCCCTAATCTGCCTTGTGCAAGTAATGGATCTTTGTATTTAATTACAATTATTTACTTGCTTGAGGATGATTGTCTTCTTTTCTGTTTCGGAGTCTTGTATTGAAGTCGAATGAGATTCTAGTAATGCAGTTCAATTTGGACTTGTTTCCTTATATAAGAACATAGTCTTTTTAAAGAAATAAAGTTGTTGCCTGATTGGAAACTCTTCCGGCTCAGTATTCTGTTCTCTTTGGGATTCCTTCCTGATGGATATCTTCGTGTATTTAATGACCTAATCCGTGTGAACTAAGCACTAAGCTTCTTATTCGATTTTCTTCATATTTATCCCGAGTAAGAGCAATATCTGCTGGTCCCGAGTAGCGCCGTTTGAAGCCTAGTGGAAGCGTTATTTAACCAGTCCCGAGTGTCGTTAACTGATCTCGAGTAGGTTTCATTCAACATCTGTTTACTCGGATTTTCTCTTCTTCGGCACTGTCTTGTAGGATATTTTTTGAATACCTATTTGGATGTCCACCTGACAATTTATCCTCTTTGTTTGATGACGGGTTCATCCGATAAAATTTACATATGACATGAATAATAATATTAGTATGCTTAATTTTATTTGTTTTCAAAAAATTAGTATTACTTTTCTATATTGTTCGAGAACCAGAACCATCAATGTGGTATATACGTAGACCTAACAAAATTCCACCCAATCCATTAATTCCACCCAAACTCACCGGCCAAAAATGGTTATGGTTCTAACTTATTGGGTTGGGTCGTTAAAACCCAAAAAATTAATAGGTAGGGTTTGACTTTTTCTTTTAAAACCCATTAAAACACATTACTCATCCATTTAATTTAATAATAATATTATAATTATTTTATATCCCATATGTACCTACAAAATAAAACCCTACATTTCCTAAATTGATTAATGAAAAAGTTTGGAAATCCTAAAATTTCTTATTTGAACAAAATATATATCTATGTGTTTTAAATTTATTTTCAATTTAATATATTACTATTGCATTATAATATGTTTGTTTATATTTGTGTTATGAGTATTCAAATATATTTTTTATGCTTTTTGTTACTTTAAAATTAAATTTATTAAATATTAAAAGTAATAAAAAAATAACGGACGGTGTTAAATGGATCGGTTTTGGGTTACCCATTAAAAATAATGAATGGGTTTGAGTTTACATTTTACAAGCCAATAAGTTAACGGTGGGTTCGGGTTAAGTAAAATTGGGTTCGACCCATTTACCATTCGACACGTATTCGATTCTATTCGACTCATTGTTAGGTCTAACTTATATGTATATTGTAATCTTTTGTTTCTAAATGGTTGATAAGTCCCCATATTGCCATATTATCCACTTTTCATTACATTTTTAGAGGATTCTTTTAATTTTTTATATTACAACCTTGCCTTATTAAGAAACATGGTAGTTTAGAACTTAGAACTAGTAACTTACATGAGATTTCAATAAGAAAAAAAGAGCATGATTGTAACATAACATAAAACTGAATAAACTAGATTACATACAAATTTTGTACAAAATAGTGTTTCTCTGTTTGATAATGTTTAGTACTCCTATTATTTTCATGGGCATTTAAAATTTGATTCTCGAGTTTTAGAAAATATCACCTTTTTTACCCCATATGTACTTATTAGTTTTCTTGGTCTTCAAATTTTCAGGAATGCATCAACCTGATCCCTCTAACAAAAATAAATTAATTAACTGTCAAATATAACATAATCCTTTTTGCCCTTGGTTTAAGATAATAAATTAAAAGACTATTGATAGAGCAAGGGGTCGTTTGTTTTTTTGTCTGAAGACTGACCAATCTTGAATTTTTCTAAAGACTGAATAGTCCTTAGGCACAGATTTCAAACGGATTTAATTTTGGCTTCGAACCAAACCACATTTCAAACGGAGTCATAGGCACAGATTTGTTGGGAACTCTATTAAGAATGTAAGTTACCGTTTTTAATACATCACCTCATAATAGTTTAGGCAAAGAACTCGTACTGATCATACTTCTTACCATGTCCATTAATATACGATTTCGCCTCTTAAAAACTCCATTCTGTTTAGGTTCACTAGGCATAGTGTATTAAGCACCAATCCCACATTCTTGTAAAAACCTTATAAACGGACCAGGATTCTGACCAGCTTCACCATACCTACCATATTATTCACCCCCACGATCAGATCTAACACATTTGATATTTATTTCTAATTTCAGTTCAACCTTAGTCTTATATATTTTGAAGATATCTAAGGTTTCAGATTTCTCGAGAATGAGATAGATATAACCATAACACGATAAATCATCAATGAAAGAAATGAAATGTTTATATCCACCAAGTGCGGTGGGTGAAAATGACTCACATATATCGGTATGAATAATTTCCAATAGATTTTGACTTCTGGTAGCCCCTTTTTTTAGCTCTTGTCATTTTACCCTTCAAACAATTAACACAAGACTCAAAATCTGAAAAGTCAAGTGAATCAAAAATATCATTTCTGACTAATCTTTCAATTCGATCTTTAGATATATGGCCTAAACGTCTATGTCATAGCATGAACGAACAATTTTCTCTCTAGCGTTTAGATCCAATGGTAGAATTTATCACAGCAGCGGAACGAGAACATTCACCAACAAAATCAGAGCGTAAATTCAATTTATACAAACCACCACATAAACAGCCAGAACCAATGAGAAGAGAACCATGATAAAGAACAAATTCTTTATTAATGAATTCAAAACTATAGCCACTAATATCCAACTTAGAAATGGAAATCAAATTACGTCTGAGAGAAGGAACAAGAGCAACATCAACTAAATCTAAAAACTTTCCTAAAGTTAAAGGTAATCTAACAACTCCTATAAACTTAACTAAAGCCTTCTCTCCATTTCCCATGAAAACGACAGCTTCTTTATCCCTTGGTTTCCTTTTTCTTCTGAAGCCCTGTAAAGAATTCATAATGTGAATAGTAGCCCCAAAATCAACCCACCAATAATTCAAAGGGCATCAACCAAATTAGATTCAAAATATACGAGAGCTAAATGGGTACCTTCTATGTGTTTCTAAAATTGAAGCAATCCTTTTTCATATGGGCTTTCTTGCTACACCAGAAACACTTGCCTTTCATATCATAATCCTTAGCCTTAGGGAACCCTTTAGACTTGCCAGCCTTCTTTCCTTGATGTTTAAAGTTCTTACCCCCATTGAACTTCTTCTTACCCTTGTTGTTGTGAGTAACCATATGAGCACTTTGTTTCTTACTCTTGCGAATAGTCTCTTCCTCTTAGACCACAATAGCAGTCATTTGGTCCAAAGTCCATTCAGTCTCTTGAGCATTATAAGAGGTTTTCAGAACATCAAACTCACTTGGAAGAGACTCAAGGACCTGCCAGACAAGGTGAGAGTCAGAGATCTCCGTATCCAAATCCCTTAATTTCATGGAAATATTAATCATCTTCATAATATGCTCATGAATATCACCGGTATCATCATAAACCATTGTCGCAAGCTGGATCAGATATTTTCCTCTCATCCTTGCTTTGCTTCTTTTACTTGCCACTCACAGCTTTAAGAAAAGTCTTTGCATCCTTATATTTTGGAATACTCTTCTTAATAGTTTTGGCAATGAACAGACATTTCCGATTAGACTCTTTCCACTTCTTTCGATAAGACCTCTGTTTAGCAGTATTCTCATCATTAAGTTTAGAAGCTTCTTCTCACATGACGAAAAGTCTATCCCCCAAAGAGCTAGGACAACAGTCAGAGTCTCTTTCCATTCCTCGAAATTAGTCTCATCCAAAGGTTTACTAGCAGACAATTGCGAAGCAAACTTGTTGATATTGAAAACTGAATATCAAAACAAAAGATTTCATACTCATAAGATAACAGTCAAAACATTTATAGAAACAAAATTCAACATGTGATTGGGCAAAGATCAATACATTCTATAAATGAATTCCTCAAGATGATAAACCTCCTACGGAGAAGAACATCACCTATCACATGTGATAACCCTCTTACGGAGATGATTAAAACATGCATAAAGTTTTTATTATTGCAGTTTTATAGATGAATACCTCAAAATGATGAACCTTCTACGGAGAAGAATATCACCTACATATGTGATAACCCTCCTATCGAGATGATTAACACATGCATTTTCATCTTTGCAATTCAAATTTAATAATTGATTACTGGCGAATATCTCACAATCTTTAATGATTAGTCACTACGTGAAACATAATCATCCAATTTACTAGAGTATTCAATCAATTATTAAAACTATCAAATTAATAATCGTCAGCCAACTAAATTCTCAAGATCAAAATGATTAGTCACTACGTGAAACATAACCATCTGATTTACGAGAATATACAAAACAGATTATTAATCTCAACAAAATAATCAATATGAAAACTTAATGATTAGTCTACTACGTAGAAACATATTCATCCGAAATCACAAAGATTATCAATTGCAATTATTCCCAAAACCCTTTTAGAAAATTACAAAAATTAACCGTGATTTTACTAAATTATAAGAAGGCCCTTTAAGGTTCAGCAATTATAAATCAACCACTGATTTTTATCAAAATTACAAAAAGATCTAGTAAGGTTTGATAATTATAAAGTGGCCATAAAACTTTTAGAAATTATAAAATGACCCTGTGACTTTTCATTAATTATAAATCGGCCCTACAACTATTTTAAAATTACAAAATTGGTCTAATAAGTTTTGGTAATTATAAATTAACCGCACAATTTTATCAAAATTACAAGAGGGTCTAAAATAATTACAAATCAATCCCTCAAGAATATCAAATTCTCAAAAGGTGGCCCAAGCAAAATCAAGCCATGGAAACCCTAGATCTTCATGCGCCGCTGCCTTGACCGATCTGTTACCTTAAAGACAACGAACGACGATGACTTAAACAGACCCGTGACTGAAAGTGGGTCTTGAAACTCAAGATTTTTATCTACAAAACAGATCCGAAACTAGAAGAGGAAGGACGATCGATTTGCCTACAAGGACGGTCTTGGATGATCAACTCGCCTAACCGTGAGTCTGGGAAGATCGACTTGCACCAGGGTGCTGGTCGATCACAAAAGGTCTGGTTCACTGGCTCAAAACGATCGGAAAAAAAATGATGGGTTTGGAGCGTGACCCACGAAAGAAACAGTAGGGTCTGGTACAAAGAATATGAGATTGCGATTGGTATGGCCGACAATCTTCCTTGATCCGAGAAGGAAATAACAATGGATCTGGGTTGAAAACCCATCGACCCATGTGCAAGAAAATAGATTAGGTGACTTGATGATTCAATCCCAAACCTTCACCAGATTGAGAAAAAACCCATATCTGGGTTGATCTAAATTAGATCCTATAATCTTGTTCATCTACAAATCGAATCCTATCATCCTATCAAACAAAATATTTCTCTCACAGATTCATCATATATCAACATATTCACGTATCAAAAACAGTAGATGAATAATTATAAGAATTTAACATTCAGCCTATGTAAAAATACAAATGGCTCTGATACGATAGTGAGCATTATATGCAAGTAAATATATATTTGTATTAAATACATGTAAGGACCTCAATTTTATGATTGGTTTATTTCATGACAAACTACACCATATTGGGGATGATTGTGTAATGGGTAACTTAAGACCTCATTGGCAAGCTTCCAAGCATCTCTATGACTTCAAGAGCAAAAGATATATTCACTTGACTTTGCCTCTTGAAGAGTTTAGGTGCACACACACACTTCATGCATGCTTTGTTGATATTCTTTATAAGTGTACATCTCTTCACAATCACACTTGCACTTCATTTGTAGATTTAAGTGTGGTATTGTGTTGTGTTCACGCTTGCACGATGATGTGCTTGTTTTAGCGCGTTGAGTGACTATATGAGAAGGTCTCATTCTTCTCTTGGTTTGGTTATATGGAGTAAGGTGTCTAGTTTCAAAAGAGTGTATTTCAATGATTTAATGTTTTTTAAAACTGACCTTTGTATGGTCTTGTGACCATATCTTTTTATAAAATGATTCAAAGTGAGTTTCAAAAATTTCTGTACAAACTAGACACCCATTCCTTTCCAACGGTATATTATTCGTAATATTTTATGACCGTTTGAATTGGTTTTGAAATCTCCAAAGTGACCACAAAAATAGGGCATCTCTGTTGTTGTCCGTTTCTGACCTTTGGTCACTAAAATGACCATAACTTTTTTTTTATAGACATCCAAATCATATTTTGTAAATTGTAGTGGAAATTAGACTTTCATACCTTTCCAACTGTATACTATAAGAAAGGTTTGGATGTCGTTTAGTCATGTTTTGGGTCGCTCGAAGCTCGAGTTGTTGTGTTGTCTGACGTGTACCGCGGCCTAGACCGCTGTTGGTGCCATGCCTAGGTAGTGACCTAGGCAGCGGTAATGTCTAGCTATGCCATGCTGCACAGACCGTGGTCTGGACACTTTCCTAGGCCACGACATGCACAACGGTCGTGACAAAACTTTGTTTTCTTCATCCAAAACGATGTCATTTCACTTGGGCATTATAAATACATCCTTAAATCATCTTCTTTATTAGAATGGCTCTAAAAAATGAACCCTAGAGTGAGAGAGAGAGTTTCTTGAGAGAGAGAGCTTCATTAAAGCTTGATTAACTCTCCAAACCCAAAACCCATCTCCATCTTGCATCATTCTTCATTGAATATCTTTTATTGTTCTTCTTACTCTAGATTAGGTGTTTATTGCATGATTAAAAACCTAAACTCTAGTTATTGCATATATTTAAGAGTCTTGATAATATGATTGGGTTTGTTTGTTGATAGCTTGAATTTAGGATATACTTGCCCTTCTTGCTAAGTCTCTATGCATTGCATTTAGACATTATTGATTAGGTCATATTAGTTGCATTTTGATGATTGCATTAATGACCATGCCGTGCTTAATGACAATATATGTTGAAATGGCCTTATTTGATAACTAGGATATAATGTTGCATAAATATATCTATTTAAGTCTTTATGAACATTCATTTAGACATTTATATCTAGGAATTGTATTTAGTGACATTCTTAAATTCCTAGAAAAGCATTTAGTGTTTTGCCTAGCATTATTTGCATGTTTGAATATTTCATCATATTCACATAGGTTGTTGAACTCTTCATTGAGTCAATTCTTGTGGCTTCGGTGTGAAGTTGCACAAGCAAGGGAATTCTTGCAACCAAGGGTGGGTTGAGAAGCAATTGGTCGGGTGCTACTGTAAAAGGCCCAATGGGGTAGAGTAGGAGGTGTTCACGCCAAGAGTAGTGTATCAGGGGATATCACTAGGGACTGAACCAAGAGTGGTGAGTGGCGGTGTCCATAGCCTGAGGTTGTCGAGAGTGAGAGTCCGAGAATCACTTGAGGGTGTAACATTTTATTCATATAGTGGATTTCTGTGACTGAGTGTAGAGTACTTAACAGCCTGTGGTTTTTCCCATTTGGAGGGTGTGTTATTTATATTTTCGCACTGTACACTTGATGTTGTATGTTTGTTTTATTGGGTGAATTTTTGAATATTGACTAATCAAGAAAAATTGGTAATTGACTTGATTAAAACCTATTCACCCCCCCCCCCCCCCCCCCCCCCCCCCTCCCCCCCTCCAGGTTTAGACACACACGTTTTTAGGGATCTTTCAATACATAAGTATGAAATCGTACCTGAATTTCCCGAATCCATTGAATAGCGTAAGAAATCCAACCTGAAAATAAAACAAAGAAAATAATGAAAACAATAGAGAGTCTTCTATTCTCTACTCATCTTTCTCAGATTGCCTAATGGGAAGATAATTCTATAATACAATCTATGCCTGAGAGTAGGGACCACCTATATATATAGTATAACTTCCTAGAATCCTAACCCATAAAAGATTCTCAACCCTAATATGATGGCTATTCCTAAAAGGAATACTATGCCCACACATATACTATGCCCACACATATACAATAACCCATACCATATTCTACATTTATTTAATGTAGTTAAGATGTACAGAGCCCAACAATATTGATCACAATCAAACAGACTTTATCCGGTCAACTCTCACTTACTTAAACATTCCAATCTATTCAGTTTTTATAAACATAAAATAAAATGTCATATATTGCTCACGATTTTATAAGAACCTTACAGGGTTGGTTTCTTATATATCCTTGAATGTACCTCAATATATATAATTTTATTTTAAATTAAATTTACTAGCATATACATGAATCTTGTAGTTTTAATAAGTATTTTCACATATTCATTCATTGTGCAGTTACCAAGAGATAATTGAGGATATAACGAAAAGAATGGGTGCATGGATGGCAAAATTTATTTGCAAGGAGATTTGTTAAGCATATCAAATTATCCTAAAATTAAAAATTTAATTGAAGAGAATTTGACTTTTTCTTTGAAGATCTTCAAACACTCATGAGTCCTATATGTATAATATAAAGCACTTCAACATGTATTTAAATTTCTCCTTCAATTTATACTTACGCTTGAAATTAAATGAGTTTCTATTTGATATAACTACATAACTGTTATGGACCTGACGTGTTTCGATTCCCAAAGTAAATTCGAATTGAAAATAAAATTTGAAAGAAACAGTAATATATAAAAATAATGGACACAAGATTTACATGGTAAAACCCTTGATACGAGGGAAACATTCATGGACAAAGACTAGAAGGATTTTATTAGACAAAAAACAATTATAACCTCTCTCTAACATATTAGGAGAGAATTACAACCTTTCTCTCAAACAAGAGAAAAGAACATCTAGGGAGAAGAGGGAAGAAGAGCTTTTTGCTTGGGATGAGAAGAGTAGGGAAACGTGGGCTGCTATTTAAAGGCAAAGAACCCATCCATACCATTAATGCATGTAGTTGAGAGAATCAACTACCACTCATCAACTAATTTGTTGCCACCAAAGTCTCCATTTTTCAAACTCTTAATTAATTACCATGTGAAAAATGTGACTTTAACCTTTCATTCTCCCACTTGAAGTCATCTTTTCACGGTCTGTTAATCCTTCTGATCTTTATTCAAATTCCTGTTGCTTACGTTTCTACTAGACCATAGAAGAATCTATACCATATGAACTTGTTAGTATTGATAAGATTGGTCATTACATCTACTAGATTCTGGCTTGGTCATTACATCTACTAGGTTCTTCATGGTGTGTATCTATTGCATATCCACACTACCTTTTTCCACTGCTTCCAGAACAAAGTGATATTGTACTCTTATGTGCTTGGTTCTGGAATGAAAAGCTAGATTCCTTACGACGTGCAAGAGACTCTGACTGTAACAAAACAAAATAATCTTCTCTTATTTGTGCTCGAGTTCCTATATTAGCCTTTTAATCCAAATTAAGCTTGTGTAGCTGCCATGTACACTGCCTTAGTTGTAGATAAAGCCACGACAGTTTGTAACTTGGAAATCTAGCTCACGGTTCCTCCTACAATTGTAAACACATAAATAATGGGGATTTTCTATTGTTGAGATCACTTGCAATGACAAAAAATTTTGATCCTCCATAACATAATCCAACATCTGAGGTTCCTCTGATGTGTCTTGAAATCCTCTTCACAGTATTACAATGCTCTATACCAGGATTCATCATGTATTAACTAACCGTTCCAATGCTTGTGCAATGCCTGATTTTGTACGTATCAAAGCGAACATTAAACTTCTCACTGCTGATGCATATGGCACTTGAGACATTTATATCCTCTTCGCTTCATTGCTAAGACTCACACTTTGATCGTGCCAAAATTGCACTATATTTTGGCCCTCATTTCCATGTTCTTCATCTCTTTTCATGTATTATTGTGCATTTTATTGGCTTGTTTATATTGATTGTAGACATTCAATACAATTCAGGTATTGGAAACAAGAATCGAGACTTTCGTACGCAAAAGGGATCAAATGGTGCAAAGGAATAAATGAAGACTCCAGTGCGTTGGTACTGCATAGGTACCTTACTCACGCACTACCCGTGCACAGGAAGAAGGAACTTGAAGATTGCTCAGTGCACGGTCTTCACCTGTGCACTGGAGGAAGAGTCTCTGATTTTGCCCAGAACTCAGGTATTGCGCGGGTCCTCACCCCTGCACTACCAGTGTAAATGCCATGAACCAGTGAGCAGATTAGAAGCAGAATGGCCACTGCACGGCTCACTGCACAGTTACCTTACCCGCGCACTACGAGCGTCAAACCTCGTGACATCAACATTTTAGACCTATTTTGAGAATCCTATATATAAATTCGTTTATTAGATCGCCCACACATATATTTTTCTCACTTTTTCTCTCTCTAGATCTATGAATCATTTTCTCCCAACACATCCAAAAATCCACACATCATCTCTTTGATTTCTACTCAATAAGAGCTCTAGAAAATTAAATTTGAAGCTTTTTCATGGGTTTATTCTCACTATTTTTTCTTAGTTTGTGCTTTGTAATGACTATGAGTAGCTAAATCCCCACTAAGTGGTTGCAGTGATTCATTTGTGAACCTTGGGCATTATAATGAACTCTATTTCTTTTATTAATCTATCAAGTATGTTTCATTCTTTGTTTTAATTGATTTCAAAAATGAATTGTCTTGGATTGAACACTACTCTCTTTACAATTTTGTTGAGAAATTATTTGAGTAAAGAATTAGGTATACACTCTACTTGGTTTTAGTAATCTCAACTGAATTAAAGGATTGAATAAGAGTACACTTCTCGAGTGAAATCCTGACTTCATAATCTCAATTTCGTTCTAATCTCAAATGGGTAAACAATTCTATACACACTAGGTTGATAACTTGTGTGAGATTAAGCATCAATACTATACACTCTAGATTGGTGACATTATAAAGAGATTATTCCCTTATTTAATAGACATGCATTCATGCAAAATCACTTGTGGGTGGTCAAGATTATCCCTGATTTTACATGAATTCCATACACTCAAATTTGGTTACAATAGACTGATGTACATTCATGAGAGCTCTTGATTTTCCTATTGATTGATTATTGGATCCATCAATTCCTTAGTTCCATTATCATTCATTCACACATTTATTCTCTAATTAGTTGTATTTGATTAGTTTACTTGTAGTTTGCATATTAGTATAATCTCAAAACCAAAACTATTGCATTTTACTTTTATTGAACTGTTAGTACTAGAGTTGAGTTTAATTTCTTCTATCCACCGATCTCTGTGGACGATACTTAACTTTCCATTATATTGTTTTGCAAAGCATTTTTGAGTGCATCCTGGGTTTTAATAAATGCTTTTGGAAAACACTTTTCATACACCAAAAACGACATTGTCACACTTGAGGATAATTTGAAATTTATAGGAAGAGGGGTAGAAATTGGCTTACAATCTTGCATGTTGAAGAGTCTTAAAATTTTCCTCAAGTGGTTCTTCTGAGAAAGCTAAAACTTCTTATCTTTTCTGTCTTAGTGAATTTGCATCTCAAGAATTTTGTTTGTTGGTCACAAATCCTTCATATCAAACTCTTTAGCCAACCGTGCCTTTAATTCTTGGACTCAATCTTTGTCGGGGTCTGCTACCAACATGTTGTCCACGTACAACAATCGGATAATGAAGTTGTCATCATCTTTAAACCTCTTGTAGTAAGTATAATGGCCTGAGCTGAGTCTGTTGTATCCAAGCCTTATAATAAAGGAATCAAATCTCTTGTACTAACACCTTAGCGCCTGTTTTAAATTGTATAGAGATTTGGTTGACCTGCAAACCAAGTTTTCCTTGCCTTCTTTGGCAAAACCTTCTAGTTGAAACATATAAATTTCTTTTTCAAGTTCTCCATGAAGAAATGTAGTTTTCACATCCAATTGATCTAGGTGTAGGTCAAGTGTAGCACACATAGCCAAGACTATTATGGCTGTTGTAAGTTGAACCACCGTGGAAAATATCTCAGTAAAGTCAATGCCTTCTTTCTGAGCATATCATTTGCCACTAGTCTTGCACGATACCGTTACACTTGGTCATTTCCATCTTGTTTGATCTTATAGACCTATTGTTTCCAATGGCTTTCTTCCATATGGTAATGGAACAAGCTCTCATGTTTTGTTCTTGTAAAGAGCTTCAATTTTTCCTGCATTGTTGTCATCCACAGATATGCATCTGTGATATTTATAGTTTGACCATGGCTCTCCATCCTATGTTAGAAGACAGTTTGCTATGTTGCTCTCTGTAACTTACTCTGAGTTCCAAGCTTGAGGTCTTCTCTCACGAGTTGACCGTTGAATTTCTAGAACATCGGACTCGATTGATTCTTGTACCTGTTAGAATAAGACTTTGGTATCGGGACATTGTGAGAAGCATTTCTCCAGTAGAATAAGGTGTAGGATTTGAAGCACCAATGCCATAAGTAGAAGCCTAAGGGATGGGAATAGCTTTAGGAGAGGCAACCACTAAGGTTTTCATGGGGATGGTAGTAGAAACCGCCTCCCGGTCGATCGAAATGGCAGGGTTCACCATTTCCCGAGTTTCCTTGCTTTAAGTAGTACCCACCTCGCCAACTCTTGATCTTTTGTTCCTCACCAAGGGAACCTCCTCATCATTAGAAGGGATCTGACAACCGTTTCGCCTGATGCATTACCATGGAGCGAAAACCGGTGAACGCTCTCTTTTTGCCACCTGGCACAATGGCTCACTAGTAACACCCTTTCCTTTATCGATAGACCGATTCGAAGAAGGTACAATCGAGACTGCCTCACGCCCACCACGAACATGTTGGGATTATGCTCGATAGAAAAAGGATAATAATGTATTTAACAATCTTTTCATATTAATAAAGTGATTTCTAGTTTAACAAATCTTATAACATTTATAGTTTAATTATTATAATTGTCAAAAGTAAATAATCGTAAGGTCAAAAGACTATGAGAAAAGAAGAATTGTTCATACATCTAGATATGTATGAGGTAGACATAATTCTTTATTTAGTCTTGAATAATATTCACAACTTAAGAAAAAGGTCGGACATCTTTATCTTTTCAAAGTTGTGGATTCTTTTGCTAGCATTTGTGTGGGAACAAATGTGTTATAATGAGTATAAAATCATCAAAGTGTGGTGTCTTTGGAAAAAAAGAATCTAGTGCACTAGGTGCATTGAATAGGATCACAGTGAATTAATTTATCCACAACCGTCAGTGGATAAAAAAAATTCACTTGAAGACAATCGGAGAGTCTATCTCAATCCTAAGATAAATGATGAACTTATGGTTGAAAGTGTTATCATTTGAGCTATCAATAAGTACGATTATATAGCATAGTCTATCATCGATAGTTTGGTGGTATTCATTTGTTAATCGATAGAGGACTTCATTTATCGATATGGACATCGTGACTCTATTTATTAAATGTGAGTAGAATACAATAATATGGATATTTTGAGGTATTGGATATCAACTCTTAACGTTAAATTTTCAATAGTGTCTATTGAAACATGGCTTCTGGACAAGTCAAAATATCCAAGTTCAAAACGTGGTCATATAAGTAAATATGGTAACTTGGAGAGCTATAGGCGGTCTATGAGCTCTTGGCGATTACTGGTATGCTTCACGAGGATACACTTTCTCCAGTAAGGTTGTCTAGGGTATGAGTGGGAAATTTTAACTTATTCTATCTTTATTTAAGAGTTCAATTTTAGTTCTTTAGTGGAATGAACTAAAATTAATAGATCGGACCTAAACGAATCATTTGTTGATTGTAATTGGGTTGTGTCTATTGGAGCTTAAATTTAGATAGCCCGTCAAGATCCTCAATCCACATGAACTTGCATGGATCACTTGATATATTCTACCGGACCAATTAAGGGGTCCATCTAGAATTGTATTAAGACATGTGGACTTGTTTCTTTTTATAAGAATGGTTCTAGTTCACATGTGGACTTTTTATTAAGGTCCAATGGATTTAATAAAAAGAAAAATAATATATAAGCCTATATAATGTCATGGGTGGCAAGGCTAATATATAAAAGCCTAATATATTATTTTTTATTTTATTATTTAATTAAATGGAAATTAATTAGTTTGTTGATTAATTAATTAATTAATTAAAAGTCAAAATATTTTTCCTAATAGGAGAAGTCTCCTAATATTATACTATTTTTGGTAATGTTGACGGGAAATTTGCTCGGGATGAGAAATTCTTGTTAACACCCTCGAGACCACTACCACGAAAGTGGTGGCCGGGGTCGGTACCGTTGGTTCCCGACCTGTTAAGAGATAGACGAGAGACTGGATCGTAATAAAAGTAAATGAGAGCTTTTATTATTGATAGATTGCTTTAAAATACAGATCACTCTCTCGTGTGCTCACAGTCTCTCTAAGATATAGGGTGGTGGCAACTTCGTGCCGGTTGAATAGTGGAAATGAAGGTGGCTGTGTTCTGAATTCGGAATTTAGGTCTTCCCCTCTTCTTTTCTTTCTCTCTTCTCTCTGTTGTTATCTATCTTTTTCTATCTAAATCTCAGTCTATGTAGGTTTTTCTCTGTTTTTCTCGTCCATGCTTGGCCTCACATATTTATATCGTCCAAGTAGGTTTTTAGTTGGCAAATATTTCACCGTGATCCCATGAATCTGTTCCCTCTTTATCGGGCGAGATTCATCATTTGAATTTGAATTGTTACGGGAATTGATGATATCGTTGACGGAGATAAGTTTGTTCCCTTTTTTTAATCAAACTCTTGACGTGTATGTAAACATTACGTGGAGGTGATCCTGTGTGCACTCGTGTCATGATTTTCATGGAGGTCACCCTACTAGCTGCCTGATGCCCCGTAGTGCGAGGTAGATCCCTGCTCCAGCTCTGTTCTTAGAAGCTTAAGATGGATTTTCCATAACCCTTTGGGGCTTGAGGTGCTCTTATAGACCTTCTTGGAAGGTAGCTGGGGTAGTGTAGATTTAGGTGTGATTCATCCATTATGTCCAGCAAGGACAACGGACTTCTGGAGAGGTTGGCGGGCTTCTGGAGAAGTCTCTTGAGCTTGGAGACTTCCCCTGGCATTCACGGGGTGGTTTTAGAGCTCGACCTCAGAGCCGAGGTTCCCCGATAGATGGCCTGAAGAAGCCCAGGTTCCAGTACTCTTGTTGGGGGCTCATCTTAATCGCGTCTGGCTTGTTTTCTAGTAGTTTGGAAGCCGGACCGGCCTTCCCAGCTCCTACGGGGTGGCTTTAGGGTATTTCTGGGCTTAATGATTGTCGATTATGGGTAGAAAATTTATCTTTGACCCCTGGCGAAATTTCATTAACAGAAGTCCTCTCTGACTTGAACACCTGTGGTAGAGTTAGGGTTGGAGTCAGATTCCTTATTTAATTGAGAAAGTTTTCCGCGATAAAGATAATTAATGAGAGCGAAATCTTCTCATTAATTACCCAATATTTGAATTTGAAACTGTGTTATTCAAATAAACACTGTTGTAATACGGCTCCAGGTGATCTTCCCGAGGATATCACCGATAATCCTCTATTTAAACCCGACCTTACCGTTACTTTCTTCATACTTTCTTAAATCTCAAATTTTCAAATTTCTTATTTCATGCTTTCTCTGCCGATTTCCCTGCTTGCTGTCACACCTCTCTTACCAATTAATGTCGACTTCTCGAGCGATAAGGAATCTTCCCCGCCCCGCTAGGGCCGTCGTTCTAGCATGAACGTCTCTATCTGCACTAGCTTTTCGAACCAGCCTGACAATCCTCTGAACCTAGTCGATGAAGACTCTGATGTCGAGGAGAGAGTCGAAGCAGTCAGGAGGGCTCAGGTCACAGTGGTGGAGCTTCCTTCAATGGTGGCCCTTCTTTTCGAACCCAGGGTCATCCTTGACTCTACCGACGACCCTCAGTCGATTGGCCATCTTTAGGATAAGTACAGTATTCCTGACACTGTTTCCCTCACTGTCCCCCCACAGGAATTATGATGTTTTTAGCCCGCTCCAAGGCGTACTCCCTATCCACGTCGTAACTTTTGAGTGCGAGGTGAGGCTCCCTCTTCACCCTACCCTTCAGTGGGCTCTTAATGCTCTTCAGCTGGCTCCGTTTCAACTAACGCCCGGCTTCTGGAGGCATCTTGTCGGCTTCCTTGTATTATGGAGGGAGCAATACGAGATGAGCAATGTAACCAGGGAGCCTGGGGCTGAGGAGCTCGCCTTTCTTTTCCAGATAGGTAGCCTGGCTGGGGTTCCACGAGGCTAATTATATGCCAAGGCCAAGAATAGGCTCAACTTTATCATCCCCGAGGCTTCAAAGAAAGACCCCGCTTGGAAAGAGGAATGGGTATTGGTAGGGGGAGACTGGGGAAGCTCTGTGTTCATTAGTGGGCATGAGCTTGAGGTCCCCACCGCTTTTAGTGATAAACCATCGTGGGATCGAGACTCTCTGCCTGCTGAGTCTGAAGTTGTGTTGAAGACTATCCTGGCTAGGAATTATCTTAATTTGAAGTTCCCAACAGCTGACCACTTCGACCCCCGTAGGGTGAACAAGTACATGCGGATCTCTGATGCTACTCCTCGTAAGTATCTGGCTTTATCATGCTTTTGCATTGTTTGACAGTCTAGCTCTGACGGTTTAATCTTTTTCTTAACAGTATTTGTTGTTGTTCCAGCTTCTCGCAAAGCCCGGTAAGCTGGGATCCCTTCTCCTCCTTATAGACCTTCCCCTGGAGCTCTCTCGACTGTTTCGAAGAAGGGGGGTCAACCACTAAAGTAGATGCCCCGCTCGTTCCTTCCCTCTCATCTTCACAAGTGAAGTCCAAGATGGCACTTCTTGTATCTCGGGGGGAAAAGGCTCTAGGCAAAGGATGGCCTGCCTCCCAAGTCGCCAATAAGTTCGCTCATGTTCCCTCTCCAGTAGTCTCTGGTTCAATCGATGCTCCCTGAGTCACATTATCCCTTTCTACTGATCCGGTTGTATCCTGGACAGTCGAGGTTCCCAGGGAGCCTGATACCGATATTCCTGAGGTCGCCCATTCTCACCCTCACCAGCAATTAAGCTCGGCGGGTCAGGACGAGGTCCTGAAGCAATTTGTTGCATCCTGTCTAGGCGGTGGGCTTTCTAGGATGACCGCGATGCCTGTGGACATCATGATTACCAAAGGGTTCGCCCTTCTAATCGAGGTAATCGCCGCTTTTACTTCTTCATCCAGCTGCTTGATTTGTCATTTTCTAACATGATTTTCCTTTGCAGGCTTTCAAGTTTCACGTGGCCATGAGGCATCAGATAGTCTTTCTCCATGATCAGGCAGCCAAGGCTGAGGCTGAAGCCGAGCGAGCCATGGGGTTGCTTGCGCGACCTCAAACCCTGGTCCAGGAGATGACCTCAAGTCAATAGGGAATGAAGACACAGCTGGCTGAGCTTCAGTACGACCATGAGAGGTTGAAGCGGGCTTTTGATCAGGAAACTCTCCGGTTGAAACGACGGGCTAGCTAACGGGATGACTGGAGGGGAGAGGCCAAGGCTCTGGATGTCGAGAACCAGACTTTACAGGCTCAAGTTACCCAGCTCCTGGCCGAGGTGGAAGCCTCTTTTAACGAGGGGTACTTCTATGCCTCCTATCAGGTTACAGAGGCTCTTCCTCCCCCATTCGATCTCTCCAGCATCGCCGACAGGGATAGATAAGAGGCCATGTCACGGGCTGTGGAGATGTCTCACCCCAAAAATGATGGAGCTAGGAAGCGGTTGGAGGTGCCGGATATGCCTCCTCATGTTCCTGCATTCCCAGCATTTGGTCCTGGTGAATCCTCGAAGGGGGTCCAAATCTAGGAGCTAGAAGGAAGCCTTGCTGAAGCTCGAGACTCTCCCGCAGTGCTCTTAGAAGTGGAGTCAACAGAAGGCGGGAACATGCCTGAGTCAATGTCCAGCCTTCTTGATGCAGCCATACCGTACAAACTTATGGCGGTGATCAATGAAATCGTAGAGGATAATCATGTTGACCCCGAAGCAGCCGAGACGGGTCCCCAGAAGGAGACGGAGGCGGTAGACGCAGCTGATAAGGACTAGCTACGACCGGAGAGGGAAGTAGGGGTGAGGTTCGCTCTATAGAAGATGAGGCAGAAGGTCCTCAGGAAGACGAAGAAGCTTGAGTTCTCTCCTTTGTAATCCATTTTTAATGCCCCGAAAAGGGGATGGGCATCCCATTTTCAACTGTGTTTGATCTTTTGTCATTTTTTTTATAGCCCGGAATCAGAGATTAGGCTCCCTGTTTGATGTAGCCTTGTTGGGGAATAAGCTCTCCCACTTAATAATAATGTTTCAATTTTAGATCTACGTCTCTTTCCGACTTGCATGTACTTACTTGATCTCCCTCTAGATCCAGCATTTATAGCGAAACAAACTATCTTGGGGGAACAACAGGATAAAGAAACTGTTTAATCGTGAAAATGGGCAGTTAGCGTCGGGCTTCCTGACCACCGAGTTTCGTAGCTCAATTTCCTTAGTCGATAGTCCCCTTGTTGGATTGTAGGCCTGTTATAGTGCGTGACCATGCATCAAGGAAAAAGTAGTGAACAACAATAACCGGAATATTTAGAGTTTACGTAAATCGAGCCCTCCATCCCCGAGCCCCTTTGGAGGGATGTATCCCGAGTAGAATATTAAGTAAAAGACTGTTTAGCCCATTCTTAGGCTCGGAATCAGGATGGCTTCCGCGCTTTCAAGCTCGATTTTTTCTTGGTGAGGAGTGGTAGCCCGACCAAGGCATTAGGAGGGCTATCTAGCTATTTCCTGGTCTCGAGATCTGGATGGCAACTATGCCCTTACACTCAGATCCTTCTTGGGGGTGGTAGCCCGGCCAAGGCATCAGGAGGGCTGTCTAGATATCTTCTGGTCTAAAGATCTGGATGGCAACTATGCCTTTACACTCAGATCCTTCTTAGGGGTGGTAGCCCGACCAAGGCATCAGGAGGGCTACCTAGCTATTTCCTGGTCTTGAGATCTGGATGGCAATTATGCCCTTACACTTAGATCCTTCTTGGGGGTGGTAGCCCGACCAAGGCATCAGGGGGGCTATCTAGCTATTTCATGGTCTTGAGATCTGGATGGAAACTATGCTCTTACACTCAGACCCTTATTGACGGGGGGTAGTGCCCGGTCGAGGCATCAAGAGTGGCGGGGGGGCTTCCCCTGCTTACCCCTGGTCTTGAGGCGATAATGTCGAACTTTCAATATGGACCCAAATCATTGTAGGACATAGTTGAAGAAGGAGTAAAAAAGAAAAGCATGATTTATTGATATGGAGGGTGGAGTACATTATTGTCAGAAAAATAAAAGAAGCTAGTCAAAGGTCGCCTACTCCAGAGTCCCCGGTTCAACGGTAGAATTTCCTTAGGTGATCTGCATTCCAAGTATGGTCGATGAGTTGTCCATTCATATCCTCAAGCTTGTACGCCCTATTACGGATCACCATCTTTATTAAGTATGGTCTTTCCCAATTGGGCCATAGGACCCCATCTAACCTCTTCCTGGTGTTCAACGTCACTTTTCTAAGGACTAAATCCCCTTCTTTGAAGCTTCAGGCTTTAACCATTCAATTGAATTACCTGGCAATCCTGCTTTGGCAGATCACTACCTTCTCAGCTATTCGATCTTGCTTCTCCTCCAAGAGGTCCAAACTAGCTTGGAGCTTGCTTTCATTGCTCCCTGGTTCGAATTGTTGGACTCTAAAGGAGGTCAACTTATGCTCTATGGGTAGGACTGCTTCAACCCCAAAGGCCAGCGAGTAGGGTGTTTCCCCGGTAGTTGTTCTTCTTGTAGTACGGTAAGCCCAAAGGACCTCTGAAAGCTCCTCTACCCATCTGCCTTTCTTCTACTGTAGCTTTTTCTTCAACAACTTCTTAATGGTTTTGTTCATGGATTCCACAAACCATTGGTCTGAGGGTAGGCTACCGAAGCAAATCAAAGTTCGATTCCCAAACCCTCGTAGAAATCTCTGAATCGACCATTATCGAACTGCTTTCTGAGGTCGGTTATGATGGCAAGAAGGGTTCCGAACCTGCAAACTACATTGGTCTTGATGAACCTTGTTGTGTTCTCTTCTGATATCTAGGAGAGTGGTCCGGCTTCAACCCATCTTGTGAAGTAGTCAATCGCTATGATAACGTGCTTGGTCTGTCCCGGAGCTGTAAGAAGCGGTCCAATCAAATCGACTCCCCACATAGCAAAGGGGTACGGTGAGCTAAGGGACGACAAGCGCTCCGGAGGGAGGTGACTCAAGTTTGCTACCTTCTGGCATGCCTCTCAGGTTTGTACCAAGTTCTTAGCATCTTGATGGATGGTCGACCAATAATACCCCAGGCGGAGAACCTGATATGCCAAGGCCTCTCCACCAATATGGTTTCCGCATTCCCCAGAATGAACCTCTCTCAAAGCCCATTTGGCGTCTTCAGGGTGTAGACATCGGAGCAGGGGAAGGGATTTTCCCCTTCGGTATAAATGCCCATCCACCATACAATATCAGACCGAGAGCCTTTTAACCCTCCTAGCTTGGTCGAGCTCTCCAGGGAGTTTCCCATCCTGTAGATACTCCACTAATGGATCCATCCAGCACGGTTGTCGGTCCAAGGTATAAGCTTCCTTACCAGTCATAATGCTAGGTAGGGGGATTATTTGAAGAGGGATTCCGTGAGGTAGGATCTGGCCACCATATGCAGCTATTCAGCCCGATGATTTAGCTGTCGAGGTATCTCCTCGATTTCGAATCCCTTAAATATGCTTTTGAGTTGCTGAACCAATTTAAGGTATGCGACCATATTATCCTCTTTTGCCTGATATTCCCCGGAGACTTGGTTGACCACAAGTGAAGAGTCGCTCTTGATATTCAGGTAATCAACCCCTGAGTTATATGGCTGCCTTTATTCCAGCTAGCAGGGCTTCATACTCTGCCTCATTGTTTGTGGCTTTAAATTCAAACCGGAAACAGTGGCAGCACTCAGTTCCTTCCGGGTAGATGAGAACTATGCCCGCTCCTCCCCCAGATTGCTCGGAAGCTCCATCAGTGTAGAGAGTCCATGACTCGCAGCCCTCTGGCCAGTTGTCAGACTCTAGAGTCCTCTCAAGGGTTACGTCTATTGCCGTGGGGGTTGCCTGATCTGAAGGTACTGAGAGCTCGGCTACAAAGTCTGCCAGTGCCTGAGCTTTTATCGCGGTTCTATTCTTATATTTTAAATCAAATTGGGTAAGCTCTAAGGTTCACAGAACCAGCCTTTCAGAAACATCCGGCCTTTGTAAGAATTGACGGAGGGGTTGGTCCATCACCACTGCTATTGAATGAGCATGGAATTAAGGATGAAGTTTCCTTACCGAGGTCACCAAGGCTTAAGCGAGCTTCTTCAATAGAGTATAGTTCTTTTCGGGCTTGGTTAGAGCGTGACTCACATAGTAGATAGGTCCCTGGATCCTATCCCCGCATTCCTTGACCAAGGCCCCGCTCACGGCGGTTTCTGAAATGGCCAAGTATATTTGGAGCTTTTCTCCAGGATTTGGCTTGACCAGCAGTTGAGGGCTTGTTAAGTATCTTTTCAAAGCTTGGAAAGCTAGTTCGCTCTTCTGATCCCACTTCATGTTTCTTCCCTGCTTGATAGCTTTGAAGAATGGTAGGCACTTATCGATCGACCGAGAGATGAACCTATTGAGCACTGCTATCTGCCCGGTCAAAGCTTGAATCTGTTTAAGATATGTGGGGGATTTTAGAACCAGGATAACCATGATTTTTTCTGGATTAGCCTCTATGCCACTCTCATGGACCATGAAGCCCAGAAACTTCCCCGCAGTTACCCCAAAGATGCACTTGGAAGGGTTCAACCTCATCTGGTTTTCCCTAATGATCATAAAGGTTCTACGAAGGTTGTCCAGGTGGCCTCCCGAGGTTGAAGATTTGGTGATCATGTCATCAATGTACACCTCCATCGACCTTTCGATTTCGGGCTTGAACAACCGATTGACTAACCGCTGGTAAGTAGCTCCAGCATTCTTGAGCCCGAAAGGCATCACCTTGTAGCAGTATATGCCTTGCACGGTGATGAAACTGGTCTTTTCTTGGTCCGCGGGATGCATCATGATCTGATTGTAGCCAGAGAACGCATCCATGAATCTTAGGAGCTTGTTCCCGGATGTGGAATCGACCAACTGGGCAATTTTTGACAGAGGGAAACTGTCCTTCGGGCATGCCCGGTTGAGATCGGTATAGTCTACACACATAAGTCACTTCCCATTTGCCTTCGTGACCATGACCACATTGGCGATCCATTCGGGGTAACGGGCTTCTCGGAAGAAGCTTGCCTGGGTTAGTTTATCCACCTCTTCTTTACCTGCCACATTTCTTTCAGTGTTGAAGTGTCGCCTTTTCTGTTTGATGGGCTTGAAGGTCGGATCCACCGCCAGTCGATGTGCTGCTAATGTCATTGGTATCCCCGGTATCTCAGCATAACTTCAAGCAAATATGTCATTGAACTCTGTGAGGAGCCTAATCAAACCTTATTTCATTCCTGGCTCAAGGGTAGCTCCAATCCTGACGACTTTCGAGGGATCGCTTATTCGGACAGGTATCTCTTCTAACTTATCCACTGGATGGCCGCTGGCCCATTCCCTTCTTTGTTCTTCCATGTCGGGTACCACGAGGCCTTCTTCGGGGCAATCGGTGGGACCCGTGTCTTCCAAGTTTAGTGCAGAAGTTATCCTACCTTGGATTGTCGTCACTTAGGCGAGTTGTTTAGCTAGAGCTGCTGGGTTGGCTGACACTGCGTAGCATTTCCTAGCTGCTTGCTGATCACCCCGGACTTCGCCCACCTTATCTCCTATCGGGAACTTCAGGACATTGTGGTAAATAGAAAGGACCCCTTTCAGGGATGATAGAAATGGCCTCCCTAATATTGCATTGTAGGCCGATGGGGTATCCACCACCACGAAGTCGGTCATGATGTTTTGCTGGAGAGGTGCGGCTCCAATGATCACTGGTAGGATTTTTGATCCTACGGGTGTGATGGAGTCCCCAGTGAACCCATATAATGGAGTAGTGCAACTATTGTAGCAACATTGCTTTAAGTTTAGCTTCTCCAAGGTATCTTTGAACAGGATGTCTACGCTGCTACCTGTGTCGACGAGCACGCGGTGCACCATGAAGTTGGCAATTTGTACCGTGATGACCATGGGGTCATCATGAGGCTGCACAGTGTGATAGACATCTGCTTCGGTGAAGATGATCTATGATAGCTTGGAGGGATCGGTCGATCTCTGATCTTGTCTGTACGAGGGACCTTCCTCGCATGGTTTTTCCTGAAACTGTTGGAGGTACCGGCCAGAGTGGGTCCCCCGCTAATAGTATGTATTACCTGAATCGGTTACATCAGGTCCGTCTACTCCCTCTTCCTTTTCTCGGCATGTTCTCGGATCTCGGATCTTGGCTTGCACCTCCCTTCCAGTTTGAATGTTCTCCCTGACTTGTTGTAAGAATTCTATCAAGCATCCTCCCCTTATTAAAGCCTTAATCTGGTTCCGCAGGTTGTAGCATTCTGAAGTGTTGTGCCCTACGTCCTCGTGAAAGTCGCAATATTTATAACGATTTCTCTTATCGACCGGGGCTTTCATAGGAGCGGGCTTCTATAACAAACCCTTGTCCTGAATGGCGAGGTAGACTGTTTCTCAGGATACAATTAAGGGAATGTAATGGTCGTACCCCCTCTCATTGCGAGCTATAATGGCCACTGTCCTGGGAGGTGGTAAAGCTTGAGGAGGAGCTTATTTATCTGGATACCTTTTCGATTTGGGCTGAGGAAGGGGGAAGCCGTATGTTGATTTATTAGGGGGTTTGTTTTGGCTTTTCTGAGCTTGCTCGAGTCTGGGAGCTTCCTTCTTTTGTCGCTTTACGGCTCTCATGTCGTCATGTTCCGTCTTGACCTTAAGCTGTTCGTCGACCTCAATCTGCTCCATAGCCCGACCATAGGCTTCCTGGTAAGTTTCTAGAGGTCTCTTAGCGAAATACCGAAAAAGCTTTCTCGCCTACAGGTTCTTTCTGAAGTTGGCGAGTGTTTCCTTTTCGGTGAAGACCCTCATCTAGATGACTTCCTTATAGAAATGCTCGATATAAGCCCGGAGGGTTTCCCCTCTCTTGGATCACGTATTGTAGATGGATCAGGTCCTTCAGTCGGGGCTTAACTCCCTAGAATTGTGAGCAGAAATCAGTTGATAACTTAGAAATGGAATCCACGCTTCCAGCGGGTAGTTTCCTAAACCAGGTTTTAGCATAATCTGTGAGTGTAGTAGGGAACATTCGACACATAGCGGCCCTAGCTTTGCTCTGGACCTTCATCTGTTGAACAAAACTCTCTAGGTGGCTCAGGGGATCTTCAGTCCTAGAGAATCTGTTGTCTGACATTTTGAACTTAGGCAGGAGCTCTGCCTCCCAGATCCTCCTGGTGAAAGAAGCATTCATTTCATTTAGAGGATCTTTCTTGTCCTCCTTGTACTTTCCCTTATTCATCAATTGGACCTCTTACTGAAGCTCTACCAACTAATCCCTTGGACGTTTGCTTTCGGATTTCCTTGAGTTGATCTCGGATTCCTCACCATCGGATCCCTCTGAAGAACTGGCGACCTCTACCCGGTTCCTTCTCTGGGAGGGTCTGCTCGGGGGCTTTGCTGACTTTTGTCTTCCCTACCCCGGGATTCTCACCTTGAAGTCGTAGGGTTGAGAAGCTCTCCCCATTCTCGAGGAAGGACATCTGCCGTGGATTTAACTTGTCTTGGTTGATAGCGTGGCAGCGCTTCAGGAACATGGGGCATGGGCTCTAGCCTTTCCGGGATCGAGGTTGGAAGCCCCACTCTATTACGAGTTGATTCCCGAGGGGCAAGTCCCAAGCGATCGAAGGCGGGTTGCCTAGCCCCAGACCTGCTTGACTCCCCCTGATTGCAGAGACCCATTTGTTGGATAGTGATACCCTCAGAGAGTAGTCGAAGGTGGACATTTTCTATGAAGGCCGCTGCTTGTTAGTCAAGCTCTACCTAACTTTCCAGAGGGGGATCCAGAGCCCGCACAGTGGCTGGCTGGGTGGGAACCTGGCTATGGAGCCCAGATTTTCTCTCTTTCCTCGGGACCTTTCATGTCGATGTAGCAGAAGGTTTTTCAGAGGTGCCCTGATGCCCTTGTGAGGAGCGGAGCTTCATGATTATTATGAATTAATGAACTTTTCGAATGTAAAGAGATGGTGGTGTGAGAGGTTTCCCACAGACGGCGCCAAAAAGTGGTGACGGGAAATTTGCTCGGGATGAGAAATTCCTGTTAACACCCTCGAGACCACTACCACGAAAGTGGTGGTCAGGGTAGCTACCGTTGGTTCCTGGCCTGTTAAGAGATAGACGAGAGACTGGATCGTAATAACAGTAAATGAGAGCTTTTATTATTGATAGATTGCTTTAAAATACAGATCACTCTCTCATGTGCTCACAGTCTCTCTAAGATATAGGGTGGTGGCAACTCTGTACCGGTCGAATAGTGGAAATGAAGGTGGCCGTGTTCTGAATACAGAATTTAGGCCTTCCCCTCTTGTTTTCTTTCTCTCTTCTCTCTGTTGCTATCTATCTTTTTATGTCTAAATCTCAATCTATGTAGGTTTTTCTCTGTTTTTCTCGTCCATGCTTGGCCTCACATATTTATATCGTCAAAGTAGGTTTTTAGTTGGCAAATATTTCACCGTGATCCCATGAATCCGTTCCCTCCTTATCGGGCATGATTCGTCATTTGAATTTGAATTGTTACGGGATTTGATGATATCGTTGAAGGGGATAAGTTTGTTCCCTTTTATTAATCAAACTCTTGACGTGCATGTAAATATTAAGTGGAGATGATCTTGTGTGCACTCGTGTCATGAATTTTCATGGAGGTCACCCTACCAACTGCCTGTTGCCCCCTAGTGCGAGGTAGATCCCTGCTCCGGCTCTATTCTTAGAAGTTTAAGATGGATTTTCCCAGACCCTTGGGGGCTTGAGGTGCTCTTGTAGACCTTCTTGGGAGGTAGCTGGGGTAGTGTAGATTTAGGTGTGATTCTTCCTTTATGTCCAGCAAGAACAGCGGGCTTCTGGAGAGGTTGGTGGGCTTCTGGAGAATGTCTCTTGAGCTTAGAGACTTCCCCTGGCATTCACGGGGTGGTTGTGGAGCTCGACCTCAGAGCCGAGGCTCCCCGATAGATGGCCTGGAGAAGCCTAGGTTCCAATACTCTTGTGGGGGGCTCGTCCTGGTCGCCCCTGGCTTGTTTTCTGGTAGTTTGAAAGCCGAGCCGGCCTTCCCAGCTTCTGCGGGGTGGCTTTACAGTTTTTTTGAGCTTCATAATTTTCGATTATGGGTGGAAAAATTCTCTTTGACCCCTGGCGAAATTTCACTATTAACAGGTAGTATAATTAATATTAAAGATTATATTTGATAAGTAGATAAATAAAAGAAATTATTTATCTAGTCAAATTAGGAAGTCTTTAATATGGTCACAAATACACTAATGAGTTGGATTATGAGTCTTGGTGTAGGAAAGAATTCTTTTTGGAAAATGATTCTTTTTGGAAAAGGATTCTTGGTCAGTAAGCAAATCCACCTAAGAATAGGATTCTTACCTACCAAGTAAATCCTTTTTAGAAGAGGATTTGTGAACCAATAAATATAGGTTGTAAATTTTGACCAAGCCTTAATTTCTTGGTGTAGGAAAGAATTCTTTTTGGAAAATGATTCTTTTTGGAAAAGGATTCTTGGTCAGTAAGCAAATCCACCTAAGAATAGGATTCTTACCTACCAAGTAAATCCTCTTTATGAGAGGATTTGTGAACCAATAAATATAGGTTGTAAATTTTGACCAAGCCTTAATTTTTTGGTGTGAGAAGTTGTTTTTTATTTTATTTTTTTTGTTGTAAAAAAAAACTTTGTCCAACTTGTTGTGTGAAGAATTCGGCCAAACATAAAGAAAAGAGGAAACGTTTTTGTTTTCGATAGTACACTAGTATCATCTGCATCAAAAGGGTTTTGTGTACAACATCGAATCAAGGTTCACGCGAGTTTCAATCAAATTGATTGATAATTCACAAGTGTCCGGACGTTCTTGGTTTTTATCTTAGAGGATTATTGTGACTAATAAAGAAGAAGATTTGTTTGTTTCCATCATTAGGTATACAATTTAAAGAAAGGGAACCCACACTTCTAGGTAATGGTGTAACATTGGGCCGGGTCGGCCTATTTTGGCACGGCCTGCCAGGCTTGTTTTCCAAAATGGGCCGAGCCTGGCACGCCATGCCCAATTGAGCGTGCCGTGCCAGGCCCGACCTGTTTTGGAAAACAAGGGCCCGGCACGGCACGTGGGCACTGCCATGGCAGGCCGTGCCGTGCCGGCCTGCGTGCCGGCTAGGCAGCCAAACGGGCCAGCCCACTTTAACTTTTTTTAAAATATATATACATATATATATATATATATATATATAAATATAATTTATTAATAATATCATAGAGTATGGACATCATAGAGTATTGGGATGTGACCCATAACCCTTGTCCAAGTAAATATGTTTTCTTTTACTTTTTCCTCACTTATATATAGGTTATATCTCTAATCATTCCTCTTGTTTATCCGATGTGGGATGTGGGATTTGGGATTGAATTTACATTTCCATTCATTGATACAAGTATATAACATAATGATATTCTCCTGAGTCCTTTTTTTTTATCTAAATATGGAAAACATAAAGAGAGTTGGGAGGTCTATTCAAATTAAATAATGGTTTTGTTAAAAAAAAAACAAATAAACCATATGTTGATATTATATTATTATACAATAATTTTCATCTTTTCCATCTATAAACAAAAATCATATATATATACATATATATATATATAATCATTAAATATCATTCACATAGTATTCTTCTCTAATCTTTCTTATAGTAATTGTTTATAATCATAGTTGTATTTAATCTCATATCCCACATCGGATAAATAAGAGTATTGAAGAGAGGTCTAATCAATATAAAAAGGAAGGAAAGATAAATGAAAACTTATTTATCTAAACAAGGGTTATGAACCATGGTTCAATACTCTTCAATATCATTTATCTTTAAAACATTTTTTTATAAATAAAAGTTTTTTTAAAGTTTTTTTTTTATATAAACGGGCCCACTGTGTCGGCCTGCCATGCCGTCCCGCCTTGCCGACGGTTGGGCATAGCACGCCGGCCAGGCGTGTCGGGCTGGGCCGGTACGTCGTGCCTCTATCTGAGGCCTGGCACGGTCCATCAATGTGGGCCGTGCTTGGCACGGCACGCCCTCTATCTTGGGTCGGCCCATATTTACACCACTACTTCTAGGTGATTCACGTTCGTGATTGGATTGGAAAATTTTACGGATTCAATTCGAAGCTAGTTCAATCGTCACAAAAAAAAGGTACGATGCTTTTTATATACATCAATTAATCTAGCGCTAAGGTTCTTGTTATTAAAAAGGGAAAATTTTAAATATACTAAAACCTAATTTTACGCTTCCGTTGTGCGATTTTTCCCTTCAATTGATATCAAAGTCTGGTTGTATCCTTGATTAATTGATGTATGTGTACGTGAATCTTTTTCTTTTTATTGTAAATATACATGTTTTAGAAATAGATGACACTATAGGTATTCGCATATATATTTTTACATTGGAATGTATGGATATATATATATATATATATGTTTTATATGTGGTTTGTTATTGCTCAATTTTGGTCATAGAATTTCAATGTATTTTTGTTTTAGGATTGTAACAAGAAGGGTGACCTATCATCGCCATAATTTCCTTCTTGGTAGTTGCTAATTTTTATTTTTTTTGTTATTGTTATATAAAAAAAACTGCACTATATTGTAATAAAAAAACTGCAGTATTTTTTTATTTTAAATTCTTTTGTAATACATTCAAGTATCGAAGACTAGAAGGTTTGAAGAATTGGAAGCAACCGGAACAAGTTTGGGACCGTGCGAGTCATTGCAACAAACGTGTTTGCAAAAAGCACGCGGCCACGATTGTTGTGGTATGGGCAGCACACGGCAGCCTTATGGAAGCCATGGGCTGCGCATGGCAGCCCTTTATGGGGTTGTGGCATGCGCATGTCCATGGGAAGAGACCAAGGGTGTGCACGCTCAGGGGAGGTAGCAAAGGGAGTCCAAACGATGAAGGTGAAGACTCGTTCGCCAAGAAGGAGTTTTTGTATTCCAAGATATATGTAATTTACTTTCTTTTCTAGGATGGACCAAAATTGTAGTTATTTATATTTTCGTAAATATTGCAATGTTTATCATTGTTTGATAACATGTCATATAGAATAGGAGTGCCACTCATATATCTCTTTTGGTATGAACATGCATTGAATGATTTAGGAATCTAATTGGCATCTAGATGACTTGGTAAAGCATTCTATGGAATTCGATCACACGCATTAAACAATTGAGTGGGAGAAGGTGTTTTTGGAACACCTACGGCCTCCAAGTTTAGTTGAGCTTTATGTTTCATGTAATAAGCTCCCAAGAGGTATTCATGAATGGAATTTAGCAAGATACTTCCTTACAAGGATAGACTAGACAATTAGCCCAAACGATATCTACTCCCAAATGAGGGATATTCGTGAGGGATTATATTGAAGGTCGATAACTTGGTAACACACTCAATGTAATTTTATTAATATCCTCCCAAGAGTTCTTGTTAATAAAATTGCAAGGCTAAAATTGAAAACGTTGGTTGTTATGTTAACAATTAGGTGAGACCTAGTCCAACTAGTGAATGGTGCAAACTCCCAAAAGATGCATGACATTTATGGGTGTTGGATCACCGTTGAATTTTACGATTGAGTTATTTTATATAATTCAAGATAATTATTCGAAAGTACTTTACCATGATTATTTACTTATATAATTTTTGTTATTGTTCATAAATCATGACCCCATCTCTAATCAACATCCTAAAAAACAATACTTTACCTGGTGATAATTGTGTCACGTGGAAAGGGAAACTTGGGCCTTTGTTGCAATCCGAAAAGCATAAGTTCGTTATGTGCACTCCTAAACCACCTACTCCTATGAATGAATCTACTAAGGAGAAAAGAGATGAGTATCAGTAGTGGGAGTCTTCAGATGAGATGGATAAATGTTACTTTACGGCCACCATCTCCGACGTGTTGCAACAATAGCATGAAGGAACAGAGACTGCTGCCAATATAATGATGTCTCAAGAGGAGATGTTTGCTATGAGGTCTAGGACAACTAAGAGAGAGGCAGTGACTGCTTTCATGAATCTTAGGATGAAACCTGGACAGGCTGTGAAAGATCACATGATGAAAGTCATAGCACATCTCAACATTGCTGAACTGAATGGTGTTGTGATAGATAGTGAGACGAAAATTGACATGATCGTCAACTCACTGTCAGATTCCTTTGATCAGTTCAAGTTGGACTACACCTTGAATAATAAGGAATACATCTTGTAAGACATGATGCAAGATGTTCAAAGCGTCAAAAAAAATCCTTATAAAAGGCAAGGGTCAAGAGATTCATACCATAGGTAAAATTGCTACTGTTAAGACCCGTAAGAAGGTCAAGAAACAACAGAAGAAAATAAAACTAGGACTTACTAAAAATGAGACAAATAAAGTAACCAATATCAAAAGGAAGTGTTTCATTTGTGGTGAAAAGGGACATTGGAAAAGAAATTGCCTAAAGTCTCAGGACAAGAAGGAAGAAGGTAATATTAATTATCTTGAAACATGTTTTTTGACGGATTCTATGGATTATTGGATCATAGACTCCGGAGCCAATAATCAAGTTTATTTTTCCTTACAGGGGTTCATGGAAAGGAGAAAGCTTAACGAGAACGAATTCAACTTGCGTTTAGGCAATGGAGCACTGGTGTCTGTAGTTTAGTGGGAGATATTAGAATTAGTTTAGATTCTTATAGGCATTTAGATTTAATAGATGTTTATTATGTACCTCAATTCAAGAGGAATTTAATTTCAGTTTCTTTTTTAAATAAATTTGGTTATTCATATACTTTTAATAAAGCTTTTATTATTAGTAAGAATGACAAAATTATTTGCAAATGTACATTTGAAAATGGTTTATTCTATTTGCATAGAAATATCTCTCACTTGTTAGATACGGAATCAACGGAACCTAATCATAAAAGAGTAAAATTATTAAAAGATGAATCCTACCTATGGCATTAGCGCCTAGGTCATATTAACCTTAATAGGAGTAAAAGATTTGTTAGTGACGGACCTCTAAGTGACTTAAAGGTTGATGATCTACCAACTTGTGAATCTTGTTTGGAAGGTAAAATGACCAAAATGTCGTTAACGACAAAAGGCACGAAAGCCATCGAATGTTTAGGATTGATACACACTGATGTGTGTGGACCTATAAGCATTCAAGCTAGAGGTGGATATAAGTACTTGATCACTTACACGGATGATCACTCAATATTTGGCTATGTGTATCTCATGAGACATAAGTCGGATGCTTTTGACATATTCAAAGCATTTAAAGCTGAAGTAGAAAATCAGCTTGAGAAACGCATAAAAATCTTGAGGTCTTATCGTGGTGGAGAATATTTATCTGGTGAGTTTCAACAATATCTAACTGATAATGGGATAATTTATTAGTTTTCTGCACCAGGTATACCTCAACAAAATAGGGTGGCAGAAAGGATAAATATAACTCTTTTGGACATGATTAGGTTTATGTTGAGTTATTCAACGCTTCATAATTCTTTTTAGAGATATGCTTTACAAAATGCTATGTACATTCTAAACAATGTACCATCTAAGTCGGTTCCGAAAATACCGTATGAGTTATGGATCCGGCGAAAGCCTAGTTTACAACACTTAAAGATATTTAGATGTCCTGCGCACGTGTTAAAAGGAAAGACAGAAAAGATGGAGTCCCGTTCAGAAACATGCATATTTGTAGGGGATCCAAAAGGAACAAAAGGATATTATTTCTATAGTCCTTCAGATCTTAAAGTATTTGTTTCAACAAATGCTAAATTACTGGAAGAGGACTATATGAACAATTTTGTGCCTAAAAGTAGAATTGTCCTGAATGAGCTTTCAGAAGATACAATTCCACAAGAGGTTTCACAAACAAGCCCAATTATATGTTCCGCACCAACACAAAATCAACAATCTACCATACCTCATCGTAGTGGAAGGGTTAGTAGACAACCCGAGAGATACATCGGTCTACGAGAATCTGTAGAGAATCTCCTAGACGACGATGATCCCTATACGTACAAGGAAGCAAAGGAAGATGTTGATTTTCGCCATTGGAAAAAGGTAATGCAATCCAAAATTGAATCTATGTTCAAAAAAAAAGTCTGGTCTCTTATAGACTTGCCTAAAGAGATAAAACCCATCGGGTGCAAGTGGGTATACAAAAGGAAAAGAGGAATTGATGGAAAGGTGGAAACCTTTAAAGCTAGATTGGTAGCTAAAGGTTATACACATAAGGAAGGTATCGATTATGAAGAAACCTTCTCTCATGTGGCCATGCTTAAATCCATTAGGATACTCTTATCCATTGTGGAATCTTTAGACCTAGAGATTTGGCAAATGGATGTCAATACAGCTTTCCTTAATGGAAGTCTTGACGAAAGCATCTATATGATGCAACCAGAAAGATTCATTGAAAAAGGCCAAGAGGAAAGAGTATGCAAGTTGCAAAGATCCATATATGGATTCAAGCAAGTATTCAGATCCTGGAACATAAGGTTCGATCAAGCTGTGAAAAGTTTTGGATTTATTCAAAACCTTGACGAACCTTGTGTATACAAAAGGATTAAAGGCGACAAGTTGGTTTTCCTAGTTTTTTACGTTGATGATATACTACTCATCGAAAACGATGTAGGTGTATTGACATCAGTAAAAGAATGGTTAGCAAAAAAAATTGTTATGAAGGACTTAGGAGAAGCAAGTTATATTCTTGGTATCCAAGTCATAAGAGATAGAAAGAATAGAACGATTGCATTATCCCAAACTTCATACATAGATAAAATCTTGTCTAGGTTTTCCATGCAAGATTCCAAGAAAGGTATGTTACCTTTCAGACATGGAATCAAACTTTCCAAGGAACAAGTTCCTAAGAATGAGCATGAAGAGCAATTCATGAGTAGGGTTCCATAGGCTTCGGCAGTTGGAAGTCTCATGTATGCAATTCTCTGCACTAGTCCAGATATATGTTTTGTTGTGGGTATAGTTAGCAGGTTTCAATCGAAACCTGGTCTTGATCACTGGACGACAGTTAAGCATATTTTCAAGTATCTTAGGAAAACGATAGATTATATGCCTGTATACTCTGGAGGGGATTTAAGTCCCGTTGGGTATACAGATTCTGATTTTCAATCAGATTCTGACTCCAGGAGATCAACATCAGGATCTATGTTTACTATTGGAGGAGAGACAGTCATATGGAGGAGTATCAAGCAATCTTGTATTGCTGATTCCACCATGGAAGCCGAGTATGTTGATGCATGTGAGGTTGCTAAAGAGGCTGTCTGGCTCCGACAATTGTCAATTGTCTTGGAAGTGGTTCCTGATGCGAATAAGCAGATCACTATCTATTGTGACAATAGTGGAGCAGTGGCTAATTCGAAAGAACCAAGAAGTCATAAAATAGGGAAACACATTGAAAAAAAGTATCACCTTCTAAGGGAAATTGTTCATAGCGATGACGTGACGATTACCAAGATCGCGTCAGAAAATAATCTAGCGGATCCCTTTACAAAGGATCTTCCACAAAAGAGTTTTTATGGGCATCTAGATAATATGGGGATGAGAGATATGACACATTCGCTATTAAGCAAGTGGGAGATTGTTGGGATTATGCTCAACAACAAGAGTATAATAATATATTTGACAATCTTTTCATATTAATAAAGTGATTTCTAGTTTAACAAATCGTATAGCATTTATAGTTTAATTATTATAATTGTCAAAAGTAAATAATCATAAGGTCAAAAGACAATGAGAAAAGAAGAATTGTTCATACATCTAGATATGTATGAGGTAGACACAATTCTTTAGTTAGTCTTGAATAATAGTCACAACTTAAGAAAAAGGTCGGCCGCCTTTATCTTGTTAAAGTTGTGGATTCTTTTGCTAGCATTTGAGTGGGATCAAATGTGTTGTGATGAGTCTAAAATCATCAAAGTGTGGTGTCTTTGGGCAAAATAATCTAATGCACTAGGTGCATTGAATAGAATCACAGTGAATTAATTTATCCACAACCGTTAGTGGATAAAAGTTTTTCACTTGAAGACAATCGGAGAGTCTATCTCAATCCTGAGATAAATGATGGATTTATGGTTGCAAGTGTTATCATTTGAGCTATCAATTAGTACGATTATATAGCATAGTTTATCCTCAATAGTTTAGTGGTATTCATTTGTTAATCGATAGAGGACTTCATTTATAGATATGGACATCGTGGCTCCATTTATTAAATATGAGTAGAATACCATCATATAGATATTTTGAGGTATGGGATATTAAATCTTAACGTTAAGTTTTCAATAGTGTTTATTGAAACATGGCTTCTGGACAAGTTAAAATATCCAAGTTCAAAATGTGGTCATATGAGTAAATTTGGTAACTTGGAGAGCTATAAGCGGTCTATGAGCTCTTGGCAATTACTGGTATTCTTCATGAGGATACACTTTTTCCAATAAGGTTGTCTAGGGTATGAGTGAGAAATATTAAATTATTCTATCTTTATTTAAGAGTTCAATTTTAGTTTTTTAGTGGAATGAACTAAAATTAATAGATCGGACCTAAGTGAATTATTTGTTGATTGTGATTGGGTTGTGTCTATTGGAGCTTAAATTTAAATAGCCCGTCATGATCCTCAATCCACACGAACTTGCATGGATCACTTGATATATTCTACCAGATCAATTAAGGGGTCCATCTAAAATTGTATTAAGGCATGTGGACTTGTTTCTTTTTATAATAATGAGTCTAGTTCACATGTGGACTTTTTATTAAGATCCAATGGATTTAATAAAATAATAAAAATAATATATATGCCTATATAATGTCATGGGCGGCAAGGTTAATATATAAAAGCCTAATATATTATTTTATATTTTATTATTTAATTAAATGGAAATTAATTAATTTGATGATTAATTAATTATTTAATTAAAAGTCAAAATCTTTTTTCTAATAGGAGAAGTCTCCTAATATTATATTAGTGTTGGTAGTATAATTAATATTAAAGACTATTTGATAAGTAGATAGATAAAAGAAATTATTTATCTAGTCAAATTAGGAAGTTTTTAATATGGACACAAATACACTAATGAGTTGGATTAGGAGTCTTGGTGTAAGAAATAATTCTTTTTGGAAAATGATTCTTGATCATTAAGTAAATTCACCTAAGAATAAGATTATTGTCTACCAAGTAAATCCTCTTTAGGAGAGGATTTGTGAACCTCTAAATATAGGTTGTAAATTTCGACCAAGTCTTAATTTTTTGGTCTGAGAAGTTGTTTTTTTATCTGTTTTTTATTGTTATAAAAAAAAACTTCATCCAACTCATTGTGTGAAGAATTTGGCAAAGCATAGAGAAAATTGGGAATGCTTTTGTTTTCGATAGTACACTAGTATCCTCTGTATCAAAAGGGTTTTGTGTACAAAATCGAATCAAGGTTCACGCGAGTTTCTATCAAAATTGATTGATAATTTACAAGTGACCGAACGTTCTTGTTTTTTCTCTTGGAGGATTATTGTGACTAAAAAAGAAAAAGATTTTGTTTCTTTCCATCCTCAAGTATACAATTTAAAGAAAGGGATCCCACACTCCTAGGTGATTCATGTTGGTGATTGGATTGGAAGATCTTGCGGATTCAACTCGACGCTAGTTCAATCGTCATGAAAAAAAGGTACAATACCTCTATATTCGTCAATTAATCTAAGGTTAAGGTTCTTGTTATTAAAAAAAAAATGTCACGCTTCCGTTGTGCGATTTTTCCCTACATAACAAGTGGTTAAGGAGGAGAAAGAAGATAGGAACTACCAAGAAGGGCACCTTGAGGTCGCTCAACAAGAGGCCTAGTTAGGTTGGTATGCTGGTTGCATATAGGATCACTCTCGCACAATGGAAAAAACACCAACAATGTAAATGATTAGAAATTTAGCCACACACAAAGATGGAAAAAAACTAATAAGGGAGAACTTACATTGAGTTTTGCTATCAGGATGTTTCGGGAAAATTTCCAGGTCTATCATCCTCCCCTCGATGAACAGGTTTGGATAACCCATCTTCTACAAAGAAGAAGCCAAAACCTTAGAAATGTGTTCTTCCTCTTTCAATTTGAAGTCGGGCAGTAGGTCACATCACCGTGGGGGCAAGAACGGGAGAAGTGTTAGGGCATGCGAGTGGCATTCAACGTTGAGCTAGAACCTATAGCCATTAAGCCTCCTCAGTAGCCTCACACAAAGAACCACTCGCTCATCTAGGAAGTCGATGCATAAGGGACTCCTCAAATGAGTTCGCCTCTTCTCCAATAAGGGTCACGCTCGATAAAACCAGAACTTTGTATACCCACTAACCACTCGCCCTCGGGGGTCGCTACAAGATGATAGATTCCACCGTTGACAGACTGTACCCAGTAAAAATGTAAGATCTCATGAAAAGTTGGAGGATGGAAGGTTGTTTGACCTTTAAAGTTTACACATGCACATCAAAATGTGCTAGCATGTGGGCGACAACTGCGAGGGCGAAAGCCCCACTTCCTATCAAGAAGCAAGAAATAAAAGGCTAGAGAGGCAAGGTAACTCCACAACATAACAAGGTGTTATAGATGGCCATCGCATTAGGAGGAGGATTCCACACCGCCCGACTTTCGAAAAGAAGCAACTCAACCGCAGTGAGGATTTCAAAATGGTTGATGTAAGCGGTTAGGTCTTCATTACTGTTAACCTTGTTCAACCTTCGAATGGGTAAGGAGAGTCGGGCGAAAAGTGTATCCTGCCCTCTAAAACTCCGTAAAGCCAATCCACCACTTCTTAAGGGCCTAACCTCGAAATTTCACGATCGACCCTGAAGTTTTATGATTTTTATAAAGTTGCCTTCTAAAATTGCAGATTCTTTACTTTTAACCTTGATTCATTTCAAGATTTATAATTTTTTTCTATAGTAAGATAATCGTCTAATAATTTTATATCAATCAAGTAGAGAATATATTTGATTCTAAATATATTATTTCTTTATTTATATCTCAAATACAAATCAAATCAAATCACAACATACATGCTTTATTATATCAATTATAATTCTTATTCTTATTAAAATTACGCTTACTCAATTCTATCTTAACTAATTTTATTATATCTGTTGACGGCAGTTTCTTGATGGTCAAGAAAGTCAACAGTGTAAATTTATGGAACCTGTAATAAAAAAAAATATCACGAAAAATAACTGAATGAAAACAAAAAATGCGTGGTAAAACTCCGGTGACCGGAGAAACATCCACGGATGGTTGCATATGCAGCCAAGTCAAATCCAGTACATAAATATTTGAATTACAACGCTCAATCTCCCTAGCCTCTCTTCTATTGTTATGTATGCTAACAATATGCACTACACATGTATTTACACATGTCTGGCTAGGGTTTTATTTCTTGGCGTACAAGCCAAAGATCAGCAAAAGAGAGCTCTTTCCTATTTGGGTTTGTCTACTTAATGGCATTAATTGTATAGATCTTTTACATAACTTGGAATATTTGTTTCCTTCTAGACTCCGTTCGTTTAAGAAGATATTTGTTTCCTTATAGAATTCCTTGTTTACATTAAATATGTAGTGTTGTTAATATCTTGGGAGTCTCGTTGCCTGAACTAAGGGCACAGCTTTATGGGATCTTCTGTATTGTCTTGAATGGAACCTGTAATAACAAAAAACATCACGAAAAATAACTGAACGAAAACAAAAAATGCGTGGTAAAACTCCGGTGATCGGAGAAACATCCACGGATGGTTGCTTATGCAACCAAGTCAAATCCAGTAAAGAAATATTTGAATTACAACGCTCGATCTCCCTAGCCTCTCTTTCTATCATTATGTCTGTTAACAATATGCTCTACACATTCATTTATACATGTCTGGCTAGGGTTTTATTTCTTGGCGTACAAGCCAAAGATCGGCAAAAGAGAGCTCTTTCCTATTTGGGTTTGTCTACTTAATGGCATTAATTGTGTAGATCTTTTAAATAACTTGGAATATTTGTTTCCTTCTGGACTTCGTTCGTTTAAGAAGATATTTGTTTCCTTATAGAATTCCTTGTTTACATTAAATATGTAGTGTTGTTAATATCTTAGGAGTCTCGTTGCCTGAACTAAGGGCACAACTTTATGGGATCTTCTTTATTGTTCTGAGTAGAGACGAGTATGCGATAACTCTTGATTCATCTTTACTCGGACCTACTTGGGCTCCAACTAAATATTCCTATGACGGGGACTTGGAAACCTTCCGGGACATTGATCTGGCAATTCTCTAATGAAGTTTCTTTGCTTATGTGGTTTTGCGATGAAGTGTGCTTTTGACAAAAGTTACATATAACAATCCCCCATTAAAATACTTTTGCCGAGTCGAGCTTATTCTTCAATTGGAAAAAGTTTTGAACACGTTTGCCCAACTGTGATGGCTCTGTTGGTTGCCCTTCCTCATTAACACTTTGTAAATCAGGAAATTATTATTATTCCTTGTTACTTTGAAACATTAATAACGTGTCTTAATGGCATCAATGCACTCAGGTTTTGTCTATTCACGCGAAATCCCGTAGATCGTGACATTTAGATGTTTTGGTGGCGTGAAGCCTCCTCCTTATACCACTTGTCGTCTTTCAGTTTGTTGTTCCTGAAGGCATTAATTGCATTTATGGGACACGACTCTCTGTCATCCTCATCACTTCTTACGCTTTTTCGTTTCCCATTTTTCCATGACTTTAACCCTGGGTTTCAAATTTCAAAGCCATTGAATTTAAACTAGCAAGAAGTAATTTTTTGGATCATCTGTCTTTGGTTAGTCTAAAAAACCCTAAAATTTTCTTCTTCTTCCCCGCTCTCAAGTTTTATTTTACAGATTCTTCTATAGTTATTTTGCACCGCATATTCTTCTAGGTTCGCTCGTTTTCTCATCAAACAACTCAGTTATAACTCAAGGTTAGTTTTCATGGATCATGTTGCTAGGCATCGTTTTTTTGTTGTTGCAATGAAGGCTCTCGAAAAAGGTGACACTTTTACGGTTTCCCGTATTTATAGGTTGATGGGGGATACACCCCCTGATCAGCCTTATTTATTAAACGTTGATATATCAGGGCTTCATTGTGAAGCTTCCCCCGCTTCTGATTCTAAATCTTCCCACACCCACACCCAATCCAACCCATCTATTTCTGCTCGCAACAATTTTCACTCTTGAAAGAGAATGGGGAAACATACAATTCAGCGTCGCGTTGCTCGAGTTGAGGCTCAGGTGTTAAATGAGAACGATGTAGATGAGAAGCACCGTGCTTCTCGTATACATTTTCCAACGAATGCGTTTGTGCTTACGGCATTGAACTGAATGTAATTGGTGAGGCTGAGATTGAGAAGTATTTCTGTCGGTTCGACTTGGATACGGACCTTGTCTGACTGGAAGTGACTGATCTGTCATGTTCCATTTTTTTGAATCTTTTCCTACTGTGGTAGAGGTTGGTGATAGAGATCCTACTGCTGATCTCGACACTCGTTTCGGGCATATTGGAAAGAGAAAAGCATCATTTTTGCCAATCCGACCTCTCCTAAAATTCCTAGGGTTGTGGCTTTCATTGAATCTCCCAGTGACAAAGATATTAATGCAAAGGATCCTACAGGTGTTCAGGTTGAGAAAGTTGTTGAAGATTTATCTGGTTCGTTTACTCGGGGACACCCATTTGACGATTTGAGCAAGGAAGATTCCTCCACTTCTAATACTGCCAATGCAGATTAATCAAATCAATCTACAGATCCTTCCCCACTGGACATGCTGAAAGCCATGTCTTCAGGTCGTGGCTTCATCGGGGATGACCATTGGAGCCATTTCAAGAATGGGGCAGCATCCGTGCGGCTTGAAAACTTTTTTTATAGTGTTGTCTACGTATGTACCCTTTGTTGCGCTTTATCGAACATTTCCTGGTCTTCCGGTTTGAATTTCAGTTTATAATAACCTTATTTATTTTGTAGATGGTGGTCGAAGTCTCTGAGGATTTCCAAACCCAATAATTACAGGCTGACCGATAAAGGTGTCTGGAAGCTCAGTTAAAAGAGAGAGGACAACCGTGCTCGGGTTGAAGCTCTATACCAGAAGGAAATCAGCACGAGCCAGGAACATGCAGATAGGTGCCTAGCAAGGCAGTTAGAAGCATATGAGAAGGCTTCACTTGCAGGGGAAAAAGCAAAGTCCCTTGAGAGTTTACTAACTGTTGCTCATGAATCGCTGCTTTGTACTGAATATGAGGCTGAAGAGGTTAAGTCATCATACAAGCGTAAAGTTGAAGATCTTAAGCGCAAGGCGTTAACCGTTGAATCCCTCTTTAAAAAGGTCAAATTGGAGTTAGGGGTGCAAGGTATCGATCGTTTTAAAAGTTCTCCCACTTATGATGCCTTGCTTCTCATGGAGATTCAACGTGGGATGGTTTCGGCTGGCGAATTCTTTAAAGTGAAGAATCGGGCAACAAACAAGGCACGATCAAACTGGGAATTATCGATAAGGATTCATGTTGATCGTTCCTTGGAAGCCCTTTGGGCTCAGATGAAAGAATGGCGAGCCTACTGCCGTAGCCGAGGTAAGAACCCTCACCCTAGGCATCTGGAAGTCCCTACTGATCATACATTTTCAACTTTCCATGTAAGTGTGAAAGGTGGGGTAGATGGAGAAGAACTCGACATTGGTCCTATTGCCAGAAAGGACTATGGTGCTTGGATGGATGACGAAGTGGATGAGATTACTTGGCCTTCGAATGCAAGTCTCCTGAATGAGTATGAGACTCAGGCGTAAGTGGTAGTGGCTCGAAACCCCTGACACCAACTTGACTGTTGTATATATTATACTTATATTCGGTTTACGACTTAATATAATGATTTTTTGAATCTTAAATTATCTTAAATAGCTCTTTAACAGTTTGAAATTCCATGAACGATGTTTGGGCTGAATTACGTCTAAGTCCCTTTTAAGTGTTTGATTGCCTTGTGATGCCAAGTATCTTATTTAAATGGTGAGTAGCTTTATAATAAAACCGAGTACCTTTTTTGTGATGCCAAGTATCTTATTTAACTGGCTAATATTTTTAACTGAGTAGCTTCATAATTAAATCGAGTATCTTATTTAACTCATAATTATGCCTTACCCATTCTCTACCCGAGTGTTACATTGAGGCTCACCACGATCATACACTTGGGCCCTTGCACAAGTCACCAAGGATATCTCTTGGTTTTATATGTATAAGGTTTTACCAAATCGTCGGAGAGTGAATTACCCAACACAGTTACGCAACTCACAAGGTCTACCCAGGCGGTGCCCCGAGCCATTTTCCAAACATGCTGGTGCTTCGGGTTTGCTATTTTGCTAAGGTTTAGATTTTAATCTTGCTCGGCTAGTGTGCTATCTTAAGCTTCTCCGCCCATTCGGGTTTGATTTGGCCAAATTAATAGCACCCGAGCATTTTATTTGTCTCAAATGTTCTCATTATTTCTGATAATTTTTCCAGAAGGGTTCCGCGTAGGTATTTATTCACTTCAAAAATCAAACTGAATAGAAACACTTAATTCAGATAATTCAAACTAAACCTAAAACTAAAACTGACTACAAACTGAAACTAAAACTGAATAAAACTGAAACTATGTTGGTTTGCTGATTTAAATATCCTTCAAGGATAAAAGATCTTCAGGTACTGGGCATTGCATGGTCGTGGTAAGACCCCTCCTCGTGGTCGGGCGATCCAATATGCTCCGTGTCCAGCCATCCCTTCAATTAAATAATGGCCTTCCTATTTATCGGTGATTGATCTCGTCGCTTTATCTTTGGTGTTTAGGGATACTCTCTTGAGTACCAGGTCTCCTAGCTGGAACTTCCTAACCCGAACTTACGAGTTATAATATATGGATTCCCTTTGTTGGTAGGTCGCATTTCGTATAGACCTCTCTCTTGTTTTTTCCAATTCATCTAGGTTATGTAACAATGCATCAACAATATGCCCTTCGTCATATAGCTGGACCCTAGGGGACATATAAGATGTCTCTATCGGGATCACAACCTCCGTTCCATATGCCAAGAAGAATAGGGTTTCCCCCATAGTGGTTCTCGTAGTTGTTCGGTACGCCAATAAAACTTCAAGTAGCTTCTCTGCCCAACTGTCTTTTTTCGCATCAAATTTTGCTTTGAGGGTGTGTTTGATTACCTTATTCACTGCTTTTGCCGGCCCATTTTTCTAGGGATGAGCCAGTATGGCGTAGTAATTGAAAATCTTGTATTCGTCACAAAGTTGTCTGAATTTATGATTATCAAATTGAGTGCCGTTGTCAGCGATTATGGTTTTCGGGACTCCGAATCAATAGAATATGTTCTTCTTCACAAAGTTGGTGGTGTTTGCTTCCGTGATGTACACTAATGCTTCTGCTTCCACCCACTTTGTAAAATAGTCAATTGCTATGATCGCACGTTTCACACCTCTTTTCGTTGTCGTTGGCATCGGTCCAATCAGATCTAAACCCCACACGAGGTGAACGACCAAGGTGAAGTAAGGCTTCTTAGATATACGGTGGGGCTGTTGGATATCATTGGCAATTATCTGATAAGTATAGCAATTATTCGAGAATTGTTATGTATCCAAAAATAAGGTAGGCCAGTAAAATCCTTACATGAGTACCTTGTGTGCTAGGCTCCTACCTCTTGTATGATTCCCACATACTCAACTATTGATTCTCATCAGTATCTGTTTGGCTTTTTCCTCTGCTACGCATATTTGGAGTGCCCTAGAAAATCCTCTCATGTACAATTCTCCTCCGATCATAGTGTACCTGGCTGGCATATACCTGATATGTTTTGCCTCTAAGGGATCCTCTAGGAGCATATCTTCTTCCAAATATTTCTTCAGCTGGGTCATCCAGCAGTTCAGTTGAGCTCGAATTTCTACCACATTGAGTTCTTCTAACACGGATATACTCGACCTGAGTAGGTGTGCGTCTGGAACATTTTTAGATCTAATGCACATTGTGGCTGACGTCAATTTGGATAAAGTGTCCGCCTTTTCATTCTTGCTACGCGGGATCTAAGTGATCTTGAATTCCTTGAATCATCTAAGGAACTGCTTAGCGATGTCCAAGTAAGTGGCCATGCTTTCATCCCTAGCCTGGTATTTGTCCAGGATCTGATTGACAATAACCTAAGAGTCGTTGAATATTTATATTTCATTTGCTCCGAGTGCAATGCACACCCTGATGCCTGCTAGTATTATCTCGTATTCTGCTTGGTTATTTGTTTCTTTGAAGTCGAATCTCATTGCACACTCAATATCATCTTTTTTTGGAGTGGATGCTACAATCCCCGCCCCGATGCCATGAGTATTCGATGAACCATCAACATGCAATTTTCATGAAAAATTCTTTCCTTCTAACATTTTCTTGACCTCCGGGTTGGGCTCAGTGAATTCAGCTACAAAATCAGTCATAACTTGTCCTTTGAATGATGATTTGGGTACATATTTTATATCAAACTTGCTCAGCTTGATCGTCCATTTTGTCAATCTTCTTGACAACTCTGGTTTCTGTATAATCTGTTTAAGTGGGCAGTCGGTAAGCACCTCTACCGCATGCACATGGAAATAAGGCCTTAATTTTTTGGCAGCTAAAACCAAGGTCAATGCTATCTTTTTTGCCCGTGAGTACCTTGTCTCTACTGGGAGTAGGGCTTTGCTGGTATAATATACTGATTTTTGTATCCCATCTTCCATTATGACCAACACCAAACTTACCACCAATTCCATGAGGGACAGATACATGTAAAGAGTCTCTCATGTTTCTGGTTTGGAGAGAATTGGTGCTCGGCCTAGGTATTCTTTTATCTTTTGAAATGCTTGCCCACATTCTGTGTTCCAATAGAGCATTTTGCCCTTTTTGATTGCTTTACAGAAGGGGGCACACTTGTCAGTTGATTTAGAGATAAACCTGTCGAGTGAAGCAAGACATCCCGTCAATTGTTAAACTTCTTTCAATGTACTCGGGGACACCATTTTTTATAAAGCCTCAATCTTTCTGGATTTACTTCAATTCCTCTTTGATAAACCTGAAAACCCAAGAATCTCCATGATGGTATCCCGAACACACATTTACTTGAATTAAGCTTCATCTGGTACTGTCTTAATACATTAAAAGTCTCCTTCATGTCTACTACATGCCTTGTTGTCGCGACGCTTTTGGTCAGCATGTCATCTACATAAACTTCCATGTTTCTCCCTATCTGCCGAGTAAATATCTTATTCACCAACCTCTGGTATGTTGCCCCAGCATTTTTCAGGCCGAATGACATCACTCTGTAACAGTATAGCCCTTGGTCAGCTGTGAATGTTGTCTTATCCTCGTCTGCTTTGTTCATTCGGATTTGATTGTATCCTGAATAAGCATCCATGAAGCTTAGTAATTCATGACTTTACGTTGTGCCCACCAGCTAATCTATCATTGGTAAGGTAAAACTATCCTCAGGGCAGGCTTTGTTCAGATCTGTGAAGTTCACACACATTCTCCACTAGACATTCGTTTTTGTCACCAGCATAACATTGGCTACCCACTATGGATATTTCACCTCTCTAATGGATCTGGCTCGAAGCAACTTCTCTACCTCTTTTTTAATCGCCTGACTTCTTTCTTGATTGAATAACCTTTTTTCTGGATAACAGGTTTAACTCCCGGATCGATAGCTAGGTAGTGTGATATTACATTCGCATCTATTTCGACCATGTCTACATGGCTCCAAGCAAATATGTCCTTGTATTCTTAGATCAGCTTGACGAGACTTGTCTTGACGTTTTACCTAAATTAGCCTCGATCCTGACTTTCTTGGTCAGCTCATCTTCTTTAAAAGTTATCTCCTCTATTGACTCATCTTTTTACGTCTCCTATTCTTCCTTTGGATTGTTCCGGTTACTGCTTGATCGGGGCTGTGAAAGGGTGCATACTTGATGTCCATCATCCTTCCGATTTTTGTAAACCATGAGATTCGTCCTTCTCGCCATTTCTTATGACCCCCACTCAGTCAGGAATTTGATCATTAAAGCGTAAGTAGCAGTCACTGCTTTGGTCTTATTCAGGAATGGTCGGCCTAACAAAGCATTATAAGGCCAATTCTCAATGTTTACTACCGCAAAGTCGAGTAACACTGTCTTTTGGCAAGGGGGTTTTCCAATCTTTACTGGCAACTTTAAGATCCCAAGTAATCTGACCTCAACCCCTCCAAATCCCTAAAGTGGTTGTATGGAAAGGTTATAAATCCTTTCGGTTCAATCGGTGCTGGTCGAACACCCGTACACTCAATATATCTGCTGAACTCCCATTGTCAATCAATATCTGGTGAACCTCTCGATGGCCAATCCAAGGGCTTATAACTAGCACGTTTTTTGGTCGGACGTCTACATCATGAGAATCGGTTTCAGTGAACACTATTGGGTCCCATCCTTCTTTGATCCTTTTTGGGTTGGGCTCGACAGAGTTTACATCAAGATTTTTCCTTACATCCATTGCCTCGTTGATTTCTTGAGCTCGTTCTCTGTTGCTTGCACCAGTCGAGGTCCTCCAAAAATTATGTTTATTACCCCTTCCTCGATCCTTTCAAGACTCCGTTTTCTATTCAGGTCCTCTGGCTTGATGTCTCGATGGGCCTCCCCTTTCTCATCCTTTTTCAAAACAATGTCTTATAAATGCCCTTCTCGGATGAGGGTCTCGATGTGGTCCTTGAGCTAGTAACATTTTGAGGTTTCATGTCCATTCACTTTATGAAAACGACAATACTCCGTGGTGTCTCTTCGAGTGAATTGCGCTTTTCGCCGGGGTTCCTTTACCATATTTTTCTCTTCCAAGATAGCCAGGATCTTGTCCTGTCTTTTCTTACGGGGAGTATAATTGTGTATTTTCTCTGGAACTTATCCTTCGTTTGGTCGGTGCCCCTACTCCAACTGTTCCCATCCTTGTTTCTATCGTCTTTGTGGCTACCCTTCTGCTTACCTCCTTTTTGGTTCTAGGACCGGGATCCACCCTCCTTGGGCTTTGGTTCTTCGGGGTGCCCTCCAAGTATGAAGTTACCCCCGGTTGCAATTTCCTCCTCCTCAGCTAGCGCATATCCACTTGCCATGTCCATCAGATCCGTATACTTGGTAAGGCGGACCCTCCTCAAGTCAAAGGATAATCGGTCGTTCTACAAATTGTTTATAAATAAGGTGATGATTGCTTCATCATTCGCGCTCCCGATCTCTGACACCGCCTGATTGAATCTCCCCATGTACTTCTTTAATGACTCATCATTTCCTTGCTTTAATTGGGAAATATGAGCTACTGAATTCCTCCTATGTACGTTCCTGAGAAATTACCTTGAGAAGGCATTGCTTAATTCGCCAAAGTTTCCAATGCTTTTGTTAGGCCGTCTGCCAAACCATCGGGACCCTGCATCTCCCAAAGTCTAAGGGAAATTCAAGCACAACAAGGCATTACTGTAGGCATATTGGGCCATGGCACTCCTGTATCGTCTGATGTGCTCTTTAGGATCCGTATCTTTCTTGAATTTCTCCACATACGGCATCCTGAATCTCTCTGGGAATATTGTCCGGATGATGTCGTTTGTGAATGGGCTATCAGAGTCATCATCCGATAATTCGTTGCGTCCATAACGCCTAACCAATGAGTCCATTTGACACATGTTATTCTGAACCTCTTGGGTTAAGCTTTGTATTAAGATGTCCCTCTCACCTATTATCTCCCCTTGATAGTCAAATTCCTGAGTGATAGTTAAGCCTGTTTTGGGCTCTTCTTCGTCTTGCCCTCGATTTTCTCGAGTAAAGCCTTATAGCTGTATAGTTCCTTTGTGGCACTTTCGGTAATGATAATCGTCTTCTGATGATGATGACTGGTCCCTTCGTCGGGTATATTTATGTTGTCGGTCATTCCATGATTGATCATGACTACGCCTTCGATGTCGGCTCTCTGTAGATGCTTCAAGAGTTTGGATTTGCTCTCGTGGTGTATCCTTTGTCTTAAAGGTTGGATCCGGATTCGTGTCTGTCTCTGGTGTGTCTGACTTTGGTCTGACTATGATCGACCGGAGCCTTCCTGGCGGATGATTTAAGAGAGGCGATTGGTTTGATGGAATCAACCCCTCTGTGGTGGACAGATCTGCTCCTTCTCTGGTTGCACCTGCCAGTAGCTGCTGCAACGTCTCTCTGAACCACCGTGTGATGTCTTCACTGGTTGGAGGGGCCTTTTGGATGCCTGATATAGGTGTTGACTGATCCCAACCGTGATCCTCACAGGATATTGGGAGGTATCAACTCTCTGTATATCATCCGGTGAGTCTCGGACATTCTTGGAATTGTCTCTGTTTTCATTGTTGGCCATTGTCTCAATGGTGCTTTTTAAGCAAACTTAACTGCAGGCTCGACCCTTCTTTCTAGCGCCAATTGTTGGCGTCAGTTTCTTGATGGTCAAGAAAGTCAATAGTGTAAATTTATGGAACCTGTAATAACAAAAAATATCACGAAAAATAACTAAACGAAAACCAGAAATACATGGTAAAACTCCGATGATCGGAGAAACATCCATGGATGGTTGCGTATGCAACCAAGTCAAATCCAGTAAAGAATTATTTGAATTATAACGCTTGATCTCCCTAGTCTCTCTTTCTATCGTTTTGTCTGTTTACAATATGCTCTACACACGTATTTATACATGTCTGGCTAGGATTTTGTTTCTTGGCGTATAAGCCAAAGATTGGCAAAAGAGAGCTATTTCCTATTTGGGTTTGTCTACTTAATGACATTAATTGTGTAGATCTTTTACATAACTTGGAATATTTGCTTCCTTCTAGGACTTTGTTCGTTTAAGAAGATATATGTTTCCTTCTAGAATTCTTTGTTTACATTAAATATGTAGTGTTGTTAGTATCTTGGGAGTCTCGTTGCCTGAACTAGGGGAACAACTTTATGGGATCTTTTTTATTGTCATGAGTACGATCGAGTATATGATAGCTCTTGATTCATCCTTACTCGGACCTACTCAGGCTCCAACTAAATACTCCTATGACGGGGACTTGGACACCTTCCGGGACATTGATCTGACAATTCTCTGATGAAGTGTTTTTGCTTACGTGGTTTTGCGATGACGTGTGCTTTCGACAAAAGTTGCATATACCAATATCCTTCAAATATTTTTTCTTTTTCCAAATCTTGTTTATCTCATTTGAATATCATGTCATACTTTTGATAACTTATTTATTTTTTATATATATTTTTTGCATATTTATTTTCTTAAAAAAAATAAGAATGTGTTGATTAATATAATTAAAATATGCATACTTTTGATAAACATGTATTTATGTTTAATTACTAAGAAATTTTATCAAACAAAATTTATAATTTTTAACAATTAAAATAGTTTTTGGATATCAGAAAAAATATTAGGAGTATAATTTAAATTTCAATTTGTTTCTTAACTCTTAAACACTATTATTGAATCTTAAATTAATTGCCATAAATTTTAATCTATATTATTTTTAAAGTAACGCTTGGCATCCCCGTCAACTTTATATCTCAACTTGTATTTCAACTAGTGATGTGTCAAGAAAAATTGATACATTTTAATTGCGATTTGTATCACTTATCACATTCATATAGATTATATTATCTAAGTAACAAATTGAGCTATGAGTTGGAATATTTAACAATGTTATTATTTTTATTATGTTTTTATCATTATTTAAAGATCATCTTAAATGTTTTTTTATAAATAAACGAATTAAGATAATTTATCGTAATAAAAAATTATTATTCATTTTTAATGATTAATGAAGAAAATATTAATGTTTTCAAACAACATTTTCTTTAATTAATGTTTTCTTTAATACAATCTCAAAAATATATATCGATTTCACAGCGTCCCCTCTAGAACATAATCCTGCTAATAATATGTTATAATAAAATTAAAAGAACTAATAAATGAACGAGAGAAAATATAACCATAACTTCCGTAAGACTGAAGAAGGGACGGGGATATATTTTGTTCTCCATAAACTTCATCGATTCACGTCAACATTACAACACATACAAGTTGCTATTTATAGCAAACGGTGACCAATCATATGAAGACAGACAAAGGGGCATGTGTATCGCTAATAATGAATGAAGTAAAGGGGCATAGGATGAATGCAGTAAAGGGACTTGTCACAAATAGTGGAATCACCAATTGTTTTCTTCACCTGTGTGAAATATTGTAGAAAGCATGAGAACGTGGTGGAAACTGGAAAGCCACCCGTTACAACAATGATGTAACTTTACAAAACGAAAATTGTCAAAGAAGAACCCCACAGCTATTATTGGATGCTTAGTAGATAGATCTGGTGGTGGGCAATATATTTATATTAATCATTAATGTATTTATTTCCTACGACAAGAATCAACACATTTTAAAAAAATATCCGTTTACAGATTAATAGATATTTGATGGAATTATTAATTATATAGTTGATGAGCAGATCGGTAAGTATTTCAAATCTTAGGAAGCCTAGCAATGGGACGTTTGAGAGAGGTTTTGAAACACCCAGATGAATTTCACGTATTGTTGAAGCTGAAACTGGCAGTGAGACATGCAGAGAAACAGATCATCCCACCACTTGACCACCCTCACTGGGGTTTCTGTTACACTCTGCTTAACAAATTCACTAATGGCGGTACCACTCTCCTCCTTCAACCATTTGAGCCCCAACTTAGAAACGTTGTAAGTATTTTCATCCATATACAAGTTGGTTACTGTGAATTCTAGTTACAACTTAGCAAGTGAACATCGTTTTTATAGTGATTTTCTTATATGCAGCTGTGCATATTTTATTTGATCCTTCGAGCCCTTGACACTGTTGGTATGTATATGTTGCAGTATCACTTAACTTTCATGATCATTTGATGTTACATTTTACGAAAAATATTGCCAACTGATCGAGTCTGAGAATCCATATATGTTTGTTTGGTTTGATGGTTTTGCAACTTTGTTACAGAGGATGATACAAGCATACCTACAGAAGTCAAAGTCCCTGTTCTAATAGATTTTCATCGCCATGTGTATGATCCAGACTGGCATTTTTCATGTGAGTGCTCTGAGATATATATCTTTGAATCTGATCCTACATAGAAGAAATTGAATTGCTAAATTTGTGTTCACGGTTGTTGTTTGTATTGTATTTTATCATAATTAGGTGGTACAGAGGATTGCAAAACTCTCATGGACCAGTTTCATCATGTTTCAACTGCTTTTGCAGAGATCGGAAAAGTGTTGGTTTCTTATATATCCTTGAATTTCCCTCAATATAATTAATTTTATTTTAAATTAAATTTACTAGCATATATATGAATCTTGCAGTTGTAATAAGTATTTTCACATTTTCATTAATTGTGCAGTTACCAAGAGATAATTGAGGATATAACCAAAAGAATGGGTGAATGGATGGCAAAATTTATTTGCAAGGAGGTTTGTTAATCATATCAAACTATCCTAAAATTAAGAATTTAATCGAAGAGAATTCGATGGTTTTTCTTGGAAGATCTTCAAACACTTATGAGTCCTATATGTATGATATAAATCACTTCAACATGCATTAAAATTTCTACTTCCAATTTTTGTAGGTAGAAACAATGGATGACTATGATGAATATTGCCACTATGTCACAGGACCTATTGGAATAGGTATGTTCAAGATTTTTGAAGCTTCGGGGAAGCAAGATTTTGCTCCGGAGAATCTATCCAGTATAATGGGTGTCTTTCTGCAGGTATTCTTATGATATATTTGGCACCCAATATTTTCAATATGTCCATCATCGATTTTCATTTGAACTTGACGTTAATGTTTGACTGACTGAATACACAAATTTCAGAAAACAAATATCATTCGAGATTATTTGGAGGATATCAGTGAGATACCAAAGCCACGAATGTTTTGGCCTCGTGAGGTATGCAGTAAATACGTTAACAGACTCGAGGTACATTAATATCTTTTACATGATATTTTGTTCTCAAATTTAGCACATATCAGTGAGATACCAATTTTAAGTGATATTTTGCATCATCAGGACTTGAAATATGAGGAGAATTCAGTCAAGGCAGCACAATGCTTAAATGAAATGATCACCGATGCTTTGAAGCATGTAGAAGATTGCTTGAAGCACATGTCTGCTCTGAAAGATAACGGAGTTTTTCGATTTTGCGCTATTCGCCCGGTATGAAATCATATCTCCATGGCATATACAATGATTTGTTATGCAATTTCCACATAGAAGTTACAGTTTTGGTTTCAGTGGCTTATTTATACTGTTGTGTTTTGGTTTGGCATGGACAGGTATTAGCAATGGGAACTTTAGCTCTGTGCTACAACAACATTGATGTCTTCAAAACTGGAGTGAAATTGAGGCCTGGTAACAAAGATGTTCCACAAAGCTAAAATATTGAAATTGTGGATCTATTCCTTCCTTATTTGCGTCTTTTTTTCCTTCTATCGTTATCGTATCTTTACAGGTCTTGCTGCTAAAATTTACGAACGAACAAGAACGATGACTGATGTGTATAATGTTTTTTTCGAATTTGCTTCTGTCATGAAGTCTAAGGTACTCAGTTTTCATTGGAAACAAAAGGAATTTTAATGTTATTGTTCTTTCAATGTTTTAACTCTATGGTAACATATGTACTCTTTTGGTTTACCTAAGGTTGAGATGCATGATCCACATTCCATGAAAACATTAAGCAGGCTAAACGAAATTCAAGATATCTGCAGAAAGTCTGGAGTACTAAGTAATAGGTGTGTATAAATTTTGTGTTAGCCACCACAAACGGTTCTCCTCGTTTCTAAAATGTTATTTTACATGTTTTTATGGTCTTGCAGGAAATTTTACATTATCAGGAATGAACAAGGATATAGATCTGCCGTGGTAAACCTCCATGCAAATTTTGTGTGCATAATGTTTGTTACCGTTTATACTTGATCTATCAACACATTGAATATTTCTTTCACTTGATATATCACCCTCTTAGATTTTTTCCATTTTGTATTTACATATATCGGAAAGTTCTAAGCCTAAAACCTCCTATATAGTTTTCAACAATCGTTTTAGTGAATTATATATCCAATTGATTTCCATACCTTAATCTTACTACAGATTATGGTACTCTTCATCTTACTATTCATAATGTACACACATCAATATTCATCCTCCGATCCAATCAACTGAATAAATACTATAAGTTTCGTCACATAATCAGCTTATTGATATTTATCTGCCTCCTAACATAAATAAATAATGACACTGCTCTTGTATTCTGTTTCTGCAGGAATTACTTATCTGAGAGTTTCTAAGTTATGAATGGGCAGCTACAAAGTTCTGTGTGCCTCTTGCTCAATGAGATTTTTATGAATGCTTATTATGTATATGCTTGCAATTAAATGAGTTTCTATTGATAGAAGATAGGTTTATTATTTATTTCAAAAAAATAATAATAAGTTTATTATTAAGTAAAGAATTTTAGTATGATAAAAAGCTTTTGAATAGCAGTGGGCATTTAGTAATTAAATTATGTACAATTAATCACATATTTGGCTAATACGTGACTCAATTAGAAACAACAAATTTGCGCAGAGTGTGAGCTTTTCAAGCTGTAGGCATTATGAATTAAATCTATATAAATATCAAATTAAAAATCATACTATCATATATAATGTGTATATAAACATCAAACCTCGAATTCCTTAACTTGTATGTTCCTGCTGATGGACCAAAAACTTCTTCAGTTATGATTCACAATAGGTTTACGCCATATATGGTGACATCTAACAGAGTATGGGTAAGATCCCAAAAAAAAAAGGGTCAAACCGTTCTTAAGTAATTGGTTCCGATTGTTATAAATTTAGGTTTAATTTAATTTCTAAATGATTTGAGTTCCAAAAGGATAATATTAGTCAGGATTATAATTACGTATAGAGAAATGAGTTTGACTATATCCAAATCAATTCGTATCCCGACTTATTCCTATTTTAAACGTTAAGGTTTAAACTCGATTAAATTTTTAGTTGATAAGCCATAAATTGAATTTAGTGTGATTCAATAGGAGAGATAGAAACGAGTAGAGGGAACCGGTGGAGAAAGAAAGAAGAAAAGAAGAGAGAAAGAAATGAGAGAGTTGTGTTTGGAGTTTTAATGAGGTTCTATCCAGACTTCTTCTAGGAACATTTTGGTCAGCATATTTTACTCTTGTAGTTCTTGAATCTGTACAGTGGAGATGTTAATTGAAGTTTTCTGTGGTGAGATATATGGCTCTAAACAGACTAGACAGAAACATGATATAAGCAATTGTTTGAGGAACTTGGTACTAAGTAAGTTATTCTTTTGTCAATGATTTCTTAGATATGTTAGATTGATTTTATGAACCATTTATGAGAATAAACTTGTGTAAGATTGATTTGTATTCATTCCATGGTTCATGGTCATTAGCATGATTTTAATTGGATTTTCAGACAATTTTATAAGAAGGTAGATATATATGTCTAGTATCATTATGTGAATTTCATGATGTTTAAGTATTTACAAATATTTTTGTGATTTTTAGAATAGACAGAGGTCAGTATTTGAATTTCACTAGACAGTTTCGGGAAACCATGAAAGATTGGTATTTTTGTATGATCTAATTACTTCGTATTGATCTAAAAAATTTACTGAAGATTACCTTATATGTCTAAATTACATCTGCAAAGTTTCATAATTTATACATGAGTAGAAATATTTATATAATTTTGGAGTGGACTATTGTTGGCTATTGGACAGATTTGGGATAAGTAAGAATGTAATTAATTGTTTGGACATGCTATCGATCCTAGATTAAATTCAAACTTTTACTGTAGTATTTCCAATATGTCTAGACCATCCATGTCAAATTTCGTAATATTTGGAGCTATAAAGAAATTATTAAAAATCAGAGATCAGATGACGGTCAATTGTATTAGCTGGAAACTAGATTTCTAAGTTTAGTTCTATATATGTGAAGCTTATGTTGATTTACCTTAATGTGGTGATAAAGTTATGACAGTAAAGCAATTTGTAAATTGATAGGTTTGAGTGACGCTTGAGCTTCTAGAACTAGAACCGATTCGTTCGTAGTCGATGTAAGTAAACTCATTCATGATGCATTATGTTCTCCAAAATGTATATAATATGTTGCAAGCTCTTTCATGTTTTCAAATGTTTATATGACATATTTATGTTTCAAATTATCGAACTACTGTTTCTAATATCCCTACTATTTTATACTCTATCGTATTTTGTTAAGGATTTCACCGATTTTAAGTAAAGTTGCTTTTATAAATATTTGGTATTAATGACTTTGAACTAAATTCCTTACATATTTTGAATACAATTTGACTATTGTTATTTATACTGAAATGGTTCCACTGAGAATTCTATTGTTATATATATCGAATACCGACATGCTATTGATTTCAAATATATATGAATCTGTAAAATCGTTTTGGCTCATTGTTCCGTGTTATTGGTATTGGCTCAGCTGGGATATTATGTGTACACATATTATTGTCACGTCACTCGGATAATTATGACATACTGTTATTGTCGTGTCACGCGGGTATTTATGACATATTGTTATTGTCGCGTCACATGAGTACTTGTGACACTACGAAACATGAGCTTACCGCTTTCCAAAATTGATTAATGCATATCGTTTATACTGTAAAATAATTTACTTACCGTTTTATAAAGTGAATGATCTTTACCGTTTACTGTCGTAAAATTATAGTGTTTTAAATTATGATTAATATATGATCTTTTGATTTAATATTGTATATCCTCTTTAATGAAATGATTTATGATTTAAGAATATGAATAAAGATAAAGTATTGCTTCAACCGTTTTATTGATATTAAGTACGTATATTGAATTAAAATGTTAATTCATGTTTTATAATATGTTTTATCGTTTAAATTCCTTAGAATGTTTATAATCAAGATTTTGAAGGTAAAAGTCTTACAAAGACCATTTTATTTTTACGTGTTGTATATGAATTTACTTACCGAGTTGACGGCTCACCCCTCATCACCACCATTTTACAGATTGAGTTTTTAGTCATAGAAGTGATGGAGGTTACATTAGCATATTTGAGATATGTATCGCTCGGAAGAATTAAATCCTTTGTGTGCATGTGTTGTAAATGTCCGGTTTATTTAATGTTGTAATTAAGTTAGACTCTAGAGATTTTAGTGAAGAAAATGGTATCAGATATATATATTGTATTTTATGAATACATTATTGATGATATAAATTGTGATTATTGTAAATTAAAGTTTTTGTAAGGTTTGGATCACGTATTATCTCGATCCGTTGGGTTATAAATTTGGGGGTGTTACATTATGCCACAAAACTAATAGAGTAAATGTTTTTCGGTTCAAGTATGGCCTATAATAATAGAGAGTTTCATTCTTCCTCAAATAATTATTATTTTCAAAAGAGAGATCATAAGATATTGTTTTTATATATGTTGACCGTAATTTTTGGATAATGGAAAAAATCACGTGTCCAGTAACAATAAAACGATTAATAGCAATAGTGTAAAACGAGAAAATAATAATTAAGCATGTAAAACACGGTTTTTTACATGGAAAGTCTTAAAAGGTTAAAAACCATGATTATTAGAGACGGTGAGAATAAGATTACACTATGTAAAGATGGAATACACACTTAATCTTTCTCGTATTCTTACTGTTATGTGCGTTTTTACATATTTTAAAGGTCTATTTATATATATAGAACCCGTGAGCACACTACAATATCAAATAAATTTTGAAATTATAAGATGTTTTAATAGTAGTTCTTTCTATAATTCAATAATTCAATAATTCAAAACTAGAAAGTTGATTTTGAAAAAGAAAAAAAACGTCAAAGGAGTTTTGCAAAAAGTCAATTCAAATTGCATTATTGTTTCCAACAGAAACATGGGAAAGTTGGATATGGTGGGTAGATATAGGATTTGGCGGTGATGTTGACGGCAATCTAAAATATTTTATGATTTACTTAAATCCAAATTCCAACAAAAAAAAATTAATTAATTAATTACACACATTAAATAATATAAGAGTGATGAAATGATAAAGTAGAGAGACGCTGCCCGATAATTACGTTGACCAAATAATATTTGTGAGAAATTAGCCAAGAAAAGAATGGTACGTTTGGGGGAAATATTGAAACATCCAGATGAATTACATGTATTGTTGAAGCTGAAAGCTGCAGTGAAGCATGCAGAGAAACAGATCACCATAACAAATTCTCACCTGCTTAACAATTTCTCTAATGGCGTTGCTGCTCTCCTTCTTCAACCATTTGACCCCCAACTTAGAAATGCTGTAAGTTAATTATATTACTGCAAAATCAATACCAGCCTCTTCTTCTTTCTTTTTATATAAAGTCATGATACATTATGTGATTATATATACATGCATGCAGGTATGCTTATTTTATTTGGTTCTTCGAGCTCTTGACACTGTTGGTATATATGTTACATTATCACTTGACTTTCATGATCATTTGTTGGATTTTGTCGATGAGTCTGAGAAAGTATAGATGTTTGCTTGGTTTGATGGTTTAATTTGTTACAGAGGATGATACAAGCATACCTACAGAAGTCAAACTGCCTATTCTCATAGATTTTCATCGTCATGTGTATGATCGCAACTGGCATTTTTCATGTGAGTGTACTTTCTCTTTGATGATCCTAATTAGAAGAAACCAAGAAATTGATTTTCTAATTTTGTGTTGAACATGTTCATTCCATACATTCTTTACATATAGTTCATTCCACCTTTTCATTGTTTGTATTTTATTTTATCAAGGTGGCACAAAGGACTGCAAAATCCTCATGGACCAGTTTCATCATGTTTCAACTGCTTTTCTGCAGCTTGAAAAAGGGTTTGTTTCTCATCCTTAGAATTCCACTCCAGATAATTAATTTAAATTATATAGGTTATGATCAGTCTCTTTTAATAAGTATTTTCACACATTTTCATCCATTGTGCAGTTACCAAGAGGCAATTGTGGATATTACCAAAACAATGGGTACAGGGATGGCAAAATTTATTTGCAAGGAGGTTCGTGATATTAAATATATTGAATCATGTACCTTACCTTAACTTTTAGGACAATGTAGCAATATTTTGTGACAAAATTAGTTATAGGATGTGTAAGGTTTGAGCCAATAAATTTTCTCCTGATTTTTGTAGGTACAAACAATGGATGACTATGTTGAATATTGCCACTATGTCGCGGGACTTGTTGGAACAGGTTTGTTCAAACTTTTCAAAGCTTCAGGGAAGCAAAATCTTGGTCCAGAGAATCTATCCAATGAAATGGGTATCTTTCTACAGGTATTGTTATATGTCCATCACCAACTTTCGTTTGAATTTCATGTAAACGCTTGACCATCTGAAATTTGAATACATAAATTTCAGAAAACAAATATCATTCGAGATTATTTGGAGGATATCAGTGAGATACCAAAGCCACGAATGTTTTGGCTTTGTGAGATCTAGAGTAAATATGTTAACAAACTCGAGGTATATATATTATCTTTTTCATATCTTGTTCTCATATTTAGCACATATATATATCTTCCTATTCTACGCACCACTTTGCTTTTGTATTCGGCTTTTATAGCCAAGTGATATTTGCATCCTCAGTACTTCCAATATGAGGAGAACTCAGCCAAGGCAGTACAATGCTTGAATGAAATGGTCACCAATGCTTTGAGACATGTGGAAGATTGCTTGAAGCACATGTCTGCTCTGAAAGATAATGCAGTACTCCGATTTTGTGCAATTCGTCCGGTATGAAATCTTCATAGCATATATGATGAATTTGTCTACAATTTCCAACTTTTTATTTTTCTGTATCACCAGAAAACATTCTGGTTTCAAAGGCTTATACTATAATACTATTGTTTGGTGTAATTTATTTTTTCTTTTGGATTATGGTTGGGCAAGGGCAGGTATTAGCAATGGGAACTTTAGCTTTGTGCTACAACAACATTGATGTCTTCAAAACTGGAGTGAAGTTGAGGTCCGGTAAGAAAGGATGTTTTACAATACAAAGCTAAAATATTGAAATTATGGAGCTATTCCATGCTTATTGGTGTTTTAAAATAATTATCTTTACAGGACTTGCTGCTAAAATTTATGATCCAACTAGAACGATGACCGATGTGTATAATGCTTTTTTTGAATTTGCGTCTGTCATGAAGTCTAAGGTAGTTTTCATGGAAACAAAAAGAACTTTAATGCCATTGTCCTTTTCAATGTTTTAACTCTACAGTAACATATATACTCTTTTGGTTCACCTAAGGTTGAGATGGAAGATCCCCATTCCATGGAAACATTAAGCAAGCTAAATCAAATCCAAGATATCTGCAGAAAGTCTGGATTCCTAAACAATAGGTTTGTATAAATTTTTGCATTATCCACCACAGATGCTTATCTCTTGGTTTTGAATTGTTCTTTTACTTGCTTCTATGGTCTAGCAGGAAATTTTACATTATCAGACGTGAGCAAAGATATAATTCTGCCCTGGTAAACCTTCAAGCTAATTTTACGTTACTTTATCTATCAACATATCATATATATATATATATATATATCTTTTAGTTGATCTATTACCATATTAGATATTTCTCATTTTGTATTTCTGTAGTGTTGTAATGTTCTAAGCCTATTTCTATGTTATAATAAAATCCCTTATAAGTTTTCAACAATGTTTCTAGTGAATTCTATATCCAGTTGATATCCATACCTTAATCTATCTTACTACAGATTATGGGACTCTTCATCATCTTACTTTTCATATTGTACGCATATCGTTCCTCCAATCAACTGAATAAATACTCTAAGTTTCATCACATAATCAGCTTATTGAAATTTCTCTAGCTCTAACATAAATAAATAATGACTTGGCCTCAACACTGCTCTTTCATTCTGTTTCTGCAGGAATTACTTACACTTTCTAAGATACGAATGCTGCAGCTACAAAGATACGAGTGTTGCAGCTACAAAGAGTGGGCCTTGCTCCTTGGGGCTTTCTGTTTAATTGCAATCTTGTATATTAGAGATTGAGATGGAAACCAATTTGAATTTAGGTTTAATAGAATAAAATAAATTATGTACAACATCCTATTAACATGTGCTCTAAGGACACATGATAAGGACTCGAAATTCAAATAAACAATTCATATTTTTTTACTCTTCCAATACATAGCTTCCTTTCTTGTAAGAATAATTTTAACATATTCACTTTTTGAATCCTTTATAGTTGTTCTAATTGCACATGTTAACATTTTTCATATGGATATACTCTTTACTCTTTAGCTTATACTAGTTTAGTTACATTGTCCAAAAAATTACTTAAATAATGATGTGACAAGTTGATTTATAAACTTAAGACGAGTATAAAATGTTACCAAACACCTTACAATACTAAATTAATAATGTACCAAACAAGCCAGTATAGTTATGAAATGCATGATTGATAAATTAACAGACAAGGGAAGGCTCGAGTAACGTTTACAGGCATTATCATATGCATGTACCATACGGTGCTGTTGACTAGTAAATGATATTTTATAAAAAATGTTACAATAAAAATGGATTAATTGCTCACCTGCAGAACTGAGATATTGCAATTGCCCTGTAAAAAAATAGTTTGAATTCTCACAGATTGCTGGGCAGGGATTTCAGATGAGACATAACTTCTCTTCGAATTTGATCTCTTCTTATTTTCCCAGTTGTGGTGAGAGGAAATGGCTTCCTCCATAAGATAAATACCCTTGGTATTTTAAACCTGCAGAAAAATTTACAATTAGCAAATAAAAACATCAGGTATGTATACAGCCATATGCACAAATTAGGAAACACAAGGAGGTATCTGCAGCCAAACAATATGTTGTAATAGAATGATTGTTTCAGGATGATACCCGGTTAAATTCTTTTCTAGACAATGTTGTCGGAGGACATCACTGGATAGAAGTAGCCCTTTGTTTTTGGTGACATGATCATAACTGTCATCTGACCATTGCCAGTGTTCTATTAACTGAACACATGCAACCACCCTCTCTGTGAGGCGAGTATCGGTAATTCCCACAATAACACTAGCAATAACTCCTGGATGTTGTAATAGGACTGCCTCCACCTAATATCACAAAACAAGGACCATATGATATAGTTAAATATATTTTGATGACATGAAGATAGAATTTCAGAAGCAATATAGGTCTTCAAGAAAAGAAGACCAAGCAAACCTTCATCCTCCTCACTTGCCAACTAGGACTATCACAAATAGAATATGATAGTCAATATTAATTAAGATTTACCTCTTCAGGGTAAACATTCTCCCCACCACTCTTGATTCGACCATTTCCTCGTCCAATGAGCCACACATTACCATCATTATCAATGGATCCAATATCCCCGGTGTCAAGCCAAACGTCATGGCCAGAGTCTGGTGGCTTATCGAAAATTTGATCCCAATATTTTAACATTACATGAGGGCCTCTAGTCAAAATTCTTCCCACGTGAGAAGCACCATCAATGCATATCTTTAACTCAACGTGTGGTGCAGGCATGCCAACACAAACACCTTTAGGTTGTTCAACAGAAGAACTTATTTTACCAAAAGTCTGAGGTAGCTGGCCAGGGGCTTGTGTTGGGTCATAGAGAGTCATGAAGGTGAGTGACGAGCATGTCTCGGTCATTCCTTCACAAATTACAAAGAAAACATAAGTTAAGAAAAGCACGAACAACACAAAATCTTGGAAATGGAAAAGTTTAGAAGATATAAATAATTTTTATATAGTTCTCTTTCAACAAGTTCTATTTATTTTATGTGCATACATATTAGAGCATTTTTACTACACTCCTAGTGGTGTAAATAGTAAGTTGAGCCAAACTTAATTAAACCTGTAAAGCTATGAACTTAGTCAAGTACCTATGTTAGTATTTCTATAATAAGTTTCAAACTAGTTCACAACTTAATTGACGAAACAAATTAGTGTGAAAAAACTCTTGAAGTAAGACTCTGAAATTTTATTAACGACACTAAAACATATTACAGCCTTCTTATAGATAATAAAATATAACAAGAACACTGATCCTAGTAAAATACGTGCTTCTTAACTAATGTACAAATTTTGAGTTATTGACATATAAAAATAACTACTTTCTTAAGCAAACTTAAAGGTGAAAATGAAACCAAATTTGAGTTTCCTATTACAAGTTATTCACAAAACACTTATTTCTTAAGAGAGCAAAACACAGAAAAATGCATTTTTTACGGCCTAACGGATAGAATTTACATCAATTTTTGCCTATGTCACCATGGTAATCAGTTTACATGACTACATCACTAATGATCCAGCTCATTATCAAGAACTTGACTAAAGTTGAAATCCTTAATGAATCAAATATAGGTTGAACTACTGATGTCAAGCTAATTCTTCTCATGGTTCCTTGTCCCATCTTCTTTGGATTTACCTACAGCTCCATCAGATCTTAATTATTACTTTGTGGTTATTATGAGCAGAACTTTGCATTACTTTGAAGTATATGTATACTGTAAGAAAAATTGCCCAACACTTCCCATTCTAGATGAGTGGAAGCCCAGATAAGCACATATTGTCACATGAGGTTGGCTCATTTTTTCTGTGCCAGGCATTTGAGCTTGACCAGGTCTTGTCAGTTTGGCACGGAAACTTGAATAAAATGAAATAAGTATAGCTTGATTCTCGATCACTAACTTCTTGTACCACAGAGTTTAAAATTCCCTCGTCCATATTGATTGTGAGGTCCCAGAATTCTCAAGGTCTAACGCATGAAACAATGCCAGAGGTTTATCAATTATATTC